>OY728161.1:2005539939-2006197863 GCA_963277665.1 Viscum album | reverse complement strand
ATGGGTCGCAATGCTGGGATTCATAAGAATAGGGGATTTCATGCCCTATATCACAGAAGTATGGATGTTGTTCCCATTATCATAGAAGAAAGGATTTAATTATTAGTGTCATAGTATGGGTAATCATGCCCTTATTTTACATTAAAAAAGGATCTTCATGCCCATATTATATTTATAAATGGTCTCCATGCTCATATATAACAATAGGGGTCGCGATGCCTATATATCACAATAATAAAGAATCTCCATTCCATTATCACATTTATAAATGGTCTCTAGGACCATATAAAACAAGATGGATCATTATGCACATATATACCAATTATAGGGGGTTCCATGCCCATATATTACAAATATATAGGGACATGATCCCTGTAAATCATAAGATATAGGAAGAACTAAAGTCGTTATGATGAGTCGATAATTAATTTGTAACTCATTATCATTCAATAATATCTAAGTGTATACATTGATATATTTAATTAGGAGTTGTGGTTGTACCATTCACCTCCGCTCAACTCATTATAGGCTGATAATTGTGTTAGTAGAGCTATTCCTTAACAATGATCCAATATCAAACATGATATCACATCCCAAAAGTCAATCCAAATACGGAAATAGGTTTTCTAGTTATAAAACCATGAAATCCACATAGGCATATAATGGGAGCATCCATATGTGTGGAATAGATCGAGGTTTACATCCTCAAATGTGTCTTGGGATCTAATAAGGTCATTGGGCTCCAAAATTATGAATCCAATTTATGAAGGATTTAATTTTGGGGGAAACACATGATGAATCCAAAATGAAAAATATAGAACATATTATTAAACATCCATAAATTTTAAGATAAATAATAGACCACCTACATCAAGCTTGTAGTACCCTCCTAATCCTTAGAGGCCCTGAATTTGTAAAAGATCAAGAGAAAATAGAATAACATATGAAAACCCTAAATGTATGGAATATGGGCCTGCATTAAAATAGTGCAATTATTAAAAACAATAATGGTGAAACAAGCCTAAGGATTATAGAACGAACTAGTGACAATCCAACTATACCAACTACATGTGATTTATATTCCGTTCGGTAGAGAAGTATAAGAACCTAGATTAGGAGTATTTAGAGATCTTAAATGGATTAGAATACCTCTACAAGATGGAAATGAGAAGTGTGGAAAAGAAATATAGGTTTTAAGAATGTTTATGTGAAAATGGTCATTTTACCTCGAAATTATGGGTCTCACAGTTTTTCCACAGGGTTGGACAAACCGTGCACTAGGAACTATCCCAAAAGGCTACCCATGTGGTTATATTGTATGGGTTAAGAAACCATTTTACAACCATTCCGTATGCATCTACTATTAATTTTAGACAACCCCAATGGGCATGTGACTCAGGCTATATGGTTAAGGAAAACCGTGTTCCATGATTTTCCCTATAGAAATACATGAAAATTAAGGGTAAACCATGTGGAATAGTTTACATAGATTTGAATTAATTTCTAGCCCAATTCATGTCTCCATTGTATGGGGTTCCAAGCTTCGAACAAGTCCCACGCTACACCAAAACATCCATGACTTTATTAGGAATCCATATGAGGTCCAAGATAAATAAATAATCCAATATTTAAAAAAAATTACCTTATATAAAAACCAGGTTCTTATAATTATATAAAAAATTGTTTATCCTAAATATTTTGAAATATTACAATTATTATAAAAAAATCATTATATTTCATCTTTACATAAAATAAAAAGTGAAAGCATTACTAGTTTGTACGTATGACTTATAATCTCCACGTAGTGATATAGTTGTGTTTTAATCACCATGTTTTTTGGATGTGTATTATGATTGTTTTAATTTTAATATTAGCTATTTATGACATAATTACAAATTTAAATTGATAATATCAAGTATACCTTCTTAACATCAAATCATTTGGGATACAATAATGTCTCTTGTGTGTACGTGTCGACGACCCCTCTTGGATGTGATGTGACTCATTTTCATTAATATTTTTCTTAGATGGAAATAAAGATGATTTTTTGAATATATATTATATATATGATATAATTATTGTTCAGTAATGTGGAATTTATATTTACCTTTATTTTATTTAATCATTAAAAAATAGAAAAAGTGTTCATGCATATATATGACCTACCATCTTCAGGAACGATGTCATCAATTTTTCTATCACTAATATTTACAAATGATGATAAAAATTAAGATAATGAATATATATGATTTTTATACCATTATTAAAATTATGTAATTGATTAAAGCATGATCGACATATAAATATTGGGATTATCGAACCGAAACATGCTTGGAAAACGATGCAGTTATCCCCAAAAACATAGTTTTAATTACAAATTACTAATAAATGGGTGTTAAGATGTCATAAATAAATCATACATAGTATGATAGATATGAATATAGTTATCTAATGAAAGTATAATAAATTCGTATTTTTTATATTGTAGGATTGAACATGAACGAGGAAAGGTGATATTTGATGTATGCAGTTTATGTTTAAATCCCATTTTAATTAGGATTGTTTATAATTGAATTTAAATTGAGGAAATTATATGATCCATATCTAATGAATATATTTTACTTTATTCTCACCTGGCAATTTATTATTATTACATTTTTCGCTCCATTATTTTTACATTAATTATTTAGAAGATTTAGAATGAATTTTAAATAAAATATACTTCCTTTCTTACATCGGTCAAAAAAAACCATCTACATATATGTATATATATATATTTTCTAATAATGTTTTCAATAGTTTTTTTACAATTATCATCTAATTATTTAAATTAATTTTTACCAATGATTTAATTTTTAGAAACTAGTTTCAATTGAATATTTTTTTCATTTACCAAACGAGGTACTCTATGAGTTTCCCAAAAAAAGTATGGAATGAATATTTTTTTAACTTATATCAAATTGAATAGAATTTCACATAAAAATGGTGCCTATATTATTTGAACCATTCATTACATTTTAAAGGGTTATTTTAAATGAAATATTTTTCGTTATTACATGATATGTTTGTATATTTTTAAATGTTTTTTTAATTTGAATGGATTTTTTTATGAAGAATGTTTTAATGAACTTTTAATGGCATCTCTATACATAAGTGAAAAAAATAATTATACTTATGATTTAATTGGGGTATGATCCATGAAAAACACAATTTTTCATTCAATTAATTTTTTATGTTTATGATGGCAAAATATGGGTTAAACTTATTCCCTTTTCGAAGGATTAAATTATGAAGAAATGTTTATAAAGTCCATTTATTTTTCATGAGTTCTATGATGATGAATGGTTTATTATCCTTTTTCACACAAAAGTCTAATTTTCTTTATGTGATTTTTGGGACTAATATCACCTTAGAACGCATTGGGTAAATATTGATACTTCATAAGGTAAATATGTTATGGGTATACCTAATTTTATATTCACAATTTTATGTGTGTGACTAATTTTCATGTACATAATTTTATGAATAGACTTGGGTTTCATTTCCATAAGATCATGCGTGGACATTATATCAATTATATAATTTTATATGAATGCCTGATTTCATGTCCTCAATACAATGAGTGAAACTATTTCCATTAATACATGTTCACAAAATTATAAGTTTATATGTATCAAAAAAGTACATGTATTATGCCACTATTATTCTATTATAGAAAATGTTCTTTATAATTTTTATGATTTAGATATTAATAACTGTCAATAATTATTCCAAGAATCAATACAATGATTTAAAACATGCGGGGATTAAATTTAAAATTTTAATCTCATGTTATGACATTATTATACTCATTTTATTATTATGTGATAATTTAAATCTCTCTTTTTTACCATTAATGAGAATCATAGACCACCCTTTCTTATGTTTATTTTCTATAGGTTATTAAGAAATGTTTTATAAATGATATCTATAAGAATGGTGATTGTTTTGAAGAACATTTTGGGACACAATATAGATCATTTATGAACTAGTTGTTTACATCTCTATGTTTCCAAAGACACTAGAGTAATATGATTTTAGAAAAAATAATTACGTTATATAAAGTAATATATTATATTTAGATTTAATATATATGTATGAATGGTCTTGGTTATTATAGTGGGAATTAATTATTGGTTAAGTTAACCTTTAGAAAATAGTATGAGAAATATTTATTCTGAACCCTATAGATAAGCCCAAGTATAAGATAAAATCCAAAATATTTTATCATGTATTATCTTGGTTAAACATAATTTTTCATAGATTGACATTAATGTATTTATATATAAATATAAAATGAATGATTTTTCATGATTATGTGGTTTTCCACTATGATTTTCCTTTCTCTTAATATGAATTTTTGATTAATTAAATAGACAAAACATGGTGGAATAATGTGAAAAAAGAATGTAACAAACAAATAAACAACCATCCTCAAATGAAAACAAATATACTATGATCCAGTATTCAATATCTCATGACTATGATCACTTATCTCTTTCAATATATTAGTGGTAACATGGATAATTTTTAAATTATTAATGCATGAATAAGGGAGGAACATATTATTGAATATTTTATTTGACAATGACAACCATCATTCTATAGGTATTATGATCCACTCTTTATTGAACAATCGATACATAAGGCGAAAAAATTTTTTTCTATTATTTAGTGATTAGGCCATGGAAATGATGTCCTATTTGTCATTAATTTTGTAGGAGAAGAAGATCAATGGTGAAATATAATTAAGAATATATGGAAATTATATGAAATTATCTACATATAAAGAAATTATTTTAATGGAATATTTCATATTATGTACATCCCTTGTATTATTTTTAAAAAAATATAGAATTAATTCCTTATGATTAAGATAAAGTATTATTAATCAATTAATACATATGAGGAAAGTTTTAAAATACCATCAAGGTATTATTTAGGTTCAATCATAATCCCTAAATGAAAAATTGATTGATCCTTTAGTGGTTTGAAACCTAGTCATCAAAAGGTATTATAATTAATGGACATTTAAATCTATGAAGAAATCATTTTATGTGCAATGAATGTGAAAATGGAAGATGGATACCCTTATGGTTCCGGTGATAAGAAAATGAAGATGAAATTTCATGGAAGTTCCATTGGTTTGTTGTATGAAGGGAATAATAATTTTCAACCTACTACTTGCCAAAAATCAGAGAAGAAGAACTTATTTGAATTCCTGAAGGGAAAAGGAAAATGTATCATGTTTCAGAAAACTTACCAATGAGAAAACGAATCTGGGAGAGATGAATAGAGTCCAGTTAATGAAATGAATGGAATGAGAGATCCATAGAATGCACCACTCAAAAATTAGTTCCATAAATGAAAATATTTTGGGATCTAAGAAAATAGAAACCCTAATATAAAAAATAATGAAAATAGAATCCACAATGACCTATGAAGTCAAAAAAAATTAAAATATTATGAATTTACAATAGTTGAAGGGAATCATGATAGTTGGGGAAATATTATATTCCATTCTAGAATAGGGGATTTCATGTTCACGATTGTCTGAAAAATTCGTATGGAAATAATATATATTTTCTACATTTGATTTGACTATGAGAATTTATTAGCTCTCCCTACATAGATTACATATATATTTATGGAATAAATAAATCATATTATATATTTAGAATCAAATTATGATCACAAATCAGTGCAAGGATGAAACCAAAACACCAATAAAAATATTTTGGGCTAAGATAAGATCTTATTTAAAGGATAAGTAGTGAATTATCTTTTAGAAGAATATATGATTCTATTATGATTTTTTTGGAAATGATTTGTATTTATTAAAGCATATATGATCAAGGTATATACACTTATATAAGTGAATTTAAGGTTGATTAAAATTATTATTATATTAATCATGGAAGGATATGATACTAATTCATTTTTGGGTATTGAATATTGTTGGTAATATTTTTGAGGAGTCTGATGGATAACTACTTGTGGAATGGATTATGTTAAAAATTTTATTTTTTTGATTGAGGTTAATGTGTGATTTATCATAACATATACAAACCATTTTGGTTTTTCAAAATATTTAAAGGCTGAAGGGAAAACTTATGGGTGTCATGATTTGTTAAAAGTTCTTTAGGAATAAAAACATTATCCTTGAATATCCATCTACTCGCATAATAAATGAAGTGGAAATTGATCAAAGAACAATCAAAGGATGATATTGCACCTATAAAATGGAATAAAATCATGTATGTTTATTTCCTCATATCCTTTATATGAATATTAAAATAATCCCTATACTTTAGGGATACATCCTTTAAAAAATGTTATCTTTTTATTTTTCTCACCACGAATTCAATTGTTCTGTAACCCCTTATAGATTTATAGTTTTATTAAGGATATATTTTATCTAACCATGTTCTCGATCTCTCCTTATCATTATTTTTTAGTAAGGATTTTCTTCGATATACATGTTTTAACCTCCCAAATATGTTATCATAATTGAAAACCACATTATTTGTTATTTCAGATGACCATCATACTTCCATTATCCTCTTTTAAGATGATGTTTTTTACCATTTGTTACGATGTGGGTTTTTAAAAAAAATATTTTTGACAAATCAATATGTAGATTACAAAGAACAAGTAAAAATTAAAAAGGTAAATTATATTAGGGAGGTGGTGGATACTGAAACAACATAATATTTTAAAAAACATATTTCTATTTAATTGTTTTTATTTTATATCTTCTGTTACACACAACATCGAGTTTAAAAGAACCATGGTAAACTATTAAAACATTATTATGTGATAGTTATAACTTATCCATTAATTTATATTGTATGAATATGATTAACTAATTAATTAAAAATATATAAATTTTCTAATCAATATAAATATATTGATAAATTCATGTTAAATAGCCTCTTAATTTTTAGTTAAGTTATTTTTGGCATCAGAAATACTTCTTTATCAAAAAATATTTTATTTCTTTTAGTGAGAAATTATTATACCTATTTTTTCGAACTTTAAGAAATTTTATTCATTTAAAAAATATCATTTTTGAAATTATAATATCAAGATTAGATTAGTGGAATTTTTTGGATTTTCTTAAAAATATTGTTTTTCAGTGAATATCAAGAAATAATATTTCATTTAATACCGTATCATTATAATATAGACATGACCTACAAATATAATTAAAATTTATGAAACTTATGCAATCAATAAAGTATGATAAAATAATTTAAATATCATAAACACATAATTCAGAAAAATATACATTAAAATATATATCCTAATAAATGTGAAAATCATTTTTAATGCTGACACAGAGCTGGAATGATGTTAGAAAAGTTAAATTTTCTACCCAGAAGACAATATTCAATATATAATAAGTCATTTCTAGATATTTTTATTAAATATAAAGTATTGAAGATGATTTATATGTCTAAAGGTGACTTTTTTATTTATGTAACATGTGTCTTATCCAAATGCATGTGTAAAACACGAACAATAATGGAAAAAATAACATATTAATTAAGTTTTCATGAAAAAAATATTATTTAAAATATATATTTGAAGAATATAAACCCTTATTTTTGTAATAAAAAAACATATTTTTATAATGGTAATTTATTATAATTTTGATGTATTCAATAAATACCTTAAATTCTTGGACAATGCTGACATGACATTTATTTAATTAATAAAAAAATATATTAAATGATTTTAGAAACACTAAAATTAATTAAATTTGAAAAAACTAAGGTTTCCCATGAATTTTATAGATGAATTGGCCATCTAAAAATGTATTAGACTTAAATAACATCCATTTACATATGTATTTTATGTCAAATTAAACGAATAGTTTCATATTTTTCATTAATAATTATATATTGTATTAATATTTTCTTAAATTAGTTAATGATTATATAAATATTGGTAGTTAAAAGTTAAGAACATATATGGTTTAAAAACGTCATAAATTGGATATTTATGATATAATTTTCTATTTATATGTAAATTTATAAAAAATTATGTGTGAAAAGTCATTAGTTTGGTCAGTGTTAAAGTAGGTTTACTAATGTGTTAAACCATAAGATAAGGTTTAAAGAACCATAAAATTTTGTAAAAAGATTATTTGTTGATGGTAATAAAAACACATCATATATTTCCACTTAATCCATGACAATTTGGGAGCATTTGGATCTTGAATTATCTTATTATATTTTAATATTTTTATGAAATTATAAAATTACCACTCACCTCAATTATAAATGGGAACCTCCTCCCTATGTTATTAAAAAAATCATTATCATTATAGCCTAAAAAACTAAAGTGACCATGAATATGTTTCACCACTAATAGGGGGTCATATCAATGGTGTTTTAAAAAAAATTCTTTATAAATTAATCTCTAATATTATATTTTTATTTGATCTACTCTTATTATTTATGAAACTCACTCGAATGCAGTAAAACATAAAAAATAACAGGAATAAAAAAATTTACATGGCTCAGTCACAATATGGCTGAAACTATTTATGTGGTTGGTTAGACTCTGCAATCACAGATTCTCCACTATAATCACAATAAATTACAATATACATGTATTCAATAATATATAGTCACATTATTCCTTCTCTATTCCTACTAACGGATTCAAAAAATGAATAAAAATTTAAATAAATATAACTTTTACATTTTGGATGATCCTACAAAAATTAATGAAGATCTATCTTTTTCTCATTCAGTATAAATAAAATATCTTATGATCACATTTATAAGATCATCAATAAATATGTTCAATATAATATTTTGGATTTTGATTTCTCAACTATATACTACATACGTAGCATGTGAAATAATAATTATGTAAATTAATTAATTATTAAATTCAATATTTTTTCTCTCACTTAATGTCTGCAAAAAAACATTAATAGTTCACGAAAAATTATCAATAGATACTTATAATATTTAAACATCATCACATAGGACCATGAGAAATATCTCTACAATTCAGTGTATCATATGCACTCTTAATCCACGAATATACCCATTTATTATAGGCAACAAATCACCAGTTAACCAAGATATTAATTCATGATAATCTTTAAAAAAATGGTTAGTTTTTTAATGAAATCCCATTATTATATGATATTGAAAATATATTTTATCTCTATGTAGAATGTATTAGACTCCATATATCATATTTGAAAAATATTTTATGTATATAATTGTCACATCTGGACCCTCAAAATATAACAATAGTCCACATTAAATTATATATTATTTTTTTTGAGAGTGACATTACATTCATGTTTGCATACCTTTTTTCTCCATCAATGGAAATCATCATATAACATTTCATATTCATTATGGTTTCACATGGAATAATTCATCTTCACAAGGAATTTCATCATACCTTCTTCTACAAACTCAACATGCATGATAACCCCCACCACATAACAACTTGTTCATTGTAAACACATCTTCAAATATAATTATTTTATTATCGGATGCAAACCCTTCATTTGAGGACTAGAAAATACACATAGCATTCTCTAAATACCATATGCATATTCACTTAATGTACTTTCACAACTTCCCATATAGATTTATCTCATTCTCATACTATAATTCTCATTTAAAAATCACTCATGCATATATTATCTTCTGAAAATAGTGTATACCTTATAGCCTTTGAATCCTCATCCTTTTGTGATATGTGCATGTTCACCGCATACTCAACTTCCACCTCAAACCATATATGATATTATTTCTTATTGTTTAAATAAATATATAATTAACAAATATTCACTATCTTCAAGAACCTTATATTATCATATTTTAACATGTTTTAATGGTTTCTTCCACAAATTTCACTTCATCTACAAACAACCTTCAGAGAGAATTTATATGCTTTATGGAAGATCGTACATTACATTTTTTTTAAACTCATGAAGTTATTTGGTTGATCCAGCATGGTCCTAGAGTTCCTTTGTGTTTCTCCAGTCTTCAAACCGTAATTTGAGTAGGGATTTCTACTTTAGTGGAATAAGAAGATCTCCCACAATGATCGAATGGTGCAGATTGGCTGGGGTAGATGGTGTTAGTTCTATGCATAAATTTTTAATAAAGTAATAGTAACATTCATAATATACAAACCAAATTGATTTTCACATGCGGTGTTTTCATGATTTATTAGGTAAATCATGACACATACCCATCTATATAGCCATAAGGGATCAATATCTATAGTCCACAATCACACACCAAATGGGATTTGGCTTGGTGGAATCTTTCCAACCCATGTGCTTTACGAGTGCACTCTACATGGCTTATACAAGGTCCCAACCACATGATGCCAGACCCATGAATCCACTAATACACATGGGATTTCTTTGGATTTCATACATTGGTCATGGTGGACCATTGGATCTAACAAATTAATTGGTTGAGGTTGTCTGACGTGGATTGTGGTTTCGAACTAATTTATAACTAAGGGAACATTAAATTACATAGAGACTATATAGAAAATATACAACCAAAAATTAGTTTCCATGAAAAAATCTCAATCTTCTTCTTCTCAAATCATCATGAATATATTATTTTGTATGGTGTTCATTTATCTCTCTAATGTTCATTTACTTCCCCAATGTTTAGTAAATATAGTGCAAAAGCATTAAGATATATAATTTCTAATTAATATTGGCTCCAAAAATCATCACATTTATCCGAGGAGAATTTTTGAAGTATTACATCCAATGAGATTAGATTATTCTATAACAATTCTCTTGGAATCACTACATCATCCATATTCACGAGACAAATATTAACAGAACTATGATAACAAATGAAACCCTAAGGATCAAAAATCCCCAAAATGTAGAATTTTTGTATCCCATCATATAAATGTCAATATTTTAGTTCCACCTTTACTCTCTAATATTGATTATAAAATTCAATGGGTATGTGGGTTCTTCTTATCTAACTTTGTATGCTCATGAACATCATTAATTTTTTTTTAAAGGAGAAATATCACATGATACAAGGAAATGATCCTTTAGTAAGTCACCACATAGTCCACATGGGTGTACCCATATGGATAAAAATAGAGATATAACCAATGACATCTAATCTATAAATTAAATATAAAAGCATATGAATTCAAACATATAGTGGTTCAAATGAGGAGTGGTGAAGACATGAAATACCAGATCCTTCACACACTTTATCAATCGCCTTAGAAAGTCATGGTTCCCAAGAATAATTCCCATTTTTTTCTCAGAATTTCATCTATCAGGAACTCCCTTTTAATAAATAAAATTAATAATGAGATATGAGAGTATGAATTTTTTACTCAAAACTCATGTTGGATCTCCCTCAATAGATTCACTAACTTTCATAATAATGGAATTAATTGAAATCCATGATGAAGAAAACATTTTCTTACATTGTATTCCAATTAGAATAATACCCATTAATAATAAGGAATAATGAGATACCCCATTAAAGTAATCAAGTTATTGGAGAAGGAAGAACATGAATTTGCTGATTTAACACTACAAATATATCCATTGGAATTACTTTGGTGAAAATATCTACGAAATTATTTTTTAGAAAGGTATTGTAACATGATATTTTCACCTTCCATATTTTATTTAATAAATTGATACCTAATATCATAATTTTTGGATCTTTAATGTTGTACAATATTTTTTGACAACCCAATTTCACTTTGATTGTCACATAAAATTTTTAGTAGTCTCGTAGTCTTTATTTTCAAATCTTCCAACTACACATATATCCAATTCATCTCTATACAATAATATTTATCAGAAATATAGTTACCCTTATCCATTCTCAGTGTTACAAAATCCTGATTCTTTCTATACTAACTGTAACAAGCTTCTCTTAGAAAGAAGGTTCCACTAGAAGTTGACATTCTTTCAACACAATCACCTACCCAATCATCATCTGTAAATCACAATATTTTAAATATGCATTGTATTTTTATGAAATCCCATTGTTCATATTTCTTTTTTGATATCTCAAAATTCACTTAGAATCCTATATGTGAGACTCTTCACGAAGACTCTAAAACATAGAATATACTCACTACATAAGTTATATATAGTCTTGATGATGTTAGAAAAAAAAGAATTTCTATTTTTCCTTAGAATTATTTAACTCTAATTTTCTCTTCATCCTTGAATAATTTTATTCCAACTAAAATATGAGTTTAAAATAAATTTCAAATTTCCATTCCAAATGTTTTTAGCCCTTTCCTAAAATTATTTTTTTGTGATAGAAATTTTGAATATTGATTCTATTAAATATAAAATCTTTGAAAGTATGTCATCTGTACAAGAATGGGCGTCACAAAATTTATATTCATATGATCTGTAAATTCATCACATTGACATTCATTATCTCTAGTAATTATGGTGTCACCCATATATTACACAGCTATGAGAGTATATTTTTAAATATCCCCCACATAGTGGTTACTATCAAATTTACATTTTATAAACATTATATCTGTTATGAGCTATCAAATTTAGAATACCATGCTCTTAGATCCAATTTTAACCCATACAAATATTTCCTCAATCTACATACCAAAATTCCCTCACTATCTAAGAAAACCCCATATGGATGTTCAATATATACTTCTTCCTCAGGAACACTATTTTAAATGGTTGATTTCACATCCATTTGATAAACATTATAACGTTTGTGTGATGTTACTACCAAAAACATTCTAATAGTATCCAGTCTTTATACTGGTGAAAAAAATTCTTCAAATTCAATCCCCTCCATTTGAGAATATCCTTTTCACTCCATCCTAGCTTGGTCCCTAGACACATCATCTTTCTAATATATATTATTTATGAAAACCTACTTGGTATTAGTAATATTTTTATTTTTAGGTAGTCTATAAAAGGTCACAAATGAACTTATTTTCCATATGATCGGTTTCCTCATTCATATCTTGTATCTATTCCCCATGATCATCAATTTCGTCCATTTTTCGAAGTTTATTTTTATAAATCA
This sequence comes from Viscum album, assembly GCA_963277665.1. Lineage (NCBI taxonomy): Eukaryota > Viridiplantae > Streptophyta > Magnoliopsida > Santalales > Viscaceae > Viscum > Viscum album. Next base: position 2,006,184,754 of record OY728161.1, on the reverse strand, counting down.
GTATATTTTGATCATTAATTCACAATTTTATTCTCGTTTTAATTGGATCATGTTGACTAACAATGTTATTTTCAGGCTGGATAGTTTTGTTCAATTTTTAGTACAATTTTCTCTTCTTTCTATCAAATTTGTATTCATCACTAATATATTCCGAAAAAATATCAGAAAAGTACGGAACTTTATTAGTAACATAATTATTATTATATTCCATTTAATATCATTTTATTTTGAATATTCTACTAATATATCTAATTTATTAATTTTTTCAACAATTTTGACATCACCATAGTTAACTAACTTGTGCATCCATTTTTTCCAAATTCAGTAGCAACTACCATTAGATAAATGACACTAGAAAATTAAATTTTTCATTCAATGATGTACTTTTATTAAAATAGAAAACCGACCACAAGTTCATTGTCATGGGTAAGGCTAGAGATACATAACTAGGGAGGTCTAAAGTAATGGGGACCAAGTTGATATCCTCTAATCAGATTAATTCCTTCTGGATTCATTTGAAGCGTACTAGAAAAATAGATAACGTTTTTACCTTGATCAGCCACTTTCATGGAAGCAATATGGTCTACCAATTTGTTTTCCTTGCATCACATATAAGAAAAGTGGACGGTGTTGTTGTTGAGGCAAGCTCTACACGTCCTAATAATATAGGCTATCCACCATGGAAAAGGAATTTTTTCATTCATGGAACCAAGGATAATAATTGAATACATTTCAATTTGATTAACGGAGATATTCCTTTGTACACAATAACTAAAACATGTGTTCATTACATTTATCTTGGTCTGGATAGAACTCCCCCTCCTAGAGTATGAAGTATATGTGAGTAGGACACTACCCCTAAAAACTCATACCACCCCACCAACTTGGATGATACCCATATTTCAAGAGCCATTAAAATTTATTTATAAACCTCTGGTAGGTGGTAACAAATATACCCAATTTCCTCGTAAGTCTTGAATCATATACTGCATCACAGAACCGTTCACTTGTATAAAACTCAGGGAGGGGAAATATTGCCAGTTTTTGAAGCCACTAAATAGATAAATGAGAAGTTATCTTTTCATTATGATAATAGACATTTCATAGGATTTAATACCTTCAAAACTGGAATTATTCCAAGCATACTAGATACAAAAACATCCAGCATTTAAAATCACAGATCATTCCCTTTTTTCAGGACCCGCACTATTAAAACCATGATATCGTCTATCAAGAAAGGGTGTTCCAAAAATATATGAAGATATGATCTAAGTGAACTCTCCCAAGATCCTCAAAAATTTCATGTCCCAATCAGTCAGAAAGATGAGATGATTTTTATCATCCTCTCTTTGCACCATGCAATAGTGACATTTGGAAACCATGTTGATACTCATCTTCCATTCATTGTCATCCGTGGGAATATCATGGTGTCTTATCCTACAGAAATGAAATATGAACTATGTTGGAATAGTGATTCACTATATAAGGTTATTCCATGTGTCATATTTCTCTTGAGGAGTAGAAATGTTAGTAAAATATATTTTGGAAAATACTCGAAAACTAGAAGTGGTGAACACAAATATGTCAGGATTTGAATTTAAATAAATAGTATCAAAAACCTCCATCTATTCCTCATTCCACACCTCATTGATGACACTTGGATACACACTGGCCACCCTAAAAGAAATTTTTGGATCTAGGCATCCAGAAAACCAATCATCAATCCTGCCCAATTATAATACCAAAAAGAGATTTCCCCTTTAACTATAATCCATCTCGAGTGATGTTGAACAGTTGGTATAAAATCATTAATTAGATACCGAAAATGAGATCCATTTAATTTATAATTATCCTAATAAAAACTAATTTTATAGGACATAATCATACCCCAAAGGGTTCTCTCCTCCACCACCTCCCATGAAATCATTCCATGCATGAAATGAATAGTATCATCCAGATTCTGCACAGTGATCCCTCCCTCATGATAGGCCTTTTCATTCTACCACATGAGGCCCATTGATTTTTTCCCTCGGATAAATAATCCCATATAATATCTTATAGAATTATGTTAATGGAAGCGAGAACCCCCTTGGGAACACTTCTAGCCAAAAGAGCATGATTATGGATGGCAGATAAACACTCTTGATTAAATTTATCTACCTTGCAATTGATAAAAAATAATTTACCTATTTAAGTACTCGGCTCAAAATCATGTTAACAATGTAGTCAAAATATCAGATCCAAATTCGGCAAGGGGTAATATGCGATCCAAGATAATCAAGAGGGAAATGACCTCTCTCTATATCCAATTTATTTCATAGGGAGGATGATTTCCTGGTGACACGTTTTTTTAGATATAAAGGCTACTCTTGGATCTATTGATCCCCTGCCAACTCTAGAAACTATACTCATCTAGGATATGAGTTAACTCAGCAATTTATATTCCACTAGAATTAATAAAAATGAGGGTTTCATCTATAAACATAATGTGAGATATCGAAGGCCAGTTCATTTTACTAAGATTTGGAAGGATGGATATTGTAGATAAATTATGGTTAATAAGATAGATTATAGAGTCTTTAATGGGAATAAAAAGTGTTAGGGAGAAAGGATCCCTTTTTCTAAGCTCAAGGGAATACTTGAATATGCCATAGATTTTTCCTATAAAAGAAAACTCCCATACAAGAAGAGTTAACACATATAAAATATATATCTGAAACCCAAGGGGAGATACTCATACCTTTGAGCACTCAATTTATGAAATCACATTCCATTATGTCATTAGATTTATTCATATCTAATTTCAAATCCTTGTTTGATCGATGAGTTTGAAATTTGATATACCGAATCATTTCATTAGCCAATGAAATTGCTCCCTAACTCGACCCGCCCTTAACAAAACCATTATGTTCTAAGGAGAACCACCAAGGAACATACATCGATAGCTATGAGTTGATAATACTTGATAAGATCATGTATGGGAAATTACAGATGATGATGGGTCTATAGACCATAATGGAGTCTAGATTTTTTTACATTTGGAAGCATGACTATAGTATTATCCCCTACCACCCTTGGTATTGAACCACCAATAAAAATTCATGAATGGACATAATAAAATCATCATTTACCACCTCTCATGACCCCCTGTAGAATGATCCTGGAAAACTATAAAGGCTCAGAACACCCACTGGGTTAAGTCTCATCATAGAATCATGAACTTCCTTCTCATATGGAATTGATTCTTGTAGGGTATTTTCATGGATATACAACATATTAGTGATCTCATCAAAAATATAATTACTCCCACTCAGATATCCATTTGACATATTTGGATTAGGATCAACAAGTATATTGTTGAATAAAGAAAAGTCTGTGGTCCCAACCACAAATCTTTTATCTGAGCACGATCCATCTTCAAGAAGAATATTTATTTACTATCCTTCTCTATTCAATGATATATGAATGTAAATAAGTTGTTTTTTATCTCCATCATAAATCCATTTCACCTTTTCATTATCTCGACCTATACATTCTTGTTTCAGGATTATTCCTACCATAAAAATTTTCTTATTGGAAAGTATATCAAAGACCATGATATCCTATATTTCTTGAAGAATTCATTCCATACATTCATCCTCATGTTTAACGAATTATATATCCAGGTCAATGGGGGTATATATTTTTCCCAAGAATAAATCTTCTACTGGAGAAATCTCAACTTATTATGAATATCCACCCAAGTATAGTCTTGAACCAGTTCCTACCAATAATCGTTTACATGATGGTGGTTCTCATGCATACAATTCTAGAGAGCATAATACCTAAAACAAACATTTCCACCCTACCGAGAAGATAGATAAACACGTAAAGGTGAGTTGTCATAGATTCTATGAATGAGATGTTCCTCCTTAGCATTGGGGTACCTAGATACTGCATAGGTGTTAGCAAGGCACTGATCAATATGATTCCATCAATTATGATTCTGTTTCAAATTATTAAACTAGAAGAATTTACCTCTAAATAAACCATTTCAAGAATCTACTTCCCCAAAAATTCCCTTATTATTTTTTTCTTCAAATTTACCTAGATTGATATTCTTAATCATTATAATACAACTGATTCAAAAAGATATTAAGTATTTACCTGTTTCTATTTCAATATTGTGTATGATGTCTTATGTGTTTCTGATCTCATTATACTTATGTTTTGTATATGTATGGTTGTACATACATCTTCTATAAATAAATACATTTAGATGTTGTGTTCACATAATATAGTCATTAGTATATGTAATATTCTTCTATTATTTATTACATATACCACATTTTTATGGTAGTTTAAATTTTACTATTTTGATGCTTGATTCCAGGTTTCGAATGATAACATTATAAATAATCTGAAGTAAAATCCTTTCCATTATATGACATTAATATCTTGAAACAGAGACCCGTCTCCTTCTTAGTTTTCCTTATAAAATGTTTGAAAATTTTAATTTAACTTGACTTATGTTTGATAAACATGACATTAATAAATTGAGTATAATCATAAGAGAATTTAAATAAATCTAGATCTCTTATGGTATATTTTTTTTCTCATTGGACCACATATTATCCAATATGACAATGTTCAAGGGTTCTATAAGATAGAAAATCCACCATTTTGTGTGAACATTGAAACAATTTACCTTTTTGATAGATTTAAAAAAATTCATTCCTTTATTGCATTAGCTATAAAAAATATCTCACAATATCATGCTTCATGAATTTAATTATTCTCCTTTAAAAGAGTTTCCATTGACTACTATTACTAGGGTTGTTGTCATCATTGGAACTCATGTAACACGAGATGGTATAATCAACACATTGAAATATATTACCATTATTTATTCTTTCCTTAGGTGATAATTCTCTCATTCTTGTTTGTTTTTATAATACATGAATAATTTTAGAAAAAAATCATCATTCACATGAATAGATGGTTTTCTATCACAATGGAAATTATTTTATACCCCTTTAATAAATAACACATTCTTAGACTTCAAAAATGCCTCCAGTAATCTCTACTTTTCCAAATCCGTTAATTTTCCAGGAACAATAATTTCCAATGTTTACTACTCATCCTTCATGATTCTCAGTGTTGATTAGGTTTTTTGTGCCACCAGTCATGTGTGATCAATATCAACTATCAAGAATCCATTAATTGGTTTTTATAATGGCTATCAAAGAAACATCATAGAAAAATATTATTCGATATTAAATTTTTGATGTCCTTTTACTTTATCTATAATGGTTGCTTTTTTAGGATAAAACTCAGAACGAATTCCAAAATATATCCTTGATAATCAATTCTGTAACATATTTCTTATAAGAAGTCAAATTTTTTTTTTGTGTATGAAAATATGATGAATTCCTAATAAATTCTTTCTTACTTGGAAAATATTCTCTCTTTTTGCCATAATAGCTCCAAATTTGTTCATTTATCATCTATTTTAGGGAAATATTTTACTGAGATGAATATGATTTGTTAGAAAACAATCCACAAAACTAGAAGTTCCCTATGAACATTGGTCATCCCCGGTCATGGATGATCTGTCTTGAATATTTTTGTTGGTATATTTCTATATAAAGAAATTGCCTATATAGAATTTATTTATTCCTTTGAATTAGAATATTATTTCAAAAAATACATAATACTCTATTCTTAACTGTAATTGATTTTTGACAATCATTTTTATAGATAACAAATTTCATTTTATATTCCTAGAGGGATGAATTAACATGTTTCACAGGAACCTTCTTTTCAATAGTTTGTAGTAGTTCTACATTGGACTCAACAGCCTTTCAAAATTTTATATAATATTATTATAGATATTTTTCTCTTTATTTCATTTATAATAATTATTAAAATTTTCATCTTATTTGATAGAAAGTTTTTCTTTTGGTTCCTTCACTATATTATTAATCTTAGCCACTTTTAGTTTGTGTATTTCAATTTCGTCAATATAAAGAATCTATTTCATTGGATATTATTCTTTTTACTAGATTATCCATTATGTTATTCTTTAGTTAATATTATATTTTACTTCTTGAAAATTTTTTACACAGTACAAACTTCTAATTTATTTTTCAACATGTGCATTAACTCTTTTCATTTTCATCTATCATCTTTACTACCTGTAGTGTGAAACCCTTTTTCTACATGTTCCATGAAGTTACATTAATATCATGATTTTATGATTGAGGTGGAGTTATATTAATCTTAAATTAATAATAAAAATCTTAGTTAAACATTATATTATTTATTCATTCTTCTAAAAAATGTGGTTCTACCTTTTGAACTCTTCACCCATTTCATTTAATGTGGGTTCACATTATATATCATAGGTTTCAGAAACTGTATTAAGGAAAATTTATAGAAACATGACCCATTTCATTAAATATGTATAATATTGTTGTTAATTTACTATTAAACATAAAATTTACCTTCTTGATTTTCTTTCATACAAGGGAAATGATTCTGTTATAATCATTATCTTCATTTTCAATGTCATAGTCACTTGATTCATATATTTAATTTTCGCTAATTTTGAGATGTCTCATGGAATTAAAACAAATCTCATAATTGATGTTATTCATGAATACTTAGATCTTTCACATTTCACATTCAATGAGTATGTCATTAAATTCATTGATAGTAAGATCATATCTATCTTCCAAATCTAATATTTTAGGATTAAACATGTTTGAAACATTTCTCATCAGTTTTTTGGAAACAGTTGAGACATCCAACATTTATCCAAAACCCTGAATGTTATAAAAATTTAATTGAGTCTTTTGAAGTATTTATAAACATTTTATTCCTCACCTATAATGATATCATCAAATTTTATCCTCCAAATTTCAATACTTTCCTCATTAACTCTCCTGTTTCCTTCAGAACATCTATCCAATTTGTCCAATATTTCCTTGGAGATTATGAGTCTCAAAAAATTCCATTAATAATATTTTGAAGGATATATAAAAGATATATTTTGATATGTTCTATATACATTAATATTTACCTTATTAGTAAAATTAAAAGGTTGATATTCAGATATAGGTGGTAATCCTATAGTAACAACACCATTAACTTCAAAGACATGAGATGAAAGATAGGGAATCATATCTTCATCCAACTATTATTGTTGTATCGATTGAAAAAAACTAATACCCTTGAATTTATATTATTCATATTTATCACATAGTGGATACTGAAAAAGAGAACACCCCCATAATACCAATTCATGTTCCGGGGGATGAGTTGCACCACTAGGGGGTTTAAAAAGTGGGTATTTTTTGATTTTTAATTCATTTAAAATTAACCTCTATTGATTTTCTGGGATTTAATCTACTCTTATGATTTATCAACCTCTCCAGAAATGCATTAAAACAGATATATAGCACAGGAAAAAAAATATTTTTAAAAGGTTTGGTGTCAATGTGAGCCTACTCATTACTTTGATTACCTAGAGTCCCCAAACATAGATTCTCTAAAATAATGACAAGTCATTACAACATATATTACTTCCCTAAAAAAGAGTTGTGGTATGCTTTCTAGACTACCACTAGAAAATTAGTTATACAAGTTCTGCTAAAAAATAATTATTATAAAAATTTGATGAAATATCACTAATTAAGGATTTATTAATTCATAAAAATTGATGAAGATCTTTAATTTGAGCCTACAGGATAAATTAAATAGTATATTCTAACTTTCTGAAGAAATTCACAGAACTAGTTCTTCATAAAATTATGGCTATTAATTTATCAAATGTATTCTATATATATTTTATGAGATATAATCATCATTTACATTAAATTGTTATCACATAGAACATTTATGATGCAATATACAGTCTTCACTGCACATTTCTACTTCATAGAATGTTATTAGCAGATACTCAACATATTTAATCTTTCTTAAATCAGACCATGAAAAATATATCTAATATAAATTTTTCCACACTCACGCATACACCTAAATATTTAATCGACCAAGTATTTATATGAAACAAATCATTAGTTAATCAAGAATTTAAAAAATGATAATTCTTGGGAACATGGTAAGAAGTTTAAAGAAGTTGAATTCTTATGTGAAACCAAAAAATATATCAACACTCTAAAAAGAATGTATTCTCCCCCAAGTATAATCATTTAAAAATAGTTTCTTAAAGTCATTTCATGGTACGCATAATCAAAATATCACAATATTACTAATAAAATTAGATATGTTTTTTGGGTTTTCAGGTCATTACATTCATATCATCATACTAATTTTCTACAAAAACAAATATCATCACATAAAATTTGATTTTCATTGTATTTTCACATAGAATATTATATATTTTCATGGAACATCCACATACAATCTCTTGTAGACTCAACATGCATGATAAATATCACCTCATAAAAATTGGTTGATTATTAACTCATCTTTATATAACATTTTTTATTCATATAAACAAAGCCTTTGTTCAAGAACTCATACTACCACCTATTAATCCCCATGAACCATTTGAATGTTCTCATACAATTCATTCAAAAAATACCTTATAGAATTATCCCATTTGTGCACTATAATTCTCATTAAAACATAACTCATACTTGTAGAATCTTCCACAATATGTATATACCCCATACAATTTGAATCCTCGTCATCACATGTTCCATTCATGCTTACCGTATACTCAAATTCCATGTAAAACCAAAATCACAAAGAATTATTATGATTTGTGGAAGACTATACAAAGTCAAATTTCACTTTTTTTTATCTTGTGATATTATCACATGGTATCTCAATAGAATGATACCACATGATAATATATATTATTTTTTATGTATGAAACCCTTCATTCATGAAGGTATTTGTATGTGGGATGATGAAGAGGATCTACAACCTTCATCGGACAATACATATCAATTATATTAGACGAGACTTGTTCTATGTATAAGTTTTAATTAGTGTAATAATAACTCATATTGCATATATATCACACCAATTTTCACATGTATTGAGGTCATGGTTTATTTTCCATAGAATATTGCGACCTCGTCAAGATATTCATAGGGTATTAACACCCATACCCCACCATCACACACAAGATGAGCTTCAACATGGAGGGAATATTTTTGATCCTATGTGCCTTTTGGAACACTCTGAGGGCCTTATAAATGGCCCATCTTGTATGATGTGGACCCTATGTCTCCTCTTCCTCTCATAAGCTATCTTGAGATGTCATCTCTTGGGTGTTTTTGACCTCCAAATCAAACAAATTTTATGGTTATGGATTGGCTAGTTTTTTTCAGGGTTGGCTCTAATTTTTACATTAGGCCACATTGAAATACATATAAAAAGTATAAAAAATATGGAACCAAAAATTAATTTCCATTCCATCTTCTCAGTCTTCTTCTTCTCAAATGATTTTGAAAAATATCAATTTTCATTTCCTTCATTCATATCATCAATGTTAATTTTTTTCTCTAATGTTGTTGAAAATATAGTGAGAAATACAATAAACACGTCTTTTATAGTTAATATCAACTCAATAAATCATCACATTTGACGAAGGATAATTTTCTAGGTATGAAATTCAATTTCATTAGATAAATCTATAACAATTCATCAGGAAGCACCACTTCATCTGAACTCACCATACACATATCGATGCAACATAGGAAACAAATTAAATACATAGTTTCACCACCAACCCATGAAAAAATCTTTTTTCCAATTCCATAACTAAACCCAAAAGGTTTTGTTATTCCTAAAAGACTAACCTGATATCCTTTTAGAGGATATATAAAGGATTCATTTCAATGAAGATGTAATTTCCTTAATTGAATACATCATTTTATACTTTTTTTACCTCTTATAAATCTATGGAAATAATCATAAAATAATAATGTTAGTATCCTAAATATTTTAAATTTTTATTATGATTATGAAAAAACCACTAAAAATCCTCTTTCCTATCAAATGAAAAGTGAAAGTCTCACTCGTGCGTACATAAGACTTACTGTCTCCATAGAGTGTTTCATTTGAGTTTTCATAACTATATTTGATGGATAGGAAATATTTTCATATTAATGTTTATATATTATTTTTATGACAGAATTATTCATCTAGAATTATTATATCATATATACCTCTTAATAATCTAATCATTTGGGAAATGATAATGTTCCTCGTGCGTATCTGTGGACAACCATCCCTATAAAGCATTATGATTCATTTATCATTTATATTTTATCTCGATGGTAATGAGGATTAATTTTATGACTATATATGATAAATATGATATAATAATTAGTTTATAATAGTGAATTATTATCTGCATATGTTTCCTTCCATAAGATAAAAAAATAAACCTACCATCTCCATAAACTGTGTAATTGATTTTTTTTGTCTCCACATAATATGAATTATTAACAATATTTTTCTAATTAATATATATTATTTTTATATAATGATTAAAAATATTTAAATGATGAAATCGGGAAAAATATTTATGGTTTGGTTCTTTTGACCTGAAATATGTTTGGAAAATGAAGTAGTTATCACCCAGAACATTGATTTTAATAAACAATTGTTATTAAATGGGTGATAATATGTCATAAATAATTCATACATGGGATTATAGATATGAATATGGTTATGTAATACATTTATCATAAATCCATATTTTGAAAACAATATGTTTTAACATGAATGAGTAATGTCAAGACTTGAGGTTGGGGATTTATGTTTCAATATTATTATAATCAAGATAGTTTATACATGATTTTATATTGAAGAAATTATGTGGTTCATATCTGATGATCCTATCTAATTTTATTCCCCTCTACTTTTTTAAATTATATGATTTCTTTTCATTTTACAGAAAATTATTATTTAAGAGATCAATATATAATTTTAAAGGAAAATAAACTTTATTTCTCTCTTTAGTCGAATTTTTTTCTTCTATATCCATGTTTTTTAAAATAGTATAAATAAGGAATCTATTATTATTCTACTATTTTTTATATTCATATTTCTAATGTTTTTATTAAATAAATATTTTGAAAGTAATATTTCTTTCATTTGCCAAATTACGTACATTGGGACACTTTCAGAAAAAGTATGTAAGGAATGCTATTTAACATACATTATATGATAGAAATATACTGTCATCATTTTCAACACCCTATTACATCACATAGAAAAAATATACCAATGGAAATTCCTTAGAAAAAAGCTAGAGAAAACAGATGAAAAATTCCATGAATTAAAAAGGCTTAAAAATTAGTTCTCCCAAGGTAGCTGAAAACATCAGCGGCACACAGTTACTTGTGTTTCCGGACACATTAATGCCACCCCCACAAGAAAGACTAGACACCTTCACTTAATGTCTTGTATTTTCCTATAAACAGAACCTTGGGGACATTATTTATACATAAAAATTTCTCTGAATACTAATTATTGTTCTAATTTCACTAGTAATTCAATCAAGACTTCCAAATTCTCCATGGTAGTTTCATAACACCTAACGATAAGGACTTAATGTTTATAGTGAGACTTAAGTCCATTTGATGATTAAAATAAATGACACTTACATGACTAGTTCACCCAACCCTCCTGATTTAAAAATAAATGAGCATCCTCTATTCATCAAACAAGAAATTGTGCATAATACTTTTGGTTATACCTGTAAGGACCCTTGATGTATTAAGAAAGGTCTCACACATGGTTATTCAGCAAGGTTTTTCATTAGTTATGATGAAAACAATTCACCCAATCCTACTTGCACAAATCCATCTTGTGTGACCTCATTGGTTCACCCTACACTTCATCATGTTTTTGCCTTTCATGATGCCTCATTCAAAGAAACTCATGGTTGGAATTATACTTCATTATCTCTCCTTGAATGAAAGTGATAATTTTGAAACCTCCATTAAGACATCCCAAATTAAAAAACACCCAAGAAAGGCACATCAGTGTGTATCCCAATTGGATTTGTATATCTACGTTCATAGGTTTCCCTCACTTATCCTACCAGAGGGTAAGGATACTCGGGACATCTCTAGGTTTTTATATCTACAGTTACATGGACCCTTACCCCATGGATAATGTTGTGGAGTACTTGGTCTTAGATTTTTGGGATAGGACTCTGTCATCCTCTTCTCATCACTAAGACTAGGAGCATCTGATTCATAGTAGAAAGTATATGGATAAAGCTTTATTTTCCATTTGAAAATGGAAAAGTATCCCACCTCTTCCAGGACCAATCCTCAGCAACCATCCTCATGTATTCTTCTAGACTTATATATAGGAGGTTGCAACCATTATATTATATATGTCCTTCACCTTCACTCCTTCCTTACATCAGACCGTCATCTAATATAAATTGAAGAGAGGGATGTGTCGAAGCCACAACCTCTCCCATCATAGCCACAACATCTTCCACCTTAGGCCTAACCTCTTCCACCAAGGAAGGAGGAACCTTCTATGTGGTTTTTTGAATCTTTCACATCATCTTAATTCTCACACCGTTCATGACTCACATGGGCATATAGGTTAGTGATGATTCAGATATCCACAAAATCCACCTAAATCAATGAACTACGAGAACTCTAAATCCAGCCTTTACCAAGACACATAGGAATCCTTCTCATGTATTAATTTCCATGTAATAACATCCATGAAATTAGAAATACTTTCCCCTCATTGGTTATCATCTTTAAGAGTCTAGTCCTAATTCCTTTAATCCGGAAATCCTTCTTATGAGTAGGCCAAAAATTAAACACTCCTAAACCATTTTGAGTTAAGACATCTCTCATTGACATTTTTTCAAGGGAAAACACTTTAGTAGTACGACCCAACCTATTTATCTCAAAGGGACATACTTACCAGTGATACATACCGAACTACGAGGGATTTTATTCCCATCTATTTAAGATAAGTAGGAATCCTACATGAGGTTCAAACCCAATATCCTAAATCAACACTGTTTTCTCAAGGCTACATTCTGAGAAGTGTCTATTCCAACTTTGATATTATTATACTTTCTAGGTACTTTAGTCTTCATCGGTATAAGTCTCATCCAAAACATTGAATAGGATCGTTCCACCTAGATGTCCTTGCATTATGATGTTAAACTATATGGTGGGGTCTTTTTGAGACAACCATAAAATGTATGATATGTCTCACTATATGACACTAAAATATGTGGGTTTTCATTCCATTTAAAATGATAAATAAAACTCCCATTTATGTATTCAATCCAAAAATCAAAACAACTTCTTTCTCCCTAAATGACAATAAAATACAGAGTAAAATTTTTCTACATGGATGAGCGTAAATTCTTATGTGCCCCACTGAGTGGACTAAAAAAATCATTTTCTTAATAACGAACAAAGAAGCTCTAAATATTACATGAGATGATACCATTTATGGGGAACCTCAAAAACATACATATATCTCCTTTAATAAAGAAATTTGAATACATATATATTATTCTTATTTCCAAACATTCTAAAAATTGAATGCCAATATTAGGATAACATACCTCATACTTGGGAATTAATGAAGGAATCATGAACATATCATAAATTTATAAGAGAGTCCTAGAGTAGGAAATAATTCCACTGCAAAATAGTGTGATTATCCTAATGAACCATCCTCTCGACCAATGCGTGTCCTTATGAATCGTATGTGAAAATACATAATGAACACCTGCCTTTGGAAAGCATGTCAAATTAGATACAGAACTATTGGTTGATTGCATCCTTTAAAAATCTATTAGAAACCATTCATAAATTGTGATTCATAACCCAAATACACATTCCAAGAAAAAATGGTGCACCTGACGTGAATCCTTGAACGAGATAATATTGTTACCCATTTGTTAGGCACCTATCAATTGATAAAGGAGTGCAATATATGGAAATAAATCATGCGTACATTCTTCCAAAAAGATACTACAATTATGGAGTTCATTGTATGTATTTTGAAAATATACATGCACTTAATTCAAATAAATCCCTTCATTCCAAATGATTTACTTCTGATTCTCACCAATGAATGCTCGGGATAGTGCTCAAGCTAGATCCTCATACGCTCAGTGGATTCCATCACCGACCCATCATCTTCAACCTTGGTTATCTAATTCATTAGTTAGAGAGTACCATAAACATTTTTCCATTCCATCGTTGGAGGCTACCCGAAAAACCCTCCATATAAAGAATAATCCCCAATCATTAATCACTTATGTGTGATGTTCCAGAAGTTGATAATTACAATCACCATCCTCAAGTGTTTCAGGATATTATCCCCAGAATGAAATCACCAATCCATCCCAAATTCTCAGAAGTTAAACACACATGTTACATAATACATTTTCCCTAAGACATAGGGATCGTTCTAATGTGATCCATCCAATAAATTCCACTTCCAGTGCCATGTGGTAGTAAGACCTCAACATGATGAGGGTGTTGCCTCCAACTGTGATGCATAGGTTCCTTAGACTGGGGCACAAAAAATGGGATGTTGGGGACACAAATCAGATAATATGTAGAAGGGTTCTGCCTTTTACCCCTCCAGAGAAGCTCAGTAACCCAGTTTGGTGGAAATTAGTGAGTGGGAACATACACCCATCCACCTTCATTCCATCGGCCAGTAGATTCATCCAGCCGTTCCAAACTAATATCCCAATTATAATCAATTGTAGTACCATGAGAAGGAATATAAAATTTCTTACAATCATCAATCCTTACATCAGACTCGTATGGAAGTGATTAAAGAATCCCACCAACCTAATTTGGTTATTACTCAAAATCAAGAATATACACTTTTCTGCACTCATAAAGTCTTCTAGCAGTATTGTTTGGAAGCACCCAGAGAAGTCAGTCAGAAAGCAACAATGATAAGCAGAGGGAATACTCAAATCTCTACTCCATCACACGAGTAATGTTATACCCACTAGCAGTGAATGGAGGAAACGAGCAGGTACATACCCCTACACCAGATACCGAATAGACGTATATTCCCATTCTGGATGGTGAAGTCACCATGAACATCTTGGTAATGGTGAAATGGAATACACAAATTACTACATGTATCATAGAAACTTTCTAGGATATCATCATGGTGAACCAAAAAAATACCTGAGGGATAGAAACATTAATATGTCCCCAAAAGATGGGTGACTCATCAACATGTCACCCTAGAGTAGATATATATTTATGTTCCCATCCGGATGTTTCATGGGGCATACTAACCCATATCATACGAAAAAATAGGTTGTGAATATAAACACGTTATAATTATAGATGATCATCATATTCAGATAGCCACTTTATAGAAGGATCATACCCCAACCCATGAACCACTTATCACAGAACGTGTCCCCCACAATTTGTAAAAAGGAATCTAAAAAGAAATATTATCATACACAGTTGGTAAACCAGGAGAAACATTTTGATTTGTCACCACATAATTCTATCGATATTGAATCCCTCATACATTTATCTATTATATCCTAAGATCCTACCCTCTCATTAACAAATTATGGGAGAAGTAGCAGTAACTATGAAGGTCCTCATAGGACACGTCTTCATGAAGGATTTCTTCATGATAATTTTGTCAATATCAAGATCCTATCTCTTGATGAGTTCCATGGTAACCATCCATGTTTCGAAAAGACTAATGAGTAAGAGGATCTATCGCTTAATTTAATCCACCATGGTGGTCCTCCATAAGATGAAATTCACAACGAAAGTTATCACTGTAGTAGTGATTCACATTGTTAAGAAAACTCCCCAAATAATATTATAGTGACTAGAAATCCCTCTTATCATGAGGCACTTTAAAATACATGTCTAGTAATGTATGATGCAATATCACTAGTGGGTGAAATTATTTCTCAACTGGATGATATCCCAAGGTGATTTTTATTCTTCAAACCACCCTTGGGAAATTTATCTTCCAATGCAGTAGAGGATCACTCTACTAATCATTCTGATTTTAATAAAGCGATAGGAAGACACCAACAATTGTTTGATCATGTATAGAAACCTCTAGAATAATATGAATATGATATGTTGGAAATGAGGAAACATCTCTCTAGGCTGGAATACAAGTAATTTTCTGGCCTTTGGCCACCTCTAAACACAACATTCCAAAGATATCGGAAGAATATTGAATTTATGATATCCAACTCAACATATGGAATAATCATCATCATATATAATCCAATGTATTACAATATGATGAATATAATTGTCATGTCAAGGTAATAGAAGGGTTTCCATGCCAAATTGAATTGTCATCTCTACAGTTTTTCTGACATATGAGGATATAGAAGAAATAGTGGTCCCTTCAATATGCATGCCCCAATTCATTAACGAAAAAAATGAAGACTCATCATAGATGCTCAATCTGGTGTCCTTATAAAAGTATGGGGTGCACAAAGTGAATTTAATTTCACTGTAGCCCCAGGTCAGCAAAGCCTGCCAAAAGTGGTCTCATGCAATGCTATTTCCCCAGGTCGGCTACAATAAATGAATCTTGTTAATGACCAAAGATATGCTGATCAAGAACATGCATCGACCATTGTTATACAAAGCCATTACTAAAGAGACCAGTCTTTTGAGATAATTTTTCATAAATCATTTGAGAACTTCGAAGTGGCCTCCCACTAACAGGATGCTAGCCATCATATTGCGCAATTGTATGAAATATCACAATGGTATTCATAAGGGGGGAATTTAATTTAGTTTTGGATAATGCACATAGCTTAAATTTGGATTATAATTCATAAAATAAGAATAGAATATATGTTGACAGCATCCATAAAAGTTCAGGATCCACTCCATCCCATAGGGATAGTGGCTTTTATAACCCAACACTCAGAGCCAAAAAAAGAGCCCAGAGTGTTGGAAAATAAGAAAAGTAACAACCTCAGCCCGTAGGACTGGGGTCTTTTTCACATTCACCATCCCCTCCTCAGTGGAAGTCAGTTTTCACCAAGTAAGGGAAGAATCCACAAAATTAACAAACATATGAACTATCTATGGATTTCATCTGTTATACTATCCATCAATCAGTTCCCAGGGAACCAAAAAATAAGAGAACAAAGTCTCATGGACAGTGCAGAAGAAGGTTATATCAAAATAGTATCGACCAAATTCTAGTAATGAATTATGAATTGGAAAATTTCATCAATGTCATCATGGATGATCCTCTATAAAATGAGTTCAGTTCAAGGGATTCATAGGATGAAGTTATTCATCATAATATGGTCCACACCGAAGAAAATGAAGGAGGCATGCATACCCGAAATTAGAGTCTTAACCAGAATTTAGGTATTCCCTCGAATAATCAAATTCAAACTCTTCAAAAGGAACATATTAAGGGAAATGGGAAAGGTTAGACCATGACTCACCTTTCTCCCAGAGAATCACAATACATTTCTCTTGAGGAAGTATTTTCTTAGCAAGAGGAGGAGATGGAGGAGTTGAGAAGACTCAATGTAGAGTTACTCGAAACCAACATTCGATCTAGTAATTATCCCCAAGAATATCCATAGCTTACACTTCCATCAGTATCACCTCATGAAATAGTTTTTTTTTCAACTACTAATTTGAATTATGAATTTATTCTATTGAATGTTCAAACATTGTAGGTCCAGACACATCCTTATAGGGCTGTCCCCATGGGTTATCCATGGAAAATACCTATATCACCACCACTGGTGGTACTATGAGTTTCTACTCCTATTTAGGCTTCAAATGTTGTACTTTTTTAGGTCCTGGATCATTTATATGTCTCCCAAATTTTAATGAATTACATTGAGTCACTAATGACTTTATTATAAGCTATATAAGGATGGATTACACCAATACATCTAAAAAAGATGTATTATCCTGAATGGGTAGATATGTATCCTCATATACCAACTTTTGGGTATCCCACATTTCCAATATTCAATGGATTATGAGATCCATAGTAGAACTGGATGCATCTCTTCTCTCACTGTGATCCGATTATTGGGACACCCGAGCAATAGGATTCAATGAAACTCAAATTATTTATGAGATCATTGTTGGGGATATCATTGGTATGATATATGAGTCAGTAGTACCATTCGATTCCTGGATGGAAAGATCTCTGTAAGATGTTCCCTTTCTAATTCAACTCAACACTATAGAAGAAAACTATCTTCAATCTCATAAAATATATATGATGGGATAATGAAAGAGTTTTATATTTCAATTCTCAGTATAATGTATTAAAATACTCCTTGAATATACCACTCCCTTAACAAGGGTTGAGTCCCATTATTGAATAAAGTCTTAGTAATGAGTTACAGACACCATTAATCCATTTGAAATACCCATGAGGGTTTAGGGATATGGATTAGATTTATTAATAGGTGGGAAAATATATAATAGATAATAGATACAAATCATCAGTATTCCCACTAACTTGGGTAAAAAAATTAGGAAATGAAGAGGCTGCTAAAATTACACTAAATCAGGCCTCTATACCCACTCCAACTTCAAATCCCTTACCATACCGTAGGGATCCACCTCCCGAGAATCAGCGGAAAATATTTCCTCATCAAGATGATAAAAAAATTTCAAATGTGAAGACAATTTGAGGAGTTGAAAAAAATATCTATTCCATTCGAAATGATCATGTCCCTGAATACTACTTCTCAGATTTGGAAAATAACATAGTTATGCTTCCAAGGTCAAATAAACATGACAAAGAAGGAGATTATGACCTCCCAAACTATTTCCCCTGACATAAAATGTTGGGGTACCATATCCAAAACTTTTTGGTGTTTATGGAACTCCTATAAAATATGTAGGACTCTATGAAAGTGAATCTAACAAATTCACCATCTCATGTAGCATGTGTTACTATTACCAATCCAGAGGAGGAAGGAAAAATGATGGAAATACAAAGTTATAATGCTCTAAAATATGATGATTATATGGTCCTGAAAACAATAAACTAATCCCATTCCATTTTACAAACATAGTTGAAACAATATATTGTGTCTCCTATCACTTCTGTTATTTCAATTTCACCTTCCTCAAAATCCCAATCCCTTGAATGAAAAACCTCAATAAAGAAACCCGACATGTAGAATATGGAAAAAGTAGAGGAATATGAGGTTATGTTAATTCCAAAGTTTTCCTTAACCGAAGAATATTTTATGCCAACCATCTCAAAAGTACGGGCACCGCCCCACCAAATGGATCAATAAGAATATACCCCCAGGTAGAATCTTTATCAGGTGGGGAGTTGATCTTTGGCTCCATTAACATTAATCATTTAACATATCCCTATGAAAATGATGATTCTGATTATGAGCATGATTTCCCAACACTTGATTGGGGAACTAGGGGAAGAGGTCATCAAGGTCTAGGATATAGTGGAAGATGATGGTATTATAGAAGCCACTCCTTCAATTACACCCCTGCTCAAACCATCTACTTGTTTGAACCTCATGGGAGAGCCTTCAAGCAAGATCATTAGGAACAAGGGAATTGTCCCACACATGACAACGTCTTCCAAGACATGATAATCTTGGAAGACCGATTAGAGGATATACCATCCCTTTATTTGTGAGTGGGAAGACCTAAACATCCTAATCCACCAAGAAAATAGCTACTTATAGAACCTATTAAAAGGTATAGTCCACCCACATCAATAACATCAGTAACCAAGGAATCTTAAAAGAGAATCTCTAGAATGGAAAATGTTTTCATCTAGACCAAATGTTTGAGGTGATGAATTCAATGTTAGAAGTACGACTATGTTATCAATCCTGGATGTCCTTGTTTTATCAATGGGTTTTTGTGAAGAACTTATTGGGGATTTTTCAACCCCTCAAGTGTTCAATGTTGAGGTTGCTTCTCTAGAGTAAAATCTTATAGAGAATGATCTAAGATAATGTCATGGGGTTATATAATTTAGATATCAGGATGAGGATGCTACAGTACATTGACTCTTCTGGACCATTTATTTATTTGGAATGATTAATGACATTGATATCAAATGATCCATCATTAATAATTGCTCAGGAATCAACCTCATTCCCTTTTGGACACTTCACCGATTTGGCCTCACTGAATCCCATTTTCTCCCTACAGTTTGATGTTATTGGGTTAATAAAGTAATGATCAAGAACATATAAGTTAGATTATGCTAAAAACATCGTTTGGGGATCAAATATCAGATTCAGAGTTCATGTTTGTTCAACAGGACACATCTTTCAACATTCTATCAGGTAGGCCTTGGATAAATCAGCATTTGGCTACTCATTCATCGTACCAGTAATGTCTCAATTATTGTGTCAATGGTCAAATTGGGACATTTAACAGTGATAAGTCGATGTTAAATACTTTTGAATCTCAGTATAATGGTGAACACTACAGAATGGAAAAATATTATATGGAAAATGATGTTACTAGAATAAATGCTCTGAATAATTTGTAATATATCCTAGATAATCTATTCAGGAATTTGGGTGATGAATATATGTTACCCATTAAAAAAATTGAAAGGGTTGCTAAAAATAAAATCAGTCATTCAGTGGCATCTATAATGTCAATATTGGTAACTAAACCTAATAGCACATGATAAATAATTGATTCACCAAGAATTGATGAAATACTAAATGAATATGTCTTCATAACAACCATCGTGATTCAGAAAGTCTCTACATAATCATATAGGCTAGAAGAAGTTGTCACACACATGGAAAAAGGTAGGGATGATGATTTATATCCCATAATCATCCTTCAGAACCTCAAAAAACCCACTACCATTAGTTGGGCTAGAGGTGGTTTCTTCCACTTCAGGATGTCCAAATATAGACTCATATGATAGCTTTGAAAATTATTATTCATAACCTACCAAAGAAGTAGAGTCAGATGAAGTAACACAAGAAGATGAGTAAAAAAATGAAATCCTCAATGATTCCACTAAAGCATTTGAGGATGGAATCTCCACCACTGTGGATGAACTCAAATATATAAATATGGGTACAAAGGATATCCTACATCCCACTTTGATTAGTACGAACATGAATTTTTAACAGAAAGAGGTGTATACGTTCTTTCTAATTAAACATCGAGATGTGATTACTTGTAATTATGTAGAGATGATAGATCTTATCCCAGATGTGGCCAACCATCATTTGGGCTTACTAGAAGATCAACAAGGATACAAACAAGCAGCAAGAAGAACTCACCTGGCACATGATTTCAAAATTGAGGCTTTGGTTCACAAGATTTTCAAATCCAACTCTATATTAGAAGTGAAATATCCAAATTGGTTATCCAATATTGTCCCGTTGAACAATAATAATGGTAGAATCTTAGTTTTCATTGATTTTAGAGATCTCAATAGGCAATTTCGTAATGATGATTTCTCGGTTCTGATCAGAGTACTCTTGATTGACGCAAAAACAGACTATGAATCTCTTTTCATCATGGATTGATACTCTAGGTAAAAAAAATCTAGATGGCCCCAAAATATGAGGAATTTAAATCTTTCATTTCCAATTAATATGTATTTTTATATCGGGTGATGCCATTTTTCCTATAGAATGTTGTGGTAACATACCAACATGCAATTCATCACATCTTCAAACCCTTCATGTGGAAAATTTATAGATTATACTTGATGATATATTGGTCAAATATAGACAATTTTCTTGGTACCCAACTAACATAGATACCATATTCAGTAGGCTTTGATATCATAATCTTAAAATGAACCTTTTTAAATTAGTTTTTGGGGTATCCTTGGAAAAAAATTTAGGTTTTGTTGTGTTCCATCATGGCATAGAATTTGACCTTGAGAAGAATAATGATATCCATTTCATTTCACCTACTCAAAACATGAATTAATTATTAGGACATCAAGGAAATTTGGCCTACATCTGATCCTTCATAGACAATTTGAATGGAATGTTTTTTTCATAAACAAACTGATGAAGAAAGTGGATAATTAATAGTGGAAAATGAATTCCAAGAATAATTTGATACCCTCAAGAAATACCTCTCAAGTCCAACATTATTTATTCCACCTATTGGAAGAGAAATTCTCATTATTTTTGTGATAACATTTGAGCGATCACTGGGCACCTTCCTTGCATAAAAGAATGATCCGGGGAATGAAAATAGTCTTTACTATCTCTGTCGAGCCATGCCCGACAAAAAGACTCAATATTCAGATATTTAGAAGTGATTACTTGAATTGATGTCTTTAGTTTAGAAGTTGAGGGTCTACATGAATCATCACGAGGTCCACCTAGTCTCTCACAGTAACCCATTCAAATTTATCCTCAGTCATCCAATGTTTAAGCGATATCTAGAATAATGGGTAGTTATTCTACAGTACTTTGATATATAGTTTCTACCTTAAAAAGAAGTGAAAGAGCAAGATTGTGTTGACTTCCATGATGAGAACCCATCTATGGAATAAAAATAACTAAATATTGAACTGCCTGATGAAATAATCTTCTTTATTTAGGATATCCCCTGGACATGGGAAATGATTTTTGATGGTTCTTCTAGAAGTCCAAATGGGAATATAATACAATACCCAAACCTCAAAAATGATGGCATAGAAATTATTATTCTCTCCCTATAAAAGGTAGTGTGTCCATAATCCTTTATAAAATCCAAAGGTTGTACCAACAATGAAGTATAATATCAATTTATCATTGAGGGTTATGAATTGTCACTCTATGTATAAGTGGATAACCTGGAGTTGAAGAATGATTCAAAAATGGTTATAAAAGAGATCAACGATGATTATTCCATTAGAAATGAATAAATTTTACTATGTGTGATTATATTTGAGTGTTAATAGAAGATATTATCTTTGATCCCACATTATATTATGTTCCAGGATCACAAAATGCATAAGCTGATGCATTGGAAAAAGCAGTCACATCACATGAAGATCCAAACCGGGACAAGAAAAGCATAAGAATTGCTCTTTGTCATGTGGTTTCAACTTTTGTGAAAATAAAAATAGAGTAAATAAATGAAATTAGAATCATTTCCAAGACACATTGTCATACCATGGTATGTATGGAACCCATCATGGAATCCCTCCAGACTAGATTACTTTTATCAGATTGAACTGGAAAAGAGAAATTTTGATGATGATCAGTTAATTTCTGTCTTTATGATAGACCAAATCACTAGAATATCATATATAGATGAGGCTTAAATGGAATTATACTCATATGTATTGATGGAGATGATATTTTCATTGTCTTGAAAGAAGTACATACAAGAGCCTGTGGTGCCCCACAGTCTAGACATAGAATTTATGATAAAAACCAAATGCATGCGTACTTATGGTCTTTGATGATGTAGGATTGCATAGATTTCAAGAAGAAGCATCATCCCTATCTAGTTCATGCCAAATTAATTCATCAAACACCATAGTTTCTACATAATTCTAAATAATCCTAGCTAGTTTCAATATGAGGAATGGATATAGTGGGACCTTATCCTTGAAACACAACCAAGAAGTTCAAGTATATCCTTATTGCCACCAATTTCTTCTCCAAATAGGTTGAGTCAATAACTATTAAATAATTTGTGGGCCAAATAATTGTTAGTTTTTTAAAATCTAATGTCATTATCAGATTTTGTGTTCCTCATACCATACTATCAGAAAATGGTACCAATTTCTAATCTGTTGAGTTAGGTAAGTTATATCAAGAATGAAATATCAAATATAACTATTCATACATCTTTCATGAAGTGGAAATGTGTAGATAGAGTCATTATACAAAACCATTCCCTTCATACTATAGAGTATGGGGGATAAAGCTAAGGAAAATTTCCAGATAAAATATTTCATTCTTTATGGGTGTACTGGACTACTACATGTACACCATATTGGTCAACTACATACCCATTGGTATACAGAACAGAAAGTGTCCTTCATATTGAAGTTCAATTTCATTAACTCTGAAATGCAATTTATAATCAGTGATCTATATATGAGATGTCTTGGATTTGACGAGATTATCTCGAGTGATTGGATAAAAATTTATTGTATACCTTTATTACTTCAAAGTATCATAACTGAATAGTACACGATTTACACAAGAATATTTGCCTCCATTCATTCCTCCAAGGAGAATTGGTATTTTTTCATAGGACTCCAAAGATACCAAGAATCAATCCTCCGATGTTTCACCAAAGTGGGAAGGACCATAATCTATACATAAGATATACTAAAGTAGATCTTATTCTTTAATCTGAATGGATGTAGAACTCACTACAAGTCCAGCCAATGAAATGTTCCTGAATAAGTACTTTGTGTTATCATAATTATTACATCCTGAATGCATAACATTAAAATTCATAACAACGAACACCCTAATTTAATGGCATTAATCTACAAAGAGTCATTTATATCTATTCTTTATGGAATTGAAATTCATAGCATCTTTGGCCTCGTCACATGACGTTAAACTGCACGACATGAGGTCCTAGTCGTGTGGCCTGAAACTGAAAATACAATATGTTCTCACCACATGAAAATAAACTATACAGTTAATGCCTCATTTATTTTACATTAATAAAATTTTCAAGATAACACAAATTGAAATTCCTTGTGGTCTCTTAAAAGGTGAGTAGCTTCCATAAGTATGATTCACTCACATCAGTGCCACTCCTTAGTGAAATTTTGCCCCCATTTATTGCCTTAATTTGGATATGACCCACATGAGATACCATCTTCATGAAATATTTATTTCTTGGTTATCATCCTTGTGAGATATGTAACGACGCCCAGATCTCCATTATTGGGTCCATCCATGATAGAAAATCTACTTCATTCACATTGTGTACGAGTCAGATCTCTATAAGTAAAATATTATTTCAAGAACTAAATATGGATTGATTATCATTATAATGAAAAAAATAGTATCACTTAGATATCCAATATCATGTCCAACAATGAAAATAAAAGAAACAATTCCCCCATCACCTGTGTAAGAACCAATTGTATACTAGGAACTCTTCATGAAAATATTGCTTGATTTTTTACAATCTTGTATCTTGGGCCCAACGATTATTCGAGAAAATATCTAAAATATATTAAATCCCCCTTCATCAAAGAAAATGTTAGTTAGTGTGGATATATTCATCAAGAACTGTGTGTGTATTTATTCTCATTTTAGTGAGATACATAGTGACACTTGGACCTCTAATCCTAGGTCGAGCTAAAATGCTGAAAACAAGTCCCTTACCCTATGTGCATGAATCAAAAATTCCCATGGAGCATATTCAAGAACTATGTGCCACATGATTATTACACCATCAGGATACATAGCGACGCACAAGTCCTATACCGTGGCTCAACCACTAATTAATCATCATACCCCTATCCATCACTTTTTTTATGTTTTTCTTGCAGAACATACCTTTATGAGTCCTTCATTATGACATTGAGGACATCCCACATGGGTGCAAGAATTGGGTAAAGATATTCTCAGCATTAATAAGGTATGTCAATTTGTATTGGGTTTAGAAATGGCCTTGGTTGTATGACCGTAAAATACACACTATATATCCTCACTGCTTGATGTTAAACTTCATTTATCATCATTCAAGAACTACGTGTGTCTTGATTATCTCCATTGTGAGATACTTAGTGACCTTTAGATCTTCAATATTCATCTCAGACACATCACAATATGAAAAAAAGTTTACACTCCCATGTATGATTCATATCTAAACAATTAATTCCTATACAATTTCTCAATTTTCACATTAAACATGTATTTGTTAAAACAACACATAACTTGATTCTTACTCTGAAAACATACGTAGTAATGATTGGAAACCATTACCTAGTTAATCCCCCATTCCTTTTTCCATTTCTTGTGAGGACACCTGATTCTTTAATACGAGACGTTAAACTGCATTACTAATGACTTTACCCCATGAAATAAAACTGTATTGATCCACCATTTCCTTTCACATCAGGCGATTCAAAGTCCTCACCACATGGAAGTATTACAAATGGTATTTAGATAAATATAGATATCTTGATTCTCAAAAAAAATTATATTTTTAGTGAAAACTAGTCCTCATGTCCTAGTATCAGCTAGGGTATAAATGAAAATTTCCCCTCTCCTGCATACGATCAAAATCTATACATGATTTTTTTGGGCTCTCTCCTCTGAGAACCCATCATGTAAACATGATATGCCCCTTTAATATATGTGTGTCAGATCTATGTAATGGACTCCAAAATCAAGGCCAAAATTTTTCCAAACACTTCTTGTATGCATTGGAAAATTCCTTTTTCACATGTGACAATCCTAATATTTAACAATATTCATATATTCGTAATAATTTTTAGTTTTTTAGTGGCAGAATTTCTGATACCTAAGAGATCATTTTCATGAATATACAATATGTTCCCCAGTCGGCCTTGCATAAAATTAGCATACATAATGGGTCTGCTATCCAAAGGATCCCACTATTTGCCTATGTAGCACATACCCTAGTTGGACCTTCATAATAAAGTCCCATAATTGGTTTTTCAAATAGAGGTTACTTTTTCTTTGGGAGAAGCCACTTCCACCCCTTTAAAATTTAATGACGATGTGTGGGATCCCAAAATTTACTGTAGTTATCCTTTGTGTATTTGTAACATATCCTTTCTTCTGACCTGAAACTCTCCAAGACTATGATTTACATTTTTCCCTTCCATATGTTCAAATCATAATGGAATTTCCTTGGTCTATTCAATCACATATACTTGATTTTTTCTAGAATATTATTGTCCATGTCATATGACCCAAAACTACATGCACCACAATTCCTATGTTTAGGTTAGACCTTCAGAGAGAACCTATTCATATAATTCATTGTAAATCCTAAATTTAAATATCCATTATGTATTTAGGTACTTTTCTCCATAAAACCAAACTATGTTCTTATTAATTTCGAGTCTCCATAAATATTCATCGACTTTTAGAAATAGAATGCCAAAATTATAGAGACAGCCTTTATCTTACTATCCAATACATTCCCCAATTGGCCTTGCATAATGTCACCTACGTAATAGGCCTATCAATTAAAGGATTACATGGTATGGATATGAAACACATTTCATAGTTGATCCTTCATAATTAAACCCGCACAATGGTTTTCTCAAATAGCGGAAACTTTGTTCTAGGAAGAGACATACGATAATTCTATTTAGGCCATTTTCCATATCACAAAATAAAATTTAAGAATCCAAAAATCACATATTACAATTATCACTTTCCAAATTTGAAAAATGTAGAACATTTCATTAAAATTTTCCAAGATTCAAAAAAAAAATCAAATATATCATCAAATAGAAAGACCTGAAATAAAAGCCAGAATAATTTCCTTACTGCATGACTTTAAAATGAACAGAATAATTTCATTTTTTCATGACTTTAAACAGAAAAAAATAATTTCATTGAGGCATGAATTTAAACTAATCAATCTTTAATCTCCTTGCTTCATGACGTTAAAGTACACATCATAATATCCTAGCATTAATAAATTAAACTACACAACATAATGTCCTTGATGCGTAACTTGAAATGTCACATTCTGTTATCAGAAAGCCCCTTTCTAAAAAAATATACCCTTATTCACACAATAAATTCATGTAGAAGTGGTTTCTAATTCATGTCCTATGTCGACACAGATGGATATTTATATTCTTAGAAACCTTCTATTAGAAAATCCACCAACTGTGGTCATGATACATGAAAATCTTAAACCCCTTTGTCTTTATGTAATAGAATTATGAATTTATTAAGAAATCCTTTACCTGACTATAGAGTACGTTCCCTTGGTTGTCCTTTCATAATGTTGCCCATGTAACAGGCCTATCATCCAAAGGATGCCAGTTTTTTTCTATAAAGCATATGACCTAGCTGGCCTTGCATAATACATCCCCCATAATGGGTTTCTAAAATAGTATTAAAATCATTCTAGGATGATACCTCCTCTATAATTATATTTAGAATTTCATATTTGGAGAATATAAAAATCATGACATACATTTCCCCTAAGATGTACCCAAAATAAAATATATCGAGACATTCCTTGGCATCAAGCCTTATATGGGTTTTAATTTTAAAATTCATGGTCAAATCAATTCGACAAAAAAATATTAGTTTTACTATTCAAACATGCATGAAATTAAAATTCTTATAAAAAGAGACATAATAATCAACCTTATAAAAAAATACAAAGGGAAATCTGGATGAAATTTGATTCTGAGCTTTCTAAACATACACATTTTACAGTTTTGGAAATATCGAGTGATAAAAAGATAAAAGGAAAAACATGTTTGGATAAAAAACTTAAAAATAATGTCTACGAAAAATCAATGTTTCACCCAATAATTCTCCACCATAATAGGAATAGGAAAAATTAGGGTAATAAAAAAAAGAAAAATGTTTTTTGGTTTGTGCATATGACCTTAAAAATAGTCAAACTACGCTCACTAGGCCCATTAGCTTGGGTAAAAATTATAGCACATAATATTCCAATCATTATAGTTAAGATTATCCATTTAATAAGCCATTATATGAAAATATTTTTTTAAATTATAATTACAATAAAAATAGGGATGATGAAAATGATGATTCTAAATAAAATTCTTTTCATTTTTGAGAAACAAACCCAAAGGAAAATCCAGAAATAAGAGTCTCCTTGTAACATGTCACCATAGAACATAGACATAACTTTTCATTGGTCGAATAGCATCATGACCTCCCATCAACTGCCTATTTTAGTTCTGTCAGTCGAACAACACTATTCTCCTCGACCTAAATAAGTGCTTCATTGGCCGTCACAACAGTAATGGCCCCATGATTTTGAGCTTCTCCCTTGGAGTAGTGATGGTGTTTATGTTCCTCTACAGTAGTATCCAGCTATTAAGAAGACACGAAACGTGGAAAATATTCCCTTTGATCTGCCAATTTAATGTTTCTAACTCTGTGATTTTATTTTCTTCATCTTGAGATATTTCAGCTTGAAATGCATCAACAATAACAAAAAGTCTTGTTTTTATTAGATTATACTGAAGGTTGTGCACTTTCTCCCACATATGAATGTTTTCTTTCACCATAGTTTAGATTACAAAGAAATTGAATCCTATGAATTCTAACATGTTTAATAAAACTAAAATCCATGGGATTCAAGAAAGCAGTTTCCTGAAGGATGACACAATGATATTATTTTTTATATATCACTATGATTTTAAATGGGAAATATAGATAGAACCATGTAAATCCAGGCCCGCATCAGAATCACTGTCATAAAGAGGGATATACTATGGGATTAATGCACTAAAAGAAGGCACCTATTATACTCTCTCCCAAATAGTGGTTTCCTTTCTGCCTGATGCTAGTTTATCTAACACGGAAGCTTCACCCTAAAACCTAGCCATAGAAGCTAATAATCCTACACGATGAATAAAAATCATTTTCTGATTTATAATAATGGAAAACATGGGGCATAATCGCAATGGTTGGTAACATTAAATAATATTTAGTCAGTATCTTGATAAGAATCCTCCATAGCAATCCTAGCCTTTGCATTTTTGGATGGAACCTCTTGGTATGGATTTCTTTATGGAGAATTCTCAGGTTTCTCCTAATATAACTCATGAAGATTTTCCATTTCAAGGGTCACCTGATCCATCTCTTCTTCAACTGTTGGATTGATAGAGATCACAAAATCTCTTTTAGGAACCATCACTGTAGTATCTATTATATATGGAGATGAACATTCCATCAAATCATTATTTGGGAATTAGGCATAAGATGATTGATTGGATGGAAAATAAAAACTCACCCTCATTTGGTTCTATATATAGTGCCCCAAATTCTTCTAATGCAGTAGGAATATTTACATGTTCCAATACTACTTCAAAAAACATGCCATGATTTATCATAGCTCCAATGAAATCCCAAAACCTATGTTAGTCTCACCCACGGGAAGACATGGAGATGTTTTTTAACGACCCTCCTTCATTGAATTTAGTCCCTGAATAGCCTCCTCAGTGATAGCCTCCAAGTCGGCATCAGTCATGAAAAGATATTCTAGTGTACGTAATGAACCTAGAAAATTACTGTAATGAATGTGAGTTGTTGTATTATAGATTTTTTTATAAAGCATTACTTACATACTAGATTCAAAATCTCTACCAAATGTATGAATAGAATCATTTACAAGATTAGATGTTGTTTTCTCAAGATAAGATTCCTCTTCAGTCAAAGGATCTGCTTCATTGGTAGGGACATAAACATGATCGGATGTGCCCCTGCAGTTCCCAAAGTCTCATTGGTATCTTGTATAAGGGAAGAATTATAATATGTTCAGGAAATTTACAAGAATATTAAATACATTTTTTGGATATAGAAAAAATTGATAATGACAGGAAGACATACATCTACCAATGAAGCATTTGGCCAAAGATATATTTCTTCGGCATACATGCTTCTTCATTTTCATCAATGGATGACTAGCATCATCATATCCCGAAATAGGTATTGGAAGTGGAATCCTACTTCCATCTCATCCTCTATAGCCTGTTGGCTTGGTGATAATTATCCTGATTCAAGGGGGGTATAATATCACTAAGTGTGGTACCAATAGGGATATAATATATTGATAGGATTGTAGTCAATATTCCCAGAACTAATAGTAATTGAAGATGGTATTTTCCATGAGTGATATTTATTTGGCTAAATTTAATGGAAAAGAAGAATAGAAAATAAGAACAAAAAAATTTACATATTTGGGATCGTCAAAATCGCACCATTTCTCAAGAGATGAAGGGTCAATCCCTTCAGTGGTGCATGATCTAATATCTATTTCACTTATTTGTGGTGGTAATTGAATTTTCCGTTTCATATATGGGTATCTACAACTATAGGATATAAATTATTACTTCATCAAGATTATTCTCGAAATGAATGTTAGATGAGCCTCAGAGATCTCATATTCCTAGAATACAAAGTCCCTCAAATAAAATCCCCAACATAGTTTTAGCATCACAAAACATGTTCGTCCTTGTTTGAACTACATTGAGTCATACATCAAAGAATACATACCATCATGATGTGAAGATGATCCAATAGTCTTAGATTTGACGGGCTTCCAAATTATTACTATCATTGATGGTGGATGAGAAAATTGAACTATATCCTCTTCTTAGAAGTGGAGACTAGACCTCCTGGGTGAAAAATTAATTAGAGATGATAGTGTATCCCTATTGATTCTGTTGTTTGGATTATATCTCTCCTGAGGTCCTTTCAGTGAGCTAGGATCCTCATCATCCTCTCTCTTGGACAAATCATCTTCTAATGAATAAAAAACACCATCCAAATGAGAAGATTATCTCCTTCTTCATATCTATACTCCAATAAGAAGAACTGATT
Organism: Viscum album; assembly: GCA_963277665.1. NCBI lineage: Eukaryota > Viridiplantae > Streptophyta > Magnoliopsida > Santalales > Viscaceae > Viscum > Viscum album. The sequence continues at coordinate 2,006,153,235 of OY728161.1, read as the reverse complement.
TGTTTAGAACCTATTAAGGTATATGATGACATCCAGGTTTTAGCATAATAGGTAGTTAATTTTCAATCTGCATCAGCCATAGGAAGATTAAACACAACCCCTTTCTCCTCTAGGGTTATCAGTAACAACAAATATTGATCCAACATTGTATAATATTGTAGTCTTATGTGCACTAGAGGGGATAAAGTAATATGTTGCAAGAATTTTAAATGATGTGAAAATATATAAGGAGTTTAAGCATCCCATATGATTTCCCCATCAATATTTGTTGAAAATACATCATCTCAACAAGCTAGCATGTATGACCTCATCTCTATACAGACCATCCTGTTAGTAAAATGTCATCCCATTGGAATATTCCCATAAGGAAAGAAGTTTAAATCCTAAATCATACTCATCTTTGCCTAAATTTCATGAAATTTTAATGATAACGATGGAATACCAAAGAGAGCATCAAAAAATGGTTAGAACACGCATCTAAGGACTTTGATCCCACTCTTTATAGAATAGGATCTGAAATGAGTCATTATCCACCCCCAAAATACTGGGAATATCATTGAGATTCTAAATGGAGCTTTCACTCTATGGATATGCAAGAATCTCCCATGGATCTTTTCCAGAATATCAGTTTCTAGTCCCACCATTTACCTCTATTCCACCTTAACTGCTATGAAAACTATTCATGGCCTTACATTTCCTTTGGAATCTCAGAAATTCAATATATAGACACTAAGCCACATGGCCATGAAACCAGCAATACGTTTTCTGGAGGTAATTTTGGGGTTAACATCATATCCTGACTAGTCAAATTCCTCTTTTTATAGTGTTGGATAGAAGGTGCTAGGTGCACCTCACTTACCCACCATGGGATAACTTTTTTGAAACATGTATATGTGACCTTTCTTCTTATTCTCTATCAGGAATTTTTTCATCCATGTATTTGGGTGAATATCCCTCTTTGCGTGGGGATTTTCCTTCTTGATTTTGTGTGATATTTTCTGCAACCCACATTAAAAAATTTAATTCTATCAGCATTATTCCATGTTTTTGTGAGGGGGGATAAATTCATTATACATATATCTATGGTTTAGATTTCTATAAATATTATAAATATCCCAAAAACTAATTCCCACTTTTCTATGTGTCAAATGGATGAATTTCATCTCTAGAAATCATGGGATTAGCTATTATGGAAAAAAATCGCCAATCCTATAAACATAGGTTTGTCCTACCCAAACTGACTCGTTAATTCATACAGGTTCCAGATCATCATTTAACTCTACACAAGATTGGTGCACCCAATATGCCCACATCCATAAAGGCTCACAACCCCATCATGAGTGAAAGTACCAACTCTCCTTATAGCCCTTTGATTGATCTTGTTGTGAATCTAGAAAAATGGATGAATAAAAGTAAAAATTTAGATTAGGAGTATGGTATTTTAGATCTGGATCACATTGAATATGATGTAGAAAATAGGCCTTGGATTCCATCCTAGAATTAAAATACATTCCTCCACCAAAAATGTTGTTATATGAGATGTTTTTATGGCCTTTAAACAGAGAAACTAGGAGTTAATTCTTCAGATCTAGTATGTTGCCTTCCCATAGATGACCATAAATATAAAATGGTACATAATTACTCGTCTGGAAATCATGGTGATATTTCTTTTGATACCCTACCATATATAAAAGAGTGGTGTCACAGAGGTTATAGTAATCATGCACAATGATTTACACCATGTACTGATTTTTCTTTCTATCCAATTCATCTGTAGTTGAAATACTCTTACTATCTATTGAACCTGTAAATAAATATAAATTTTGTTTCAATGTATGTTCATTTTGAAAGAAATTTGAAACAAATGAAGAAAATTCACCGAAGGCATTAAGACGTGCAAGTGGAACTATGTCCCACAAGTATGTAATGCAAATGTGCCACTCAACTTGAAACATGAAAATCAGATAAATACAAAAATTGTGGGTCTGAAATATTCAACATGTGAATCTGTGCGGAAATATATGCACATATGGAGCAGATAATTCTATGTTGCGGGAGTTTTTCATTCAATTAAGGCCCCAATATATAGATGATTAAGTATACATGGGTGACCAAATGGTGCGATATACTTGTACAACCTTCCAAACACTCAAAACATGTGCGACCTATTTTTCTTTTTCAACCCTATACCATCTAGGCTCTATCATATTTTCATTCAAATCCAATTCTGATGGGGTTCTTCTATTGAAACTCATCACATGGGTGAAAAATAAAAATGGAAAATGACTAATAATAATGGCTGAAAAAATAGATGGAGAATTTCATGATTTTTATAGACTCAAAATGTGGTTCGCCCTGGGTAGCCCAAATCACCAAAAGTGTGAAAGAACTTGTTAGCCCAACCACTTTCACACCACACCCACTTTTTGTAACAGAATCCTTTGCCTAGGGTAATATATTTTCCTTTAATTGACCCTTAGGTCCTAAATTTGTACAAAACAATTTCCCTAAAGTATGATTGATTTTTTAATCACCATAGTGCTTCACCATAGTCTTCTAAATTCTCTAAGATAATTTCAAAACACCTACGAGTAAGAATTAAATGTGGATTATGAGAAATAATTCCATTCAGTGAATAAAATAAACCACACTAACGTGACTAGTTCACCCAACCTTCCTCATTTAAGAAGACATGCATGAACACTATTCCTCAAACAATAAATTTCGCAACTGGCTTTTGGGAATACCAATAAATACTCTCGACAGCTTGAGCAAGGTCTCACCCAAGTGTATTAATCTTGTTTTTTATCACTTAAGGTGAAAACAGTTCTTTGGGGCCATCTTTCATGACTCCACCTTATGCGACCTCCTGGTTCACCGTACCCTTTAGCCTATTCGAGCCATTCATGAAGCATCATTCAAATCCACTCATGGTAGGTATTTTTATTCATTGGGTCCCATGTATGAAAGGGATCATTTTGAAACATCCACAAAGGCATCCTAATTTATAAATCATAAGGGAATACACATCAGTGTGTCTCCCATTTGGGTTTGTATTTCTATGGTTAGAGGGTTCCCTCACTTGTCCAACCAGAGGGTATGAATCCTTGGAATGTCTATATGATTATATATCTATGATCACATGGACCCTTACCCTAGAGACAATGTTTTAGAGTCGTAGTCTTGGATTAAATTGAAATACTCTATCCTTCTCTTCTCATCTATAAGACATAGAGCCTATGCTACTCGGTAGAGAGGACAGGGATCATGCTTGATTTTCCTTTCGATAAAGAAAAAGTATCCCTCCTCTTCTAGGACCAATCTATGGAAACCATCCTGGTGTAATCCCCTAGCATTTCATGTAGGAGGATTTTTTCTTGATCCTCTATATGTCATTCACCATCAATACTTCTTTACATTGGACAATTGTTTAATGTAAACTGAAGAGAGGGAAGTGTCATAGCCACTACCTCTTATGTCATAGCCATGATTTTTTCTGCCGTAGGCTTGACCTCATCCACCAGTGAAAAAGGAAAACTTTGTTTTTTTAAATCTTTCACATCCTCTTGTTTATCACACCAAGCATGACTAACATGGGCTTAGAGGTTAGTGAGGATTATGGTAACCACAGAATACACATGAATCATCAAACTATGAGAACATTTATTCCTACCATAATAATGTTAAGTTGGAAAACTTATTGAGGCTTTTGATCCATGTCATCTCATCCATGAAATGATAAATCATTCCCACCTCATTGGATTTCCTCCTCATGAGTGTATTCCTAATTGACATAATTCGGGAATACTTTTTAGGGGTAAGCCCCTAATTAAACACTCCTAAACCTCCTTAAGTTATGAAATATTTCATGGACCTTGTTATAAGATAATCATTACTAGGAGTAACCCCGAACCTATTTCTCTCATGGTTCATACTACCCTTTGATACTTACAATACTACGTGGGATTTTATTTCCATCCATGTGGGATACGTTGGAAGCCTCCCTGAGGTTCAATCCTATCATCCCAAATCAACCTTGTACTCTCTAAGACACATTCCCATTAGTGTATAAACCAACATGGAAATTCATTTCCTTTCCACTTTCCTTGGGTTGCATTAGTATATGTCTGTCATCAAACATTTACTAGGAACCTTCTGCCTAGATGTACTTGCCACATGATGTTAAATTATATGGTTGTGTCCTTGTCACATGACCTTAAAATGTATGATGGGTCACATTAAGAGGCACTGAACCACATGGCTTCGGATTCCATTCACAAGGATATGTAGGAACCTATCTATGGGTCTGATCGCAACATCAAAACAACTTCTGTCTCTTGGGATGACAATAAACTTTAGAGTGACTTTCATCTACCTGGATGGCCATAAATTCCAAAGCACCCCACATAGTGGCATAAAAACTAGTATTGTTATAATAAAAACCAAATAATATCATTGTAGTATATTAGAGGATGACATCGATGGAGAACCTATAATACACACAAAATATCTCCATTGATGAAGATACATGAATATATATAGATTATTATGATTTCTATACATGCTAATAATTTTTTTCCAAAGGTGGTATGACCTACTCATACTTGAGAAGTAATAGATGATTCATGAATATATCATAAATCTAAAATAATGTCATGAAGTAGGCAGTAATTCCCCCAAAAATGTTGTGATGAGCCACACCTTCCATACACTCAACCAATGTGAGTTCTTAAGAGCCATAGGTCAAAATACCTATCAAATTAATTCCTATGGAAATAAGGTACCTTTGGATATAGAACCATTGGGTGTTTCAAGTTTCATAAACAAATCACCTGGAAACCATTTGATAATAGTGATTCCAAACCAGAAAACAAATTACCAGGGAAATAGTCATGATTTCATAATACATATATGTTTTTTTACATGTTTACAAGGGTCTTTTGAAAGAAAATTGGATCATTTTTACATGGGAAAAAATTTTGCGCAAGGGATTTTTAATTTTAAAAAGGATATTTTTTTCAAGAAGGGTTTAATGAAAATTTAATGGTATATGAATTCATTAACGAAAACAACCATTTATTCTACTAATTCATTATTGGGTTTATTATCCAAGGATATGATCATTATTCATAATATGGATGGTTAATATTTATCAGGTATAAAACATGTGATGAAAACCATTGCATTTTCTAGAGGATATACATTGATGAAATAGTTACGAAATACAATTATTTTCATGCATTTTGAGGTGATGAATGTTTTATATTCTGTTGACAAATAGATTTATTATTTTAATTACGTTATAGGTGACCTATATATCCCTGAAATACATTGGGTATAAAAGGATTACTCATAGGGTAACTATGTTTTATGTGAACCCAATTTTCTAAACATAATTTTATGTGTTAACCTCGTTTTCATGTCCATGAGTTTATGAATGCATCAAGATTTCTTGTCTGTAAGATCATGAATGGATCTAGTTTCATGTTCAAAAGTTTATGTACGTTCCTAATTTTATTACATAACATAATGATTGAACCTATTTCTACTTATAAAAATTTAAGATGTTATATTTTTGTGCGTGTGACACAATTCCATGTCTTATTCCAATTTTATTCTCTCATATATTATGTTCATTGATAATTTTTTGATTCACGCCTTATGGAACTCCATGCATTATTACACGACCCGAGCTTTTGATCATTGATATGTAAGGTGTAGATTTGAAATGTAAGGATTATTTTATCACATACATATGCATATGTTATGCTTATGTGGTCATTGATATCTCCCTTGATTAGCATTACTATGCATTTTATCTATCCCTTTCATTTTTTTTATTTTCTTGGTTTTGGAAGAATAGTTTAAAATTTGACATATATAATATGCGCGCTAGTAATAAATAACATAGTGAATGATGATATAGATCATTTATGATACCATTTTTATGTTTCCAAGTGTGAAAAGGCACCATACTGATATGATTATGGTATATATCATTATGTTATGTAAACAATATTAATCAATTTTCATGTAATTACTATGTTTGAAAGGTTTAGGAAATTAAACATGTGGTATGCCCAATTAAGACATGAAACTATGCATAGAGGGATACCCGGTCAATAAATGTATGTTAGAGGGGAATGTTTCATCTCCATACTAGTATAGGATAGGAAAATTCCATTTCCCTATGTATTATCCTAATCTATGTTGAGTACCCCTTAACCAACTGTGATGTCAAGGGTTATCTTGGGGAGATAAAAAATTCCCACTCTTGGCATATGAGGTAAATTTAAACCAGGAGTCTCCATAAGAACTATGTGTGGCTTGTTTTTCATTTCTTTGTGATATTAAGTGATCCATAGGTCTTATTATATAAGCCAAAAAATGCATTTTGAAAATAATACTTAATGAGGGGGACCCTCCTTCACAAAAATTTGAAAACTCCCCCCACAGCACTCCCTATGACAAGGGTTTCCCGTATCATTCCCACCCCTAGTTATGGCATAAATGAAAGTATTAATCTTTAAACTACCCTCCTCTATGTTTATGATCCAAATCTATTTGGTGATTATTTATAATAACAATGTTTTTCTTGATTCGAATCCCTTTGAGATACATATTGATACCAGCATCCCATATCATTGGCCAACCTAAGACATTTAAAAAAACCCATTTACCTATGAATGAGAATGACCTGTATAAGTATCCTTCTATTATAAGAACAATATATGTCTTGAATGATGATATATTAGGATTCATAATTATTATCAAGTATATTGTCTTATTATTATCTAGATTTTCCCCACAATTACAATCTTCTATGTTTCTGGACACATATTGAAAGCTATCTATCATCATTTTCCCCATGAATGTACTGATTCCCCCATTAGTTAAATTATTTCAAAATATGAGATACATTCCCCCATGATAAACTCGTCTTTAGTTAGAGGTAATGATCATGGGGGACAATGGTTGAATTGGGTAATTTATCTTTCAAATGGTACATACCCTAATCACCTACACATGAGTCATATCTATTTAAGGGGATCCTTAGTTTCACTTGAACCATGTATGGATTGATTACTATCCTAATTGGATACATAATGATGCTCATACAACCCTCCGTTATGCTCATCCATGAATTTCAAAAAAATGTCCCATCCTACCCATGTGTTTGAACCTCTGAAATGATAAGTCACTTTCCTAAAGAATTTTCACTAAGGTATGAATCAAATCTTCATTCATGAAAATGATATAAATCCATACATAGAAAGCCGTAGTAATTTTATTTATGGCTTGAGAATTTTTCCCTCCCCACTTATGAGCCATGTATATGTGGGGAGCCAAATTTGAACTACATTCTACCTGATTCCTATTGTCACTAGATAAATATTAATGCCTAGGGGCCCTCATACATGGGGACAACCAGAGAATACATAAATTACATTCACTCATTCATGTATGATCCATATCAGTGTAAAGAGTTATACATAAAAGGGTTTACTCTAGCATGATTCCTATCAATACAAAATAAATAGGAAACCCATGGAATCCCAAACATAGAAATTACATATGTCCCCAAAAGCTAGTGTACCTTGCAATACCATAAGCTATTTTAGAATGGATGTGTTGTACTGACTCACCATTCTTATATATTAACTATATATTCTTTTGGATTACTGTTTCAATAGATAGATCTATGTAGTATGGGCTCCAGCATATGGATACCCACTAGTAAGCATGAGCAAGGAAAATAATTCCTCCTATATTCGAATATCCACAAAAAATAATGTGTATCTCTATGGATGTACTTCTTAATGACTGGTAAATTCAAACATCACTACCATATGGTGTTAAACTACAAGGATTCATGCAACACTAAGATATTTTATGACTTTTTTAATTTAATCTTTTAGATATTTTTCATTTAATGAGAAAATGATTATAGTTTTTTATTACTAAATTATGTCTGGGTTGAGTTATATTAGCCACTAAGATAATATTTCATCATATGAAACTCTTATATTATCATATGTTACACACAAAACTATGTTGTTATTGTATTATAGACAATACTGATTCCCTTAGATTGGTTGTATTAAATGTAATGCAATGTTTTTATGGAATTACAATATACAAATAATATGACAGTTAAAACGTTATTATAGAAACCACCCAGTCATTGGAATGGAAGATACAAATAATATTAACTAAGTTTTAAAAATACTATTTACACATGTATAGAAATTGATTTCATTGGCTATCAGTTACTATAAGTGAATTTATGGCCAATTTGAAAATAAAATATTAATTTTCAAATAATTTTTTAAATATCTAAAAACAATATATATCAATAAATTAAACAATCAAAATTGATTATCAATTAAGAAAAAAAATATTATATATTAAAACAAAATTTTTAACACTCCTCCAATAGATTTTATTGGAAAAAATGTTAAATAATCCATATTTTCTAATAAAAAGATATATTCTTCAAAAAAGTAATTTTACCGCCGCTTAATATAGAAAAATATTTAATTTTTTTTGACACTTTTAAAATTTTAATATGAAAAAATAAAATTCATATTATTAATAGGAAGGTAAAAATTATAATATGGTGGAATATTGGTATTTTTCAGTGAGCTTTTCTTTTTTGTTTAATACTGAGTATTACAGAATTTTAATTAAAAATAACATTTTTGTATAACGTAATAATAATAATAAATTATGTTTTGGATTGGTTTAAAAATTCTATTTTATGAGTTATACCATACTTAATAAAATTTAGGTCGTTGGAAAAAATTTCAGTTTTAAATTGGATATAAAAACTTATCATCCTTTGGAGCATTTTTACTTCGAAACCTTGTTTTGTCGTCTCATCTACTGGATTAAATTTGAATTAATATATAACAATTCTGTGATTACGACTTGTAAAAATGGATTAAATATTTAGAATAAACATTATATTTAATTTCATATAATTTTAAATTAGTTTTTGAAAAACAATATTAATGAAAGTAATTAATACTAATTACAACAATTAAGAGGAAAATAACATATCAAGAGACATAACATTACACATAAGGGCCGAAATTACCTCTACACGTGCCCAAAATATATTAGATAGATATATTTTGACCACAACTTTTTTTTATATAATTTTTTTCTATAAGAACCTAGTTCTTATTTTTAAGGTACGAGTTTATTCTTTTCACTTTTCCTTAAGTGTTTTTTAGAAAATAAGAAAACTGGGGAAAAATCCTAATTTTCGGGACTACACGCCATGTACTATTCCACACACTTTGTACTTTAGCCATGTCGAATGAGTACATAGGGTGTGTAGCTGTGTCGGTGACGAAGGGTGTAAAAACCGACTATACATCGTGTAGTGGTCCTTACACGCCGTGTAGTCAGTCGGTAAGAAAATATTAAGGCGGGGGATGTAGCCTCCAGCTACGCGACATTACATGCCATGTAATCAGGAAGACATTTTAGGTTCTCATGTCGACGGATGAACAGTTTGGCAGTGCCGCTAGAGGAATAGTTAAATTAGAAAAGTACACGCCGTTTACTTGTAAGTACATGCCGTGTAGATTGTTTTTTTACTTACAATGGGATGTAGGCTCCCCATATGACAGAGGAGGCTTTTGGGTTCGTTTTGGAGCAAGGGAGGAGGCCAGAGCTTTGGAGATCCGCTGAGCACACGTCGGGAATCAGATTATTCCGCCGACGATCTCGTTGGAACCGCACGGGTAAGTCCTCCGCTCTACTTAATACATTCTTACCAATTATTTCCCAAGGTGGATTTATTTATGTTTGAAAGGGTTTCCTTCTAACCCAGATCTACATCGTCTTTGGTCATTTCTGGAATCGACGTTCGTGTATACCGTTCATGGTTGTTTATGGTAGGTGTCTTGGTGTTTAATTTCAAACTGTTGTGCGTTTGTGTGTATTTTTGTGATACGAAGCCATGTTGGCGTGTCTTGTGGCTGAGGCCTTTGATGTTTTAAATACCTAGAATTGTATAGGTAATTAAATGTGATAATAACCTGCTGTTTGGGATCACTTCATGGATCCAGGACCACCCCGGGGGTGCGTTCCTCTGTTTAGCCATTTGGCCAGGATACATGAGGGTATGCCATTGTAATAATGTTTGTTAAATAGCCTTGATAGGAATTGTATGTGAATTGATTATTTACATGTTGGGATCAGCTCAGTTACTTATGACTGAGGGCGGTGTTTTAATATAGCCTAATGGCATGACCAGATTAGCCTGAGGGAAATGTTCTTTTTCTCCTGAGGGAAACCTTTCATATGCCTGAGGGCAATGACATATGTTCCTAAAGGCGATACTTCGTACACCTGAGGGAAATATCTGTTATGCCTGAGGGAAATTACCTGCGGGTTGGATTCCAATTACCTGAGGGTAAGGGATTCAATTCTGAGGACAATGACTATTTACATAGAAATTCACTGTGGTGTCTTCTTATATTAAATCGATAAATTGAATATTAAAATGTCAATATAACTGGTTATGTTAGTTACTTCTTAGTACTACTTTGTTTATTGCATTTTACTATTGCAAAATGTGTTGCACATTTACACACTATGGTGCACGAGCCTTTGGTGGGTACCTACTGGGATTTATTTCTCACACCCTGTTTGGGACATGTCTTCATCCCAAATAGATTACATTACTGCAGGTGTGGATAAGGGAAATGGTCCCTATACAGGTACATGATTTTTGTTGAGGAGTAGGGGAGAATGGGACCGAGCTTAGGCTCGTGATGCTGCATGCTATTTTATTTTGATTTTTCGTACTCTGTATTGTTTTGTACTGCTATGTAACATGTTCTGGCTATTTTCATAGAACTTGAGACAAGTTGCATTATATCTATATAACTAGTTGGTTATCTTTTATTGCATCTATTTATTTTAAATTTTTATTGCTTATTGCTTCTGCTGTTGTTGTGTGTGTTGTATATTTTATTCCATTTCGCTACACTTTAAAAAATGAGGGCATAGTTTCCCCACTATCAGACCTTGTCCGTCGCTGCTAGTCGGCAGCCTCTAGCGGTTGGGAAAATGCGCTTGAGGACATGTGACCAACCGGGTTCGGGGAACCCGTTGAGTGGCACCCGGATCCAGGACGTTACAAAGTTGTATCAGAGGCAGTTTCTTTTCATTGACATACTATTTTGAGCCTTATTTAGGGATATGACGGAAACAATAGTTGGTTATAAGTTGTGCCCAGGCATAGCTAACCCGTGTACAAGGGAAATCTAGTCTACCTCGTATTTTTGCAATTTTTCTGATTTTGCAAATTTTAAAGTTGATATGATTTTCACCATTGGGTGACGCACTTGTGATTCTACTATTACATTTTATCCATGGGTTCTATTTCATTTCAACCGAATGAGATGAGGGTATACCATATCATGCATCATTTAGGCACATGCTAGGAAATCACATGTCATGCATAGTTCCATGCCACGTAGGTGCATTAGAAATTGCATGTTGTTATGACAGTTGTTGTGGTAGAGAAGCATGCTGTTATGATATCTGCTTTGATAAATACCTACTATGTTAAAGGGTATTTTCTTGTGTGGGGCGGTTGATAGAATAAATGCCAAACTTTGGTTTTTGGGGGTATGGGCCCTCATTGACTGGAATTTGGTGGATCATTGGCCGGTCATTTTCGGTTATAACACTGATAAGATTCCAATCTTTGATTCATGGGGAGTATAGGCCCTCATGGACTGGAATTTTGCATATAAGTGTTGTTTTCACTATTTTCTGGATTCCGGGGTAGTTTCATAGGTGTACTGTTCATAAAACCCAATATACACGTAGTGTAGTTCCTCGGACACACGTCATGTCTTCTTCTGTTCGGGAAGAAAAGAAAACTTTTTCAGTACATGCCGTGTATCCTCAGTATACGTAGTGTAGTGTCTTCTCATGTCATAGACCGTGTGGGCGGGGACACAGGGAAGGGAAATTCTTGGGGCGGACACGCCGTGTACCAGATGTACACACCGTGTAGTATTGACCCGAAGTCCGGTCGTGTAACTAACAACACGGACGAAGGAGACCTTAAGACACACACATTGTGTCCACTATGGAACACGTCTTCTAGTTTGACCTGGGGACCCGACCGTGTAACTAACAACATGGGTCGACAAAGCTCGTCTAGTACATGCCGTGTACCTGTGGGACACGCTCTGTTGTCTTGTCTGAGGACAGACCATGTAGACTTAGCCAAGTGGTTAGGGAAACGGGGTGGTGTACACGCCATGTGCGGGTGTAGAATGTCGTGCAGTGTCAATCTGAGTAGTGGACTGTGTCACAAAAACACAGGTAGTTGTAAAATTACACCATTCAGGCCGTGTAGATTATATACACGCCATGTAGATTATATACACACCTTGTAGTTATGTTCAATGGGAGTCGTGTGGTTTGGTCGTACAGAATGACCCGGGCTGGGGAAGGGAAGTTGAGTACATGCCATGTAGTTAGTATACAGGCCGTGTTGTCCTATTTTGAAAATCATGAAATGCCTATTTCCTCCTGTTCCCTGTTTGGTCCCATCGTTTGAGTCTTTGATAATCTTGATCTAAGGTGTGCATTTGACCTTGTAGAGTCATGCCGCCAAGACGACCAAACGTTGTTCGCCAGGAGAGCGGCTACGAGTATACTCCAGAGATGGTAGGCCATGGGCTACTAATGGATCCTCCAGCAGAGCCAGATGCGGCGCCAACTGTTATAACAGACACAGGCGCAGATGCGCAGTTCCGCGAGGAATTCATGTGGTTCATGCATACCTTTCAGGGAGCGCCGCCAGCTGTCACATCTATGGTAGAGATGACTCGTATCTTCCAGCAGCAGCATCCACCTACATTTTCAGGGGATGGTGGACCACATGCTGTGGAGTCTTGGATGTGGTCTATGCAGACTATTTTCGAGCATCTCGAGATGCCTCCAGGACGGAGAGTCAATATGGCGACGTATATGCTGCGTGATTATGCCAAGAGGTGGTGGGATGTTACCACCCATTCAGAGCATCATAGAGACAAGGTGTGGGAAGATTTTTAGACATTCTTCTATGAATTCTTATTTACAGAGACGCTGAGGGAAGATAGAGTCCAAGAGTTCATGAATCTGCAACAGTGCTCTATGTCAGTGATGGACTATTCGGCTCGTTTCACTGTGCATCATCGTTTTACACCCGTACTGGTGGGTGATGAAATCTTGAGGGCCAGAAGTTTTGAGGATGGTCTTCGTTAGGACATCCGAGCACTGGTGAATGTTTTCAGGTTGCCTTCAGTACATGCTATTGTAAATCCAGCACTGATTACTGGGAGGAACCTTCGGGGGGCTAGTGGTGCAAGAATGGGTTGTTCGACACCAGTTTCTGGTACAATTTCTACCGAAAAAAGGAAGCGACATATGAGTTTCTCTCAAGGTGGTAGTAATAGCCAGTCAGTTTCTTCAGGTGGCCTGGTATTTAGCTACCAGTGCGGTAGAGAGGGGCACAAGAGACCGCAGTGTCCACGTGACCTAGTGGATTTCTGAGCATGCGGAAATATGGGTCATCTACTGCATTTTTGCAGGGCGTTTCCACCAGTGGCTAGTGAGAGGGGTTCTGTGCAGACTCCTCGTACGACAGGAGGACACGTAGCTTCTTACCAGTTGGAAAACTGGAATACGTCTGGGCGTGAAAGCCGAGATGGTGGGTGTGGTTGTGGTAGCCAGACACAAGGATCTCAGATGCAGCTGGATGAGACAGCTCAGGGTCGTCAGGCTGGGTTGCAGGGCCATGACACTGGGTAGGAATATGCAGTGTAGCAGACCCAACAAGATCAGGATCCTGGACCTTCTATAGTGAGAGGTACAACTCTAGTAGCTTCTGTCTTATCTTCAATACTTCTTGATATGGGTACTACACATAGTTTCATATCTATTCCCATTGTAGATAGCATTGGGCTCTGTGTTTCTTCTTCTTCTACTGTTATGATGCTAGACACTACCTTGGGAACTAGAATCACATGTGTGCGTCAGTGCAAGGAGTTATCCCTTGAGGTTGAAGGGTGTCAGTTCCTTTAGGAACTCTATGTCTTAGAGATGACAACTTATGATGTCATTCTCAGGATGTACTAGTTGGTTCCCATCCAAGATTTTGTAGATTGTTATCGTCGTAGGGTGAGTTTCACATCACCAAAGGGTGAAGAGTTTCTATAAAAGGGCTAGTGGGATGTTCAGGCAAGTCGAGCTGTACCAGAGCATTGTGGGCGAGATGGAATCATATCCTAGATTGCGAGTTTATATCTGGATGATCAGGGGACTTGTCAGATGGATTTACCTCCAGAGGCTGATCGGTTCAAGTATGTCTTCCTGGACACCTTTTCGGGTCTACCTCTAGAGCATGAGGTGGAATTCACTATTGAGCTTGGGCTATAAGCAGCACCGGTGTCCATTCCTCCTTATAGGATGGATACACCAGAGTTGCAAGAGGTCAATAGGTATTTAGAGGAGTTACAGTCAAAGGGTTTTATGTGACCCCATACATATCCTTTGGGTTTGTTGGTCCTCTTTGTGAAAAAGGTAGACGATACCCTTAGACTCAATTTGGATTATCGGAAGTTGAACCAGTTGACGGTCAAGGACCGATATTTCTTGCCAAGGATTGATGATATTTTTGATCAACTTAGGGGAGCACGAGTGTTCTTGAATATTGAGTTGAGTTCAGGATATCATCAGATGCGCATGAGACCATTAGACATACCACTTACAGCCTTCAGGAGTAAGTATGGTCTATATGAGTACTTGGTAATGCTGGTCAGACTCATGAATGCGCCAGCTGTTTTCATGGCTCTCATGAATCGTGTGTTCCATCTGTATCTTGATTATTTTGAGGTATTATTCATGGACGACTTGTTGGTGTACTATCACACTCGACACGACCATGTCACCCATCTTGATATCATGCTCAGTACACTGAGAGAGCATAATCTATTTTTCTAATCTCTCACGGTTCCTATTTTGGATGGACCAGATTCAATTCCTGGGTCATATCATCTCAGATGAAGGAGTTGTAGTAGACCCAGAGAAGGTGAGAGCAGTAGTTTCCAGGGAACATCATAAGAACATGTTTGAGATACAAAGTTTCTTAGGGATGGCTGGTTACTACAGACGCTCCATCCATGACTTCTCCCACTTAGAAGCGCTGTTAACGGGTTTGAAAAATAAGGCTTTGAAGTTCGTTTGGTCGGAAGCTTGCGAGACAACGTTTCGGGACCAGAAAGGAAGGTTGACATCAGCACCAGTCCTGATACTTCCAGAGCTAGGGAAGAGCTATATAGTTTACTGTAATGCATCATGTATTGGGCTGGGAGCGGTGTTGATGTAGGGCGATCGAGTTTTTGCGTACGGTTCTCGGCAGTTGAGGCAACATGAGAGAAATTAACCGATGCATGATCACGAGTTGGCTGCAGTTGTTCATGCGTAGTGTTGTTGGAGACATTATCTCTTGGGACAAAATTTTGTGGTTTTCACTAACCACAAAAGTCTCAAGTATATCATTACCCAGTGAGAATTGAATCCGAGGCAGCCACGGTTGGTTGAATACCTATAGTCCTTCGATTTTAGCTTGCCTATACAACTGGTAAGGGTAATGCAGTTGCTGAAGCACTAAGAAAGAAGACTCAGATACAGGCTGTTCCAGAGGCCAGTGGTGAGTGGCAGCTCATGGACTTGTTCTCTATGATGAATTTGGAGGTGCACGACAGTCAGGGGCAAGCCTATATTTCATCTTTAGTTGTGACTTCTTCCCTCCTAGATAGAGTTAGGATGAGACATCTATCTGATTCAGAAGGCCCAGTTCTACGGGAGTCGGTGGCAAGTGGGGACCCTCCTCTTGGTTGTACGATAGGCGATGATGAGATTCTACATTTCCATGGATGAGTGTGGGTTACATTGGATATATGCGAGGAGTTGATGTGGGAGATTCATGCTTCATCTTGGGTAGTTCATCCTGAGGTTACCAAGATGTACCGTGACTTGAGACGTCAGTACTCGTGGTCGGGTATGAGGAGAGAAGTAGCTAGTTTTATTACGAGATGTTCCACTTTTCAGCAGGTAAATGCGAAGAATCAGAGGCTAGCTGGACTGTTATAGCAGTTACCCATCCCAGAGTGGAAATGGGATGATGTCATGATGGATTTCATGATTGTATTGATGAGGTCACCTCAAGGAAATGATGTAGTGTGGGTTGTTGTGGACAGACTCACAAAGGTAGCTCACTTTTTTCCAATCAAGGATACCATCAGTGTTGACGAGCTTGGGAATTTGTATCTCCGAGAGATTGTGCGTCTTCATGGGGTCCCTCATTTTATCATTTCAGATAGGGAAGCATGTTTTACGTCTCATTTCTGGCAGAGTTTTCAGAGGGCACTGGGTACACAGGTGCTTCTGAGAATAGATTACCATCCTCAGATTGATGGCCATTCCGAGCGTACAATATAGGTGCTTGGGGACATGATGCGTGCATGTATCCTAGACTTTGGGGGCTCTTGGGAGAATCATATACCCCTTGTCGAGTTTTCCTACAATAACAGTTTTCAGGAAACTGTCGAGTCAGCACCATACGAGGCTTTATATTGTAGGCCATGTCGATCACCTTTTTTCTAGTTAAAGGCAGGTGAGGAAGCTTTACTAGGACCACGTCTCATTAAGGAGTCTTTTGAGCAGGTCCAGTTGACTTAGATGTGGATGGCTACCACACAGTCTCGTCAGAAATCTTTTGTTGGTCGCCGCAGACGACCTTTGGAGTTCGTGGTCAGGGATAAGGTCTTTTTGCGTGTTTCGCCAAGGCTATGACACATGAGTATGAAGAGATAGGGTAAACATTCACCAAGGTATTTGGGTCCATTTTAGATTCTAGAGAGAGTCGGGCCAGTTGCATGTCAGTTGCAGTTACCATTGAGGTATCGGGCCATGGACGACGTCTTCCATGTATCTCGGTTACGCCTCTATCATTCAGACCCATATCACATCTTTCATCTAGAGGAGGTTGAGCTTCAGGTCGATGCATCCTTTGAGGAGAATCTGATTCGTATCGTGGATAGGAGCACGAAGGTTCTCTGATGCCGATCATTTCCTCTCGTACGGGTGCTGTGGCAGCATGGATCTGTGCAGGACGAAACCTGGGAGTGGGAGACCGACGTACGTGCTCAGTGGCTAGAGATGTTCTAAGCTTTATCTTCGCCACCCTTGGTAGGGAAATTCATGGACGAATTTCCTTAAGGGGGGAAGTTTGTAAGAACCCGGTTCTTATTTTTGAGGTACAAGTTTCTTTTTTTCTCTTTTCCTTAAGTGTTTTTCAGAAAATAAGGAAAATGGGGAAAAATACTAATTTTCAGGACTACACACTCTGTACTATTCCACATTCCATGTACTTTGGTCATCTGGAATTAGTATACAGGGTGTGTAGCCATGTCAGTGACAAAGGGTGTAAAAACCGACTACAAGCTGTGTAGTGGTCCTTACATGCCGTGTAGTTTGTCGACAGACAAATATGAAGGCGGTGGAAGTAGCTTCGAGCTGCATGACAGTACACGCCGTGTAATCAGAAAGACATGTCGTGTACATATGTCGACAGATGAACAGTTTTGTAGTGCCGCCAGAGGAACAGTTAAATTAGAAAAGTACACAAAATGTACATGGAAGGAAACACCGTGTAGTTTGTTTTTTTCGCTTAAAATGGGCAGTAGCCTCCTCATTTGGCTGAGGAGGCATTTGGGATCATTTTGGAGAAAGAGATGAGGCTAGAGCATTATAGATCCGCCGTGAAAACTTCGGGAATAAAGTTCTTCTGTCGATGATCTCGTTGGAACCGTACGAGTAAGCCCTCTGCTCTCATTAGTCCATTATCACCAATTCTTTCCTGATGGAATGTTATTTATGTTTGAACATGATTTCTTCTAACCCAGATCTACGTCGCCTTTGGGAATTTCTGGAATTGACGTTCGTGTATACCGTTCTTGGGTGTTTTAGGTAGGTGTCTTGGTGTTAAATTTCCAACTGTTGTGCATTTGTTTGTATTTTTATGCTACCAACCCATGTTTGGGTGTCGTGTGGCTGAGGCCTAGGATGTTTTAAATATCTTGAGTTGTATAGATAATTAAATGTGATAATAACATGCTGTTTGGGATCACTGCTTAGATCCAGGACCACCCCGGGGGTGCGTTCCTCTATTTAGATGTATGGACAGGATATCCGAGGGTATTCCATTGTAATAATTTTTGTTAAATAGACTTCAGAGGAATTGTATGTGAATTGTTTATTTACATGTTGGGCTCGGCCCAGTTACTTATGCCTGAGGTAAGTGTATTACTATAGCCTGAGGGCATGACTAGATTAGCCTAAGTGAAACGTTCATTTTTCCTGAGGGAAACCTTTCATATGCCTGAGGGAAATGACTTCTCTGCCTAAGGGTGACACTTCATAAGCCTGAGGGAAATTACCTGTGGGTTGGATTCTGATTACCTGTGGGTAAGGGTTTGCGTGTCTGAGGACACTAACTGTTTACTTAGAAATTCACTATGGTGTTTTGTTATTTTAAATTGTTAAATTGAATATTAAAATGGAAAAATAACTGGTTAAGTTAGTTACTTTTTAGTACATCTTAGTTTATTGCAATTTAATATTACACACTATTGTTGCACGTTTACACATTGTTGAGCACAGGCCTTCGGTGGGTGCCTACTGGGATTTATTTCTCACATCCTATTTGGGTCATGTCATCAGCCCAAAAAGAGTACATTTCTGCATGTTTGTATAAGGTAAAGGGTCCCCATACAGGTACATGATTGTTGCTGAGGAGTAGGGGAGCATGGGACCGAGCTTAGGCTCGTGATGCTTCCGGCTGTTTTATTTTTCTTTGTTGTACTCTATATTTTCTTTGTATAGCTGTGTAACATGTTCTGGCTGTTTTCATAGAACTATAGTCATGTTGCATTGTATCTATATAAATGATTCGTTATCTTTTACTACAGTTGTTTATTTTAAATGTGTATGGTTTATTGCATCCGCTGTTGTAGTGTGTGTTGTATATTTTACTCTGATGCGCGACACTTTGACACAAGAGGGCATAGTTTCCCCACTATCAGACTTGGGCCCTCGCTGCTAGTCAGTAGCCTCTGGCATTTGGGGAAATGTGTTTGAGGTCAAGTGACCAACTGCGTTCGTGGCACCCGTTGAGTGGAACCCGGATCCGAGACGTTATAATTTCATTAATGGATCCACTTTTCATATGAAAACATAGGTGGAATTCCATTTTAAAACTTTTAATAAGAATACTACTCTTCCTCCGCTATAAAAAGGAACTCACCCCTTAAAATTATTCATACCTTTAAAGCCCGTTATTTCAACCAAAATATTCAAAAATAATCTCCAAAAATCCCTATGTTCATCTTTTCTTTTATAATAAATCCATCCAAGGATTCTCTTTGGTATAAACCCAGAGATGTTAACCAAATAAGAGGCAACATCCTTCCTCAAGATCATTTGTTTTATTTTCATTATCCACCCAATAAAATCTCCTTATTATAGTATTATATAATTAACATAGTATCCTAAAAATAAAAAGTTGTTTTAATTCTATGGTTATGATCTACACTTACACTTAATTCTACTTAATGGTTAACAAACATAATGTTCTTGTGTATGGTGAATTACCGCCTAAAATGATATTGTTCGTTCTTTGCTTTAACACCCCTAATGATTGATAATTATGATACCAAATATTATTTTATATAATATATATATATATATGATATTTATGTTATTTTTAATATTATATATTTATTATATAACCCATATCGTCATGATTTCCATTTTATGTAAATACGATATTTTTTTGGGAAAGTGCGGACTACATCCCCCTCAAAGTGATGTGATTTGTTCACAATATAAAAAGAATGCATTAATGACGGGTTTAGTAAAATCATATTATATATATATTAACTATAATTTAATTTTATTAATTATATATACATATATTTCATTTAATATCATTCTTTAAATATGATAATAAAGTAGAAATTGTGTTAATGCATACATATGTCCTATTGTTTCCATGAACGGTGTATTCCATTTCTTATTTCTATATTATATAGTTTATTACAAATAAATATATAATATATATATGAAATATTTATATAATGATTTATATTATATAAATAATTAAATCAATAACTACATAATAGGATCAACAATAGCCAACCAAAGCATATATGAAAAAGAAATAAAGATGTTACATAAAACGTAACATTAACATGTATTTATTAATAAAACGATAATACAAGGTCATAATGAAATAATATGTGGTATTTGATATAAAAATGTTTTTATTTGGTAGATTTATGATAAACATACATTTTTTACAGTATTTTGGAATGTATAGAAGGAAATTCAATATATAAGGTAAATTAATTTAATATCACTTTTTATTCTGCAGGACACATGCCTTATTAACCTCTCATTTATGTTCTTTGGAGAATATGCTGAACATGAATGTATCATATGATTATTATTTATAAATTTAGGGTTATTTACATATCTATTTGGTGATCATTCTTTATGGGATCTATGTTTGGAAATTCACCATACCGGTAAAGTAATTTTGACTCAATTTGCCTTCTTTGGGACACATGCAATGTTTTGCAACTAAATTTTTCAATGAGGTTAATATACTAACATTGTCATGTTATATCATGAATATAAATCTTTTCATGATATATTAATGATAATTTTATTTTATTCTTTCCATTTTATTATGATTCAGAGTTATCAAAGTGGTAACATGTTATAACAACAATCACATCATTTATCCTGATTATTTGTGATTGTGATTCCGTTTATGAAATATTATGAGTAATATCTAAATTAATCTCCTGAATGTTATTAACCACTATTTATTAATGTTACATAAAACTAATCATTTCATTTTTTTACTCTTTGGTACTTAATATAATAACGAATTTGTTATGAAAATATTACATTATTTCAACTTTCTGTCGAAAATCCGTGTTCTTTAAGAAATTATTTTTTCTAAAAGTATTTTAAAAAATAATTTTCTATTATTATAAAATTATTAAGGTAAAATGTTACCCATTTTCACCATTTTTCAAAACATTTTTAAAATGAATCTTCTTGTCATTTTCAAATCAAGTAACTTTTTTAAACTTTCAATATGAAATAGGAATGTTCAGAATGTACGGACGTACCCACCATCATTACAATAATTTACGTTATGATTGCAATTTAAAATAAAAATGTGATTTTTTTATAGAAATGTTTTACATAATTTTATGAAAATTTGTTTAATTTAAAATGGGTTTTCAAGAAAAATGGGATTCAAAATTATTTTATGTTATACAGGTTTTTTAAATGATTTTTAAATCATCATTATATGTTTTCAAAAGATTGGTTGAAATGATATTTATTTAAATTATTTAAAATATTATTTTATTATTTTTCAATGTATTTTCAAATAAAATGTTTTTAATTTTTTTCTAGCATATTTATATGTTTTAATGGTTATTTTCAAAGAAAATGGTCTTCAACATGTTTTCTGTTTTAAAAAGTGTTTTTAGGGTAACAATTATTTTTCTCAAGAATTTTTTTTAATGATTTTCAAGATTATTTTATATGTTTTCAGTGAGATTTAATGGACATGGATTTTTAAAGTGTTATATGCTTTTAAAATATTTTTTCCTAGAAAATCTATGTTCCATGTGATCTTTCATAATCCTTCCCCATCTATGATGATATGCATGGTTATAATTTATGCATTACTAGGGTTATGATCCATGGAGACCATTTATATTATTTATCAAAATAGTCTATATGTTGATGGTTTAGTGTTTATGAAACTTGTTTCTATTCGATGGGTTATACCATGATAAATGCTTATGAAACTTGTTTCTCTTCATTGGGTTGGGACATGATGAATGTTTATGAAGTCGTCTTCCATTCACAAGTTGTTAGAAGATTAAATATATGTGAATCCAATATATTTTACATCTATTATAATATAATTAAACTTTAATGATATCCATTTCATTTAATGTGTTATGATATAATGTTTATGAAACCCATCATTTTTATGGTTTGTGATATGATGATGGTTTTATTATATAATGGGAAATTTATGTATAATTTTATTATATGAAGGGTGGGACCTATATCTACCTTAAATGCATTGAGAAATGATTTATATATCATTAGATTATGAAGGGAATCAAATTGATGGGCTTGATCTACTATGTATGATTGGGAATCTTGATCCACTCTGGGAATATGGGGAAATCTGATCCACTATGGGAATTAGGAAAAACACAATAAACTTATTAAAGACTACGAAACCCAATTCAATGGAAGGAATATACTAAAACATGGGATTTATTTCTATCCCTCTCGATATGATTAGTCTCCATGAAGTGTCATGATATGGTTTTTGGAATGAGCCTTGACTTTTTGGGAATGATGTTACATGTTTATGTGTTTTCCACAAATTCTTTGTCATGTACCTTTGATTTGATCACGTGTTCCACGTTAGTCAATATATTATGATTATGGTACTCTGAAATGCCAATATTTTTCCAACGTCTCATGATTATGATATTTTTATTCAGGGTATGATCTTTAAATGTTATGATCGTATTCTCACACCCTTAAGCTCATGTTATGCATATGTATTTCCGTTATTTACACTTACTGAGCATTAAATCTCACACATTTCTTACAATTAATTTCTCCAGGTTATGAAAAAGTGTTAATTAGGATAACTAAATGGGAATATCATTAAGGGAGATGTTGAAGATGTTTCACCAAACTAGATGAATTTGATCCATGTTTCTAAAGACTATAAACTATTACAGTTATAGGGAACGTGTTTGTAGAATGTGTTTAATATTCATAAAAAATGATGTAATGACTACCACAAAACTGGGTTTCCACAGCGTCACCCTTTAACAATGCTACAAAAAAAGATGATAAAGGGGTGCCTTTATTGGTGATAAAAAATACTGATAAAGGGTATATTTAACAGTGCTAAAAAGTGTTGTTTAAATTGTCCTTTTATCCGCCCTTTTTTTAGAACTGTTAAAGAGGCCCCTTTTTCGGCACTTTTTTTAGTAGTGCTGATAAGGGAGGGGGGCTTTATAAGCGATTTTCCATAGCTATGATAAAAGATATATTTAAAAAAATTATTTCATAAAAAATAATATATTGATATATAAATAAAAAAGTATATTTATATTGATATGAATATAATATATATTTTTTAAATATTTTGTAGATAATTATAAATAATCATTTCCACTTAATATATAATATTTTTAGTTGTAGTGGCTTAAAAATTATCTTTAAAAATTTATTAATTAATATTTTTTTAAATATCATCAACAAATAATCATTTAATAACAATTTCAATAAAAAAATATAATAAGGTATCTAAAATACAGTGAAAACATAATTCAATCTTCAAACGAACATAACTTTTTATCCGTCTATCTGTTTGAGCTCTACAACATATCCAATCGAAGCCTGTGATGATCTCTATGTGCTAGTGACTAAATAGAGCCTTGTGTCAAGTTGTTTGAGGCATAAACAAGCCCAGAAGTCTTCCAAAACTATGTTTTTTGTCTGATGCCCAAATGTGTTATCATTCAATGGAATTTTAGCCTCATTTGAGGGGGGTCTTTTTGACCTTTTTCACTGGGGACAGAATTTATTCTAGAGGGATACATTTATATTGATATCATGGATTTGAAGTGATATCAATTTTGATATCTCAATGTTATTAATAATCATTTATATAACAATAGAAACATATTTTTTATCTATTCAACTAGAAAAATAATTTTATACATTAATAATTAAACATATTTACATATAACTTACATTTATCAACATATAAGGCTTATATAAATAAAAAACACCTTTATATATTATTTAAAAAAATATATGAATATTTATATAACTATATGATGTGTGTGTGTGTGTGTAAATATATATTTTTGTGTGTCTGTATTGACAAACTGATATATACTATCTATATATTTTAATCATATATATCTATATATATTACTATATAATATCATTAAATATATACGGATATGTATAATTATACATAAAAATATACATATAATATATGTGGGTCATTGTGTTGTATATATGTATTTATTTATTTATAAACACACACAAAAAAGCATATTTTATAAATGGATTTAAAACTGAAGTTATAAATAAATATAAGGATAGAAATATAAATATATATAACTAAATATATATAAAAAGATATTAATATATGAATAAATATGTTAATATATATATAACTATAAATGTTTATATATATTTATATATATATGTATATATCTATATGTTAATATACAGATATATATATTAATATAACTATATATATTAATATAAATATTTATATGTTAATATAAATATTTATTAATATACGAGTAAATGTAACTAACTATATAAATATATATATATACATGTATATTATTAAATGGAGAGAAAAGAAATTTGGTGTTCTGGTAAAGGATTAGGTTCCCAAGTAAGAGGTATTAGGTTTGAATCCAGGCGAGGCAGGTCACACGCGCGGGTGGAATTGCTACTAGCGTTGTTAAAGGAGGTGGGGTGGCAAATGGGGTCTGTGGGATAGGAGGCGTGCAGGATGGGGTGGGGTGCTATAAAAGGGGGGCTTCATGTGCTATTGAAGCCCCTCCCCGATATGGAATTTCATTTATTTTTTTTGTTTGTAAATTTGATCAGCTCTTTTTTAGCGATGTTAAAGGGACCCCCCGGTTATCATTGCCTTGATGATTAGAACTTTTTATCACTATAAATGCGCTTTTATAGCTCTGATAAATTTCATATTATATGTTCTGAATATCCATGTATGTAAATCATTGGTAGCTATAGTTGATAAAAAAGTTTTATCTTACCATTAAAAACTACTATTAGAAAACTGCAGTGTCATTATTAGGCATATCTGTAATGATATATATATAATGTTGTATCTCTGGATAAGTCTAATGAATAGTTATTGTATAGAAAAATGTTTTGTAATTTTAGTAAAAGATATAATTATAGTTTTCTAAAAATACAACCCTCCATAGATACTACAAATTGATGTGGCTATAACATATATATATATATTTGGGTAACAACCTCGAAAACTCCATATTGATATTGAATCAATCAGGAACTGGTTAATGAAAACGGGACATATAGAAATCCATGATTTGGACTCATGGGGGATATTCTTTGGGAATTACCAAACACTTTATGAACCATCATGAAAGATTTAAATAGAATTTAACTATGAATAACCTTGGATAAACTCAATGCTCAATAGATTAAATAACCATGTGTCATTATTTAGATTTCATATTTTTTTTCATGATTATGTAGTTTTTGGATTTTATAAGTGTTTCTCACCCTATGATTTATAGTTTTTTTCAATAGTGGTAGCTTGAAGAAGATGGGATAACATTGAATTTTTCAGTTGTGGAATGTATGGTCATGATGAAAACTAGTTTCCTGGGTGGAAATATTATGAAGATAATCAGAAAGGTCCAGAAAAATTGGTTATATTACTAATGATAAAGAGAGGGAAAATGATATATGAAAAGTATGGAATGTTCTTACATTAATATCCACATTAAATGTATGAATTATCATTAGATTGAGGTTTAGGAACCTTAAGAAATGATTTTTTTTATATTCTAGTAAAATAGTATTAAGGGATAAGATGATGAACCCTGAGTAATGTTTTAAGAATTCAATTGGATGATGAAAGTGTATATTTATATGAATTAAAGAATTATGTTATATAAATCAAGAAGTTTATGTTCTCCATTTAGGATATTGAAAAATATATTTAATGGATGTAATAAACTATAAATGTTTTTTAATGGAAATGTGATATTTTTATTAAAGTATGCTAACCATTAATGTGTCCCTAATTTTGGGAAAATTAAGTTTATCTTGGATAAGTAGATAATTGATATGCATAATGAAAATTGGATAGGACTTATTAACATATATCTAACTATTTATTTCTGGAAAAACTGGTTTATGTCATAATGTATTAAGTTTAAAATTGCTTGGATTTAAGGAATATATCAAATAATCATTGGAAGAAGGAATCTTGTATGACTTCCAAACGAATTTATGGTAATTCTGGTTATTACCACGATTCAAGAGGATATATGATGAGGATATTCACATGATTGGAATGTGAAAACCAATAGATACATTGTCATATATGTGGGATCAATTTTAATCTTATTTGTGACCTTATTTATAATGTTTTGGATTTTCGTCTTTTAGTAAGATTATATGTTTATCCATTTATGTATTTTTTATGTTTTAATTTTGATGATGTTTGTGAGAATAAAGTATTATCTCATCACATGAGGATTTATTCTTATTTGATAATCTAATATATAATCATTTTTTGATAGTAACGGTTGATAGATGTGATCGATTATCATTGATCTCATGATTTGTTAGTACTTAAGGAATGAGAAATTCATCTTCCTTTTTTCAGAAATAGGCGAAGTTGAAATTGATCAAGAAAAAACAAAGGGTGATATTGTACTAAATAGTGTATGTATATATTCTCATGATAATTATTCATCATTAGGTAAATGATCTTGAAACCAAAATGAATATCCTAGTACCTTATTTTCTGATGAATCAAACGGCCCCTTAGAACATGAAATACTTGTACCTTTCTGACTGTTAACATTCTCCTGGTCTTGATCTCTATCAGACTACATTTGAACATGATTGTTAGATTTCAATTCCATATCTATGTTTTCCATGTTCCAACAATGTTCACCCATGTGGAAACCTAGTAATGAGGTACTTTGGGTAAGTGTCATGTTTCCAACATTCCCCTTTTAATAGAAGTATTGGTACTCATTTTTACTATGAGTGTTTCATTGAAAGGAACTTTAAATATTAATCCATTAAGAACATATACGAATTCTAAGGGATGAATTAATTTTATGGAGGTTTAGAATGTAACCACCTATGATTTTGTTATTTTTTTAAATTTAATCTATTTGATATTTTTGAATTCATTGAATATTGAATATATATTTTTTATATTAATGAACTTCATTTGGCTTGCATTATATGAAATATAAAGTAGATCATGCACTATCTAAAACACATAGATTATATTTTTATAGACCGGAAATTATTTTTTCTTGTATTACACACTATATCGAGTCCCTTAGATAGCTTGTGTTAGCCACAAGGTCGAGTTTTTACAAAACTACAATATTCTATTAATATGGTTATTAAAATATTATAGTAGATACCACCAAGTTATTGGAATAAAAGTTACGAATAATAATAACTAAATAGTTAAAACATTATTTATAAATTTATATAAAATAGATCCTTTGGTTATCAATTACTATAACTGAATGTAAGAACTATTTGAAAGTAAATAAATTTATTTTCAATGAAAAATATTTATCTATATAAAGACATAAATTTATATCAATAAATTAAAGAAAACACATTTGATTGATGATTTCAAAAATATGTATATATTATATATTTAGAATTTTATTTATACTCATCAAATATAAGTGATAGTTATAAGAAAATAACAAATCCAATTTTATGAATAAAAAAAATATTCTTCTAAAAAGTAATTTTATCAGCTTTTAGTAGAGAATTCATATTTTCTAAAAGAAATTGAAATTTTTATAATTATAATTAGACAAAATAAACATAATTTTTTAAATAATTACATAAAAATTAAATTAGGGATATTTTTTGGTTTTTTGTGATGTTTCAATTTTTAATGAATAGTGAATAATTCTGAATTTAAATTCAAAACTGTTTTTTTTTCTAATTTATATATAATGTTAAATAATTTTTATGACTATTCTTAAAGTTGAATTAGATAAATTTTATATTGATTAGAACAATTTAGGTAATTATAATCAATTTTTATTTGTAATTGGATATAAAACACACCAAACTTTTGAAAATTTATAATTTAAAATTTCATTTTATTCATCCCATCTGTGGGATTACATTTGGATTATTTCAACCACTTTTGATATTAGAATAATGAAAATATAAATCCAAATTTGGGATACAATTAATATATAATTTAAAATAATTTCATAATTTTTTTTACAACAAATAGTAGTGAATGTAATTAAAATTAATTACAATGATTAAGAAGAAATTATATTAATAAAAGACTAAACAATACAATTAAGGGACAAAATGACCTAGAATATTTTCCATAATCAATTTTATGGTCAAATTTGGACACTATAATTCTTTTTCTAGAATTTTTACCATTATTGGATCTATTTTTAGTAGGAAAAACATTGGTGTAATTCACTTTTCAAAAATTTATAGGAATACCACTCATTATCAATTGCAAAAAAGAACTCACCATTACAACTTATTCCAACCTATCATTCCATTTGTATGACCCAAAGTATGATCAAATAATCTCAAAAATTACCTCTCTTAATCATATAATTTTATATTTTGGTATAAATTTAGAAAAAGAAGATCTTTGGATGAAGCCAATATGAGTTACCCAAAGAATAGTTAACATCATTCCTCAATATCATTTGTTTTATTTTCATTATCCACCCAAAAAACTTTTATTAGTAAATGATTATGTAATAAAATACATATCCTAAATATAGTGAGATATTTTTATTCTATGTTTATGACCCACAATTAAACACATTTCTATCCAATGGGAAGCTAACTTACAGTTCTCTTGTACGATGTTTTACCGCCTTACGAAACATTATTGTTCTTTATTCATTTTTCACCTATCATCGTTGGGAATTAATGATTGAAAAACAATTTTTATATTTTCAATATTATATTTAAAATATATTTATGCTTCATGAATTATTATATAACGCATACCTTAATTATTTCCATTTTTTGAATATGATAATCTTGTTTGGGGAGATGTGGACAGCTGCCTTCTCAATGTTATGTAATTCGTTCACACTCAACATGGAATTTATGAAGGATTATTTTATTGAAATTATATATATATATGTGTGTGTGTGTGGGTGAAATAATAATTATAATATAATAGTATTATATATAAATATACACATATATTCCATTTACTTTATTTCTATCAAAATGAAAATTAAACGAAAAAAACGTTCATGTGTACGTACAACTTACCATCTCCCCAAACGGTGTATTCCATTTCATATTTAAATATTATATAGATTATTATACTCTAATAATATATATATATATATATATATATGATATTTATAACATTATTTATATTCTGTAAATAATAAAATCATGATCTCAGTAAGAGAATCAAGAATAACATGCCAAAAAATATACGAAAAACAAAGGAGATATTACTCGAAACACAACATGAACATGGATTTGTTAATGAATGGGAAATGTAATTTCATAAATAAATAATATATGGTATTTTATTTCGTAATATAGTTATCTGGTAGTTCTATAATATAAATATATTTATTATACTGTAGGTCTGAACATGTATGATGAAATTCAAGACTTAAGGTAAACGAATTTCATCTCACTTTTTATTTCTATGAGATACATTCCTAATTCACCACTCATTTCTATTATTTTGGTTTTTATAATTCCAATGGATTTATTCTATGAATCTTTTAATTATATTTATTTTAATTTTCATATCCATTTTATGGTCTTTATTTCATGGATTTTATGTTTCAATAGTTACCAAATCAATAATGAAATTTCCTCTAAATTTTCCTTATTTGAGAAAAATTACATGTTATATACCTATATTTGTATATGAATTGTATGTAATGGCATTGAAATGTTATATCACGAATCAATTTTTTTCATTATATGTTAATATTCATTTAATTTTATTAGTTCCATTTTATTATGATTTAATCTGACTAATGTGGTAATGGTTTATTACAAAAATCTCATCATTTATCAAGTGTTTTTATGATTATGGGTCAAATAATGAAATATTATGACACATATATCATGAACTAAAATTAATTTTTTTATAAACTGGTTATTATTGTTATATCCATGTTATTATATGAATTTTCCACTCATTAGTACTTAAGGTAATTTATAAACTATTTTTATAGATATTTTACACATTTCTCCTTTCATACAGAAATATATTTTCTTCCAAAATTATGGGTTCTAAAAAAGATTTCAATTTTTTTACTATTATACAATGATGATAATGGGAAATATTTATCCATGTTTAAAATATGTTAAAAATTGGTTTAATTGCATTCTTCTTGTCTTTTTTGGATCACATCACTTTTCTAAATTGTTAACCTGAAAAAGGAATGTTTGGTATGTATAGATTTAGCCACCATCATAAATATCATTTTCTTGTTTCTTCCTTTTTATGTTTACATAGTTATTTTTTGAAGAATATTTCTTTTTTCTAATAGGTTTGAATTTATTTTATTTTATATATTTTTTCAAATAATTAGGTTTTTCGAAATCAATTTATGTATAAAATGTTTTTTAAATGTTTATCAAAGATTATTTTATATGTATTAAAAAGGATTATTTGTAAATAAAATGATTAAAATTATTTGAAAGATTATTTTATATGTTTAGAAAGTATGTTTAATGTAAAAATATTTCAAAAAAGTTTCATGAATTATTATATGTCCTCACATTTATTTTAATGGAAAGTGGTCTTCAAATTATTTTATCATTTTGAAAGAGTTATTTCGAAGCATAATGGAAATTTCCCTCAAGAACTATTTTATTCATTTTTTCATGTTTCCTTTATATATTTCAAAGTGTTTTCAAGTAAAATTAATTTCAGAATTTTATATATTTTGAAAATATGTTTTTAATGAAAAGTTATGTTCCAAGTCATATATCAAAATACTTCTCCATGTAAGATGAAATACTAGGTTAAAGATTATGACTTTCTAGAAATATTATCTATGTATATAATTCATATTATTTCTCTGAATAGTATATATTTTTTTATTGATGATTATGCAACTGGTTTATCTTCAATGGGTTATACCACGAAAAATTCTTATGAAACTTATTTATATTCATTGGGTTAAACCAAGATAAATGATTATGAACCCTATTACCTTTCACAGTTTATTCCCAGATGAAATGATTAGGAAAAATATATTCTTCCATAGGTTATGATGTGATTAAATGTTAATGATACAAATTTCATTTCCTGGGTTATGATAATATTTCTATGAAACCTATCTCTTTTTATGGTTAATTTTATTATTCAAGTGTTATTATCTCTTGGAACATATATGTATGAGTTTATTCTATGATGGGTGGGGCCTATATCTCCCTCTAATTCATTGGGTAATTGTTTTTATCTCATTGGATAATGATGGAAATAAACTTTACAGGCTTGATAAACTACAAAATATGGGGATAGTCAATCCACTATGGAAAATGGGGAAACATGGTCCACTATGGGAATATGGGGAATCTTGATCCATTATGTGAATATGGGAAAAACTAATGCCTTACAAGGAAAGGAATCTGACTGGATATGATGGTGTGTGCCATATAGTAGGTGTAGTCCCATGAAGTTCCATGATATGTTTTTGGAAACAATCCTTTACTTGTAATGAATAATTTTATATGTTTATGTGTCTACCACAAATTTTATGAACTATTCATTAGATATGTTCACATGTTTCATGTTCATGATTATCTTTTGATTCATTTATTATGAACTACCGATGTAAATGCCATGTCTCATGACTATGATCTTTTTATTCAGGGTGTGATATTTAAATGTTATTCTCATGTTATCAAACCATTTCTCTCATTTTATGATCACATATTTCCTTTACATACCCTTATAGAGTATTAAATATCACCCATTTATTTTATTTCCTTATCCTAGGGTAAGATAATTTGATTTATGTAGGAGCACTGACGGGGAATATCATTAAGAGATAAGTATAATATCATTCACCAAACAATAAGAATGTTTCCCATGTATATAAAGTGAATAAACCATTTTGGACCATTGGCATGTATTTTTTAGATGAGATGAATATTCCTATAAAATGATGTAATATCCATGTATGTTAAGCATGGGATTCTATAATTACTCCCATGTTACATGATGTTAAACTATATAACCATTACATCCTGTTGACATCACACAAAAATTCATGGCAGGCACGTCTCCACCGCATGATGCTAAACCATGTAGAACATCTTCCACAATAACCCCTTATCAACGGACCACAAGATCCTGATCTTGGTCAACCAATGTTTGTGTTTCTTACATAATCCCTTTATTATCCTAAATCCATAAATAACAATTCATGTTTTTAGAATCTTAGGTTGTAGTATAACTTCCACAACCCTCATAAATGAGAAAAAATCCCATTCATGACATTTTATGAGTTTGATATGTATAAGCTCCGTAGAACCATCAAACAGATGAATTTTATCATTGTAAGAAATTAATTATGATCCTTTTATGATCTTACATTGTCCTTGTGGAACACATCACCATAGTGTGACTCGTATTCATACATAGCAAGATGTTATCATACCATTACTCATGATCTAATAACCTTGATCCATGATTTAAAACATTATCATCTCCTACTCAAAAGGGTGTTGGAATGCTATTGACCTTGGGAATCCTAATCATCTATTGTGTAAAACACTCTATATACCAAGTATATGTGAATTGTGATGTTAAACTATATACAACTTGGTAAATGCTATATGGTCTGACACATTTTCACTTGATGTTCCAAGTCATAGGAACCTAAACCCCTAGTGGAAGTGACATAAATCTATTCAGGTTGGAAAATTGTAATGGGTGGTTATAGAAAAATTCAAGTTTCCACTCACTAATATATTCATCTATTGAAATTATTGAAAATATTGAGAGTATCAGAAAGGAAAAAATCTTATAGGGATAATATTGTGTCCCCATTAAAATTCAATCCAAGCTCACTAAACCTCTTAATCATAGAAAGAGTCAGTGTAATTATATATCACTTCCCCATACAATGATTACATGTTCAGTATGTGAAATACAAACTAGTGTGCTCAAATGCTTCTTGAATGTTACATATTCCATATGAC
The DNA here is from genome assembly GCA_963277665.1 of Viscum album. Taxonomy (NCBI): domain Eukaryota; kingdom Viridiplantae; phylum Streptophyta; class Magnoliopsida; order Santalales; family Viscaceae; genus Viscum; species Viscum album. Next base: position 2,006,120,034 of record OY728161.1, on the reverse strand, counting down.
ACCCATAGATTCCGTGGGTTGATACAATTCTCCTCGAACCCCGTATACTTGATTCATTTTTCATGGTTCTTTCATTTAGTGTATTGATAATAGGGATAGAATTATATGAAGAGAACCCAATATTCTTCACTGGTGAATAACCTAAAGCCTCAAATATTTAGCATAGTGCATGTTTTTATCATGGTGTAAATGAACCCATTAAATCCACTATCTATTCCATATCAATGTGATATACCAGTTTCTTCCATTACTAATTGTTGAACTATACCAACACACCATTATTTTCAATTGAATAAAATATTAATATATCATGATTTATAATTTCTATGATAAAACTATTCAAGTGAATTAAAAGGCCTTGATGTAGCATCATCGTGTATTATATCAACCCTAAATTAATGCATATGATAATCCATTCTCAGTCCTTTTGGTGGACCTCATTGTTTGACCTGAAATCATATGTTAAACGGACTGTGCTCCATGACTCTAAACTAAAATACCCACAGGGTTCCATAACCCCTATTGGATATCCTTTTATCAATACCATACATCATTTTACAAGTGTTTGAATATTCATAAATCCAACCTAACACTTCTAAAGGAGTAGGGAACCCATTCTTGACCATTCATGTAATCCCTATGGGCTCACACATAAGGTCCTCTGACCCAATAACTAGACTCGCCCCATAATTTCATGACTGTACTTCCAATCCTCAAGAACTACAAGAACATTTTAGGGGAACTAAATACATCACATTTGTTTGCAATCATCACTGGCATATAGGTCACATCTCATCACCCCCAATTCCAAATCTTGTGTTATGATTTACACATTCAAAAATCTAGCTATCCATGTGTACTCGATACCCATAACATTGTTTCACTATCTAGGAAAATCCTTTTATGAAGGGATGTAAGGATTCAGAACCCTACGTGAGTATCCATCCATTGTAACTTCGATAAGAATGAAATGTTTCAAATTCCTTCATGAATATTTATTCATTAAAATTTTAACAAGAATGATGGGTGTCAAAATAATTTGTGAACATTCATTATTCATTAACTAAACACGAATGTAGAGTTACATAATCCTTCGTGAATATTAATTTTTTATAACCTCAACTAGGACAACGGGTGTCAAAACCATTTGTGAATATACGTACTCCATCTCACCAATTAATGAATTAAATAGGATGTCCAAACTAAAAGTCCATAAACTAAAAAAACAGATTCTCTGACCTATATAGAAAATACTAAATAAATATATTTTCTGGGCTACAAAACCCTAACCTAATATAATAGAAGGTACAATCTATTCAACTTAAAATTGTTGCAACACCTCATCCTGACATACGAAACCATATTTTTCTAATTAAAACAAATTATAATGGTCATGAGGTTGAAAAAACATAAATAGAATAACAAGATATAGTTGAGTCTCTAGTCCTTGGATGTAAACACCACATAGTATAGGAAAAATATAGCACTTATGAAATGTAAAAGGCACAAAATATGTCAGGTTGAAAACCAATCAATGGAAGTCAAATAAAAATCCTTATCCAAACATCCTATGTTATTCCATTAATTGGTTTGGAAACTGTTAGGGTTTAGAAATATATACAAAGCTGGTATATGTTGTTATGTGGACCTATCATTAATCAAGTATTAAACTCTAGGCCCCTCACTCATGAATAAGTAAGAACACTATCTCTTTGGGACAAATTTACTCAAATTATTGTTTTGAAATTGGTGGATTTTTAAATACTATACATGATATCACAATGAGTATTCTTATTTCATTAATAATACATTGGAAATTTTTTCAATATTTCTTGTATGATTCGAGAATTTGAGTTCAATTAGGGTTCATTTGGAGTTTTAAAATATTTTGATGTATTTGAACAAACTATATAACACCACACTGATGAAATGTCATGTTCTAGGTGGATGAGATATTGTTTGAAAACATGGGGAGTTCAAAATATTTTTTCATTCTTGATGTATAAAATAATATGGGGAATCTATAGTCAAGCCTCTTTTGGGAATCCCTGAGAAAAAAAGATCATTGTAAAATTAGTCTGATGAGTTTCTATGGTTGGATAGATCTTAGTGAGAGGTGTCAATTAAATTCATAAGTGGTTATTACTCTACCTATTCTACATTTTCAAGTGGAAAAAGTACCTTGATCTTGGAGGATAACCCAATATCTACTTTTTGTATAGCATCTAGTAGAGTTAGAAATTTTGAGAAATTGGTCATCAAAAAAGTAATGAGCTCCTCATATTCAATTATCTTCATGGACAATCCACTCATCTAATAATGTAGATATGTAGTATATTTGTGTTTTGAACGACACTTATGATTAGTCCAAAATGGATTGAATATGTAAAATATTGTTGTGAATGGGACAAAAATAATTCTCAGTATCAGAAAACTGATTCCATCCTAAGATAATTCACGGTGTGATTTCATATAATATATAATAGTTGAAGATTTAAACACCTATACTCTGTATTATTTTTGGCATGATAACCCATTGAATAATTTTTTAAGGGATTCACGAGAATTATGGTTTGAATCTGGTTACAAATTATCCTTCACATCTTCATGCTCGCAGAAACCAATATTTATTGTATTTAAGCATGAGGAGTCAAGGTTGGGATATATTCAAGTATAAAATCCAAAACAAATGCATATCCAATATGATTAAGAATAAAAAAAGGTGGCTTGGTCTACCCTCCCTTCACCGATGATAGGTTTTGTCTCTCCTTCAGCATGCACATCATTCGCTTACGTAACGGAGGGGATAGTTTCATCAATAAACTCTACCTTGGCGGTCGAGTACTTTATACCATGCCATGGGTGTTTGTTTGAGAGGATACTTAGTCATGAGAAAATTATATTGAGTCATGAAATAAGGGGTTTGGGCAGGTAAAAGGAGTTTCTAACCCCGAAATAGACCAGTATAGTGCACCATTGAGATACGATTCTATCCAGGATTATTCATACTCTTAGGATAGATATTTATAATCACATGAAGGAGGAAATTCAGTATTTTTATTAGTATAATTACATTATATCATCATCCAAAACATATGGATAATCAAATGTTGTCTTTCCCCATGAACATTGTAACAAGGGAGAGAAGACACCTGCTAAATGAAATAGAACTAACAAGAAAATATGTACGATGTGTATGTTTTATAGATGATTAGTTCAACTAAATGGGTTTTAAGAACCCTATCTACGAAGGAAAATTTATATGAGCTCTTATCAATGGAACCACATGAATTATCAATAAGTTTCACATAGGGTGCGGGGTACTACCCAAAATTGAAAGAATTTTGTTTTGCTTGAATTTTAGCAGTGTAATAGATATAAAACATTGTGTCCTGAACCCAAATACATTGATTATTCATGGGAGAAATAAGAAAAATTATATTTTGGTTGAATTTTGGTACCCATGACACCTGATGGTCTCACATATCCATCCAATTTAAAATTGGATGTGCCTGGTGATTGAGTAAGGTTAGAATCCTTGTTTAATATGACCAAAAAACTAATAAGGATGAGAAAGGGATTAACAACATTGTTAAGGGTCATTCTTATATTATATGGGAATCCATCATTTACATGCCAACAAATATTTAATGAAGTAAATCCTTAGTTGGGTAAATCCATCCATTTAAATATATGTCCAAAATCTTGCTAATCAAATACTTGGATATACCTATGATATCCTCTTATTTCCACATGAAGCATAATCATTAGCTTCAAGGATAGAACAAAATGAAATCATTCTACAAAAAAATTTTCTAGATCGAAAACTATGGGCATGTATGATAGTTGTTCAGGAACCTCTTAAAAAATGGAATATACTTACCCAATACATGAATGAAATAATCATGCATACATTGAGCTCATTATTTAGATTCTCTTCCACAATGGAATGTAAATCTCTTGAAATCGTTGGAGTCTTTTTGGGATCAACCCAAGACCCCACATTAGAAAATAATTCATCATAAAATTACCAAAGATGATATATTACACCACATTGATAAACATACCATATGATGAATCCTTCCACTCCATGTTATGATATCCAACTAACACACTTTTTCTATTAAATATACCATTTTTATTATTCAAGCTACTTTCGAATGTTGGATTATTTTATTGGGAAAAAGGTTATGAGATTATGGATTTCACCTAACATGGATGTCGGCAGGCCTATAATAGTAAGGACCCATAACATTGATCCCTACAATCCATAATTTTCTAAAAAAGAGGCTATGAATGGTCTTTTAGATCAATCTCCATAACTATCCTATTACACATAGATTTAATTTTTCATAATTTGGTCGTATGTATGATCTAATCTTTACCTCACACAATCACATCATTTCAGCTATCATGTTTTCATCTTCCCCCGATTGAATCAAGATGATTGTCCCTAATAAAATCCAAATGATCATTGATTCATTATATGGACTATATAACAAATGGAATCACACCTATTTATGCATGTAAATCTCTGATACCACTCACCATCCAATTTATCGATGGTGGAACAATTTATGAATGGTTTATGTTACAGGGTTTTATATTTATCTCTGATATCACTCACCATCCAAATAATCGATGGTGGACAGATTTACTAATGTGTTCTATTACAGGGTTTGATATTTATATGATGGATGCCCATATAATATAAGAATGAACCTTAACCATTTCAAAAGATTCATGAATGAACTACTAGTGAAATTCCAAGGGTCTCATTCATGCATTTACTTCTTCAAAACTGAATCCTCAAACCTTCCTACCTCTAGACTTTACATTTGAGGGGGGGGGGGGGGTGGGGTCGTTTTTTATGTCCACTGAATCAGCATTAGAAAATTTTTGGTAAAAAACTCCCAAAAAAGACTTATTTTCCCTTTCCTAGAAATAAGGAAGAAGCATGGATATAAATAAAGTACCAAGTTCAAATGAGCATCTTACCCTTAATAAGGACTTGTGATCACATTACCCAAGGAGCGTAACATGATGGAGTTAGATGCGTTTAATGATTGTTTCACTAATCACACAATGCTCCATCAAAAAATCCAATATGATCAGATGAATCCCTATCAAAAATGCCTTTTTATATCATGTTGTAACTCAAAGGATTATTAATAATTATTAAAACCCCTTGGGGTTTCCCATGTTGATCACTTCACCCCATATTGTACGACATGCCGAAAACTATTCGAAAATATCAAAAGGAATCATGTGAAAACAATTGAAAATGGTGGGATTCGTATGTGAATATATTTAAAAAAATATCATGAAAAGGGATTGTTATCTACACATTATTAGTTTTTTTTATCACAAGATTACCTAGTAAATTCCATTGTGATCACATGATAGCCCACTAGCATGCAATCTAATCTCATGAATGATCTCAGACATGTTAATCTGATGTCACAAACATCCTCTGACATGCATCCTTATCCCGGGATTGCTTCTAGACAAGTCAATCAGATACCATGAATTCCCTCAGACATGTTGACTCAATCACACTAGGGACCTCTAATAAGCCATGGGTTCAATAATGCTAATATTTATAGAATGGTAATGAAGTTAATATTTTTCATGCGATAAATGGATGAAGCCATCAGACAGAGCACATGATATTCAATCAAATAATATGAAAATCTCCACAAATTCGTGCAATAATATGAGACTATATCATCTTGAAAAGTTTTATATGTACTAGGTGGTGATTCTATAAAACACCCCTTCAAACACTCAAAACACAAAGACATAAATAGATCTAACAGAGAAATTTCCACAGAATAAGACCACACGATCCTTATAGTCTTCCACCTGAATAGTCTCATGAGTAACTTAAGGTTTTACAAAGTCATTTTATTCTCCTCACATGTTCATATTATTGACGAAACGTTGGATCTTTGGTTAGTCATTTGAATTACATGATGGTGATTCATCACGTTGTCCTGATCATCCAATACTTTAATGAGAAAAATACATAAAATATTAAGACATTTATGTAATGAATGATGAAAATGAAGGAATCTGTATACAAAGGTTCATATGTTTATCTTAACATTAAGGTTCCATGAGTTTCACAACATTTATTTATTAACCACATGATAACACACAAATATGTGTTCCATATCATGTGCCATCCTGCAGACATGTTAGCTTAGTTCCTGAAAAGAAGCTCAGAAATTTCAGGCAGATCATGTGATTATCCTCATACATGTTATACTAGATTATATGAATACACCTATAAATGTTGGGTAGAACATGCAATGGACCTTAGATATATCATCCAAGTTCATGATAAGACTATCAGACATGGTGGGAAAATCCTACAATGACCCCATACATGTCATCCAGGTTTACATGATAGACCTAAAATATGTCATCCATGTCTCATAGACAACCATGGGAATTCAAAGACATTATAGAGATGTTATGAAGACATCCTCAGACATTTAATAATTTTTATGATTTCATACCTGTATGTGTACCATTGATCCATGTGAACCCCCAATCATGAGTCTTCGGCCGAGAATTCACTATTCACATGGGATGTGTTCCTGATGGACATTGGTTATGAGCTATGAAAACATATTCATTCAATGAGACACCTATACCATTGAAGAATGTTCGATAGATCTATCATGGTTCCCACTCTTTATTCATCAGAGGATATGGGATAAATATGTGATATGGGCCTTGAAAATGATGTAGGTACCTCGACATTTTATTTACTCTAACGCATAATACACTCATCTGATTGGTATACTACCTTTACTCATCCATCAGTGGATTCTAAACCATAGCGAACTATTTAGACATTAATTCATGATAGAAATTGGATATTTAGTAAAGATTCATAAATCATAAGCTCTATATTAATCATCCAATCAAGGATTCTTGCATTCATATGTACCACAAATATATGTAGGGTGTATAATTTCATTGCATTCCCTGTTTATCACACTGATCATGACTCATGTAATCATAGGAATTTTTAAAGATCATTCCAATAGTATATTATAAATCTCCAATAAGTGTAAAATAATGGTCAAATCCCCACTCAAATACAATAAACTACATGGACTCTGATTCCTATCATCATAGGATATGTATGGTGCAATCATAAGGCTTGATATTCATAAAAAAATAATTTAATGAACCTGAAAACCTCCTTTCCACATGTTGTTAAACTATAAGTCATTATCATATATTACACATATGGGTTTTAGATTTGATCATCAAGGGATATTTAGGGCGCCTCCGGGAGTTTCAATCCCAATTCTGAAACACCAACAACATTTATGGACGATAGAAAATAAAAGGGTTCATTGTCATGTGGATTAAATGATCAAAAAGTTCATCATTATTAAATAATAACTGGAATACTATATATAACATTTGATACACTAAATTTGTATCATTAATGGACCCCCTACATGTACATGGATTTAACACCATATAATTATATTGGGGTTATAAAAACCATGTTCTTTATTACACAGTAATTCATGATTTATTATATATAAGCACACATAATACAACATAAAGTTTTATAAGGATAGCGTATTTAAGAATTTTGTATATAGAATAACATCTTCATCATGTCATATAACAACATTATTGAAAACTCCCTTAACATGCTTAGAAATGTCCATGGCTTTTAAAACTACACTGGATATCATGGGAACAATCATAAGAAAGGGATGAGATATAAATCATATAATGGGAATAAACATTTTATAAGGTGATGCATGTTAGAAATCAGCATATCAATGGTGTATAAAAAGAGTAGGAATCCTAAACATGAACAATGATACATGACAAAACATGATAATAATAACATGGAAAATATAGTAGCAACAAAAAACACTGCATCACAAACATAAGTCAAGGCTAAAATTCCAAGACATCATTGTGGAAAATGACTCATAAATGAATAAGGTTCACTCTCTATCCCAACATGACGTCTCATGAGAATAATTATTACCCAATACAATTGAGAGATATATAATTCCAGGCACACCCATCACATTCATTTCATTATCATGATAAAGTGTGGCACATAGACCATACTACATGGATTCAATAATCATAAATTATTACATGATCAAGGAGTGTGGAATACATATATGTAAGTCCCAAATAAAAAATTATATGTGAATAAATTTGAACACCCTTGATAAGAAATTGGTATGGTATTCACTACAGAATTTTTTTTGGCGTGGAAAATCACAGTGAAATTTCGACAGCATAACGACGTCACATAAAGATCCATAAAACTGGGTTGATGAGAGTGATGGGGGTATATCATCACGTAGAAATAAAATTGGAAATTACAAGGAAATGTAAAAACATATACCAACATTATAAATTGGAAATATAAGTCATATGTTAATAATTAAATTTTAAGGAATAAATGAATCCTACCTATATTTTGGTATAGCATTGGGTATACATAAAAGATTATGGGTGAATAAATGGGAGTGAAAGGGGGATATAATAATTTATAAATTAATTAGATATTAAGGGTTAAATTGGGAACATATACCAAAATAATAAAACGTAATTTAAGATATATAACATAAATTAGGTGCTTGAATGGAAATAAGGTGAGAGAAATCCTTTACTTGAGTCTGTGACTCCAAATGCATATGTGTGGATTCATGAGAGATTGGGGGTGCCTATTGAGGACTCAATATTGTGTAGATCAAATTATAAACATTATCCAAGGCGTTTGAGTGAAAATAAATTGGAGATTTTGTAGGTTTATATTGGAAAAGTGGGGGATTTCATTTTTATTTAGGTTTTGGACTCAACATAACAAAATAACCACATGCGAAAACCATACCATTGTTTTTTCCTAGAGATTATTCCAAATGGGAGTTATTATAATTATTTTATATTTCCATGTTCCAAACATAATAAAATATTTCCCTTGTGTATGTGGAGGTGAGTCACACACTTAATGAAATGATTTAAAAATCATAAAATATATTATATGTTTTGGAGGATTTATAATAGTTTTAAAAAATAAATAAAATAAAAATAAACCAAATTATTTTTAGTGAAATATATATATTTGTTAGTTGAGGCCTTTATTAGTCTTTATTACGTCACTTTTGGGTCATTATGATGTCATAAAATACAATGTGTATGTATATGGTATTAAACATTTACCCAAAAATTCGATTATCTCACCAAATTATGAAAATTAAAAAATTGGATGATTTTGATATTATGATTCAAAAAAAAGTACTAATTTGAAAAAAAATAATTATCTAAATATGTTACATTTCACTTCCAAAATAAAAATGATATTTATTAGGAAATGCAGGGTTTTTTACAATAACAATTTTGTGGTCCCTTATAAGAATTGCACTTGACTTCATAAAAATTATATGATAATTTATATTTAATAAAAATTATTCTATAATAAATTATTATTAAAATATTATTTATTTCAAAAATCCAATAATTCATCAAAATAAATTCTTTAATTGAATTCGAATATTACCAAAACATTTATTTCTATCAAAATAAAAATCATTTACAAAGTAACGATAATAGGATGAAAATATATTAATCATTATATATAAAATATTTACATACTTATATTTATAGGGTCTTGATACATATACGATTATTAAACCATGATGCTCCCAAAGGGTAAGGTGTACAATGGTAAGACTTTCATGAGGGGGATTGGTATACATGGTCTGGTCTGTGATCTCGATGAGCTTTAACTTCTCCTTCAAGTAGTTTTGATCATGATTAAGTTGTTGGATATTATCTTGGCATTGGTAAATAGTAATGTACATAGATACCATATCAATTAGAAGCTCTGATTAATGGGATTTATAGGGTACGATCCTACTGGTTGAGGTCATCACTTTCTTTTTCTTTGTCTATTGGATTTGTTAAGACCCTATATTTACATTAATCATGTGATCACTATTCAATGGAAACATTAGTAATGATTATTAATGGAACATTAAATCTTATAGGGTATAATAATAGTAAGTGAATTTTTTTTATTATGCATAATACATAATAAGATAATAAAATAAATTTAAATCGTGATTTTATTTATAATAACATGGGTCATTACAATCATCCCCCATTATGAAATTTCTCCCTCAACATTTTATTTTCCCAGACAATAACATATGAGGGATACTTTTTTTCATGAGTACTTGTAGTTCTCCGATTTCATCTTAAAACCCTTTTTTTCACCACAACACTTTAACATGGTGAATTGTCTTATTTCATTGAACTTTTTCTATATGATATATTATATCCACTACATTTGCTTCAAAAGAAATATCATTATCCAACAGTAACACCTATGGATTTATTATATGTGAGGGTTCTTGTATATACATACATTATATGGGTATAAATAATATAACATGTACTTTAGATAGGTTTGGTTGGAGTGAAATTCGGTAGGCCCCCGCTCTGATGTGATGTAGGATACCGAAGGACCGATTGACCATGGAAGAATCATTCACTTATTCTTAAATGTAATAACCTTATTCCATGTAGATATTTGGGGGAATACAATTACTCCAAAATGAAGATTTAGGTATTATAGTTGCTATCAACATAGCGCTTTTGTTAAATCTGGACAACGTTGATGTGTTAATGAATGGTTTTATCCTTTTCAACCATTTCTTCAACCATTTCAAGGCCTAGAAATTTTTTCCCCAACACCATCCTAGCATCCAATTGTTATGCACCTCTTCCCATAAAGGAATTCATGGAAATCCATTTGGATGATCATGTGGAAAATAGTGTTTTAAGAGATAATGAACAGAGTAATATGTTTGTCCCATCCTCCCATGAAGTTAATTGAAAATTCTATCAACATGTACTCAAGTGTTTGGATAGTCCCATCATATTATTTATTAGTGTGATTATAATAAGTTGTGTTGATGTTTAGTGTAGTGTTTAGATAATTTTGGAGACTCTAGGAGAACATAAGGGGGAATCTTGGATCTTGATCATATACACTCGATAGTGATCCTCCATGAATCCTTACCACATATCTATTTTATATTCGTGCATGTTGTTCCAGTGATAAATACTCTCAAATCACTATAAAGTTAGCTATCTTTATAAGATGATTAATAATAACCCACATAGAATTATTTCCTTGGATGTCCTCTGAAGTCTGGTGAAAAGGACCATGGTGATGTTTTTCCAATTTCAATGTTTTTATGGGTAATGGTTGTATCAACCCAATAGAATTCTTCATTTTAGACTTCACCATTTGACATACCAGGCATATTGATGTATATTTAATAATCTCCGACTTCATATGGTCCCACCAATAATTCTATCATGGATGTCAATACATATTTTTTTATCCCTAGTTGAATGGATAAATTCAAACTATGTGCATCACCCAACAGTTCCTTATCTAACTCAGGATTTGATGGTGCACATTGTGAGGACCCAAATCTCACAATTATTTGTTCATTATGATTCCCATGTCCATAATTTTTAAATATATGAGATCAAACCCTCTCAATTCACATTAATTATAGAATTTATGAATACTTTCAACTTAGAATGTCTGTCAGTTTATTTTCTTTCCCTTAATGGTAGTGAATTTAGCATGTCATAGTAATCAATCACCTCTAACCATCTTCTTTGTAACATATCCATCTCTTTTTTTTTGAATATATACTTGAGGTCTTAGTGAGTTGTATATAATTAAAACTTCTCCCCAAAGAGATAATGCAACCATATTTTCAAAAAAATGATCACTGCCTCCAACTCTTCAACATGCATTGGGTAGTTATATTTTTGAACATTCAAATACCTGGATTCAAATGCTATGAACTTTTCATTATACATTATTAGACAACCCAATCCATTCTTTGATGATTTGTTGATTACTATGAAAATTTATACACTTGTGGGTTGTTTGAGAATATGGGTAGTGATAAGACTAATTTTTTGTTCTTTTAAGATATCATTGTACTCGGGATTATAAGAAAAAATAACTCCCTTTTGAGTTATCTTTGATAGAGGGATAGACAATCATGATGAATTTCAAACAAATTGATGATAATACATAGATAATCCAAGGAATCTACAGGCATGTTTCTCAGATATTGGAATCAACCAAAAATTAATTTGTTATATATTTTATGGATCCATTGATATCCAATTTTTTGTGATTACATTCTTTAATAATGAGAATTCCATCAACCAAAAGTCACATTTTCTATACCTGGAATAATGATTCTCCATTGGAAAGGTCTTTAGCGTAGTGCTCATATTCTCCTCATTATCCTCCTTGGTTTTAGAGTATATTATAATATATTCTATAAATACCACAAAAAGTTGTCAATTTAATCTTTATAGATTATATTCATCAATAAAATAAAAATTTCTAAAGAATAAGTGATCCCAAAATGCATCACTATGAACTCAGAGTGCCCTTACCATATACAAAAAGTGATCATGGGGATATCATCCTTCTTAACCCTTATATGACAATATCTCGACCAAAGATCCATCCTAGATAAGTATTGTACTCAACATAGATAATCAGAAAATTCATAAATACATGAAAGATGATACTTCTTATTTATCATGATATTTTTGAGCCAATGATAATCGATGTATTGGCATATTGATCCATCCTTCTTATTGATGAAGAGGACTGGTGTACCCCCATTATGATACACCTGGGAGTATAAATCCTTTATAATGATTCCCTTGTAGTTTTTTCTTCATTTCCTCAATATACACAAAAAATATTCAGTATGGAGTAGCGGATAATGGCTATGCCCCCAGAATAAGCTCGATTGGAAAGTTAACCTCTCATTTAGGATAAAGACCGTGAAATTCCTTGGGAAACCCATGAGCCTATTCCCTCACAACGTGAATTTATTCAATAATAAACATTTCCATATACTTAATCATTTGATCTAGATACAATTTCTTATAAGTCAATAATATCCATTCCTTAGTTTCTGGTTATAAAGAAGATTATTCATTCTGTTTTTTATTTTATAGAATTTGGTTTTGATTATCAATATGGAGAGCGATTTCCTTCACATGGAAATTTATATAGTCTTTATATAGGTAATTTCAATCCATTCCCATAATTTTTTAAAATTACACCATAGGGAGTATGACAAGGATCACAAGGAAGATGAGCACCCAAAAATTGATATGTGAGGATTTATATAATAGGGATGCAATAATCTCACCATTTTCCATTTTTTCTGTAATCTTTACTTCCATGCATTGTGTTGGTGTTTGAATAGTTCTACTAAATATTTGTGATATGAATGAATTCATAGAATGAAAATCAAAATGTACATATACTTTTCATGACTTAATATCAAGCATACCTTTCAGGACTTCATTGTCGGGATCTACTTTAGAACCAGTGATTGAAAACTCCCACCCATTCTTTCATGGAGTTTTATGGTTGTCTCTAAAAACCCTTGGATTAGTGTATTGATTTTCAAAATTACATGCATCATTAGAGTTGAAGAAATGTTAAATGATATGTGGTTGTACTAGTGCATTCCATTCATACATCGCATTAGTGGATTTCTTTGGTTAGCAATCATTGGCCATGTGCCCTTCCTTCCCGAACCTAATTTATTTCCTTGTCCCCCTTTGATAATTTTTTGGATCTTTTTTCTACATATTTGACATTTGGGATGATGAAATTTCATTGCACCGTTAGATTTATACATTGGACCTCTAGAAATAAACTCCACTTTCCACTACATATACCCATGATACCCTTGGGATTTTTTAAATCCCATTTTGACTCCGGGGGAACATCATAAAATATACCATTCCATACAATGCCATTTTTTTATTATTATTTTCGTTAAAAGAAAGGTGAGGACCAAAACATCCAAATAGAACAAAGAAGAAAAACAACAGAAAAGGAAGAGAGAATATAAAAGACAAGAGCAGAGGCTACGGAGGCCTGAAGTAGTGAAGGCCGAGAGCGTCCCCTCTAATGATGTTGATCCCTGTTGCTTTCAGGCTAATAGAGTTATGAAAGAAAGGATCCTCCAGACCTGGTGTGACGAGAGTATCCAGGTAGTCAGCAGCTTTGTTGCCTTCCCGCCAGGTATGAGAATCTCTAGTCATAGTAAGCAAGAAATCCTGACACCTCCGGATAATGTATTCGATAGACCAAGGAACGCTCCTGATGACCTGAATGGAATTTGAGAGTATCAAGGAATCTGTTTCCACCTCCGTGAGAACCACACCCCTTTTGATGCTTTCTTATAGGCCAACCATCATACTCTTCACCTCTACAAGGAGTGGTGTACCCTGTCCCAACCAAATGGAGAAAGAAAACAAAACTGAACCGTTATGATCACGAACTAGTCCCCATCCTCTGATGTCACCCGCAAGACAGGAGCCGTCAGTGTTGAGCTTGAATCCGTGACACGGGGGAAGACAACAGACCCAGTGACCGGAGTTCGGAGCAGGGGCCGGAGGAGGATGATAAATCATGGAAAGAAGACGTTGCAGAGTGGGTGCCTCCCTCCAGGAACTGAGCACAACAACCATATCCAAAATCAGGTTCCTATCGAGGAAGATGATTGAATGAGCAGAGGAGGACACTCCTTCGTGAAAAAAACACTCTACGAGCACGCCACAAACTCCATCATCCATCATTAAACACCAGTGTATGCACTCTTCTCTCTGGACCCAAATCACCCAATCCGTGAAACCAACAGTTTAGGAAGGAATGATCTGCCATGGATGGAATATCAAAACCCGTGAAAGCACCAAAGAAGGACTATACCTCACGCGCCCAGTCGCTATCAAAAAACAAGTGCTCCGAAGTCTCCTCCGTATACCGCTTACAGCAAACACATTTGGACGCCATACTCACCCCGCATCTTCTGATATTCTCATTTGTATGAAGTCCTCTGTGACAAATTCTCCAAGAAAGGAAGTTAAATTTTGTGGGGATGGCGTTGTCCCACAGCACGTCAGTCCATGGGACCTCTGCCATCTGCATGACAGTAACCCGACGATAATATTTGGAGGTGAATTTACCAGATGCCGAAGGGGTGAATACACACCGATCAGAAGCCGGGGACAGGTCGATGAGGTTAAAAATATCCTCGTGGTTCTTTTTAAGGACAACAACGATAAAAGGAAGGTAATTTCTGGCCTCTTGGAAAGAGATATTAGTGACAGGGCATCCTGGAAAACCAAGGGTCTCTCCACACCAGTTGTCATGCCAGAAGGATATGTCACCAGTACCGATGATCCAAAAAGAAAAAGGCTTGAGAACATTCACCAGAGGATGAATCTCACGCCAGAAAGGGGATGCCTACACATCCCTGCCCTCCCCATTCCTGATATAACATGCATGCATGTTCGATCCCCATAACGTGCGTTTTTTCCGAACTTCCCACGCCATTTTAGAAAGCATGAAAGCGAGGGAATCCCTGACATTTCGGACGCTGATGCCTCCTTCCTTAACCGGCCACGCCATGCTGCGCCAGAAAACCCAGTGCATCCACCCCTCATTCTTAGGATCCATATAAATCCGTCAAAGATCCTGTCCATGGAACAGATAACACCTGTGGGAACCATAATGGCGGAAATGGCATCAATCGGGGTGGCCGTGAGTACGCTGTTAACCAAGGCTATCCTTCCTCCAAAGGACAGGAAACGGTTCTTCCAGTTGAGAACTTTCGCCGAAATATTGCAGACAATGGAATCAAAGTCCCTTATATGGAATTTTTAGACGAGATAGGTGCTCCAAGATATGACAAGGGAAGGATACCTTCCTGCATGCCCATGGTGCTCCCCACACTGAGGATGTGTCTTTCGGGACAGTTATGTGATATATAGAAGAAAATCTTACTCTTATTGATGATCTTTCCACTCAAACTGCAATACTCCTCTAGTACTCTGTTTAGGCCCCGCACTGACCTATCAGAAGCGTTGATGAAGAAGATGGAGTCATCTGCAAACATGAGATGGGAAACAGGAGGGAAACACATCCTTTGTCTATAGGGCATGATCATTTTCCTTTCAAGGTTCTTATGCATGAGGTGACTGAGGATGTCCTGGGTGATGATGAATAGACTTGGCGAGATAGGATCTCCTTGACGAAGCCCACTGACTTCCTTGAAGAAACCGAACCTTTTCCCCATGAAAGAAATCGACATCCATGCTGAACTACAGAAGTGAAAGATAATATCGATATTCCAGTGTGAGAGACCCATACCTTTTATAACTCTGATAAAAAACTCCACTTCACCCGGTCGTAGGCCTTTCTCATATCCACCTTCACCGCCATATTGGATCCACATGATTTAACGTTGAGATCCCTTATCATTTCCTGTGCCAAGCCAATTTCCCCTGGATTGAGCGTCCTTTGATGAAACCATGTTGTTCCTTGGAGGTTCACTTGGGAAGGAAGGTGGACAACCAAGAATTTATAACGCTTGCAAGAATTTTGTACGGAACGTTACACATACTGATCGGGCGATACTGCTCCAAGGAAGAGGGAGACTTGGATTTGGGGATGAGAACCACTGTAGTTTTACATGCCACTCTAGGAAGAGGACCTCCCCTGAAGAAGTCTTGTATATCACGAATAACGTCTCATTTCACAATGTCCCACATAGCTCTATAAAAACCTCCTGGGAAACCATCGGGACCTGCAGCGCTATCCGGGTTCAGGGCCATCATGGCATCACAGATTTCACCCTCTTGAGGAATACCACTCAAGATCTCTAGGGATTTTCATTGAATAGTTTTTAGCCCAACATAGAGGTGGAAAACCTTGCATTCAGGGGTATGGAAAAATCCAGATGTCTATCAGGAAAGGCTTATGAATTTTTCCTCATATTCCCTGATATATTCATCATCTGTTTGTTTGTGGGAAAGGAAATCTCTTTCCATTTCAAGATGGGGATTATGAGGAAAATAATTATTAAACAACATATTTTGAAATTCCATCTACTCAATCACATTTATATCTTACTCAAGTATTATATTATTGGTCAATGTACAAAACTTAACTACTTCAACCTATATATGGTAAAGTTCTTGTATAACATTCTCTTGTTCAAAACATTGATCGATGAAGAAGATATTCTCAATGGAGTTGACCAATATTTTGTGTTCAATGGATCAGATAATCCATTAATATTCAGAGGCCTTTTCCAAATAAAGGTCTCAATTATATAATTTTTAATCTTAGATGGATTTGGACGCTCTTCTTGATCTAGGATTACATTGAGAAACTGATTCAGCTGAGAGAGTATCATCAAAGTAGAATGTGATTCTCATACCTATCAGGTTAGTAATCACATTGGAGAAGACAATACTTTTCCCTTCATATTCATTGATTACCTTATTTATACTATTTTTTTCAATTTTATAGAATAAAAGGAAAATTGTGAATGATTATTTTTAAACTATTAAACACACTAATGAAAATTTAATGATATTAAAGGGGTAACTTATAACAAACCTTAATTTCCTTCACTTATAAATTTATTGGTTTCAATCTATGTTATCAATGATCTATTTCCTAAAATAAACTCTTATTGGATTTTTTTTATTAATAATGTTTCATAATGAGATTATAAATTTTAAAAAGAATATCCCCTAGTATTTTTAATCTAGGTGTGTAGTAAGGCCCATTTTCCTATATTGGGGTACACTATGTCAAGCCCATTACACCATGCCCATGTTTTTAACCCAAGTTATATCTATTCTAGAACCCAATCCACTTATTATATCCAAAAAGAAATGTATTTTATTGATAAATAACATAATAAATACTTAAAATTATTTAGGTATTCTACCTTATACTTAGTATTATCCCTAAGTCTTTCTCTATATTTTTATAATCATAATCCGAGAATAATTATTTTTTCATTTTATACCAACTATAACAAACCTATTATTTAAAACATAGTAATTCCAAATTTATTATATAAAATTACACATAATTAACCCTAAAAGATAAATAATTATAGTTTATTTGGGAATTAGGTAAATTTGATAACATCTTGAACCTAAAAAATAACAACATTATTGAAAATAATCTTAACATGCTTTAGAATTCCATGGATTTTAAAACTACACTATATAACCTTATGATAAAAATAATAAAGGGGTGATCTATAAGACCTAGTAATGTAAAAAAACATGGAATAATGTGATTCATTTTATTAAATAGTAATGTAAATGTTTAAAAAAAATATTTTGAATCATAAACATGAGCGATGACACATGATATGAAATGATAATCTTAACACGGAAATGTGGAAAAAAATTAAAACAATGCTTCATAAAAATAGGTCAATGATAAAACCCCAAGATATTATCGTGGAAGAAAGTACCATAAAATAATCATGTTCACTTGAAATCACAACTTGATTTCCCATGAGACTAAATAATATCCAATATATTGGAACATTATATAATTTTAGGTGCACCATTCACATTCTTTTATTCTCATGCTTAAGTGTGTCCCATAGATTATACAACATTGATTAATTAATCATCATAATTTATTACATGATGAAGGAGTTAAGAATAAATAAATTTTACTCCCCAATAAAATATTATGTGTGTATAAATGGGAGAACCATTGATAGGAAATGGGTATGATATTCACAACACAATTTTTTTGGCACAGAAAATTCTGGTGAATAGTTGGCAGCATAATGACATCACTTAATGATTCATAAAAAAAATTTAATGTGAGAGAAGGGGTTTTATAATTAGATAGAAATAAAATTAATATGAGTAGGGATATTCCAAAATTAGAAATTGGAAATATAAATAATAAGTTAGTGATAAAATTTCAATAAAGTAATTAATATTATGTATATTTCGGCATGGTAACATGTGTACAAAAAGGATCATGGGATGTTTACTGAAAATGAAATGGGGATATCATAATTTATACATTAAATGGGAATTAAAGGGAATATGAAAAACATATCACATCATAAAAATATTTAATTTAAGAGACATAACATATAATAAGTGCTTGAATGGAAATGAGAAGATTGAAATCCCTTACTTTAGTGTGTGACACCAAATGATTTGAAAGGGATTCTTTAGTGTTTGGGGTTCCTTGAGAGGGCTCTAAATAGTAGAGGGATGATTAGGTGAATTATCCAAGGAGCTTTACTAAAGAGTAATGTTATCTTGGATGGGTTTATATTAGAAAATAAGGGTATTTCTTTATTATTTATATTTTTGACTCTGCATAATAAATTATCCAATACCACAAACCATACCATGATTCTGACCATAGTTTCCAAAAAATGGTAGTGGGTATCATTATTTTATATGTACAAGGTCCTAAATTACGAAAATATTTCCCTTGTTTATGTGGAGGTGACTCACAATCATAATGAAATGATTTCAAAGCCCGAAAATATATTATATGTTTGGAAGGATTCATAGTGGATTTATAAAATAATATATATATATACATATCCAATTTATTTTAAATAAAAAGTATATTTTGTCATGGATACCAATTATATTATATATTACAATACCTTTGGGTCATTATGATGTAATAAAACACAATGTATATTTTTATTTTATTTAATTTTTACCTAAAAATTAGATTGTCTTAGAAAATTATGAAAACACACCGTTGGATAATTTTGAAACTATAATTCAAAAAATATTATTCATTTTATCAAAATAATTTTCTAAATATATAAATTTTCTCTTTTAAAATATAATCAACTATTATTATGAAATGATGTGTTTTTTATAATTACATTTTTTAAACAATTATAAGAATTACATTTTAATTCATAAAAATTATATGATAATTTATATTTAATAGACTATATTTATTAATAATAGTTTATTAAAATATTTTTTATTTCAAAAATCAATTATTTCACCAATATAAATTCCTTAATTGAATTTTTATATTATAAAAAATACTATCTCTATCAACATAAATATCATTTATAACATAATAATATTAAGATGAAAATATACTAAATCTTATATAAAAAATAATATAAAATTTTATATTTATAGGTTCATGATTCAAATCCCTTTAATAAACCATGAAACTCATTAAAAGAAAGATGCATTATGGTAATAATTTCATGGTATGGTTTAGCGTACATGGTTTGGGAATTGATCTCGATGAGCTTGAACATCTCCCACAAATAGTTTCTCTCATGCTTAAGTTGTTGGATATCCAATAGGTCTTGGTCAAGGACAAATCCCAGAGATGTTATCTACCTTAAACGACATGATAAATGGGATTCATAGGGAATGATCATACTAGATGATTCTCTCAATTTTTTTTCTATATAAAATAGATTTTTTAAAACACTATATTTATAAAAAATCATGTAATCACTATTCAAAGACTATATTATCAATGGTAATGATTCTTAATGATCAATTTAATCTAATAGGATACAATAAAATAAAATAAGTCCATATGTTTTAGAAGTAAAAATTACATAATAAGACATTATAATGAATTTTAAGGGTAATTTTATTAATTATAGTAAGAGTTAATTTCATGGTAACCCATAACATACTGGGAATTGGGAAAGATTCATGAATATATCTTAAAACTACATGTGATTCTTGATGTAGGAAATAGTCCCCCACTAATGGTGTGATGAGCCTGACATCCCGTCCTCTTAACCAATATGAGTTCTTAAGAATTTTTGTCATGAAGACCATATGAATCCCTACCTTTGGAAAGCATTACCCTTTTCATAAAATATTTGGGATCCGTTGGGAATTTCTGTTGGGAACAAAAATAGTGAACCCAGTGTGAATAGATTGTGTAACTACATTAGAACCCCCATTATCAAACACTGGGCATTACATCCATCATTTTTTAGAAAAATTGTGAACCTAATGTGAAACCATTTAATAAAAAATAAACGAGTTACTATAGTCATCAAGAATATGTTTCCCCAAAATAGGATAGCCCTTACCATTACCAATGAACAAAAAATCACTAGTAATTATCCTAAATATGAGTATATATGATATGGAAAAAATTTGGATTAAAATCACTAGAATCATCACACCAACAATAGAAAAATACTAGAATAATTCAACACCTGGAATGTCTCCCTAAACGATTAATTTGATCACTAAATCATAATAATAAGGAACCTTCATTTTGAATCCATGATAATACATGAAACATTATATCCTACAAATATATTTTCACAATGAAACTAGGATGCCACTTCTACAGAGAAGGATACACAGTAATCTAAATATATAAATACCCTTGATTCTATTATAGACAATCCATAAAGGGAAAATTACTATATAAACAAAAGGGTAGTCACATAAATGGGAACTATGTTGAGAAATATTAATAAATGAGAAAGTGATATAATATAAAAGCACTAAGAAAACCCCACAACCCTGGGATGGAAAAACATCACCCCAATGATTAAAAATATGAGACATCAAACATCTCTAAAAAATTATGGTCCACTTGAAAGTCTCATGAGGGAATACCATCAAATAGAGCATAAGATATTAGTAAACATAATATGGGACACAAATAGATGATGAAGAAGATACAAATTCAAAAAAATGTGGGGGAAACACCTGCACACCACATATTAATGAAAATCCTTGTCACCAGTGAAACTCTAAATAAGAAAAGCCAATGACAATGGAGGATGAACAATAGAAGATTATTCATTGACTTAGATCACTAAGAGAGATAATGCTGAGACCAAATTAACAAAGGGGAGACTTGGAATAAGGATAAACCCAAAAAAGGGTAGAATGAATGTGGGCCATCATTTCATGATCATGATAAATTCCCAAGAAAGATACAATCAACTATTGGGATTGGGTTCTCTCAGGAGAATAATAACAGAGAGCATGAATCATAATGATTCAAATCGTAGTCATCATAATTTGATATCATTTATATTTTTATACTGAGAATCATTAAAAATTATATATTCATTTTTATAATAATACATTTCATATTGATCAAATATGTACGAGATTAAGAAATTGTTGTTGAACCCTCTTTGATATAAAAATATAAAATTATTTTTTATATATTCTTCAATATTTATAGAACTAATATATGGTAGTTGATTTGAATACTGTCACCAAATAATACATAAAAAATAAAAAACATTCCTATGAAAAAAATAAAAAATAAAAAATAAGAAACATTAGTTTTTACCTTAGGAATTATATAATTTTTTAAAAATTGAGAAAACATTATATGTGGGGTCTTTTATATTCACCAATTGAAATCCAGATTCCATGTTCATCATGAAAACCAAGTTCATGTTTATTAAATAATGTTAATTGTTAAACAATGTCATCATCTGCATTTTAAACATTGTGAAGCTATCAATTGTGTATTTAGACATACATTGAGTGAGAATAAAATGGAGATAAATTTAAAATTTCCACATTCCATCATGACTCTACAATTGAACTACCAACTCACCAATCCATATTTTTATTTTATGGATTAACATAATTTTGGGATATAATAATCCTCGAACAAAAAAAAATGGGATCTCAAAATGTTTAGAGACCACAATACATCAAGCAAGAATATTAATGTAAATACCAACAACATTTCTTCATGTAGTAAGATACTTTTTCAATAATGGTGATTATAATTCATAATAGATAAAAACAAAAAAATAGGTCCATAAAGAGACAATTTAATTCAATTACTAGATCCAAATAGCACACATACATCCCATGCTATTCTTTAGATGTAGCTCCGCCTCAAGAACCTATGAAGAAGAAGGAAATTACTCTTCCTGGATCCAACCCTCCTTGATATTCCATTACAAATAAATTTTCATCAGATCACTACAGTGAATACAAAAAATATGAGCATTGATAGCTAATGGAAACCCCTTACAAATCAAACTAAGACCACCATTTCTGCATCAATAATGCACCCCCACAATAACCATAAGATCATGATTGAAAAAACAAATAAAACTATAATGGTAAGGAATTAGAGTTGGGGACATTTATTCCACCACATACTGAATGAGAGTTTACCCCAATGATAGAACCTAAATTAAATCAAAAAATATTCAGACCAACCAGACCCCAAACCCTTGACACTAATATGTGATAAATTAAAACCTATTGTGAAAAAACCAACACTATATAAAATGGTAGAGGGAGTCAAAGACAAACTAGATACATGATTTTAATTCTACAACAATGTTGATGATGTTCTTAAAACACAGTAATAATGTTAAATCACCCACACACCAATATAGAAAACACTATACTGTAATGATCAAAATACATGTGGATGATAGATTCTTAGAATGTTAATGCTAAAAAATAACCCTATGGATGACATTAGAAATGAAGAATAATGACTCCAAACTATATGACACCTTAATATAAAGACACCTAAATATCAAAACAACTAAAAATTTGGTGATTTTATATACCATACCACGGAATACTTCAGTAGACTAGGATCCATGATTGATTCCAAACAAATCAATCAGTAAGGGACACTATAGATCGAAGATCCAGAAATGAAAAAACAAATTCATTTTGAATGTGGACAACACAATTGAAATATCTACGGAATTTTTTTAGATCCCAACATAATACATTTTATCGAGGAATTAAAAAACAATTGTTATGAGTCCTGGAGTTACAGAGAAGAAGTAATGAGGTCAGAAGATGAAAGTGAACCCACAATATGTGGAATAATTTTTTATGTTATTATTTTCACTTCAGTTTCTACATATCTCTCTAAAATGGTCACATACAGATAATTTACAAAATCCCTAAACATGTTTTTTCATATATCTAATGTAATATTAAAATTTCAATTTAATCAAATAAGGGAATTTTTTGTTTTACCAATTTACATGAGTTACACCAACCAGAATTTTGTAGCAAACTCAATATATCAAAGTATGATGTTGCAATAAAAATGTCACAAAAAACCAGATATTTAATCAACACAACCCAAATTAAGGAATTAAAAATCTCTCTTAATCTAATTGTACATAAACATTCGATTATGATAAAAGAATGTTATTTTCATAACCTAGTATTATTACTATTTCTGATATAACATGCTAAATTGGAAGCATAACCATCTAGAATCATTTAATATGTTATCTATTTGAAAAAAATAAATTGTTTTATTATGTAATTTCATAAAATTATTTTTGAATCATTAATATATATACATATACATATATATATGAATTTAATTTTAAAAAAATGAAATTTTTTAATGATTTTAAAGTTGGGTAAGATATAAACAAGTTTTTATATTACATTTTGACTTCCTTATTTTTTATAAAATAGTATAAAATATGTTATCAATTTTTCTATTCTAAATATGAATTATATATGGCATGAAAAATATTATCAGATCGGACCATTATGGGAAATCTAAAACATACATCTCTTTATCAAATTTTGATCTCCCCCAAAAAAATATATTTTTTAATAGCTTAGAATTGGATAAAAAGTAATCATAAGTAATGAAGACATTATAGTATTTACCTGTGTACCTAAGAAAATTTGATGAAGGGATATATCATTTAACTCTACCTTTTGTATAATTATTTTAATTTCTTTATAAAGAATAATTGGTAGGGAAAATATTTTTTATAGTTAAAAAACATTGTTTTGTTCTATTAAAAATAATAAATTCCTTCATGTCACCAATGTAGTTCATAAATGATTTGAGACCACGTGTACTTCACCATGAAAATGTATCACACGAAAAAAAATAACTAATTATATATCATATTGTTTTTCATAATGTAAAATTATTTGTGAAATACAATATATATAGTTATACCATAATCGATTGTCATATAATCTCCTCAATCAATGGTTCCAAATAAAAACAAATATACTTATTTAGGTGGCATAGAAATAGTAATAGTAAATATATATTTGGTTATATCATCAACATACTAGGATATAAGTTTTATAATGTCATGAAAATAGTAATCAAATACTATTAACTACCATAATAAGAAAAAGTATAAAAACTATTTATATAATCACCTAATAAGGCATTATGGGGTTCTAAAAAAATATCTGATATAACTAATAAAAATGATTACACGATTCACCCTCACATGGATACTTTAAATGTATATTTATTTATGTATTGAATCTGTATAAATCCATGAATGAAGTTTTGTTGTTATATGGAGACAAATTATTCAATATTAGATTAATTATAAAATACCTAATTTTTTTATTGGACCAAGTGTGAGTATTTCATGTTTCAGACATTTGTAACTCAATTATGTGCATGTTTTATAATTAAATTATTATTTATAATCACCATAATATAATTTAAAATAATTTGAATATGTATGAATCCAAGGATAAGTGAGACCCAAATTATGTATTATATTTTTTACTTTTATAAATATTTCTGTGAAGAGTATTCTTGATTTGAAAGAAACAAATAAACTGGCTAAGTACCTAACTAAAAACCCAATATGAAATCTAAAATCTTATTTAAAAAATAGAAATTTCATTGTAGAATCATGTTAAATTATCATACATCCATGATATAATTTGATATATTTCCAAAATTCATAAAATTCAGGTGGATAAAAATAAGAATTTGAATAACAATTTTTGTTTTTTGTTTTCATAATATAGAGGCCATAAACCTTTTATAATAAATTTTAAATTTTTGTTGGATCAGGAACACAAAAATACAAATTTACCTCTTGATTAATATCACCATGTTGATGAAGGAAAACAGAACATGTATTCAAATCAAATTGTAATAGATAAAGTTAAAATTTATCAACTATTTCATATATTCGAGGATAAGAGTTCTTATAAGGAATTATAATTAGTCCTTTTTAAATAAAATCTATATTCAATGATTAAATTTAAATAAGAACTATAATAACCTAAATATAGGTAGGATTTATATCATATTCAGGTTTCTTTTTTCAATTACTTATCCAACTTTTATTTTGTAATAAAAATCATTGTCTATTTATTTACACATAATTATATTGAAAAGTACAAAAAATTACTTTTTAATAAAATGATTTTACTATAGAATCATTTAAAAAATTATCAACATAAATTGTCACTATCATTATTATTTTTAATCATGGGAAAATATTAAAAAATTAATATTTTATTTGATATTTTTCACTTATATTTTTCAAATAAATATTTTTATCCAACCATTTTTCTAATTCTATAACTGTATTTTTTAAAATAATAATATATTATGTTAAATATTTTTTTATTATAAATTTTATAACCCATTTCTAAAAAAATTCAATTATCATTTTTATGACTACCTTTTTGACAATTTACATTACCAATTTTCTAAAATAGATAACTAAATAAAAAAATATTTATTTTAAACAATTCATAAATTTTTATAAAATAATAAATTAAATTATAAATTAATTTAGATTTTAAAAAAAATTCAATTTAATCAATTAAATGATTATTAGGATTTCACTAATATAATTATTTATCAAATATTAAAATTACTCTATTTGAAATAAATATGTAAAAATAATTTAAATTTAGAAATAATTATATTTCCTAAATTTAATTATTTTTTAAAAAATTAAAATATTTTTTCTAATTTTGTTAAAATAATATTATATTTAATAATATCTATATTAAAAATATATTGTTTATATTTTTCTGGGATATTTTTTGTTATAATTATTACAATTACAACCAGAAAGGTTTTTTAAACAAGCATAATTTATCATAAAATTATTAATAATAAGAAATTTAGAAACAACTACGCAAATATGTTTCACATAAAGAGTCATCAAGAAAAAAAGTGAAAAACCAGTGCAACCCAAAAAAATCTAGTGGAATATACCCATTTAAAATGGAAAAAAATGCTAAAAGACCCTCCTTAATGCATGCCCAAATCCCATTTGGTAATATAAGGCCTTTCTCAATGTGCACCCATTGATGTAACCTATAGGTATCAACCAGTATACATAAAGAAATGATGGTTGTAACACCCCAAGCATCCACGGTACGTTTCCCTTTGAATAATGTAAAAGCTTGCGTTGTACGCAACTTGGAGTTTTAACACAAAACAACCCATAAAACTAGCCGTTACGAATAGTAATACAAACTTTTTGAATTTTTATAAATTATAGCTTTCCAAATGGACTTAATTTTTGGATTCGGAATATCAAAATTAGCATAGGGTGAATTTTTGGAGAACAGTAACTTTTAACTTTTATTTACCACGGTTAAAAGTAAATAGGGTAATTAAATGTAAAAATGATATTATTATTACCCTAAAGAATGTCCTAATTCAATTGGATAAGTTTATTTTGACCAAAAAAATCTTTGGAATAAAATAGGATCCTTTAGGTTCACATGGATTATATTAGGAAATTCATTATTATTTTATTTAAAGAATAGATAAAAGAGTTACATTTAAAGTTTAATAAATAAAACATTTCTTATAAAGGGTTATACAGAAGATATATTTGATGATAAATATTCATTAGAAATAAAAAAAATTCCTACATAATGGTATTTTATTTATAATTATTATACATTAAATAACTAAATTTAGTTATGACACAATGACGATTCAGTAATTAACTTATTATTGAATGATTAAAATAATTGATATTATAAATACCCAAATAAATCAAATTTTATACTTTTGATGAATTCAAATCATTATCTAGGTTAATATGACATGTTATTGTTTATTAATTGAATTTTTTTCACATTAATCATGTTGTTATGACTTTAAAAAAAATTACAAATAGTGTTAAAATTGACATAAAAATGTTTTTTAAAAAATTATTACATTATTAATTGATATAATTTTCCAAAAAAATTTAAGGTTTGGTAAAAAGTATTATATAATGATAGTTATATCATTAATGAACCACTTGAAGTTTTCTTGGCTTGTTATAATATGTTTAAAAACCATATAATATAAAAATACAAAGAGACATGGTAAATGTCATGCAATTTAACTAAGAGTTAAATCTAAAAGATAAGGTTATTTTGATGACCTAAACCTATCTAAAACCTATTGGTTGAGAGATTTGCGACTCATACCCACCATAGACTCAGAATAAATCATTTTGGAGCCATTATTAACCAATAATTATTTTATTATAAAATAATATTTCATGCTTTTCCTAAAGTGACCCTCACCTCTCTTATAAAATGGAACTTCTCCTTATCTCAAATTAACACCCTCCAAATCCATTTGGATCAGCCCAAACTTTCCCAAATATCCTCCAAACTATCCTACATTCATTTAAAAGTCCATCCATTGATCATAAAGAAAATCTAAGGATCCCTTTTGATCAAATCAACAGGAAGAACCCGAAGAACATGAAAATATTTCATCACCTCTTTCAAGTTATTTTCTTTTAAACTTCCTATTTCTTTGTTGTTTCCATTATAAAATAATCAATATAGTAAATTATATATAATTTTTTGTTATTATAAAAAAGGTACCACCATATGCATTATTTTATCCATCATATTAATGACAAATTCACTATACGTGCGTACGTACGACTTACCGTCTCCAAATCGTGGTGTAGTTGTTATTCAATAAATTATTATTTGGATGGGTATAATAAGGATTTATAAATGATGTAAATAATAAATATAATATGTCCAAGATTATTTATATATGATATACCATCTATTTTCATATTATTTTAATATCAAAAGAAGGATATTGTCGCTTGTGCGTACGTACATATTACCGTCTCCACGAACATAAAGAGATTCGTTTCCCCATCATAACCAATCAAGAATAATTTTCATTTTATGATTAAAAATAACTCTTAAGAACATAATATCATTATTCATATGAATCAAACACATCCTATCCAAAAGAAAACATTTAAATGTAACAAAACATGTAACGGAAAATTAATCAGTTAACAACTAAAATGATGATAATACTTAAATAATATTAACAATGAAATATTAGAAGATCATATATGATATTACATTTATGTATATGGTTCTTGTATAATTTAATTACAATTATTTAACTATTATATAGGAGTTTAACATACCCTCGACCAAGGAGTAGTATAATGGAAGGGATAATTCTACAATCTATTCATTATCCAAGGTTGTTTATATGTAATTATCTACTGGGATATCTTTATCCTCCACATCTATGTTCATTATAATGTATTTCATAACATTTTTACTATTTTCTATTCTATGGGTTAAAGTCATTTATACCCTTGTTTAACTTTTTATAAGATGTTTATAAAGGAATATTTCTGTCATTTTCCAAACAAGGTACTTTACGATCATTTTGACAAAATTATGGAAAGAATGTTTTTTTATCTTATATAGCGGGTTCAACTATTTTCCACCATTATAACATTGTTGATTCTTTGATAAACATATTATAAGAATATTTTCAAAATATATATTTTATTTTATAGTTATGTAAGTTTTAAATTATATAAAAAAAATATTTCTCTCAAATAGTTTTGATTTAATCTATGTCAACATCATTTGATAGATTTTACACTCGTTTGAAATTGAATCATTATGATACAAATCATCCATATTTTATTGAAGATATTGTAATATTTTTGACTCTGGATTTGTTATTTTTATACCATTCATGGTTTATGGATACATGATTGACATTTTGTATGCTAGTTTTAATCTGAATGTTTATGTTATGTTTAAACCTTTTCATATGAGGAATGCATTGGACATAGTAAATGACAGGTGGAGCTCACTATAGATCCTCGATGCATCGGAAGGTCTCATGAGATAATTAGACATGTAATGGGTTGAGGCCTTTCCAAATTTTGATATATAGTTTTGGCCGATGCCTTTATCATTTTTAGACGTCTTGGACGAGGCCTTGAGAAGATGTTTCATAATGTCTGACTTTATACATTCCATTATTATGAAAATAATATTGATGGTTCATGTGGTTATTCGACTAGTATAATACCCATGATTATGTTTTATTATAGAATTATTTACTCACCACATACTTCTACCATAAATTTTTCTTGTTTATTATTTGTACAGGCCTGTGTTTTTAATTATTCACCATGCCTAATGTTTATGTTATCTTCCACTGTATTGCTTACCCTTAAGGAGAATTTGAGCTCAATCCTTTTTTATGTTTTATTTTCCCAGGAAATGAAGATTTTTTATGAGTGACTTTCAGGAATAATCTATTAGGCATGGATGTTTCTAATGGAATAAATTAGTGTTTTATTTCTTTCATGTTGTAATGTATAACTTATGTGTGTATCTTGTTTCCAATAATACTAAACTGATCGGTCTTTCAGGACATTATTCCTTGTATCATGCCAATGTTATGTAATAAAGCACCGAGTCTAGGTAATTGGGGTGGGGGCGTTATAGTTGGTATTAGAGGATGTTTAGTCCATACCTTGGAAGCTAGATTTAGATAAACTCTGATTAGATCACATTACCATAAGGGAGACTTTGAAAATTAGTATAGATGAACATCCTAAAATTTTGGTAATGTAGATATTTTGTGGGTTTTCCAAGAAATACATCCCTATCTGGATACGAGTAGGTTGAGGTTGCTCTAGCACAGATGTACCTAGGGGTAAAACCAAAAAACACCGCTTCGAGATAGACTCGAATGAGAACTGGTTCACGACAATGGGCCTTCTTGCACTCTTGGTTACAACACTCCCTAGGGATATTGTTATGAAAATTTAAATTTTATTTACAATCCACTATGATTGATTTAAGAGTATATACCTCCTCAATGAAAACATTTTTTTTATTACGGATTATATCCATAAACTGTTCAATATATGTTAAGTGTTTTACAAATTTGAAATTATGTATTTCGATTCATAAACTAATCAAGTGTATGCAATTGTTTAGAAATGGAACCTAGTGGAATGGATGGAAACTATATCAATGCATGTAATCAATGTATGGAGTTCCCTTCTACTTAGGATAAATATAGTGGAGCTGTTGATGCATCTAGTGCTGATCATCTTATCACCATATTGGGATAACTCACTCATGTTAATAATAATAACCTTACCAGTATGGATCACCCTGATCCAGAACGTGGAGGATCAATGTTAGATCACTTCATTAGGAAAAAACCATCAATTTTTAAAGAGACTTCAAATCCATTAGTAGATTAGCAATGGATATGTTCCTTAGAGAAAATATTTCATGCTTTGGGGAGTAACGAGAGGGAAAAAGTTGTCCTGGATGCTTATCGCCTCACAGGATATGCAGATCAATGGTGGTCAGTAATCCAAACCACAATGGAAGATGAAGAAGTATGAAACATAGAATGAAGGGAGTTTAAAGATATTTTCCTAGAAAAATACTTTCTCATGACCATCGAGTGGATATGGAAAGTCAATTTCTGAGTCAAAGGAAAAAGGAGGATGAGAATGATGCAAATTATGAGGATTACATTTCAAGATAAGAAAGGCATGCATAATATTATATAAATAACCCAAGGAGTTATATTTATTGATTCTTTGATGGGTTAAATCCATTTCTCTATATAGAATTAGTCTAACAATCCATCTCATCGTAAGAAGATATAGTCTATTGTTCTATCAAGACAGAAAACGAATTCTCTAAGTCCTACGACTTTAATGCAAAGCAGGAGAAGAAGAGATCTTTTGAACACTCTAGAAATATAAATAATGGAATGAACGTAAAAGTTGAATATCCATCCTTTGGTAAATGTGGGATAAAAAACCCTGGTACTCACCTGAAGGGAATGTGATTCTTTTACAGGTGTAGTGAAACAGGACACCAAGCTCGTGATTGCAAGGGGATGAAAGAGGCTGTCAATGTTGAATGATATAATTTTAGAGAAAGGGGGCATTATGAAAATTAATGTACTATGCGTCAGGGAAACATACCTCAAAAAAGGCCACAGGATAATGTCCAAGCTTATCTGATCACTATTGTTGAGGTTGAAAATTCGAAAGATGTGGTGGAGGGTAATTTAATGGTTTCCTCATGTTTAGCCAATGCTATAGTTGATTCTGGATCATCGCATTGTTTCATATCTTCCTAGTTTTCTATGAAAATTATATATTTCCAATTTGATTTAACAATGGAGTTTCCAGTAAAAACTCTTAATGGAAGTGTCATTGCAACAACATTTTTTGAATCTGTTCCCATTTGGGAATATAAATAATATTTATCTGCGGATTTCAACATCATACCCATGATTTAATTTGATATAATCCTCAGAATGGATTGGATTTCATACCATGATGCAAAAATAAATTATAAGAAGAAGGATGTTACAATTTTGAGGATGATAAGGAGTACCTAATCGTTAGAGCAGAAACATCACCCCCTGATTCTTATCTAGATCCACCCACAATAGCTCTTCTAAATTCAATTACTGGGGAGGAAGAGAATGAAATAACAATGGGGGAGGAATAGAATGTTCAAATAGAGGACATAAATATGGTGTAAGAATTTGTTGATGTGTTTCTTGAGGATTTACCTAGACATCCTCCATAGTGGGAAATTGAGTTTTCCATCGATTTAATGCCTAATTCAATTCCCATATCGAAGACCCCTTACTGAATGCCCACTGTGGAATTAGTGGAACTTATGAAACTAATGGAGGAAAAGAGTAATAAGGGATTTATTCTACCTATTGTTTCTCCATGGGGAGCCCCTGTTCTATTTGTTAAGAAGAAAGATGGATCTATGAGGTTGTGCATTGATTACAAGGAGATCACTGTTATAACAATAAGGAATAATTATCCCCTACTTCACATGGATGATTTATTCGACCAACTTCATAGAGATCAGTATTTTTCAAAGATTGACCTATGATCTGAATATCATCAGTTGTGTGAGATGAATGAAGACATTATGAAAACAGCATTTCGAACCAGGTACGGGAATTACGAGTTTAAAATAATGCCTTTTGGCTGACTAATGCACCCTCTATTTTCATGGATCTAGTGAATAGAGTTTTCAAGGAATATCTTGATGACATTGTAGTGGAATTTATTAATGATATCTTGGTATACTCCAAAATCTAGAATGATCATGAAAATAACTTTTCCATTATCTTATGGACTCTTAGAAGAAATAAATTATATGGGGAATTTAGGAAATGTGAATTCTGTATTAATGATATTTCTTTTTTTCATAATGTATCTAAGGATGGAATATTTATTGATCCTTCAAAGATGATGGAAATCAAAGAATGGAAAGAACATACTAGTATAACCAAGGTATACAGTTTAATTGGTTTAGCATGTTTTTATAGGTGTTTTGTCTAGAATTTTGCCCGATTGGCTAACCCATTATCCAAGCTCACATGTAAAGGGATTAAATTTGTTTGGAAAAAGGAGTGTGATTTTTTTTTGATGAACTGAGTAGAAGATTAGTCAATGCTCATATATTGACTCTACCATCGGGGAATAATGGGTTTGTTATTTATAGTGATGATTCAAAGAAAGGACATGGTTGTGTCCTTATTCAAAATGATATAGTTATTTCTTATGCATCATTACAACTAAAAATTCATGAAAAAAACTATCATACTCATGATCTTGAGTTAGAAGCTGTTATCTTTTCTGTGAAGATATAGATACACTATCTATATGGGAAAAATTGTTAGATTTATACTGATTACAAGGGTTCAAAGTATATTTTCTCACAAAAGGAACTCAACATGAGGCAAATGAGATGGATTGAACTACTCAAGGATTATGATTTCACTATACACTAACACTCAGGGAAGACAAATATGGTGGCAGATGCATTGAGTATAATGGATCTAGGAGTTTTTAACAAGATTATAATTGAAAGGGATCCAATTTTCATGGATCTAGTAAATATGGATATGAGAATAATCATAGAGGTGAATCATCAATTATTTTTAAAATGGTTTCCAAACCATCTTTACTAGAATGGATAAAAAGTTCTCAGATTGATGATGGGGAATTTCAAAAGAAAATTAAAGCTGTGAACGATGGAAGATTGATCAACATCGTATATGAATCTTAGATTTTGAAATTTGGGAAGAGACATGGTGTTCCTGATATACCTGATCTAAAAAGTGAATTATTAGAAGATGCCCATAACTCCTATTTCTCTATACACCAAGGTAGCACCAAGATGAATATGGATTTGAAAGTCAATTTTTGGTGGGACAACATGAAGAGAGAGATTTCTGATATTGTGTCAAGATGTATGGTTTGTCAACAAGTGAAAGGTGGAAGAAAACATCCTAAGGGAGTCATGAAACCTCTTCCTATACCTGATTGTAAATGGGATGATATTACAATGGACTATGTCATGGGACTACAAAAGATCCCTAGAAAGAATTATGCGATATGGGTCATTGTTGATTGTCATACCAAGTTAGCACATTTTATTTCTATAAGAAAATATATATCACTTGAACTTCTAGAAGGAATATATATTAATCATGTTGTAAGACTTCATGGAGTACCCCTATAGATTGTTTCTGATCGTGATCCCTGTTTTACACAATGATTCTGGAAAAGTCTTCACAAGGACCTGGATACTAAAATTTGTTTGAGCACTGCCTACCACTTTCAAACTGATGGACAATCAAAACTTACTACTCAAACCATAGAATACATGCTGAGATCTAGCTCAGTTGACTTTCAAGGTATAATGGATCAATATTTACCACTTGTAGAACATTCCTATAACAATATCTTCCATTCAAGTATTCGGATGGCACCATATGAAGAATTAAATGGAAAGAGATGCCTCACACCAACTTGTTGGGATGATGTTGGTGAAAGAAATCTCGAAGGAACAGAACTTGTTGAGGAAACAATAGAAAAGGTGAAGGTTATCCAAACCCTCATCGAAGATGATCAATGTAGATTGAAGAGATATGCCGATAGTAGAAGGATGGATTTGGGTTTTCAGGTAAGATATCATGTTTTCTGGAATGTATCTCCATGGAATGAGTTATACGATTTAGTATGAATGGTAAATTATTTTCCAGGTACATCGGACCTTTTGAAATTCTAGAACGAATTGGGGCTTTAGCTTCTCGTTTGGAAATTCCACCAACTCTCTCCAAAGTTCACGATGTGTTCCATATATCTCTGTTGAGAAAGTAGACGCCTTACCCAACACATGTACTCACCTATGAGGAAATTGAAGTGGAACTTGATCTGTCTTATTATGAGGAGCCTGTCATGATTCTTGATACAAGTGAACAAGTGTTGTGAAACCAAACGACTCGTCTGGTAAAAGTTCTATGAAGAAACCATAAGATGGAAGAGGCAAAGTGGAAACGTGAGGAACTTATGTTGAAGAACCAACCAAACAGTTTAATGTAGTAATATTATAGAAATATCAAAGATGAAATTATTTTAAGGAGGTGAGAATGTAACACCCCAAGCTTCCACGATAGGATTCCCTTTGCATAATGTAGTAGCTTGCATTTTACGCAACATGGAGTTTTAACATACAATAACCAATCAAACTAGCCACTATGAATAGTAGTACACAAATTTTGAAATTTTATAAATTTTATCTTTCAAAAGGGACATCATTTTTGGATTCAAAATATCAAAATTATCTTGGGGTGAATTTTTGTTATTTTTCTGAAAAAATTCAATTTTTGAGGAATAATGAAAAATAATGCGTTATTGTTTAAAACCGACTATTTATTGAAAAAATAAAAATTTTATTTAAATTTATTTTTTGTCAAAAAAGACACATAATACCTATATTAGTTCTGTGTAATTCATTGGAGTCATTTTATAATATGTTTAGATATAAAAAAAATTTATTGAACTTTTTATCGTCTTTTACCGACCTTTTTGGTGCATTTGCAAATTTGCATAAAACATAATTTTACCGCTTCACTGAAATGAATTTCAAAAATCTGAGAGATGTAGTTGATATCAATAATTAAAATACTGTTCAATGAGATGAAAATAATTTTTGGTGAATAGTATCTTTTAACTTTTATTTACCATGGTTAAATGTAAATAGGGTAATTTAAGGTAAATTGATAATATTATTACCCTAACACATGTACAAATTCTATTGGATAAGTATATTTCGACCAAGAAAAACCTTAGTAAAAAAATATGATCATTTAGGTCCACTTGGATTATATTTGGTCATTTATAATTATTTTATTTAAGGAAGAGTTAAAAGTTTTAAATTCAAAGTTTAATAACTAAACCATTTTTATAAT
Organism: Viscum album; assembly: GCA_963277665.1. Classification (NCBI taxonomy): domain Eukaryota; kingdom Viridiplantae; phylum Streptophyta; class Magnoliopsida; order Santalales; family Viscaceae; genus Viscum; species Viscum album. The sequence continues at coordinate 2,006,083,748 of OY728161.1, read as the reverse complement.
AGGGTTATACATAAGATAAATTCGACAATAAATATTCATTATAAATATAAAAAATATTTCCTACATATTGGTATTTTATTTATAATTTTTATTCATTAATTAATTTAATTTATTTATGAAAAAATGATGATGGAGTAATTACCTTATAATTGAATGATTAAAATAATTGATATTATAAATATCCCAATAAATCTAATTTGAGACTTTTGATTAATTCCACTAATTTATTCAGTTAATATGACATTTTAGGGTTCATTAAATGAATTTTCTTTGATTTAATCATGCTGTTATGAATTTATCAAAAACAGAATACCAAATAGTGTCAAAATTGACATAAAAGAGTTTTTAAAACCAATATTATATTATTAATTGATATAATATTCCTAAAAATATAAGGTTCATCCAAAGGACATATATAATGATTTTTATATCATTAATGAACCACTTGAGGTTCTCTTGGGTTGTTATGAAAATATTATTAACCATATAATATAAAAATAAAAAGAGACATGGTAAATGTCATGCTATTTAACTAAGAGTTAAATCTAAAAGATAAGGTTAATATGATGAACTAACATCTATAAAACCAATTGGTTGAGAGATTTTTGACCCATCCCAACCCTATCCTCGAAATAAATCATTTTGGTTCCATTATAAACCGAAAATGATTTTATTATTAAATAATATTTAAAGCTTTTCTTAAAGTGACCATCACCTCTAAAATGGTACTTCACCTTCTCTCAAATTCACACCTCCAAAGCCATTTGGATCAGCGAACCCCTACCCAAATATCTTCTCAAATACCGTACCGTCATCCTAATGGCCATTATTTGGTCATAAAGCCATCTAAAAGAGCCATTTTGATCAAATAAAAAGGAAGAACATGAAGAAGAGATAAATATTTCATCACCATTTTCATGTTTTTTCATCTTCCACTTCCTCTTTTTCTGTTGTTTCCATTATAAAATAATAACACCAGTATCATATATATACTGTGATGTTATTAAAAAAATGGTTAAACCATATTCATTATTCAATCCATCATATGAATGACAATGTCGCCATACATGTGTGCGTACATCTTATCGTATCCACGTCATGGTGTAGTTGTTATTCAATAAATTATTATTTGGATCGGTATAATAATGATGTATAATTTATGTAAATAATAAATATAATATGTTATTTATTCATTATATATGATATACAATCTATTTACATACGATTTTAATATCAAAAGAATGATATTTTCGCTCGTGCGTACGTAAGGATTACCGTCTCAACAAACGCAATGAGATTCATTTCCACGTCATAACCATTAAAGAATAATTTTCATTTGATGATTAAAAATAATGTTTTAGTACTTTATATAATTATGTATATGATTCAAATACATCCTATCTATAACAAACACATATTTTGTAGCAAAACAGATAAAGTAAAATGAATCGGTTAACACTAGAAACGACGATAATACAAAAATATTATTACCAAAGCAATATATAAAGAAACATTTTGATATCATATTTATGTATATGGTTTGTGTATAGTTTAATAACAATTATTTAACCATTATACAAAAGTTTAACGTTCAATCGATCAAGGATAAGTACAAGGTAAGGATAAATTATACAATCTCTTCATTATCTGAGGTAGTTTATACGTAATTATCTATTGGGATATCTTTATCTTCAACATTCATGTTTCTTAAAATGTATTTCAAAATATTTTTACTATTTCCCAGAATATGGGTTAAAGTCATTTATACCCTTGTTTGAATTTTTATATGATTTTTATAAAGGAATCTTTTCGTTGTTTTCCAAACAATGTACTTTACGACTATTTCGACAAAATTGAGGAAATAATGTTTTTTTAATTTATATGGAGGGTGTGGATATTTTCCACCATTATATCTTCGTCGTCACTTCCCTTACATGCTTATAAGAAAATTTTAAAAATATATGTTTTATTATATAGTTATGTTATTTTTAAATGATTTCAAAAAAAAGAAAGATTTCTCTCAAATAGTTTTGATTTCATCCATGTCAACATCTTTTGATGGATTGTACAATTTTTTGAAATTGAATCATTATGATTCAAATCTTCTATATTTTATTGATGTTTTCGTGATATAATTGACTGTGGATTTTTTATTTTTATACCATTCATGGTTTATGGATAAATTATTTACATTTCGTATGCTATTTTTAATACGAATTTTTATGTTATGTTTAAACCTATTCATATAAGGAATGTATTGGATATAATAAGTGACGCAGAGATCCCGCTATAGCTCCACGATGCATCGGTAGGTCTCATGAGACAAACTACGGTCTTGTCACAAGGCCTTGACAAAATATTTTTTGTAGTCTTGGCAGAAGTCCTTGACTGTGTGGTTATGAAATCTGGAATTATGCATTACATCATTATAAAATTCGTTATTGATATTGCATGTTATTATTTGACTAATAGAATATCCGTGTGAATATGTAAATGGAATTATTTTGATTTATATTTTGCATATTATGATGAAGTTTAACTTTAAAAGGCTTTTGTTTTAGTATTATAAATTTCTTAAAATTTTTATGCTTATTTATGAAAGTTATTACTATATTGTTATCCTTACTGAGCATCTGAGCTCACCCATTTCTATGTTTTATTTTTTACACGATATGAAGAATTATATTATGACTAATCTACTGGTATATTCTACGGGATATGAATGTTGTTAATGAAGACAATGTTGTTGTTGTTTCTCATTTTATAATATAATGTAAATTTTATAAATGTATCTATTACTTCCATTGCTACTTAACAAATCGGTCTTTCAAGACTTGATCTTTTGTAATCAGGCCGATCTTATTTAATAATTCGCTGACTCTAGGTAACTACGGTTGGGGAGTTACAAATGGCTTCATGAAACTAATCTCATTCTAATGAAGCTGCATGACATGCCACACTCTTGAGTTTTCCACTCTATCTCGTGGTCTGCCTGTGTCCTGAGGTCGCTCCTCCATCCTGAGGTAGTTTTTCAATCCCATGGTAATCACAAACAAAGGACATCATCAACCATATCAAATTTCATCATCAAATTCAACTAACCAATTATGTCCCCAGGTTCCCCATATGATATGTTCATTGCTTTCCATCATCTATATGCCATCCCCACTAATGGGTGAGGCACATTCTGACTCTGTTGTAGTTATTCACCAATAGGGTCATGATCATTTTCCCATTTTTTCGGTATCCCCAAACACCACCACTAGGGTCCCATGCTCATTCAGAGGTGTTCAAAGATACCATCACTGGATTACATCCCTTCACCACTACCATGGTTTAGAACCCCCCAAATCATGTGCCTAATGGGAAAAAATATGATCCTCTTCACACTATGGTCACACCATCCTCACCCTAATCGATGATTCATAGCTAACTCGTGATTTTAGAACCCTCCAAATAGAGGTCCTATGAATGATAGAATAGGCGTGTTCACCCAATCTTGAATAATATTTTTCCAAAAGAAGAATTTCTAGGTACCCTCAGAACCATCCTGTAGTAACTGCATCATCATCACCAAAATTATACGTTATATATCATAAAATTTTGAAATTATATTATTGATTTTTTTTGAATTCATATTATTGACAAAAATTATTTGGTTTATGATAACTATGTAAAATATTTTTTAAATCATTTAATTATTAAATCATGTAATTATTTTTTCCGGCACTTTCATCGGGGTGTGCGCGTCATCATTGGAGATTCACTAATTATTACCCCACATTCCCTCTTAATAAAGGAGGGTAAAATGCATCACTTATTCAGAGAAGTTTTCTCCTTAATCGAAATGGTAAGATGAGATGTCGGTATACCCTTATATGGATCCCTCCTTAGAATTCTATTCCTAGTCGGGGTCTACCGTGATTGTTAAGATGTTGTTCGTGAAACTATTGCTGGTGCCATATAGTATTGGATGTCGGTTGATAACGCAGCTTCTGTTAGGACATTCCAAGGGGTCTTGTTAGGGAACCATCCTTCGGTCCTGGGAGTAGTCACGTTGGGCTTCATTGGAATGTCTAGATTCTAGAACACTGGCACACCTAAATTATCCCTTATGATAGGGTTTCTTGAGGACGTGGAAGCCTGAGGCATCCCACATCAAATGCATGGAATTTTATACCAGAGGCTTGTCTCCATGGTCTTACTTGGATTCCATTATTTAACATGAGGCATGTCACTACATTAACGTCTAGTAGAGACAAATCATAATGATTAGAAGGCTGATTAGTGTGGATCAGATATTTACTTCCCTAGGTGTGTGTACCTGAAAAATTAAAGGATTGGTGAATCAATGGATGTTGGATACCAATAAGGTGGGTGTCGTGGTTTTCCATTGGCTGGGATTGATCCTCTGACAGGCTTCCTATGTATCCATTTTGAGAGATAGGGATAAAAAACAACTTAGTTCATATGGGTATGATTTAGATTTGGGGTGTACAAAAAGGAAAACAACAAAAAGATATGATGGGGCATATGCATGGATAGAAGCCCATATGGATGGCATGATATCACTGGGATGTGGAGGCCATGGTAAAAATGATGATGGATATGGATGGGGTTTTGAAGGGTGAAGTTAATGTGGATGAAACTAAGAACCCTTTTGATGGTGATTGTATTGGGTATGAACTTCATTGAGGTTTCCTATGTATAAATATGGTAGGGAATCAAAGTCATCCTAGTTCTGGTATTGGTCAATGACTCCTCTGAGGAGTTGGCTCTTGAAAATGTATGCACGGATCAGAGTCAATAGAAGTAGAACCCATGAGTTAAGGAATGACCTTCCTGTAACACAAAGTCTCATGGGAGAGACAAAGATGGTACATTGATGATGGTCTTGGACCTCTGAGAGGCTTCCTACGTATCCCTATGGCATGGAATCAAAGTCCACATAGTTCATGAATGTGGTATAAATCAGGGTGTACATAAAGGACATCAAACTAGAGACATGCTTGGACTTATGCATAGTTAATATCCCATCACAAGAGGGGAACTCTTGGTTGGAGGATTATATGAGTGTGGGGATTACACATGGTTAACTTCCTGAGAACTTGTCTAACACATCTAAAGGGATGGACCAATGATGTGGGTTCCAACAAAGGGTATGCCGAAGTTTATCAGTGTTTGAGTGTTGAACCTCAGGTATGATTCCTACATACCATGTCTAGGATATAGGGATCAAACCCATGTAGTTTGGGGACATACAATTTGATGTCATACGAGACTAAAGGGGAATACAATTCAATATAGTGTGGGATAAGGGTGAACCTCTGTGATTTGGTCAGGACTGATGGGTGATGGTCTTGAACAATAGAGAGGCTTCCTACATACCTCACCTAAAGAAGGAAAAGATCAAATTCCATGTAGTTTGGTAGAGAGGGGCTTGGGTCTTATGCGCAGTTAGTGTCCCAAAGTGGATGTCATGATTAATGCTTACTCTATTCCCATGGGATCCATGCTCAGTGTGAGAAACAAGATGCCAAAAGGGACATGACTATCATGTCACGAGAGGTGAAACCATGTGGAATGGTGTGGGAATATGCGTGGTTACCATAGTATGGAAGAAGTAGGGGGATTACTAATGTTCGGAAGCCCAATGAAATGAATATTGGGACTTATTCCAAGAGAGAAACATGATTATTGGTCTAGATGTACAAGTAGGATATGGCCATGATACATAGAGCACCCTAACAAGGAGTTTCGAGGATTATGCAAGGGATTCCCGAGGCACACATGGAATCAACGAGTACTGGGAGAGGAGGAGTGAGAGGGTGCAGTTGAACATCCCCTTCACGGTCCCCTTGTGCATGTCACTCATGCAGAGATCAAAGCTTAATTTCATGTATTGAGGATGTTAATTCTTGGAAATTTAACATCCTGAAGCTCAAACGATGAGGATTCACTCCTCACCCTAAGGACATACATAATCGGGGTGCGTTAACCATTAGTGATGGGAAGGTTCCATAAATTCTGCGAGTTAATCGGGTTTTTGAGTGATCAATTTAAGGGTATATGTTTTCATTGATAAGTGAATAAGAAATAGTTGTTAGCATACCTTTGTGAAGAAGCATTGAGTATGGAAACACAACATGGATCACCCCTTGAGAGACTAAGAAATCACCGACCACAAGCCTAGAGGGCCTCACGGAGTAAGTGCATGCAAGATAAAGTTTTTTCACAAATGAGGGGCTCAGACATGGTACCATGGGGTAATGATGACACATTGAGATCACAAGAAGGGGTGTGTTTAAGATTGGGGGCATGCGCGCAAGACAAGGAGTTTGTCATAATATGGAAGTCTAAACGCAAAATGAGGGGTTCGGGGAGAAAGAGGCACAACTCAAAGGGAAATATTGCACGCAATAAGGATCTTTTGTGTACAGTTTAGTTTGAGTAAAAATGAAATGGGAAAGGATCAGGCCATAGTGAGTACACCCGAAAGAGGACCCCTGATAAATCTATCACTCAAGATCCATACCATGAGGACAAGTATTTCTTGCTATCACTGATGAGGTCTTCTTTCCTGTGTGGGGTCGATGGCTCATCTTCCGAAATAGAAACCCTAAATTAGGGGGGGTATGTTTCTATTTATAGATGAAAAGTTTTATGGTTTCACGTATGTCGTGTTTGATGTCACATTGGGTGGGAATGATCTTGGGAACAGTTTCTCTTCTTGCACCCCTTCTGAATCTATTTAGTTTTTATGACATAGAAATTCGTTGGAAGGTTAATGTGGAAGAATCCATTTGACATCTCATTGGGCACAAACGATCATGAACGCAATGTTCTATCTTGCGTTTAGACCATAAATCTTTTTATCACCTCCCTTGGGTGTCACATTATTGTTTGATGATTCAAAATATGCCTTTGGTATTCTAAAAAGTTTCTGTTTATGATCTTCATAGAATTTATCCACCAAGAAATTTCCCCCATTTTAATCTTAGCTGAATGGGGAGATAAAGGTCAGATTCCAAGAGAAAATTTAAATATTAGAGTGTGTGACAGTTATCGCGTTCAAAAAATGAACATTTTCTGTGTAAAACACTTCCGTGCAAGTGAAAAGTAAGGTCTAGGAATATAAAATTGTTGGGGGGGGATTCTCTATAAATTTTATTTCCCACGTGGTATGAGAATTTTCTATCATGCACAAAAGAGCCTTCTTTATATAAAAAAGATTCAGAATTTGGTTGGTGCCTTAAGTGAAACCACAGATTCTTTGGCAATCCTTCTAAATCATACACGCACCTAGCATGGATGAATTTTCATCATATAATTCCCAATGTGAACATAACCATCAATCTTATATAGAAAAACCCCAATATTTCCTGAAAATACATTTTTCATTAATGCGGCCTATCCAAAAATGAATTGTAAATATACCGACACAAAGAGGGATGCAGTTGCTGCTACATGGAGGACCCAGATGATCACAATCCCCTAGATTCTTCATGAGAGTAGAGTCATGTAAGATAATCAGATGATTTTCGGAATGCTGATGGATGCTGAATTTTTTTTTGTTTTGAGTGAAAATATACAAATATAGAACTTTGGTATCCTGGATGAAGTGTTGATAATAGGATTTGATACTGACACGTCATAATCATGGGTAAAACGCGAGGACATCCATCCATAATACAACATCACGAGAAACGGTCCCCCTGCTCAGGAGGCATATAACATGGATGTTTACGTCCTGGATCCAAAGATTAGGAATATTGTGGGGATTGATCCTGCTCTTATGGAATCTCCATCTCACTATGAGAGCATCTTTAGAAGAAGAATTATTAATGAGTCCACGGGTTGGAAGGAATGAGACTCTTGGTATATGTAATTTTTTTTGAGTGAATGGGCATGGGCATTCTTGGTATTCCAGAAATGTGAGGAGTTTTTGGTAGAGTTGTGGTCTATTAGGTTGTTTGAAGCTCTGTAGACATCATAGTTCCATTTTTTCCATCAATAAGATTTGGTACCGGAGCTGTTCATCTGGTGGTCCCCCGACATAAATACATTTCATCTCCACTATGGGGATGGTGGAATCATTCTTTGGGATATCCATTGCATTGTGGGAATTCCCCTGGAAGGGAACCAGTATGATGAGTTCCCTCCAATAGGGAACATTTTGGGGGATATGACATGTAACCCCATTTGTACTTGGAATCTGTTGGAGATGACCAAGGAGAACCTATAAATCAAGTACATTCTGAAGGATATAGCCTATCCCTGAGGGTTCATCCTATTTATATGATAGGACAAGGTAGTGAAAATATTAGTCTAAGGGAAGAAGTGCCTAAAAACATCATAGAGGGGGAGGTAGGATCATATTGGATAGTCCTAGAAGAAGGGGAGTAGCAATAATATAGATTCTACATAAATGAAAGTCATGACCCCAAAGTGTGATATTCTGGGTTATATGCCACATTTCATAATTGGTGGATACTTCCAATAAGGGACACAAGGATTGGGGTCCATCTAGGGACGTTGGTAATGGTTGGAATCACGTAATCCACAAAAAAGGTCAATCTATGAGTGCCTGTATTAGATAGACTATAGAAAAATCTGGAGCACATTTCAAGGGGGGTATGACTAAGAGAATATGTGGACCATTCCAGACTCTTCATGAATGGGTTAAATCTCATTGCAGTGGGTATGACTTCTCGAATTCCATCCACCCTTTAGGTGACGGTCATCGGCCATGGCTAGTAGATATTGTTGGAATTATCCATTTGACACTTGAAGAGGAAAGGATCAAACTCAAGATTAGAAACTATGTAAACGTCAATTTTCATCTATTTTTAGACACCAGATATCCAAATTTTAGATGATAGGTGAGGACCATAGGAGTAGAGGGAATACATTAAAATCAACATTGGAGGTGTGCTGGTATCCTAGATCGATGGAAAAATCTTTTGTGAACCCTTTGTTTTGATGAGTTTTTCCATGAAATTCTGGTACATGTAGTGGATTCCAATGAAAGTGTATACATTGGTTCGGGAAGAGAGGAATCCCTCTAACCTTCTCCAACTGTGTTTCTTGTTCATGATTATAGGTTTTTTTGAATTCATCAACTTTCCCCCTACTAATGTTAATTCTATCCTATCAATAGTGCATGAAGACCATTGGATAACAGCATATCCATAATCCATTTTGTAGAAATTATTTGGGAAACTAAAGGTGGCCAGTGTGGAGTCCAGACAATGAGGAAGCAGATGAGGTACTGCTGTGGAAGTGAGACTAAGAATAAGCAAGGATGTTTGAACAACATGGGGTGGATCATCGTCGACAGGAGCATCGGAATGTCATAATGCGTCTCCACCTTCAGAAGAGATGTGGTCCCATGGGCGTCCTTGTGGTAAATCTAGGGAAATACCTACAAAGAAACAGATAAATTTTTAAACTATGTCCGCTAACACCATTTTACCATCACTGTGGTCTTCCTGGAGGACACTCTGACAATCTAAGTCTACTGAAGAGATGTGACGGAGACTGCTGTGAACTGGGCTTGATCTACCAGACGTAGGGTGCATTCAGTTGGTCGAGAGGGTGGAATTTCATAACCGACACACATACCTGATATCCATGGATATGTATTCATGCCAACATGGGTTTTATGAAGTACCACCTCTCCAAGTGAATGTGATTCTTGGCCAAGAGCATGGCATGGAAAAGCTAACATTAGGAGATGACAATGATGATGAGGAAGGAGAAGAAGAAGAAGAAGAAGAAGAACGGGAGGAAATGGAGGAAGAGGAATAATGAGATGAGGGATAATGGGATGTTGGGGGTGATGGACCTAGATATGAGAGACCTCAGGAAACAATCGTCTTCTTGGGATGCCCATGTGGGTGTGGTTAAATCACAGGCTCTGATGTAGAGCGGGACAAAAAACATGTGGTGACTCTCAACTCTCATGTCCATCCATATTTATGTTTTCATATATCAAATCCACTGACCAATATTTTTTCTTTTTATGAAAACATTGACAATTTTATCCAGGAATCTCCCCCTATAGGGGATGAAATTGTACCCATGGATGTGGAAGGACATCCTCATTAATATGCATCTCAGATCGAGTAGGGTCGAGGACCGACCATGATTATAGTGGGTGAAGGGACAATGAGGGTTGAAGTGGTCAGCGAAGAGACAGCTAGATGGGCTAAAATGAGGACCTCAAAATATCAGGTTGTTCCCACTGCTCTGATGGAGTGAGTGTTGATCATTGAATTAACAACCACAGAGGAATCTCATGTGCTGGAAGCTCCTACCATGACTTCGGTACTATACACCACTTCACATGGCTATATTAGGTTTATACCTTTTTAAGATCGCATCTTTTACTATATAACTCATTTGACCAAGATATTGATCCCCAATGTAGTGATCGTAAGACTAGTGTCGCAAAAAAATGTAGAGTCTAGAACATCAATGGGAGATATTCCATTGATTTCACTAGTTTTTAAAGAATCAATAATTCAAATTTATCCCACCCAGGCACCTACGGAGCATTAAGATGCAATCATGTGTGATGATACTTTAAGGGTAGAGCTCTAGGATAGAGGTGTTGAGGCCGCTGAAGAAGAGTGTGTTATAGAAGAGGATCATGACACTGAACTCCTTAATATTCTTCCTGAATACATGCTATCAAATACTAAGGAGATGGATGACTCTAGTTCTAATGTGGAATAGGAGAGTCATGACGTGACACAAGGTGTGAAAGTGCATCAAATTCGTCCTTAGACAATAACATGAAGAATGGCTAATCCGTATGGGGTTCCTTTTCATATGGCTATGATTGCTCTACATCAGAGGGTTGTATTCTCACCATATTCATATAGTAATCCAACATTATATGGTATAAAAGATACGAGAGAGTAGTCATAACTCTAATATTTTTTGGTGTAGGAAGGAATTACAGAATTTTCATAAGCTTCTTAGAGCTAAGTAGGAAGTATGACACTTTGAAGAGCCGGAAAATGAAAGTGCGGAATTTATCGAAAAACAATATGAGATCATTAAATAGATAAAGGTCTAGTTGGTGGATTCACAGGGCAATCCATCAAATGGTTAAACATCATGAAAAGAAAGAATGAATTTAGGTCAGATCAAATGAGATCCTCTCCGTAGCTGCGATTGATGAAAATGATCTCTTTAAGAGGGAGTTAATTCTGGATGCCCCATGCCATAGAGATGCGTTATTGAGGCAGTCCATTGAAGAGGTTATTCCATAAAGGTCATGTTTTGTCCAAACTCATGAAACATGTTTTCTCCCTTATTTACTCATCCTGAACTGCATGCATGGGCTTACAATTTTTGTTGTTGTAATTAGTGCATATTGATCATAACAACAGAGAAATTAGAAATTCACCCTTAATCTCACATGGGTCATTACTGGTGTGAGAATCAAGGAAATAATGCATAATCATTAGTTTTTGGTATGTGAGTTCCATCTATTCGTTGAATATTTTGGGGTATTCCATTGTTGACTAACCAACCAAATTTTTTGGGTTGATGGGGAGACCGCAACTGGAGGATGGGGTTCCCTGAACAGCAAAATTTCAGTTCCCAACATGCCCTAATGAAAGAACGGTGCAATTCCAAGGGTGTTAGAGACAATATGAACAAAGGTGAATAAAAAATTTGAACCATGATATCCAAATTATTTAGAACAAAGTGTTAGTGGTGGGCCACTATAATATAGCTGCTGACCTTAATCAAAATGAAACATCAATATCTTCTGCCTAAGATTGGTATGAACAAACAAGGGCCAACAATTGATTGTAATTGAATACACGGGGCCTAACTCGAAATGTTTGTCTGATATCTTCTAAAATGTAATCCCAGAATGGTAGGCTATCCATAATGTTGAACATCCATAACGTCGTGGGGTTCCTTCGAACATGGGAGAGAATGAGGATTCGAAATAGAGGGAAGACAAATAATGGTGATATAATTATGGGATGATTGAATAAAGTCCAACACAATTGAAATTGTGCCACTATGATGAATGTACATTGGGTGATCATATTAATCTGAAAAAAGATCATACCTTCTCAAAATAGGACCTCTCTGTTGAGGGCCAAGAATGCCTTATAGTTTTTTGTCATGAAAATGAAGACATAGATGCATATTTTAGTGTTGTATGGTGAGGAAGATAGGGACCCTTGTGGGGAAACGTGTGATGGGGTAAATAAACAAGCGTGAATAGGGACTAAAGTCCACAACACATCACATTTTCCTAATGGTTTCTATGTCCATGAGGCTGGAAGGATGAAAGGGGATGTGGATAGACCATAGATTAAGAGTCTAGGAGTCAGTACATATCCCATATGCATTAAAATCAAGCCAAACATAGTTATTTATTACGGTACAGAAAGTGGCCACTACCAAATGGGAAATATCTTCTTGAATGAAGACATTATATGGTTGTCCAATTATCAGCACCGAGCCTAGATGTAGAACTTGTAGTATAACATCATATGATAAGAGAATGAAAGATAATATTTTATAGTCATAGAGCTCAGACAAAAATTGAAAAATTCCCTAAGTGAAAATATGTGATGCAGGTCCACAATGCAAACCAATGTGAATGGGGACAAGGTAATCTGCTCCACATTACAAATTTCCAGGGGAACACACACAATTTAAATTCATGATGAATTGACTAGGGGACTAGAGCTCCAAGTTTAAGGTCATAGAGTTTGGATAAAAAAGAAGTGTGAATCTTACATGTAGGAACAAACCATACAAAAATCCCTATACCCACGCAAGACATGTTCTATGTGAGAAACAAGGGTAGGGAAGATATTTACAATGCACGGAATCACATGGTAGGGGACTAAGGTGGAAAGCTAATGGTGGCCCCATGACTCTAACGACCCAATGTTTTTCAATGGAAATTACCTTCTTATTATTATGTAATAAAATGACATGAAAACTCAACATAATGAACTACTAAGTGATAAGTGACCTTTAAACATAAGTTTGTCACTTCTATGTTTTGAATTTCTAAAATCCAACATACATGGTTGTGTTCAAGAAAATATTTGGAGTTTGTTGAAACAAAAATAATTTTTGGTGAATATTAATGTACCCTTGTGAATAGAAACATACACTTATGAATAGTATTATGACCCTTAAGAATATTAAATCATCCAACATAAGAGTAACCATACCCATTAATAATGAAATAAAATTTAGACATCTTATAAAGTGACAATTTGACCTCAGTAAACGTTTTGGTATTTTGTAAGTCATAAATAATATTTTATAATTAATTAATAAATTTAAAATATAATTTATTTATTTAAAATTTATACATAAATTATTGAATCAATGACTTAAAGTTTTTATATAATTTTATAAGACCCTACGTAATTTTTGAAAGCACTATAAAATCAGTTTTAATTTTTAAAAACTGTCTTTTTCAGTAAATTCAGATTTTAAGTAAATATTAAATTAATTATATTTAGAAAATTATTTTTCAAAAATGAAATTCATTTTTGGATTCTAAACACTGAAAATTGGTTGGGGTAAATTTTTGGGATTTTTCTGAAATAATTATTTTTTGATGAATAGTGAAATATCGTAATTTACAAAAATAAGCAAAATAAGCTAATTATAGAGTCATGTGTGATGCTCTGCTGATGTAAGCCCACTTGGTTCGGGATCACATGATAAAATTAATATTTGTTGTCATTCAATACTCACTATTCCTTGTCTTATGGGAAATTAATAAAATAATTAATTTTATATTAAGAAACCCCTCTCCCCTTCACTATAAAAGCCACCCTTCACACCCTCATATCCTCACACCTCTCAAGATCCAATTATAAAACCCCAAGATTTTATGAAAAATATTCTTTTTAATTTCATTAATGTCTTCTGTTGTACGCTATACCAAAAGGATCTTTCACGACACACATCCCTGACTCGGCTTGCATTACACGCAATCGTGACCTTCCACGATAGCGGGTGTTGTACGCAATACCGAGTTTCGCTATACAATGATATGTTATATAAACTAGCCGTTATGAGTAGTAATACCCACATTTTAAAATTTTATAAATATTATCTTTCAAAATGGACTTCATTTTTTTATTCATAATTTCGAAATTAGCCTAGGGTGAATTTTTGGTATTTTTCTGAAAACATTCAATTTTTGATGAACAGTGAAAACACTAGTTTACTATTCAAATCCCGGCTTTCTATATAAATAATTATTTATTTTATTTAATTTTATTTTAGGTCAAAATTGATACAGAATACCTATATAAGTACAATTTAATTCATTGGAATCATTTTATCATAATTTTAGATATATAAAAAGTTTATTGAACTTTTCACCACCTTTTACCCACCTCCTAGGAAAATTTGGAAAATCACATAAAACATAGTTTTACCGCTTCTATGAGTGGAATTTCAGAAATCCGAGAGACGGGGTTAATATCAAGGACTAAAATTTGTTTCAATGAGATGAAAACAATTTTTGTGAATAATAACTTTTTACTTTTATTTACCACAGTTTAAAGTAAATAGGACAATTAAAGGTAAAACTGATATTATTATTACCCTAACACATGTAATAATTCTATTGGATAAGTTTAATTAGACAAAAAACAACCTTAGTAATAAAATATGACCATTAAGTCCCCTTGTATTAGATTAGGACATTTATTATTAATTTATTTAAAGAAGGGTTAAAATGGATAAAATCGAAGTTTAATAAATAAAACATTTCTAATATAGGTTTATACATATGATAAATCCGATTATAAATATACATTAGAAAGATATAAATATTTCCTACCTAATGGTACTTTATTTATAATTTTTAGACATTAAATAATTTATTTTATTTATGACACAATGATGAAGCAGTAATTACCTTATTAATGAAATATTAACATAATTTATTTTATAAATAACCAAATAAATGTAATTGGAGACTTTTTATGAATTACACATATTTTTTAGGTTAGTATGACATGTTAGTATTGATTTAATTAACCTTTTTATAACTAATCATGCTGTTATGATTTTCAAAAAAATCAAGTACCAAATAGTGTCAAAATTGACATAAAATAGTGTTTAAAACAAATATAATATTATTAATTGTTATTTTATTCCTAAAAATCTAAGGTTCGGCCAAATTACTTATATAAAAATATATATATTTTTAATTAACCACTTGGGGTTCGTTTGGCTTGTTATAGTGTGTTTATTAACCATATAGTGTAAGAAAAAAAGAAGACACGGTAAAAGTTAAATTGTTTAACTTAGAGTTAAATATAGAATATAAGGTTAAAATAGTAACCTAAACTTGTCCAAAACCTATTGGATGAGAGTATTTCAACACATAGCAACATTATCTTTGAAATATGGAGCTATTAATAACCGAATATGACTTTATTATAAAATAATATTTTATGTTTTCCAAAGGTGCCACTCTCCTCCCTTATAAAAAGGGCACCCCTTCCCTCTTCTCTTCACACCCTTTTGAGCCTTGAAGCACGGCCAAACCCTGACCATTTCTCTTCTAAAAATCCCTAGAAATATTGTAGAGGTCCTTTTCTTGATCAAAGACCAATTTTAATTCCCTAAGAGGGGGTTTCAAAGAGACGTGTCGAAGAAGAGGTAATATCCGTTACTGATTCTTTCAAATTTATTTCTTCTTCTATTTCCTCTTATTTAGTTGTTTCATTATACAGTAATAACATAAGAATTAATTATATACTGATATGTTATTATAAATATGAAACAACCCTATTTCACCTTCTATCCATCCTACGGAAAACGAAATCACCGCACGTGCGTACGAACAGAATACAGTCTCCACGTCGGGGTGTAATATGTTTTTCCAACAACACCTTACTTGGATGGGTATAATGGTGTAATGAATAACTATAAATAGTTATTATAACATCATACTGATTATGATATATTTTATCATTCACTCCAATTCAATTCAATTATTATGGGAATGATATCATCGCTCGTGCGTACGTACGGACTACCGTCTCCACGACGCGATGAGATTCATTCTCCATGTTAACCATTCAAGAATGATTATAAATTATATATAAGAAATAATAATGAAATATATGACATTATAAAGATAATGTAATTATGTATATATATATATATTTCATCTAATTACTTCCATTCAAGTCAATAAGGAAAGGAAAACAACGTACATGCGTACGTACGACCTACCGTCTCCATGAATGGTGTGTTTCATTTCATTTATCTATCGATTATATATATATATATATATATTGAATATATAGGCTATATAAATCATGTTTTAAATTTTGGAAGTACGTACATAAGGATATAACTAATAATAATATCATGATCCACATGTGCAAACACGTACGATAAATGAAACGATTTTACCAAAAACAGTAGTTTAACATGAATTTACAAAAGAACGGGTAATATAATGTTATAAGTGAACCATATATGATATAATAAAAATGAATATGATTCTTTAATAATTTAGTGACATTTTTTAAATCATTATACAGGAGGTTCGGATATGTACCAAGCATATCGGACCTATGGTAAGGGAAAATCTCACAATCTCATTTTTTATCCGAGATTGTTTGTACTTTGGTATTTACTGGGGTGTATTTACCATCCAAATCCATGTTTCCTCAACATTTAATATTATTTATATCCTCCTACAATTGTTTAAGTCCAATTTGACCTTTTGGTTAGTTTTTAGTGAAATACATGAATAGAATCTTTTGTCGTTTTTCATATGAGGTACTTTTTTACTTTTCCGGCCAAAGTACAAGAAGAATGTTTTTTTAACTTATATTGAATGAATGAATTTTTTGAAAATTATTTACATGAAGCTTAATTTACAAGTTTTCAAGTTTATTTTTAATCAAATTCATTTTGTTTAATATTATATGACATTTTATGAAAGGAAAATGTTTTTGATGTAGAAAGGATATTTTCTTCGAGAATGGAGTTCAAGTGTTTTATCAAAATTAATTTCCATCTAAGATAATATAGGATTCTGTTTCTATCCTTATTTTTAAATTGATTTTATTATGTTATGATGGAATTATTTTTATGATGTCCTTTTATCTTATATGGATTATGTTATGATGGCATGATGTTTAAGATTCCCATTTTTATTACATGGGTTATGCTATGATGTATGATTTATGATTTTGTGGCACACATAAGAATCGTTTCATTATGAGATGGTTAGGACCTATATCTCCCTCCAATGCATTGGGTAGAGATTTATATCTCATGAGATAGACATTTCTGGAATGGTAAGATAATCTGGTTCAGTAATACAGGACTGGAACGAGGACTGAACTCGATTCAGAAAGGGACTTTGTCCACTAAGATAGTCTTGACAGCAATTCATTGGCTACTATGTAAATCATAAAAAGTGTTGAATGGTTTCCACAATTACATGTTTTATTCCCATGCTATTTTTTCAAGGTTGATGTTCCATTATGATACATGCCTTATGTACTTCAATGATTTATATGTTTTCTAAAAATTTTGATGTTTAAACATTATGTTCATGTTTTTAAGTTCAATGGTATATGGTTTGTTTTATTTTCTCCATGCTTACCCTTACTGACCATTTGAGCTCACCCTTTATATGCTTTCTTTTCCCCAAGATTTCAAGAAAGGTTTTAGGTAAGAAAACAAAAGGGGAAGATCTTTATGGGAGTTGTTGAAGATCTTTCACCAAGATTAGAAGATTATATTCCGAGTTTTCAAAGACACTAAACTATTACGATCCTTGAGTTTTGGTTTTTTGTTATGTGTTAAGTATTCCGCAGAAGTAATGTACTATCCATGTATGTCAAGCTTTGGGTCTCTACAGTTGGTATCAGAGGAAAGTTTTAGTTAACCTTTGGAAACTAGGATGCAAAAACTTTAGTGAGATCCCTAGAGATATTTCTAAGGTATGTCTAGGGATGTCCCTAAGGTTAAGTATAAGTATAGGTTATAGTGCAAGAATTACGGTAATGATCTTAGAATTAAACATAAGATGTTAGATATTAAAGGTAATCTCCTTTTATTATGTTGTTTTACCTATCATGATTTTTTCCTCTCACACTATACTTTTTGGGTTTTTGAAAATGGGTGGAAACAAGAAGATTCACGATAATGGAGGATATGATGGACAATGGAATGATATTCTTCATGAGCAACAAAATGAAATTGGATTTGGAAGTCCATATATCATTATTATTCCTAATAAAAAATCTCATAATATTATCAATAATCTCAACTTTGGTACGTTTCTTGACTCTACTAATAGGAGAAAGAAGGAGTTTCATGATGATCATAGAGGAATGAAAGTTCAATTTACCCCATGTAAATCATGTGGGAAGAGGCATCAAGATAATGTTTCAAAGGAACATGAAGATGCTTTGGGTGTGGAAAAGAAGGACACAAAGCCAGTAATTGCAAAGAATAAGGTTCAGTTAACACAATGTACAAGGATAATGGTATTGCTAAGACATGAACAATGGTTGAATGTTTTAAATGTGGAATGTTCAGGCATTATGCAAACCAATGGTCTAAGGGAAAATTTCATGAAGAGAATCAGCATGGTCGTATGGGTAGTATTTATGTTGATGATGATGAAGATACTACAAATGATATATGAGATGAAAGAAATGATGACGCTCAGTTATTGGTATAATAAGATAGTTGAATGATTGTATGTTTATCATGAATAATGTATGGTACTATGGAATAAAGAAAAATCTAAGTATTGTAACACTGTTGTTTTTCCATAAGTATTTGAAAGTATATGTTGAATGGTACCGGTAACCGTGAAATATTATTCAGATATTTTTGGAAAGAAGATGATATGTGAATAATGAATGGATAAGGAGAAAGTAATATTTTGGATATAATTAATGATCTCATGACTGATATAAGGACAAAGTGATTTCATGGTTTGAGTATATATAAATTTTTTGGATTTTGGTATGTTGAAAGAGTTAACTTTTTACAGAATTAATGTTTTCACTAAGGTTCAATGGGTATTCATTTTCAAGAGAATACATGATTAAGGAATTCACATGTTTGGAATGTGACCGACAAGATATATATATCCAATGATATACGGGTGATAAATGATGGTATTCACATGCTCGTTAGATGACATTTCTAGTAATTATTTTCTTTATACTATGAACATGGACATAAGTATTTTAGATAAACCCAAAGATTGGAATGGATTATGTTGGACATATGTTAGTACTATTTAGGGATATAAATTTTTTCGATATTATTGTTGGGATGTTATAATATTGTAGTTGTAGAAAAAGGGAAACTTGCAGGACGGGCGACAACCCGTTGTTTCGGACGAGGCTGCGAGAATCAAACCCACAACCGAAGTGAGACAGGCCTTTATCGCCTACCACTGACGTACAGGAAGTCCCTAGTTAGTAGAAACTAGTTTTATGTTATTAAGCTGTATGATAGATGAAGTATAAGTCCATTTTAGGAACCATATACAATGAAACTCACCATTGATGGACTTATGTATATAATGTTTGCTAACCTTATGTTTGAGACAGATGGAATGACTTATCATTCTATCGTATGATCTGCTAACACTTAAAAAATGACAAATTCAACTTCATTTCTTTAAGAGATGAAGTGGGAATTGTTTAAGGCACGAACAATAGTGAGATTGTACCAAAATAAAGTAAGTATTTCTTATAATTAATCATCTTTAAGGAAATGATATTGAAAACAAAAAATATTATCCCAGTGCTCTTATATCCGATGAATTTGATGGTACCCTAGATCATCACAAATTTATGGCTTTGTGATAGTTGTCTTTTTCATAGCAATGTTCTCTACCATTCCCCATCAGAAAATGACGGATATATTTCTCTTCCATATCCATATTTTCACCTATGTTATCCTATGTTGAAACCCAGTGATTAGTTAATTTGGGTAACCATTACGTTTCATACATTAGTTTTTAAAGTCATTTTTTGGTATTCCTTTTTACGATGTGGGTTTCTATTAAATAAACTTTTGAGTAGTAAACCATTTATAACCCCGACGAATTTCGAGGGCGAAATTCATTTTAAGGGGAGTAGAATGTAACACCCCCGAGATTTTATGAAAAATATTCTTTTTAATAGCATTAATGTATTGTGTTGTACGCTACACCAAAATTATCTTGCATGACACACATCCTTGACTTGGCTTGCATTACACGCAATCACGACCTTCCTCGATAGCTTGTGTTGTACGCAATACTGAGTTTTTCTAAACAACGATATGTTATATAAACTAGCTGTTATGAATTGTAATACCCAATTTTTGAAATTTTATAAATTTTATCTTTCGAAATTGAATTCATTTTTGGATTCGGAATAAAGAAATTAGCCTAGGGTGAATTTTTTGGTATTTTTCTGAAAAATTTCAATTTTTGATGAATAGTGAAAACACTAGGTTACTATTCAAAACCCGACTTTTTATTTAAATATTTTTTTTTATTTAAATTTATTTTAGGTCAAAATTGATACATAATACATATATATGTTCAATGTAATTCATTGGAATCATTTTATAATAATTTTAGATATATAATTTTTTGTTGAACTTTTCACCGTTTTTTACCCACCTCCTAGGAGAATTTGAAAATTCACATAAAAAATAATTTTACTGCTTATATGAGTGGAATTTCAAAAATCCGAGTGACATGGTTAATATCAAGAACTAAAATGTGGTTCGATGAGACGAAAATAATTTTTGGTGAATAGTAACTTTTTACTTTTATTTACCACGGTTAAAAGTAAATAGGATAATTAAAGGTAAAATGTTATTATTATTACCCTATCACATGTCCTAATTCTATTATATAAGTGTAATTCGACCAAAAACAACCGTAGGAATAACCATATGACCATTTAGGTCCACTTGGATTAGATTAGGATATTTATTATAAATTTATTTAAAAAAGGGTTAAAATGGTTAAAATCAATGTTTGATAACTAAAACATTTGTAATATAGGTTTATAAATTAGATAAATTTCACGATAAATATTCATTAGAAATATAAATATATTTCCTACCTATTGTTATTTTATTTATAATTTTTAGACATTATATAAGTTAAGTTATTTATGACACAATGATGATGCAATAATTATCTTATTAATGAAATATTAACATAATTGATGTTATAAATACCCAAATAAATGTAATTTGAGACTTTCTTTGAATTAAACTAAAATTTTTAGGTAAATAAGATATTTTATTATTGATTTAAATAACGTTTTTTGAACTAATCATGCTTTTATGATTTTCACAAAAATCATGTACCAAATAGTGTCAAAATTGATAGAAAATTGTTTTTAAAACAAATATTATATTATTAATTGATATTTTATTCCTAAAAATATAAGGTTCGGAAAAATGACATATATAAGGATATATATATTAATAATGAACCACTTGGGGTTCGTATGGATTGTTATGGTATGTTTATTAACCATATAGTGTAAGAAAACAAGAAGACACGGTAAAAGTTAAACTGTTTATCATAGAGTTAAATCTAGATGATAAGTTTTAAATATTAAACTAAACTTGTCTAAAACCTATTTGTTGAGAGGATTTCGACTCATCCCAATAGTAGCTTCTAAATAAATCATTTTGGAGCTATTAAATACCGAATATGACTTTATTTTAAAATAATATTTTACGTTTTCCCACGGTGCACCTTTGCACCCTTATAAAAAGGGAACCCCTTCCCTCTTCTCTTCAAACCATTTTGAGCCTTGATGCTCAGGAAAACCCTACCAATTTACCTTCTCAACTTACCTAGAAATATTCTAGAGGTCATGGTATTCTTCAAAGTCAAATTTTAGTGCCCTAAGAGGAGGTTTCAAAGAGGCGTGTCGAAGAAGAGGTAATATCCGTAACCGATTCATTCAAATTTATTTCTTCGTATACTTCCTCTTCATTAGTTGTTTCAATATAAAGTAATAAAATAAGTATTAATTATAAACTGATATGTTATTATAAATATTAAACAACCCTATTTCACATTCTATCTGTCCTACGAAAATTGAAATCACCGTGCGTGCGTACGTACGGAATACCGTCTCCACGGCGTGGTGTAATCTGTTTTTCCAACACCATCTTACTTGGATGGGTACAATGGTGTAAAGAATACCTATACATAGTTATTATAACATCATACTGATTCTTATATATTTTATCATCCACTCCAATTCAATTCAATAATTATGAGGATGATATCATCGCTCGTGCGTACGTATGGACTACCGTCTCCACAACGCGATAAGATTAATTTTCCATGTTAACCATTCAAGAATGATTATAAAGTATATATAAGCAATAATATAGAAATATATGACATTATAAAGCTACTGTATTTATTTATATATTTATATATGTCATCTACTTACTTCCATTCAAGTCAATAAGGAAAGGAAAATAGCGTTCATGCGTACGTACGGCCTACTGTCTCCATGAACTGTGTGTTTCATTTCATTTATCTATCTATTATATATATATATATTCTTAATATATATGATATATAATTTTTTTATTAAAATTTTGGAAGTAATTATTTCATGATTTAAGTAATAATAATATCAAGAACAACAAGTCCAAACACGTATGATAAATGAAACGATTTACCCAAAACACCACTTTAACATGAATTTACAAAATAACGGGTAATATAAAGTCATAAGTGAACCATATATGTTATCATAACAATGAATATGATTCTTTAATAATTCAATGAAATTATTTAAATAATATATAGGAGGTTCGGATACGTACGAGGCATATCAGACCTAAGGTAAGGGAAAATCTCAAAATCTCATTTTTTATCCGAGATTGTTTATACTTTGGTATTTACTAGGGTGTATTTATCATACACATCCATGTTTCCTCAATATTTAATATTATTTATATCCTCCTACAATTTTTTAAGTCTATTTTGCCCATTTTGTGAGTTTTTAGTAAAATATATGAAAGGAATCTTTTGTCGTTTTTTGTACGAGGTACTTTTTGACTTTTCCGGCCAAAGTACGAGAAGAATGTTTTTTTAACTTATACAGAATTAATGAATTTTTAGAAAATTATTTCCATGATGCTTCCTTTACATATTTTCAAGTTAATTTTTAGTCAAATTATTTTAGTTTAATATTTTATGACATTTTATGAAAGGAAAATGTTTTTGATGATGAAAGGATTTTTTCCTCGAGAATGGAGTTCATGTGTTTTATCAAAATTATTTTCCATCTAAGATAATATAGGGTTCTGTTTCTATCCCTATTTTTTCATTGATTTGATTATGTTATGATGGAATTATTTTTATTATGTTCTTTTATCTTATATGGATTATGTCTTGATGGCACGATGTTTAAGATTTCCATTTTTAATACATGAGTTATGCTATGATGTATGATTTATGATTTAGTGGCACACATAAGAATGGTTTCATTATGAGATGGGTGAGACCAATATCTCCCTACAATGCATTGGGTAATGATTTATATCTCATGAGGTAGACATGGTTGGAATTTTAAGTTAATCTGGTTTAGTGATACAAGACTGGAACGAGGACTGAACTCGATTCAGAAAATGAATTTGTCCACTAAGATGGTCTTCGAAGCAATGCCTTGGCTACTATGGAAATCATAAATAGTGCTGAATGGTTTCCACAATTACATGTTTTATTCCCATGCTATTTTATCAATATTGATGTTCCATTATGATACATACCTTACGTACTTCCACGATTTATGGATTTGGTCATGATTTTGATGTTTAAACATTATGTTCATGATTTTATGTTCAACGGTATATGGTTTCTCTTATTTTCTCATTGCTTACCCTTACTGAGCATTTGAGCTCACCCTTTATATGTTTTCTTTTCCCCAGGATTTCAAGAAAGGTTTTAGGAATGAAAAAAAGGGGAATATCTTTATGGGAATTATTGAATATCATTCACCAATATTAGATGATTATATTCCGAGTTTCCAACGACACTAAACTATTACGATCCTTGAGTTTTGGTTTTTTGTTATGTTTTAAGTATTCCGCAAAATTAATGTATTGTCCATGTACGTCAAGCTTTGGGTCCCTACACCAAGAAATCTCTAAAATATTTCAAAAAACCTTCCCTAGCCCCTCCCCCATGTCCAAGAGGTTTTGGTCTAATCAAATGACCAAGCTTATGCCCTTAAGGAGGATCTCAAGAGGAGGAATTAAGAGGTAATTTCTCTCCCTCTTCTCCTTTTTTTCTTTCAAGTTCAAGTTAATTTATTGATCTCTCTCCACCTATCTTCATCCAAATGGTGTTGTAACTCCAGTATTATAAATATAATGTAATTTTATGATCCTGATGGGATGTTATATCATCCACCCCCCTTTCCCTCTTCCTTTTATTTTATTAAAGAGAACGTTGTTCGTGATGTGTTAATTTATCACCTTCAAAAATGACATGTTTTCTTTTTCCATTTCTACCTTCAGATCTGGTCATGAAACCATTTTTATGGTTGAAAAAGATTATTTTATATGTATTATGTACTATTTAATGTTCTGTAAATAACCTATGGTCATATTACTAAGAGATAAGTTAAAACAAGTTTGTTGTGACGAAAAACCGCCCAAATTAACCCAAATAATCATCATTTAATTCTTATCTAATAATTCATCCACATTGATATAATATAATTCATTATAAAATCATCCAATCTCCTGTAATATCATTAATAACATGTAATATTAGTTATGTATGTTTTCACATGTTCTTCCCAAACATAAATTTAATAATACAAGTGAACCACTCAAGAAAACCATAAAAACAAACATTCTCGAATAATGTTTTTAAACTCTATAACTCGTCCAAAGGCACATAAAATCACTTAATGAAACCATAATGTACCATATTAATGTACAAAAGGTTATGGATTTCAAATTAATGTATATAATGTAATTATACAGGACATTAAAGAGAAGGAAGCATTCAGATTCAAGGTAAGGGGAAATCTCGATCCTAATTTTCTTCCTTCGGGTTCCCCATCTTTCACTCCATTTTTAGATGGTTACTACTTAAAGATCATTATTTGGTCATTGTATTTAATTTTCAGGGATATACATGTTTGTCACTATATTTTAGGTCAAACAAATTTTTTTCCAAATGAACTCTTCTTTTATGAACACCCCTTTTACTTCTCACTGAAAGTGGACGATTCATGTAACATGTATGTTATTCCCTCTTTATTTTGAGAACCCAAAGCTTATGAATGTTTTATTATGAGATAAAACCCATTACTTTCCATGGGTTGGTTATTTACATTATTTTATATGTGTTCTATGTGACAATAATGATGATTATAATGTTATCATGTGACCGGTGCACCCGGAATTATATAGCGCAATATAAATGTTCCAATGTGATGGGTGTGCCTGGAATTATACAGTGCTCCAATGCATTGGGTAAAGTGATGAATTTCATGAGTAAATGTGAAATTATGTATGAACAAGATTCTATCTTGGTTCATAAGTATGTGTGGTAGTTAACCACTAATACATGGAGTTTCATTTTTTTTCATTGCCACATTTCATGTTTTTTATTTATGTTCCTCTCTTGTTCATGATATTTTCCCTACGTCATGATTATGCTCACCCCATGATATATTTTTCTTATCTATCCTCATACTGGGATTCTAGATCACCCCTTTTCATGTATATACTCAGGTGGCTACACGTACTAAGGAGATGACAAGTGCCAATAAGAATCTAGCGAAGAAGAAATTAAATAAATGATTATGCTCGATGTTGTATTTGTTATGTATGGTCAGAGTTTTCCCAAGATACTAAACCATTGGATCCTCTATGTGTAATAATATTATGTTTTTATCATTGAAATGATTTAATAGTAATATAAGAAAAGGTTGGTTCTCTATAGTTGGTATCAGAGGAAAGGTTTAGTTAATTTGGGAATTAGGATTAGTGAACCCTAGAGAAAACCTCTAGCATGAGACTAAGTAAAAATATGCACACAAGAATATTTACTTAGGGATCCCATATGTTATGCTTTTGGTATAACGTGTTTAAATGAATAAGTTATTCATGAATTGATTACTTATGTTTTGTTCTAACCTTTTCTATTTTTAAAAATGGTGGGAACCAGGAGACATCATGCCAACAAATCATGCGAGGGCCAATGCAACGATTTCCCGAATGACATACCCAATTATTTGGGAGGTGGAGTTCAAATATTCATGGTGATGCTTACCCAATTATCTCAGGTTATGAACAATAACCCTAATAGGGGGGAACTTCCTCCTTCACCAAAGAGGGAGCAACTAGCTATCAAATATTTTATGCGGCAACGACCACTGATGTTTTTTGGCTCTTCTGATCCACTAGTTGCGGAACAGAGGGTCAACTCCATGGAGAAGATATTTTTTGTGCTTTACTATTCTGAGAGAGAGACGGTGACTCTTTTCCTTTATAATCTAGATGGGGAAGTCGATCAATGGTGGGCCTTGATTAAGAACACCAAGTCAAGGGAGGAAATTGAAGAGATGGAATGGGAAGACATTAAGTTAATGTTTCTTAATAAGAATGTCCCACGAACTCTTCGCATGATGATGGATAGATAATTTATAGAGATGAAGAAAAAATAAGGTGAATATTTCACAACCTATGAAGTGAATTTCAAAGGTCTTGCAAGGTACGATTTGGGGTTTGTTATAAACAATGGTAACAAAATTGATAGATTATTTAGTGGATTAAAACCACACCTTCGAAAGGCTCTTGCATTTTGAGACATTGGGAGTTATGAAGAATGTGTTTGATGTGCTCTCAAAGTGGAGATGAATTTTGGATAATGGTCCCATGGCTATGGAGATAAGAAAAGAAAGACAGAGTTTCTAGCCGGTGCACCTAATGAAAAAGGTGGGAAGAAAAATCAACGACCCACATGCCAAAAATGTGGGAAGTTGCACCATGGGAATTTTTTCAAAGGGATGATGAAGTGATTTAAGTGTGGGAAAGAATGAAATCATGCTCAAGAGTGTCGAAAGGACACAAAAAGGAAGGATAATGTAGCTGATGAAAGGATAGAACCACTCTTGGTTCAATGCTACAACTTTAGAGAGCAAGGGCACTATGAAAACCAGCGCACTAAACCTTGAGTTCTCGAAGGTAATCAGCATATGCAGCCACTGAAGCCAAAGGAACAAGGGATGGATTATGCCATCACATTTTCGAAGGTGCATCATGATAATGAAGTCGTACGAGGTACACTTCCTATTCACTCATGAATGGAAAAGGACTTATTTGATTCTGGTTCTACGTATTCCTTTAAATCATCAAAATTTGATAAAACTATAGAATTGAACCCCTAAAACCTTGATGTAGGGATATCTGTAAAAACACCAAGTGGTGCAATAATTGCAAACCAAGTGTTTGACTCTTCTCATGTTAGAGTATGTGGGAAGGTACTTCCCGAAAATCTCGTAATACTTCCCTTGGTGGAATTCAACACTATAATGGGAACGGATTGGCTCTCGTTATATAGAGCACATATCAAATGTCGGGAAAAGGAAATATATTTTTATTTTCTGAATCATCCCATGCTTCTCTATAAATTCAAAGAAGATCATGATTCTCCTTTGAAAAATCCATTAATGGTGTTGGTGTTTATTCCCTATCAATAATCATACCTCAGCCAAATGGTTGAGTCGAAGGAAAGTTCCAACCTTGAGGAAATTCCCATTGTGAGGGAATAAGACAATGTATTTCCCTTAGAGTTACCCGGAATTCCCCCGGATCATGAGTTAGTGTTCTTAATTGAACTTATACCTTGAGCTACTCCTATCTCGACGTGTCCCTAGAGGATGGATCCTATCGAACTGGAGGAGTTAAGGAAGTATCTACAAGAGAAACTGGACAAAGGGTTCAAATGTCCTAGTGCGTCACCTTAGGGTGCGCCAATGGCCTTTGTGAAGAAGAAGGATGGAACAATGCAGAGGTGTATCGATTATCAGGAACTCAACAACATCACCATAAAGAACAAGTATCCACTCCCAAGGATTGACGAATTGTTCTATCCATTAAGAGGAGCTCAATACTTCCCAATGGTGGATCTTTATTCTGGATATCCTAACGTAAAGGTGAATAAGGAAGATATTCTGAAGGATGCCTTCCGTAAAAGGTATGGGCACTATGAGTTTTTGGAGATTCCCTTCGGACTTACTAATTCCCAATAAATCTTCATGGATTTTATGAATAGAGTCTTTAGACACTACATCAACAAATTTGTGGTAGTGTTTATCGATGATATTCTCATCTACTCCAAGAGTAAGGAGGAACATGAAGAATATCTAAGACTTGTGTTGGAGAAATTGAGAAAGGATATGTTGTACGCCAAGTTCAGAAAGTGTGAATTTTGGATGAATCATGTCACGTTCATGTGAGAAGTGATCACAAGTGAGGAAATTTTTGTGGATCCTTCAAAGACAAAGGTGATTGAGGAATGGCCCAAGACCTCTAGGGTCACATTAATCCATTGTTTTTTCGGATTATATGGGTACTGCCAACGTTTTGTGAGAATCTACTCACAATTTTCAAGCCTGATAACTATGTTAACAAGGAAAGGGATAAAGTATGTCCGGATGGAAGAATGTGAGGGAAGCTTCAAGGAGCTAATGAGAAGGCTGACCACTACACCTGTACTCACACTACCGAAAAGTGGAGGAAGTTTTGTGATATACAATGATTCTAAAAAGAATGTCTTGGGTTTTGTACTCATGAAAAATGACAATTTGATAGCCTACATGTCACGATAGTTTATGATCCATGAGCAGAACTACCCGCCACATGATCTAGAGATGACAGCCATGATTTTTTCCATGAAAATCTGGTGGCACTACCTTTATGGTGAGAAGTGTGACATATACACCGACCACAAGAGCCTTACATATATATTCACACAAAAGGAGCTCATCATGCATCAAAGGAGATGGTTAGAGATAATCAAGGATTATGATTGCTCTATTCACTATCATCCTGGAAAGGAAAACAAGGTAGCTAATGCTCTATGAAGAAAATAACACTCTACTCTATCCATGTTATGGATTGAGAAAGACTCTATCTTTTTAGATATGAAAAGAATGGATTTGCAAATAATTAGGGCAGGGGATACATCCTACCTTTCCAAAATGATTGTGCAACCATCCATCCATGAGATAATTAAGGAAGCACAAATTGATGATGTGGAGATACAAAAGAGGGTGAATGCAGTAAAGGAAGGGAAGCTGCAAGAGTTCCATATCGACGATGATGATGTGATTCGGTTTTGAACGCGGATTTGTGTGCCTTCATCACCTGGTATAAAGAAGGACCTTTTAGATAATGTACATATCTCAACATTATCTATCCATCATTGGAGTACCAAGATGTACCGTGATCTCCAAGAACAGTTCTGGTGGGATAACATGAAGAAGGAGATTGCAGAATATATATCAAGGTGCTTGGTATGTCAGCAAGTTAAAGATGAGCGACAAAAGTTCAAAGGTATGATGAATCCATTGCCTATACCCATGTGGAAATGGGAAAATGTTACTATGGACTTTTTCATGGGTCTCTTGAAGATGTCAAAGGGAAATAATGCAAAATGAGTTGTGGTTGAAAGACTCACCAAGACTGCCCATTTTATCGCTATTCAGGAAGATCTCTCTCTTAAAAAACTTGCAATGATATATGTGAAGGATGTGGTGAGACTACACAGTGTTCCACTCTCAATTTTGTCTGACCATGATCCAAGGTTGACATCAAAATTCTGGAGGAGCCTTCAACATGCTTTGAGTACTTAATTAAATTTCAGCATGGCCTATCACCCCCAAACTAAAGGCCAGTCTGAAAGAAGTATTTAGGAACTTAAAGATATTCTAAGAGCCTACTCTATTTAATTATAAGGTGGTTGGGATCTGCATCTACCATTGGTTGAGTTCTCATACAACAATATCTTCCTCTCGAGTATTCAGATGGCTCCATATGAACCCTTGTATGGAAAGTGATGTAGAACTCCAACCTGATGGGATGAAGTTGGAGAACAATATCTTCTTGGACCCGATCTTGTTCATGAGATGACAGAAAAGGTGAAAGTCATCAAGAAACACATCAAAGCTTCTCAAAGTTAGAAAAAGAGTTATGCTAACAACCATCAAAGGGACTTTTAGTTCGACGTTGGAGAGAAATTCTTCCTTCAAATATCTCCATGGGAGAGAGTCATGCAATTAATGAAGAAAGGGAAGCTAAGGCCAAGGTATATTGGCCCCTTTGACATTACTGACCGCATAGGAGATGTGGCCTATTGTCTTGTACTTCCACTAAATATCGATCAAGTTCATGATGTGTTTCATGTATCACTACTGGGGAAGTACATACCAAACCCCTCACATGTATGAAACTCAGAGGTGGTTCAGCTGGAATATGATCTCTCCTATGAGGAGCAGCCAGTAAAGATTCTGGATCAGAGAGATAAGGTTCTACGCAATAAGACAACCTGTCTTGACATAGTGTTTTGGAGGACCCAGAAGTTTGAGGAAGCATCTTGTGAAATAGAAGAGGCAATGAAGGAGAAAGACCCTCACCTGTTTGTGTAAAATGAAATTTCAGGGGTGAAATTTCTTAAGGGGGGAAGAATGTAACGACCCAAAGTTTTTCAATGGAAATTCCCTTCTTATAATTATGTCGTACACTAACATGAAAACATAATATAATGAACTAATAAGTGATAAGTGACCATTAAAAAGAAGTTTTTCACTTCTATGTTTTGAATTTTGAAAATCTGACACACACGGATGTGTTCAAGATAATTTTTAGAGTCTAATGAAGAAAAAAATAATTTTCAATGAATAATAATGTACCCTTTTGAATAGAACCATACCCTTATGAATAGTATTATGACCCTTATGAATAGTAAAACATCCATCATAAGAGTAACCTTACCCATGAATAATTAAATAAAAATTACACATCTTAGAATGTGACAATTTGACCTTAGTAATCGTTTTGGTATTTTGTAAGTCATAAATAAATAATTGTAATTAATTAATTAATTTAAAAGAAAATTTATTTCCCTAAAATGTATTCATAAATTATTAAATCAATGTATTATCATTTTTAGATAATTTTATAATACCCTACGTAATTTTTGAAAGCACTATAAAATCAGTTTTAATTTTTAAAAACCGTTTTTTTAAGTAAATTATGATTTTAATTAAATATTAAATTAATTATATTTAGAAAATTATTTTTGGAAAATGGACTTCATTTTTGGATTCTACACATCACTAAATGGTTGAATTAATTTTTTGGTATTTTTGTGAAATACTTGAATTTTTTATGAATAGTGAAATACCGTAATTTACAAAAATAAGCTAAATAAGCTAATTAGAGAGTCATGTGTGATGTTATGATGATGTAAGACCACGTGGTTCGGGATCGCATGATAATATTACTATTCTTGGTCATTAAAGACCCACTATTCATTGTCTTAGGGGAAATTAATAAACTAAGGTATTTTATATTAAGGAAAACCCTCTCCCTCCACTATAAAAGCCACCCTTCACACGCTCATTTCCTCACACATCTCAATCTCCAATCCATCTCTAATATCTACCCAAAAAACATCCCATGACCCTCCCCCACGTCCATGATCTTCTGTTCTCATCAAAAGACCAAGATTAGGCCCTTATGGAGGATTTCATGTGGAAATTTAAGATGTAATTTCTCTCCCTCTTCTCCTTTTTTTCTTTCATGTTCAAGTTCATTTATTGATCTCTCCCCATATATCTTCATCCAAATGGTGTTTCAACTCCAGTATTATTTATATAATGCAATTTTATGATTCTAATGGGATGTTATATCATCCAACCCCCTTTCCCTCTTTCTTTTATTTTTAGAAAGAGAACGTTGTTCGTGAGGTGTTAATTTATCACTTTCAAGAACGACATGCTTTCTTCTTCCATTTCTACATTCAGATCTATTCATGAAACCATATTTATGGTTGAAACAGAATATTTTATATTTATTATTTCATATTAAAAGTTCTGGAAATAACCTATGTCCATATTACTAAGTGATAAGTTAAAATAAGTTCGTTGTGATCGAAAAACAGCACAAATTAACCCAAATAATCATCATTTAATTCTTATCTAATAATTCATCCATATGGTTCTAATATTATTCATTATAAAATTATAAAAACTCATGTAATATCATTAATAACATGTAATATTAGTTCTGGATATTTACCCTTGTTCTACCCAAACTTCAATTTAAGAATACAAGTGAACCACTCAAGAAAACCATAAAAACAATCATTCCCGAATTATGTTTATAAACTATATAACTCATCAAAGGGAACATAAAATCACATAATGAAACCATAATATACCATATTAATGTGCACAAGGTTTTTTATTTCTAATTAATTATTATAATGTCATTATCCCGGACATTAAAGAGAAGGAAGCATTCAGATACAAGGTAAGGGGAAATCTCGAACCCAATTTTCTTCCTTTGGGTTCTCCCTCTTTCACTCCATTTTTGAGATGGTAAATTATTAAAGATCAATTTTTCATAATTTTATTTACTTTTATGGGATATAAATAGTTTTCAATGGTTTTTATTTCCAACTAAATGTTTTCCAAAAGAACTCTTCTTTTAAGAACACCCCTTTTACTTCTCACTCAAAGTGGTTGATTCTTGTAACACGTATGTTATTCGCCATTTATTTAGGGAACCCAAAGCATATGAATGTGTTATTATGAGATGAAACCCATTCCTTTCCATGGGTTTTTAGGTACATTTTTTGTATGTGCTATATGTGTCATGCAAGATGATGATAATGTTATGATGTGACGGGTGCGCCCGGAATTATATAGTGCAATATTAATGTTTCAATGTGACGAGTGCGCCTGGAATTATACAGTGCTCCAATGCATTGGGTAAAGTTATTAATCTCATGATTAAATGTGAAATTATGTGTGAACAAGATTCTATCTTGGTTCACAAGTATGTGTGGTAGTTAACCACAAAGACATGATGATTCATTTTTATGCATTGCCACATTTCAAGTCTTTTATTTATGCTCCTCTCATTTTCATGATATTTTTCCTAAGTCATGATTTTTCTCACCCCATAATATATTGTTCTTATCTATCCTCTTATTGGGCTTCTAGATCACCCCTTTTGATGTATATCATTAGGTGGCTACATGTACTAAGGAGAGGATAAGTGCTAATAAGAAGCTAGAGAAGGAGAAATTAAATAAATGTTTATGCTCGATGTTGTATTTGTTATGTATGGTCCTTGTTTTCCCAAGAAACTAAACCTTTGGATCCTCTATGTGTAATAATATTATGTATTTTATCTTTGAAGTGATGTAATATTAATATATGAAAAGTCTGGGTCGCTATAACGACACTAGTTCATCCTCCTAGTGCACAAAGGTGTACGAAAGTATAAAATAGAGGGTGTCAAGGTTCATTATGATAATGATGGTATGGGATGGGATGTTAATAAAAAGGCCTATATTAATTGAATAATGGTGTTTCCATAATGATGCATGATAGATGTCAACCATATTTGATGCATAACATCCATATCGTGTAGCCTAAAATGGGATCTAACACCCGAGGGTCGGCCACTGACCATATTAGAAATGTGGATCCTATATCTATATGTCATTCCAAATAATCTAAGACATTGGCCTGAAAGGATAAGAGATCCTTAAGTCTAAGAATCAATACCATTTGGGTGTCTTTTCAGATTTGAAATGTGATGGAAACCCTAATAAAGGGGCTCTTGAAGAATGTAAATGGATGAAAGAATGTCCATGTATCACTCAACACTATAAGTGTTAAACCATAGCGAATATGAAAATTTTTATGAGGAATAATATGGGTGGAGAGGTCCACACAAGAATGGAAAACCTAAATAGATGAGTGGAGGAAAGGAGGGAAATGGATTGATGAACCAAGGGTTGGGCCCAATAACAAAATGTTCGGGCATTATTACATATCCCATAAGGATTGGAATCATGCCACACATAGTTATGTAGAGCCATGAAGTTTAACATCATGTGGTAAGTATGGTGGTGAAAGGGGAAATCCCATAGGGGGTAGTACATGGTGCGATTATTTTTAACCCAACATGAATGAAGAGAAATGAAGTACACATGCCTCACCATGTAATCACATTAGATTCATGGCTGAAGGGATGAGCTACAGAGATAATTTGTGGATCCTAGGCTAGACCCAAGAAAAAAATGTATGTGCATTCCTAAATATCCCAAATGTATGGGAATCAAGATACACATAGTTCTAGAGAGCTATGGAGTTCAACTGTCTATGGTAAGGACTTCGAAGAAAGGATAATTTTCTAGTGGGAGGGGAACATGGTTCACCGCTTATAAAACTGATGTGAATGAGGACCAAATAAGTCCACAGAACACCATATGTGTCCCACTATAATAACAAAACCCAGATTGAGAAACTGAGGGGATTGAGAGGTTTGTTGAGCTATACCCATAGAAAAAACAATTTGGGCGTTCTTATGTATCCTAGGAGGGTAGGATTCAAGACACACGTGGTTATTTAAATGTCATGCAGTTTAAAATTATGTGGTAAGGTTTTGAAAAGGATGTCTCAAAGGGATATGAGTCGCAATGAAAATTAAACCCGACGTGAATATGGACATGAGAGTCCATAACACATTGCATTATACAAAGAGAGAACTTGGGCCAAGAATCCGGATAGGTTAGGGTACCTGTGGCTGGGCCACAAGCGAATGTTTCTGGTGCACTATGTATCCCATAAGGATGTGAATCAAAGAAATGTAGTTCAGGAAATTTCATGTAGTTTAAAATCTTGTGACAAGGTCGATAAAAATATTAGTTTAAGGTTGTAGTGCTCAGACTGTAGATTCCTAGTTTAATGTCGTGTGCATGCGATAGAAGGGTAGGAAAAGGTGAATCTTCATGCCTGATATTTGGGATACCATGGGGATGGAGAAAATGATAATGGATAATTTTTGACAATGTTTTCAATAATATACCCACATCATGTGACCAAGAATTGGATCAAACAAGTGAGTTTCATCTGCTGAAAATGTTCGCAATGAATGACATATATAAAAAGTCACTCATGATCTTCCAGAATGATTGCCAAGAATAGTAGGTGAGCCAAGGTGTCATGAGACCATGCCGCTAGAGGGTCCTTTTCGATATGAATTATGAGGAAGGCCCAAATATGGGGCACTACTGATGTATGGAGGTACCCATCTAGTTAAATTTCTTGCAGGAAGGATAAGGTAGATCATAGTTTAGGTGTATAGAGCTCAATCCATGATGTGTGTTTACTTCTTATAGTTTATCAACATTAAAGATGAAAGGGATCTTAGTTTATGGTCATAGAGCTCAGAACATATAAAGTTTAACTTTTTTTTGGATGAATTGTATGCAGTTTAACATTATGTGTTAAGGACGTAAAAGATATTAGTTTTAAGTCACTGATATTGGAATGTAGATGACCAGTTTAATATCATGTGCGTGGGAAAGAAGGGTAGGAAAAGGTGAATCATCATGCCCTATATTTGGGAGACCATGGGGATGAAGATAATGATAGAGGATAACTACTGACCATGTTTTCAACATAGTATATGCATCGTCTAACCAGGAACGGGGAAAAAAAATTGAGGGTTGGCCACTGACTATGTTCGCAATGCGGGGACTATCCCAAATGTTTTTCATGATATTCCTAGACGTTGGTCATAAATGGTAGTTGGGTCAATGTGGAATGAGGTCGCGCCACTAGGGTGTCCTTTTGGATCTGAAATATGATAAATTCCCAAATAAGTGGAATTCCTGAGGCATCATGGTACCTGTTTAGTTAAACAACCTACAGTAAGGACAATGGAGATATTAGTTTAAGGACAGAGAGCTCGGACAATGAATTGTTTTTACCATAATCAATTTATCATCATGCGAGATGATTGTGAATATTTTTAAGGTCATAGATCTCATATTGTCTATATTTTATTGTCTTTCGGGATCAATGCAATGTAGTTTGGCGTCATGGGATATGGTCTACAATATCATAGTTTATAATCATAGATCTCAGACCGTAGATGCCTAGTTTAATGTGGTGGGCATGGGGTAGAAAGAATGGAAAAGGTGAATCATCACACCTGATATTTGGGAGGCCATGGGGATGCAGTTAATGATAGAGGATAATGTCTAACCATGTTCGTAAGACCATATCCAAATCATGTGACCTAGAATGGGGAAAAATTGAAGGTTGGTTTCTAACCATGATTTCATCTCTGGACCTATCTCAAATGTCGTTGAAGATCTCCTAGGATGTTGGCCATGTGTTGTAGGTGAGCTAAGGTGGCATGAGACCGGGCTTCTAGGGGGTCCTTTCGTATGTCAAATATGATGAATGACCAAATAAGGGTTATGCCTAAAGAAAGGAGGTACCCATAAAGTCTAACATCTTGAGGCAAGGATGATGTAGATCGCAGTTTTAGGTCCTCGATCTTAGACCATGATGTGTATTTACAAATTAATGTTTATCTTCATGCAGGACAAACGTGGTCTTAGTTTAATGTCAAACAGTATAGACTGTATATAGTTTAATGTCTTTTCAGACAAAATGGCCAATTATGTGAAGTATTGCTTGAGGAATTTGGAATTAGTGGGAGGAGTAATGTACTCACCATTCATAGTGACCAGGGAGTAAGCATCGTTGGGGTAAATCTTGTAAATGATATAAGGTCCCTCCCATTTGGGATATATATTTGGTGGGATCCATCCAGGTATCATTGGCATTCATGGGGAAAATACTGTATCACCATGAATAGAGGAACATAGATAAACTTTCTTATTGAAATCTCTAGCTATATGGTTCTGATTCATCTATAGACATGGCTAGGAACAAAGACTTTTCTCATTGAGAGCTTCTAGTTCATCCAAATGCACTTTTTCTACTCTATCTGATGTATGATGCCCATATATTGTTGTGCAGAGAGATGGTAACTGAGTCTCAATGGGCATGACTTCCTCTATTCTATACACCAGAAAATATTGAGTCACCTGGTTGGAATTACATGTCATTTTTGATTGTCCCAGAGAGCATTAGGGAGCTTGTCTGACCAACTCTTTTTGATCTGACCAGCCATCTTCTTCAAAAATTTAGAGAGGGTTTTTTTGAATTCATTGATCCTCCCATTTTTTTCATGCAATAGAGAGAGGTATGATTGGAATGGTTATTGTAAATATTGTACAATTTCTTCATCTCGGCTACCCAAAAGTTGGTCCCATTATTGGTGAGGACAATATAAGGGACAATGAATTAGTGAATGATATATGAGATAACAAAATCAAAGATGGAACATTAATTGACATTTTTTAGTGGGATCACCTCTACCCATTTAGACTAAATATGTGGTGTTCAAGATGAATATATATTGGCGAGCTATTGCTTGTGGATAAGGTCCCAAAACATACAGTCCCTAGACCATGAAGGGCTAGGAGTACATGGTTGTATGGAGAGGCTCATGTGACTTATGCACAAAATTGGCATGGATCTGGAATGCATTACACCAATTAGAAAACCTGATATACTAATAGATCATGGTGGGACGAAAATAATCCCAAAATTCGGATT
This sequence comes from Viscum album, assembly GCA_963277665.1. Classification (NCBI taxonomy): domain Eukaryota; kingdom Viridiplantae; phylum Streptophyta; class Magnoliopsida; order Santalales; family Viscaceae; genus Viscum; species Viscum album. The sequence continues at coordinate 2,006,045,946 of OY728161.1, read as the reverse complement.
CGATGGGAGGGTTTTGACCCTTCTTAATGAGCTCTGCAGAATCCCATGTCAAATTCCAGCATAACCTGGGGAACCTCAGTTCCTTAGATTAAATAGAGGATAAACCAATAAAACCCACTCCTATAGAGGATCCGCTTGAGGTTGGGACACATTGAATAGTGAATTGTAATGAACGTCGAGAAATCTTCTCACGTTTGTCATAGTCCACCAAAATATTACCTTGTTGGAAGTACTCGAAAAATGGAGTCATCCAATTAGGGGTATCTTCTGCTATGGTTAGGGACTTGGTGGTATTGATGGGGATGCACTAGCTATAAGATGGCTTAACTATGGGTTATCATAATCGTATGGAGTGATGCAAGTGATAAATCTTTTGTGTGCCACATAGATGTTGAGGCAATCTTGGTCATGTTATACAAGAGATGCACAAAGATGGATAAGGTATTAGGTCGGTTGTTTTGTGACTAGGGGATGTGCATGATCTCTAATGGAGAATGGAACTAGACCATCATTTGGTGATTGTGATCTAATATGGGTATAAGATCTGACTTCCAGACAACATAGTTTCAATTGTTCTTCCTGATTAATAGCTCAAAGTCCCCTTTCACATGAAAATGGGGAACATCAATCCATAGGGACCACTCAAGACCAGTGATGAGTGCCAGATACTTGAACTCATTGTTAGTGCATCCATCTAACAACAAGAACAAATACTGCCTGAAGACCTATTCTGGTGTGGTAAAGATGATACCCAAACCTACTATATTATGTTAAGGGTCATTTAGTCTTCTTCTAGTAGGGCTTCATGAAGCACTATCGAAGTGAATCTTCCATTAGGGCATGGATTTGTCCACTGAGAACATGGCCTCATATAGGATGTCAAGATCTAGAGACTGATCTAAGGGAGCCAGATGGGTGGCAAGAATGTCTTCCATTTCCTGACCTTTAACATCTTTTTGTAAAATGAACCAAATATCAAACAGCGAAAGGATTAGTTCCCATCAAGCTAGATGGCATGTCAGCATGGGGCAGTTCAGAATGTAATTCAGGGTGTCCACAAAAGAAAATAGATATATCTCATGGTGTTGTGTGTAATGTCACAATTTCTTCTCTACGAATACCAGTGAAAGGGATATCTTTTCGATAGTGGAATATGTGGTCTTTGTATTGAGGAGCATGTAGCTGAAATAGTATAAAATATTCTACGTTCCCTTTTTGTTCTTCTGAGAGATATGGGCACTGAGAGAATATTCTAGAGTGCTCAGAAATAGGACCACCTACTTTCTGATGATGGGTAGAACTAGAAATGGAGGCTACAAAATATACTACTTGGTATCCTAAAAGGATGCTCGGCACTATTCATCCCACTATAATTTGATAACTTTTTTCATGAGCTGGGTGAAGGGATTACACATTCGGTCCATATTCTCAAGGAATCAGAGTATTTAGGATATGTGACCTTGAAATCCTATGATCTACCAAATGTTACTTGGAGGATACATCTGACTAATAGCCCTGATCTTCTCTAGATTGATTTCGATAATTCTATTTCTGATGATGGAGTCGAGAATCTTTACAGATGTAACCCTAAAAGCACACATCAATGGGTTCATCTTCAGATGGCGTGAACGGAGGAAGATGAACACATTCAAAAGATCTCAGAAATTATCCTAACGATGGTGGGATATGACCACCAGATCATCCATGTATCATTTAACCAATGTCCCTATGATCTTATTGAATATGTGGTTCAAGGCACGCTGATAGGGAGAACGCCATTTTTTCACCAAAAGGGATTACCTGGCAATAGAATGTTCATTTTGGTTCTCTACTTTATGTGGATTATTCATCCTCAGGGCCATTCATTTTTTATTATATCTGTAATACCCATCCATGATGGAGATATCTTGGAACCCAATGGTAGCATCAATCCATAAATCTTTCGCAACAAGGAGAAATCATCCTTCATACAGTGAAAATTGAGATCTTGAATGATGTAGATGTCTCTGATCTGTCTATTGTTTTTCCATATGGGAACAATGTTGGATAACTATCTCTGGTACTATACTTCCTTGAAGATGTTCAATTTAATGAGTTTATCAACATCGGGCTCAACCATGGAACCGTGAGAAGGGTGCATATTTCTGGGGGGCTGTTTAAAACCATGATGATTTATTGAGAAGACAATGTAGTGGATGGAGACATGAGGATCCAGTCCCAACATCTCTCTATAGCTCCTGGAAAATATATCTTGACGCTATAACAAGATATCAACATATTACTATGGTTCCTCTACAGTCATAGCTACACTGATCAGTACCAGCCATAGATATATCTTGGTACCGAGGTTCACCTATACTAACTCATCAACGGTAGTGGAGACACCTTTTTCAATCCCAGGAGGGAATACTCCAAATCCTCTTGACCATCCATAATGGGAGGATCATCGGCTGGTGGAATTCTTTTGAGTTGGATGACCTTGATGGAATGTTGTTTCCAGACTGAGCAGCAATGTAATCTTCATTAGAGGGCTCTCACACCGCTGAAACCACTATGAATTTTTTTCTCAGATCCGATCAGGTCTTCGACATAAGGGGCCTCTCTTGATAATATCAATGCAGTAGTGGTGCATCGTCTTGAATCAGATTAATCCAGCCCACTGGAATATGCATGAATGATATGTTGATGTAACCATGGGGCACACATTCTGATACCTTATGTGGGTAATGGGTTCTAGAATTACATGACCTTGATTCGTATAAGAGTACAATGTTATCTTATGTCATTCCTTAGTCCTATAAACATGCTTTTCACTTCTTCTAGATATGAAGAAGCAGGTCCCCTAGTCTAGGGTCATGGCCTCTAAATGGTGGATTGAGAGAATTAATGCATCATCCATGTCTATCCATGGGTCGGCCACAATATTGGTGTGCTCAACTCCATTCTCATAAACTGCATTTTCTTTTATTTTTTAATATTCAGCATCTATACAGCGGCCTTCAAATGATGAAAAGGGGGATACATCACTGTGGATCATTCCCAATAAACCATTGAGGTAGTACATGAGGAATTGGTGATATTATTATGGGACTTCTGCATGAATGTGGAGCCATGGTCAACCCATCAATGGGTTTTATGTGGTGTCCTGTGAGACACACATGAACATAGTGCTAAAAAGTAGGGCGCCAAAGTAGTTCTTTTGGTGGATATTTCCAATGAGAGTCTACAAAATCTTGTCATAACCATAAATCTTCATTTTAGAGGGACCAATATCTATTTTAGAAAGTCCCATCTTGTAAAGAATTATGACAAGGATGGGATTGATACCAAAACCCATGTCAACAAGGGAGAGGCAGGCTTCCTTGCCATGGAAATGGTCAGTGATGTATTTTGGGAAGATGTGCCCCTATATGGGGGAACCTAAATCTTTCCCAGAGAATGATATGATGTTGTTAAAATTTTACATGCTTGAATTCCTCTGCATGTAAGTCTTTTGTAGCTGCAACCTCTATCTAAAACTCATGGGGGATTTATAATTCCTCCGTATGGGTGTCACACATTTATACTAATTGATGAAGATCCTTGAAGATCAAGGGAGGAATAGTGGAAAGGTGCTTGAGGACATCATACATTCATGCCAGATGCAAATTTCTAATGACCAGAGGTTAGTCGGTGGATCGAGGCATTATATGTGCTTCTGGTTGAACAGGAAAATCCTGGATAGTGTTGTGAATTTCCTTCTAGTCACTAGTCGAACTGTATATATTGACAACCAGATGCCGGCTAGATGAGTGATATATGTACACAACTGGACATGTTTGGTCCTAAAAATGTTTTGGTGACTCTGTTTGATCAATAAATATAAATGGATGGGGGTGAATCTAATGAAACCGAATGAGAAGGCTACGCCTACTGGGCCTAGCATTGGGCGTGGTGTCTAGTCTTAGTGTTGTGCATGTATTGGTTAGAATCACTTGCCAATGAAATTTTATGTTTCACATACCCATGGTTTCGTTAGCACTAGCATCGACTAGGGACATTAGGAGGGTCTTCGTGACATTCCTTGTCCTCAAGGACCATGTACGGGTCCACTAACTCAACAATGTTCACCAAGGCGTACTTATGATCGTTACATGAAGATTACTCCATTATTGGGTGGATATTGAGGAAAATCCCCATCTCTAAGGGACGGAAGTCTACATGAGTATGGGATGGAATTGGTACCAGTGTAGGTATTTTTTCCCTTGCATCGTTGATGCTTGATATCCTGATGGGGGAAAAAGACTGAGATATCGACACAAAGGTAGTAGATGAAGGAAGCATATCGACTTCATAAAGATCAGTATGATTTAAACATGTATGGATAATACCATGTCCATGGGTGACTACCTTTCGAGCAATCCAATCATAATAATTTTGAGACCCATAGTTATAAAACTACTACCATTCACCCTCATTGTCACTATCATGATTTATAGACCCACATGCCACTTGTGCTAGGGGTAGACCCCATCTAACTATGTTATTATCAACATGGTCTTAGAGTTAGTCCTTGAACACATAGCACCATTTCTAAGTGTTCCCAAGGAACCGGTGTTTGGGAAAATAGTTGTGGTGATCTATGAGATCTTCCTATTTGGGCCTCTTACAATCCGATAACCTAAGGAACCCATGATCCCATGAACTCTTGATGTATCGGGGACTAGATTCTTGTTGAATAAATAGGAAAAGTTTCTCTAATCTGTGAAAGAAGATATGGGAGCTTGGCTTGGACAAGGGTTTGGAAGAGCCTGATGAAGAGGTGGAACATTGTTGTCTCCTCTAGGTGGTGGTGGCACATAATGCATCGGCCCCAGCTAATTCTGAGGTGGGAAATTCTTGAGATGGAGGATTAGTGTGAGGAAGTGGCCCATGGAGAGGCTATAGAGGTGGTCCCACTGGTAAAAATTCTAGATATCTAGGGGTCTTTACCTATGTAACAGTAGTGAACTCGGACCATACATTTCTTCTTGCAGGAGCAATGGGAGGCAATGGACATGGCTACTTGGATTATTGTAAGGATTCCTCTAGACATTGATCCTTATCAGGGAAATCTGGAGATTCTCGTAGGAAGTTCTGAATGATGAAAGGGGGTACCAATTTAGTGTTCATATTTCCCATACACCTCATTAGTAGTATCTCCTATATCAACAGCATATCAAGGGAATATGTGTGGTCCTTCCACCTAGAGATAAATTCTACACAGTGCTCTACAGACCTTTTTTTAATTTGAAGTAGTCGGTTAGCCTTTCATTCCAAGTGGTGGAACAAACCTGGTAGAGAAAATGCCTATGAAGATCGTCCCAACCAGTTATGGACATGATGTGTAACTTGGTGTACATGAATAACATAGGCAGTTCCAATGTTTGTACTAATCACTGGAGCTTAGAAGCTTCCTATTGTGTTGGAGTTCCCTACACGGGTCCACACCTTGATATAAAGGGGTATAGATGATGCAGTCGGTCTATTGTCCCATTAAAAGGGGATAAAATAGTATTTATGAACCCCAAGGGTTCTAGCATATCATCCACCCATAACGAATATGTCATATAATCGGGCGGGATTTCCACTTGTCGAGTATCCAGGTCCTCAAGGAATGTAATTAAATCAGCCATAGGATCCTCCAAGTGAGGATTCTTGTCAAGACAAGGGTCCTTGAACACCAATGTATTGGAAGTTTAGTCATGTTGGCATGCAGTCCTAGTGGATCATGGAGTTACTATTGTAATTACTTGAGGAGTTAGGGCAATAACCCATGGGTCCGCTGGAGGAAACTGAAGAGAAATCGATAGAACCCGTGACAGGTCTTCAGATGGGGTTTTATGAAGATCAATTGGATTTGGTGATGCTTATAATTTTCTTTTTCATTAAACACTGGATTATATCATCTCTAGTTGGGTAGGTTTTTTAAGATCACTAGGAGGACAATCTCTAGGTTGAAACTATACATTCCCTTATACTAGATACCGTATTCTTGGATCACTGTGATCTGGACATTGTTCAATGGTACTCTCAGTGGGGAGCTTATCAACCATATTTCCCTACGTTGCGAGCTACATGTGAAGCACAAGCTTTTCAAGATCACCTTCCATCTTATGCATTGAACCAAACAGTTCAGGGGGGGGGGGTTATGGTGGTCCCAACATTCTCTTTACCCTTGTTGGGGTCTCGACCAACAATAATTGACTCGGAAGGCATAGGAAGGCCAAGAATATGCCTTTGTTGGTGAGTGTCGATAACTGAAGGGTCTTCCGAGTTTTTTATTGCCCCAATGATCCATTCATCTTCTCTAAATCCTACGTTGGTTCCCCCATCCTGTTATATCATAGGGATGAACATGTTCATTGAGACAAAACCCAAAGACATATCCTGGATATCCCTGAGTGAACTAGGTTGGAACATGATAGTACAGAAATACCGGGTAGCATACTACCCCCATTCGCGAATCTAGGAATATGTGGAAGCCTCCTTAATAATTTTGTAGAGAACAATAAATCTCTGGAAAAAACGGTTTTAGAGGGTTCGATGATGATCGGGAAATGCAGGGTCTTGTACAATAGGAGGTGTGGCCAACTCAACTTGGAGTCACTGCAGGCCAATGTCGTCGAAGTGTCCCCAACACTTGGGGCAAGCAAATAATTGACAATAGATTGGAAAATGTGTCATCCCTATGGTTTCATAGATGGTTATAACCTCGTCCATGGTGAGGGGTTTTGGAATTATGAAGCTTGAAATTTCAATTGGTCAAAGCATATCGGGGAAATTGGCCACTGTCATAATGTCCCCCAAACTTCCCCACTCGGACTTGGGATCTGGTCCTTGGAGTTCCCACTAATCAACATGGGGTGGTTGAGGGACCAAAAATGACAATGATGTATTTTTTTTGTAATGGTAAACTAGATGGTGGAGAGTATGGAATGCGATCCAACAAACCACTAAAACTTTGGAAACATTCTGTGTACTATTCTTACTAGACCACCACATCCATTAAATATGGGGTACTAACCACCTCTTCCCATAAAAAAAATATGTAGTCTTCGATGGTGGGTCAGGATGGTGCTCATCATGGACTGGTCCCCAGAATAGTTCTCCATGGTCTCTTGTAGAAGTAGGGAAGGATCATAGTGATGATAGAGAGGATTCTATAGATATAATCTAGAAAGGATCCAAATTTTTTCCCCCTTCATATATCTCCATAGGGAATCAAGGATCTAGTGCATCTCACGTTCTAGTAGGGAGAAGTTAATATGTCAGGTTCCTACCCCATCACCAACACAGAAGATCAACACGATGGTTCCATCATTGGATCGAACTCCGTTTCAGAGTCTAAAAATTGGACTTGATTGATTTTGATCTGTGGATTCTTAAAGATCATTCTATAGAGGCGACAACTGTCCCACCTACCCTAGAATGGTTCTTCAGAGCATTTAGTATCTTTTGAACGGGGAGGAACTCCATGCAATTTGATTCTTGAGCGGGGAGAACCTCCACTTGGATGAGCTATGGTGCGAGGAGCACCTAAGAAGATGTCAAATTGAACATGGGGAGGACATCTACTCTTGGGAATGTGAGAGAAGGGTGGACCTTCTCTTTGGTTGATGATGATGCAAAGAAGGCCATAACATCCATAACCTAAAACATGGGGAGAACCTTCATTCCTGAGACCATGCTCACGAGGAGGACCTTCATGTCGAGTTTCAATTAGGTGGGGAGGACCTCCACCTAGACCCGAGATGGTAACATGGGAAGTACCTCCATAATGAACATAGGAGTTGGAAGGAACTCCATTTCATCAAGTGGCGGTATGGGGAGGAACTTCGTAATGAATTTCATTGCCACGGGATGGCCTATGAAGGCTGTTGCCTATGTCGGCGACCAGAAGAGTCGACCCAGCATGTCCAGGGGTGGTTGGGATCTCAATACCTCTTGGGTAGAGTGGTACCCATGCTCTGTAGTAATAGGGAGCTAGTAACGTTCATCGGTGGTGGAATGAGCCACTTGATCTGTTGAAGATGATGCATACTGGTGAGCATCCTCCAGAGCTTACGCCTAATGATGATGCCAGATCTACCAAACTAGGGCCTGTTATTTAGGGGTATGACCCACCTACTCCTTAGCTTATGGTTTCAGCTAATGGAACGAACGTGGCCATGTGGGAGCCCTTATAGGTAGTCATATGGCTATAGTCGCATCTTGGAGGACTCCAATGCCCATTACATTGTTAGCGTAAGGGAGTGAGTCATAAGAGAATTCGAAAGAGAGGGTCCTGAAATGGTTGAACATTGGATTTTTGAGGAATGGATCTCTATGAGACCCTTGGGGTGATATTGATAGTGAGGCACAAAATCCTCCAAACCATGAGGAGCCATATCCGTCATTGGGATTACTCCCTCATGTTCATACCATCGAACTAGAGTATCGACCACCATCTTTTGAATAAATTGGGTTGGTGATATGGGGCATGGATTCCTAGTGACATTGGTTGTGGGAGTCATTAGATAATAGTTTAATCCATACGAGATGGCCACATTAGTGTTTCCCCTACCCCAACATCAATGGGCGGGGGGTGATCAGTTTCCTATAGCTGTAGCTTGGGTCCTGCAATATTGGATGATTAATCCATCAGTACAGATAGTAGGAAACATATGTTGTAACCCCCCAACTCCAGTTACCTAGAGTCGGTGCATTATTACCTAACATAGGCATGATACAAGGAATCATATCCTAAAAGACTGATCATTTTAGTAGCCATGGAAGAACTATATACATATATAAGTTATACATTACATCATGAAATATAGAAAAACAGTATTTTGTCACCTTGGAACACACTCATATCCTTGGCCTATCCATGCAAGTTAATCATAATATACTTCGTCACATCCTGTGGAAAAGAAAACATAAGAAATGTGTGAGCATAGATGCTCAGTAAGGTAAAAAGTATAGTAGAAACTATCATAAATAAGCATAAATATTTAAGGTAATGTATAAAACTAAAACAAAAGCTTTTTAAACTTAATCTTTAACATAATATGGAAAATATAAATCAAATAAATCCATTTATTTATTCACATTGATATTTTACTAGTTGAATAATAACATTTAATATCAATAGCTAATTTTATAATGATGGAATTTATAATGACGAACAATATAACCACATAGTCAAGGCCTCGTTCTAAGAATACAAATAATAATTTTGTCAAGGCCTTCTGCCATGACACTAGTTTGTTTGATGAGACCTACTGATGAATCAAAGAGCTACAGCGGGCTCCACCAACCACTTACTAATTCCAATGCATTCCTCATATGAAAAGGATGAAATATAATCTAAACATTCGCATTAAAACTGGCTTTTAACATGTCAATATCTTAACCACAATCCATAAATTGTATAAAAATAGCACATCCATAGTCAAACATAACTCATTCAGAAAAATATGGAAGACTGTATTATAATTAATTAACCTCAATCGATAATAATGAAGGAAATTTTCCTAGATAAAAAATAATAATATAAACTATATTAGAGAAATACCCCCATTTTATAGAAAACATTTAAAAGTCTCACTATTTATCAAGAAGCCATTAAAATTGATTTTGGATTCAAATTTTCCTATAAGAATTTAAAAAATTTTAAATGTAATTTTAATTTTAAAACATTAATGTCCAAATAAATAAATCCATAAAACCTTTTTTAAGACATTGAAATTAATGAGAAGTTTTAGACGAATAAAAATTTAAAACATTTAAAATGATATTTTAGTATGAGTTCTTAGCCATTTGAGAGACGATTGAATAAAAATAATTGAGATAATAAAAAATTTATAATATCATGAGAATAAAGGAATTCTTGATATACTATTTCAAAGTACATAATATACATAAAATAAAATTTATTTGGCGCATAACAACAAAGAAGTCTCCACAGAATGTAAATTGAGATGAAATCCCTTATAAAGATAGTATCCTTAGGTTAAGGATAAATAATTGAAATATTTATGTGTAAAAAATATAAATACACTCAATGTGATTGGATATTAATTTTAAATAAATCTGAAGTCATTCACACATTTTCATGTAAAAAAATAATAAGGACATGGATGTTTAACTAAATGAATATAAATTGAGTTAAAATTACTCCTATCAAGTTCATATCGATGTATTGAGAATTTAACAATGGATTGATTTTGTGTATCAATAGTATATTGACAAAAATGGGAGTGTAAACTACTAAATAAATAAAATTAATAGTGATTTCACACATAATATTGGAGTAAAATAATCAATGAAGTTTGCGTAAAACCCAATGAGTGGAAATTGAAATTTGTAATTCCCTTACCGATTTGGAAACATACGAATCATTCATAGAATTAAAGAATAATCATAAACTTATGATGTAAATAACAATAAATTAAAGTATATTACACAATGAATACAATCATGGGCAGTACATACACCACACAAATGTTAATAGTGGAAAATATAACATGAATCTCACGGGAATAAATGTGAGATGAAAACACCTTACCATGTTGTAATCAATCAAGTTATTTGACCGAAATTTATTAACCACAAGATGAATAATATAATACCATTAATATAAAGATAATAATGATAATAAATATCAAACTTCAGTACATAATACACCACATTCAATAAATAAGTGGCGAACAATTGAAATCTAACGGAATTAAAAGTGAGATAAGATACCCCTTACCTTGTGCCCGACTTGACTCATATGTTCCTTGTTATTCCTGAATAACAACCATAAGTTAATTTATAATTACATAATAAAATTTTAAAAGTTCATTATTCCTTTAATATCACTTATTACCTTGCTATAAAAATTCGTTAATTGTTTGAGTTCATATCGAACATTTTGTCGATGTTTGGAACTTTAGTAAAAATTGAACTTCTTATACTTAAAACATTTCCATGTGTTAGAAATTACATTATATCCCAAATTATATTCATGATTTATATATCCTATATATCATATATATCCATTGTATATTTATTTATAATATTTCATATCATTTGAAGTTAATAAATGATACGCACCGTTCATGCAGACTGTAAGTTGTACGTACGCATGAACGTTACTTTAAAATATATTTTATATTTAAAGGAATGAAAACATAATAATAAATAGGTATATTATAATTAAAATATAATATAATATTTTTATATGTTATGTATGTTCATTAACACCATCTTTTATATGTTCCATCTATGGTATGAAAGAGTCATATCAGATTGAGGGGGCGGTTGTCCGTACTTCATCAAATTAAATTATCGTAAATATACAAAATGAAAAGAATAAAGTTATTCTATAAAAGATAATTAAATAATATTAAAGAATAAATAATTATAATATATATCATATATAATTATAGTTCCATCATAATTTCAAATATAAGTGGTGGTAGTAGAAGATTGAACAATCATTGTTTCGTGAGGCAGTAGTTCACCGTCTACAGAAACATTATGTTCTATACCCATTAGATGGAGATTTTTGTATGTTTAGTTCAAATAATTATTATAAAAATAACCTATTATATTGAGGACACTAGTTTTGTTATTAAATAAAGGGATAAAAATATTTTGGGGGGGGGGGGGTGGGAGAAGTAAAATAATATAAAAGAACTTAAGATAAGATGTTACCATTAAATCGGGTAACACTCATTGGTTTGAACCAAAATAATTCATTGAAGTGTCCTATTCCTAGGTTAAGGCTTTTATGAGGAAGAAAGGGATATAGGGAGATTAATTTGGTAGTTTTTGGACGATTAATGAGGCTTGAGTGGTGTGATTAATGGGTTAGAGGTGAAAGAATTTTATAAGGGGGAGGATGGGATCTTTAGGAATGTTTGACAATATTATTTTATTATATAATGATTTTCGGTTTCTAAAAGTACAAAACTCATTAAAGACAAATATAAGATTAATAATGGTCAAAATAAAATCATCCAATAAGAATTTGACAGGTTTTGGATATTGTTTTAATTTTTATAATCTCATTTATTTAAATCATTTATTAATTAAGTAAACACTGCATCATTATAATTCAATAAATAATTTTAATTATTTGGGGTATAAATTTTTTTAACAAATACCAAGATTTATTAAATAATTTCGGATTTCAAATGAATACTTATAGTTGAAAATATAACTTATAAAACCCCATGTAAAAATTGTTTTACTAAAAGATATATGTTTATGTCATTTTACATTTACTTTAAATTAATAAATATAAAATAACATTATCACTTTCAAGTGGCTCCATGGGGTCCCAAAATCGACCCAAGGTTTCCCATGGTCGTAAATGTATCAATAAATAGGGTTAGGACATTTGTTAGGGTAAATTAATATTATTATTTTATTATTTTTTTACCCTTATTTACCGGATTTTCCCTTTAACCACATTAATTAAAATAGTTACCGAACTAATTATTCATAATGTCTAAAAATAAAATATGTCTATTTACACAATTTGAACCTCCTGATTCTAAATCTTAAATCAATTTTTCCAAATCCAAAACATAGAAGTGTATTAAATTAATCTAAAATTAATTCATATTGTCAACACAAAAAACATGTTTTTAAGAAATAATAACTTTCAAAAGATTGACAAATTTTTATGACTATTAGGGATGTGAAATTACATACAATGACATAAATTATATTAAATGATAAAAATATAATCTAACGATACTTAAAACCCATTAAAATTTATAATTTAACATTATAAATTATTTTGATTATAAATTTTGTTTTTATTTAAAATTTATTTTTTATCACTATTAATCAAAAATTGAACGTTTCTAGAAAAGCACAAAAATTTTATCCAAACTAATTTTTTAGGTCCCAATTTTGAAGAAGAATTTAATTACATTATATTTAATATATAAAAGTTTCAAATATTGGTTTTAAAAAGGCGTCTCTATTAAAATGCGGTAAAATTTTATATTTTGAAAAATACTTATTTTATTTGAAAAACGTGAATTTGTTCATATATTATGTCTAAAAAATACACAATATGGATTCTATAATTATATGAAGCTTATAATATTAAAAATTCAGTTAATATTATTCATAACCTCCTCTTGAATGCTTGTTTGGTAAGTTGTGGTCTGCTTGAAATTAGTTTTACGTATATCCCAAGTTATAGAATTACTTTGAAGAGATAACATACCATGAAATCATGGGGTGTTACATTCTCCCCTCCTTCAATAAATTTCATTCTCAAAATATTAAATTTTTCTTTAAAAAAAGGTTAAAAATAGAAAATTACCTTTGTGGAAAACCCACATCAGATATTGTGTTAATATAATTTAGTCATTATTATAGGGGAAGAGAAATGAAAATCTCACCACCAAATTACGATCTCGATTAGGAGAAAATTATTGTAAATTAGAGACAAATATTTGGGGAAAAACATAAATTTTTATAGGGATTGATTGAGGTCATCAATCACAAACAAGTGTAAAATTTAGGGCCTCAAAGCGATTAATCTATGAATATTTTAAATATCAGCAGTTCAAAAAAAACATAAAGAATTACGATAACACATTTTTGGTTTTCAGAAACCTTCCATAAATATTAAGAAATAATTTATTCATAGAATAAGAGAAAAAAATATACTTGACAAGTAGAGTTTCATACTTCAACTATTTCTTACCACAAACACATCTTTCACTCCAAACGATGAGTATTCAAGATGACTTGGTCACACCTGAAGTGGTTGAATCAACATATAGAGAATCACATAACCCAAAAAGGATGAACTATATATTTCCATTTTCTTTAGATATTAACGAAAACCAAAATGGTTAGTACAAGATTAGATGATTCCCCAAATGTATAATCCATTAGGGAATGAAATACTAATCTTAATTTCTAAAATTAAACAAAAAATACCCAATGTTCAATAAATACCATTTGATAAACAATTACCTATAAACTATTTCAATATAATCCGTACTAATATTGAAACCCAAAACTCAGAAGAATTTTCTTAAATAGTCATCCACGTTAAATTGTATCTCCAAATAACATCGACTACTCTTAAAGTCACAAACATAAATGTAATTAAAATAATCACATATTCTCAATGATTGGTAAATCAATTCTATAAATAACTCAAATCACTATAAATCGATAATAAATACATAGATAAAAACACACCATTACTCCTCATATTAAATCCCAATGTATTCTATTTTTAAGGCATATAGTGTTCCCAATACAGAGAACATCATCCAAAATAACATTTAACAATTATTCACCAAATAATTTTCCTACATTACGTATATATATTTTATAAAACATAAGATCCCAAATCGAATTATAATTGAGAAATAAAATCATTTAACTAAAAATAATTAGTCACACTAACCAGGGACTTCACGTAGACCAGTGGTAGGCGATAAATCCCAGTCTCACTTTAGTTGTGGGTTCGATTCCCACAACTTTGTCTGACACGATAGTTTGTCACAAGATCTTCATGTTATCCTTTTTCAAAAACAATATTTTATAACATTTTCAAAATGAGATAAATTCCTCAAAATGACAGTAACATAAATTAACTACATATGTTATCTCATACATTGAATTTTCATCCTAAAAATTAATAACCTGTAATTTACACAAATTCAAGGATCATATAAACCCAAATTGTTATTTATAACTATATCCAAAAATGAAAAATAATTCTTCCTCGAAAAGTATTTTCATATAAAAAACTGTAGGGTTACACATAAAAGGGAAAAGTCTTCCAATGTAATCTAATCAATAAAGAGCACTAATACTATTAAACATTTCTCAATCCATTTATATACACATAGTTTCATCCTTGACCAAGAGGTTATCCTATAGAATATGGAATTGACTCGGGTAATTCCCAGGTCCCGTACGTTTATGGAAAATGACTATTAATGGATTCTTGGCATCATTCTTATTTTCTTCCATAGTAATATTAATTTTTCCACAATAATTCTTTACATTATGTCATTCTTTCCCACACATAAAGCATTTCTTTGTTCCATTGTGACACTTTTCTGGGTGTTTCATTCAACATTTCCCACATGATGGAAAATTCGCTTTCTTTTCTTCATGGTCTCCACTACTGGAGCTCTTATCAATAACCATATATCTCTTCTTTGTTGAGATTGGGAGTTGGTTAATATATTGTAGTTGATCATATTTTTGGAATACTGATTCGGCATGAAAAAATATTTTTTACGCCTATCAACATTCCATTTTGTTGCTCATTCCCAACATTGTTCCCACCTTGTACATCATGTTAAATATTACTATGTCTTCCTTAGAATCATTCCATTTAATAAAACCAGAATGAATTTTGTATGTAACAATTGTCATAAAATAATTTAGAGAATATCATGACACCTTATTTTCAATCTAAAACACCTTAGGATTAACCGAGGTTATTTATTCTCATCTTATATTAAAATCCTTCGAATTGGTTTGTAAAGAAAATGTGAATTATCATAATAATATCCCACGTGAGTGTTGTAACCATGAGTGCAGCAAGGCCCATTGTCATATACCAGGATACCCCAGGTCACGCCCAAAACTCTTTTTTAGAATTTTCACTCATCAGTACATCTATGCCAGAGATGTATCTACCGTCATGTATCCATACATGGATTTATTTCTTGGAAAACAAACATAATATTTACATTCAATTTTTTTGGATGTTATTCTTTACTAATATTCAAAGTCTATCTTCAGGTAGTGTTTTCTAAGTAGAGTTTTTCTAAATCTAACTTCCAATATTTGTACTAAAACCTACTCTCATTCTAACTGTAACTCCCCAACCCTAGTTACTGAGAGGCGGTGCATTATTACATAACATTGGCATGATACAAGGAATCATATCCGGAATTACTGATTAGTTTAGCATGCTTGGAAGTACTAGATACATACATAAGTTGTACATTACATAATGAAATAATGAATAACTACATTCTGTCACCTTTGAACACAATCATATTCTTGGCCTATCCCTCCAGGTTAATCATATTTTAAAATATAGGATAACAATATTTAAGAAACTATCATAAATAAGAAACGGGTGAGCTCTGATGCTCAGTAAGGATAAAAATATATATGAAACTATCATAAATAAGTATATACATTTAATGTAATGTATAAAACTAAAACAAAAGTATTTTAAACAAAATATTCAGCATAGTATGGAAAAGATAAATCAAATAATTCCATTTTATTATTGACATTGATATTCTAATAGTTGAATAATCACATGTAATATCAATATCTAATTTCACAATGACGGAATGTATAATTCCAGATATCATAACCACATAGTCACGACCTCATGCCAAGACTTCAAAAAATAGTTTTTTCAAGACCTTGTTCCAAGACACTAGTTTGTCTCATGAAACCTACCAATGCATCGTGGAGGTATAGCGAGCTCCATCGGTCACATACTAAGTCCAATGCATTCTTCATATGAAAAGGTTGAAACATAATCTAAATGTTCGTATTAAAACAAGCATACGAAATGTCAATATTTTAACCAGAAACCAGGAATGACATTAAAATATCAGATCCATAGTCAAACATAACTCATTCAATACAATATGGAATATTATATTATAATAAATTATCCTAAATCATGAATAATAAAGGATATTGACATACATGATAATAATCATCAAAACTATATGAGGTAAGTAACCCCATTTTTCTTGAAAACTTTTAAAACTCTCAATATTTATCAAGAATACATTTTTCAATTCATTTTTTGAATAAAATATTTCCATACCAAATTGAAACTTTTAAAATAAATTTTAATTTTAAAAAATTAATTTCCATATAAATAAATCCTTAAATCCATTTTTAAATCATGTACATCAATGAGAATGATTTAGATGAATAATATTTTAAAACATTTAAAATGATATTTTAGTTATATTACCTAACCAAATGAGAGACACTTGAATACAAATAAATTGTTAATAAAAGCTTTAAAATATAATGAGAATAAAGGGATTCATGATACACTATTTCAGTGTACTGTATATACACCAAATAAAAGTGAGTTGGCGCATAATAACAAAGAAGTGTCAATGGAATGTAAATTGAGATGAAATTCCTTATAATGATCATATCCATAGGTTATGGATAAATAAATGAAATAATTATGTGTGAAAAATATAAATACACAGAATATGATTGGATATTCAGTATAAATCAATCAGAGGAAATTCACACATATACTTTTAAAAACAACACCAATGACTTGGATGTTTAACTCAATGAATAGAACTTTTTTTAGAATTACTCTTATCAAGTTCATACCGATTACTTGAGAATTTAATAATGGAGTGATTATGTGTATCAAAAGTATATCCACATAAAGGGGATTGGAAATTAATACATAAGTAAATAAATAGTGAGTTCACATGTAATCTTGGTGTAAAATAATCAATGTTGTTTGTGTAAAACCCAATGAGTGGAAATTAAAATATGAAATTTCCTTACAGATTTGGAAACATACAAAACATTCAACCCATGAAAGAAGGATCAAAAAATGATATTTTATATACCCATAAATGAAAGTATATTAAAAAATTAATTAAATAATGGGCAGTACATACACCGCACAAAAGTTAACAGTGGAAAATATAGAATGAATCTCATGGGAATAAAAGTGAGATGAAAACCCCTTACCATGTTGTAATCAATCAATTCATATGAAAAAAATTTATTAACCACTAAATTTATCAAATAATACCATGAATATAAATACCCTCATGATAATATATATCAAAGGTCAATACATAATAAACCACATGCAATTAATAAGTGGCGATCAATGCAAATTTCACAGAATTAAAAGTGAGATAAGAAACCCCTTACCTCGTGTCCGACTTGAATCGTATGTTCCTTGTTATTATTGAATAATAAAATTAAGTTAATTTATAATTACTTAAGAACATTTTTCACGTTGATTATTTTTTTATTTCACATATTACCTTATTATAACAATTAGTTAATTGTTTCTGTTCATATCAGACATTTTGTCGATGTTTAGAGCTTTAGTAAAAAATGAACTTGTTAAAACTACAAATTATCCATGTGGTAAAAATTACATTATCTATATAATTATATTTATGATTTAGATATCATATATATCATATATATCTATTTTATATTTATTCATAATATTCCATATCATTTGAAGTTATGAAATGAAATGCACCATTCATGGAGATCGTAAGTCCTACGTACGCATGAAAACTACTTTAATTTATATTTTATATTTAAAGGAATGAAAACATACTAATAAAAAGGTCTATTATAATGAAAGTATAATATTAAATTTTATATACTTTTCATATTTTCATTAACACCATCCTTTATATATTCCATGTATGGTCTGAATGAGTCATATCACATTGAGGGGGCGTTAATACACACTTCTCAAACAAAATTATCATATATACACACCATAAAAATAATTAAGGTATGAAATAAAAGATAATTAAATAACCATATAGATAATATAAATTTCATAAATATCATATATAATTATAGGTCCATCAAAATTGTCACCGTAATAAGTGGTAGTAGATGATTGAACAATCATCGTTTCATGAGGTAGTAGTTCGTCATCCTCAAAAACATTATGTTCTATACAAATATATAGAGTTGTTTATAAGTGTAGTTAAAATAATTATTATACAAAAAAACTTTTATATTAAGTATAATGGTGTTGATTTAGAAAAATGGAATAAATATAGTTTATGAGGTTGGAGAAATAAAATAAAATAAAATATCTTAAGAGGAGATGTTACCTTTAAATCACGTAACTCCCATTGGTTGGAACCAAAAGGATTCCTTGAATGGCCTATTCCTATGTTAAGGATTATAAGAAGAATATAGGGATTCTGGGAGCATAATTTGGCAGCTGTTGGATGAGACAAGAGGCTTGAGAGGTTTATGTAATGGGATAGAGGTGATGGAGTTTTATAAAGGGGGGCTATATAGGAAAGTTTGAGAATATAATATTATTATATAATGATTTTCAGTTTCTAAAGGTCCAGAACATAGTAATGTCTAATATAAGATGATTATTTATAAAAATAAAATCATCCAATAATAATTGGATAGGTTTTGGATAATATTTTAATTTTAAAAATCTCATTTATTTAAATCATTCATTAATGAGTTAAACACTGCATCATTATTGTGTCATAAATAATTTTATTAATATGATTTCTAAAAATTAATAAAAAAATACAACGATTTAGTAAATCCTTTTATATTTCAAATAAATATTTATAGTTGAAAATATAACTTATATAAACCCATGTAATTTTTTTTAACAAAAATATATATGTTTGTGTCATTTTTTCCTTTACTTTAAATTAATAAATCTAAAGTGTCATTATAACTCTCATGTGGCTCCATGGGGTCCCCAAATCGACACAAGGATTCCCATGGTCAGACATGTATCAAAAAACAGGGTTATGACATGTGTTAGGTTAATTTAATATTATTATAAAATTATTATCTTACCATTATTTATCAGATTTACAATTTAACCATGGTAAAGGAAATATTTTCCGAAGTAATTATTCATAATGTATAAAAATAAAAGTTACCTTTTTTTCAAAATTTGAACATTCTGATTCCAAATATATAATCCATTTTTCCATGTTCAAAACACAGAATTTAAGGAAATTAATTTCAAACTAATTCCCGTCGACAAAACAGAAAGCGTGTTTTTAAGAAATAATAACTATCAAAAGATGACAGTTGTTTATGTCTATTATAAATGTGAAATTACTTCCATTGACCTAAATTATATTAAATGATAAAAATATAATATAATGATACTTAAAAACCATTCAAATGTAAAATTTATCAATATAAATTATTTCGATTAAAAATTTTGGTTTTAATTAATATTTGGTGTTTTTCACAATTCATAAAAAATTGTACTTTTTCAGAAAAGTTCCAAAAAAATTTCATACTAATTTTTTATGTCCCAATTAAAAATAATAATTTAATTTCAATAAATTAAAAATATAAAAGTGTCAAATATTGGTTTTAAAAAGGGTTCGCCATTAAAATGTGGTAAAATTGTATTATTTGAAAAATACTTATTTTATCTAAAAAATGAATTTGTTCATATATAATGTCTAGGAAATACATAATATGGATTATAAAATTATATGGAGTATATAAAAATCAAAATTTTGTTAATACTATTCATAACAGCTTTTTGAATGGCAAGTTTGGTAATTATTGATGCACTTGAACTCAGTGATGCATATAGCGCAAGTTATTGAATTACTTTGAAAGGATAATGTACCATGAAATCATGGGGTGTTACAGATTCCTTGTGTCCATTAAACATTCAGTATTACATGGATGGATAGAAAGATACAACATGGAAACTTCATTGAACAGAATTCTCAGTGATTAACTACCCCAAATAATATTGAGTTTCATGCAAGGCCCCCTATTTGTTTGGTATGACCTAGCACCAGATAGCTGGGTCCAGTGACACTCTTATCTACTGATATCTAAAACACTAATAATCTCCATAATGAGTATAATATACTAATATTAGGTTCACCATTTCTATTTCCGCCACTTACACAGGGGCGTGTGACGTCTGTGGTGACATAATAATTGTTGTCCCACATTACCGCTTTCGAAAATTGGGTGGAATACATCAATTCTTCACATATTGTTACACCTTGACCGTAACACTATGATGGGATGTTAGTCTCTCCATATGTGTATTCCTTCATGGAATTAGTTTCCTGGTCTGGGTCTCCCTTAATGATTTAAATGTTGTTCGTGAAACTCTTCCTAGTTCTATATCGTTGTGGACATCGATTGATGATCCTACTTCAATCAGGACATTCCAAGGGTTCAAATTAGGCCAGCAACATTCTGTCATGGGATTAATCATGTTGGGTATAATTGTCATTTCTAGATGTTGGAACACTGGTACACTTAGATTTTCTCTTATGATAGAGCTTCTTTAGGGTGCTGAATCTTGAGGCGTCCCACATCAAACGTGGGTAATCATATTCTAGAGGCATGTCTCTGAGATTTTCCTTAGCATTCCATGCTTAACACGATGTATTCCGCATGTTTAATTACTAGAGAAGACATATCATGCTGATGATGACACACATGTGAGTGGATCAGAGAGGTAATTCTCTAGAAGAGAGTGCCTGGAATGTTACTGGAAGGGTCAATAAGAGGATGGTGGGTCCCAACAAGGGGGCACCAAAGTTTACCATTTTCTATGATTGATCCTCATGGAGGCTTTCTATGTACCCTATTTGGGAGAAAGGTACCAATACCCATGTATTTAATATGGGTAAGAAGTATAATTAGGGTGTAGACAGAGGAAAATGAATCAAAAAAATGATGGGGATTATGCATGGCTAGCATCCCTTATGGATTGCATGATTTCACTTACATGTGGAGTCCTGGGTAAAAATCAAGAAGGTTATAGTTGGAGTGTCGATGGGTGAAGTTAATGGGAATGGAACCAAGAACTTATATGAAGGTGAAAACATTGGTCTTGAACCTTAGAGAGGTTTCATTCGTATCCCTAAGGCATACAATAAATGTCTACATAGTTATGGGATGGGGAAATTGGTCACCTCAGGAGGTGGCTCATGAGAATATATTGATGGATCAGACCCAAAGTAAGTAAAACCCCCAGAGTTATGGCATGATATTCTAGATGCACAGAGGCTCAAGGGAGAGACTTGTATGGGACATGAATGATGGGTATGAACCTCAAGGAGGCTTTCTATGAATCCATGTGGCAGGGAATCAATGTCCACATAGTTCAGGAATTCATCATAGAATCAAGATGTACATAAAGAACAACCACCCAGAGACATGTTGAGGAATATTAGTGGTTAGATTCCCATTAACATAGGGGAACTCTTGGTTGGAGGAGTATGGATTGATTGTGGGGTTTACGCATGCTTATCTACCCAAGAACTTGTCTAACACCTCTAATGGGTGGACCGAGGATGTGGGTCCCAAAAAAGGGGGAGCTGATGTTTACCTATGCTTGGTGGTTTAACATGAGGGAGTCTTCTTAAGTAACCTCTCAAGGAGATAGGGATCAAAACTCACATAGATAGAGAGAGAAAAATTTTATGTCCTGAAAGACGAAAGGGGCATATATTTTAACATCACATGGGATGAGGGTGAACTGACGTGAAGTGGTCAGGACTGATTGGTGATGGGATTAAACCATAAATAGGCTTCCTACGTACCTCAACTTAAAATGGAAAAGATCAAAGTACACATATTTTTATAGAGAGGGTCTTGGGGAATACACATGGTTAGTGGACCAAAGAGGATTTCATTGTCGATGCTTACTCTATTCCCATGTGATCCATGATCAGTGTGTGAAACAAGAGACTAAAAGGGACCTGAAAATCGTGTCATAGGAGGTGTGCTAATGAGGAATGGTGTGAAGATTATGCGTAGTTATTGGCCAAAAGAATAAGTAGGGGGCTTACACATGGTTGACAGACAAAGGAAAAAATATTGGGAATTAATCTAGTAGGGAAGCCCGAGTAGGGGTCCAGATGTATGAGAAAGATGTGCTCTCTACACATGGAGTACCCTATCATGGATTGTCAGGGATAATGCAAGGATTTCCTGAGGTACACATGGAGACAAAGGGTAGCGGGAGAGGAGGAGTGAGAGGGTGCCGGTGCACATCCCCTTCATGGTCCTCTATGTCTTTTCCCTAATGTGGTGATCATAGTTTATGGTATTGCTTAGAGAATTTGTATTCATGGTAGTTTAACATCATCCTGCTCAGATGATGAGGATTCATTCGTCACCCCTTGGAATTACAGAACTAATGACTTTTAAACCTTAGTGAAGGGATGTCACCAACAATGTTGTGAGTTAACGAGGTTGTGGATTGATCCATTGAGGGATCCATGTTAGAACAACTATGTGAAGAAGCAGTACCCACTATCATACATATGCAAAGAAGAATTGGGTAGGAAAACACAACATGGAACACCCATCGAGATACTATGAAATCACCATGTGAAAGCCTAGAGGGATGCACAAATGAATTTCATGAATGATCGGGGTGTTTCATGCAATAGGGGCCCGGACATAGTGCCTTGGGTTAAGGAAGAGACATGGAGCACACAGGAAAGGCAGCATGAAAGATTGGGGGCCTACGTGCCGGATGAGGAGTTGTGCGCACGATGGAAATCTGCATGCAAAATGAGGGGTTGGGGGAGTAAGAGGCACAACTCAAAGAAAAATATTGTGATCAATATGAATCTTTTGTGTGAAGTTGAATTTGAGTAATAAGTAAATTGGAGAGGATCAAGCCCTAGTGGGCCCACCTGAAGGAGGACCTTTGGGAGACCTATCGCACAAGATCGAGTACCGTGAGGCCATTTCTTTTAAATGGTCTCGAAGGGGTCACCATTCCCACATGAGAGCGATGTACCATCTTCTATAACAATACCCAAAAATTAGGGGGTATGTTACTATTTATATCAAAATGTTGCATTGACTACGCACATGGTATCATGTGCACAAGTGGAATTTTACGTCCCATTTTGCATGGGAGATCTTGCATGTGGTTCCAATTCTTACACGCCAGCTGATTTTATTTAGCGCTTATGAATCGTCTTTTTTTTTTGAAAGTTGTCACAGAAGAATAAATTTTACGTCGCATTGGGAATATAAGATCTTCCATGTGGTTTTCAATCTTGCGCGTAGACCTCGGAACGTGTATGCGCATCCATTGGTTGTCTTGGGATTTTTTTGATTCTAAATATACCATTGTTTTGCTCAAAAGGACCATATATAGCCTTACCCAATATTCGAGGAGAATAATTAATGATATATAAAAATAAATGTTCGTCATTTATTAAATAAAAATCCTTTCAAAATTTTTTATTTATAGTTATTACTTTTCAAATAATAAATCATTTATAGTTATTAAATATTGTCACTTTAACTACATTAATTTGTTTAATTAGTTTTAAATAAGTAAATTATTTTAAAATTTTAAAATTATAATAACGTAACAATATATATTTATATATATTATAAATATAATATTTTATATATTTTAAATGACATTATATATAATGTATTTGAAAATGTAACCTTAATATATTTCTTAAATGTAATGATTTTGTATTGTTTTTGTTATATTTTTTAATATAATTAATTATATTTATAAATAATAATCAATTTAAAAAGTCCAAATAATCATAGACCAATTTTTTCTATTATAAAAGTTAAAATGACAACATAAAATAAAAAAACACTAATTTAATAATTTTATAATACAAAATTAATAAAAATTTAATGCATATAATAAAATTAAAACGAAAAAATGACATTGTAATTTAATATCATTATTTACATTAAAATAATTAATATAAAAAGTATAATAACAAATATAATGTATCTAATTTGTTATATTATTTAATAACTAAAAAATTATTCTATAATGAGATAACTATAAATTAACATTAAAAACTAAACAAGCTGTTAGTATATTGAAATTAAGTATCGTTAAATGATAAATAAAGGGGTCATTTTAGATTAAAATACTATATAATACTGATACAAGAAGAATCAATGAAAGATAATGTTGATGGAAAGAAAATTAATTAGTATATATAATTTATTTATTTTGATGGGAAAATAAATGGATGGATATTAGTCACTAATAGTAATACCACATTGAATTTTTATCAATCTAAAAAAAACTATTTAATAATAGAATATATTTTATGGCTGGTATTTTTGATAAATTTATTGTCTTTTTTACATTCCCATAAGTAGTTTTGACTCGAGTAAAAAGGGCACGAACATTTTTATAAAAAACTTATGATGGAAACTATCCATAAAAAATAGTCAAAAATTATACTTCAGTCAATTTTGATGAGATATTTAATCCATCATAATTACTTTTTCTTTATAATGTAATTAACATGGTTCATCACAAAAACATTAAGCTCCCCATAATTTGCACACACAAGAAAAAACATAATGTTATGAAAATTAATTTTATCAAAAATATCCAATGATATTTGATATAATCAGGGAAAATTCATATTACATTTATATAAATAGACATGAAAATGATTATTTATGATAGATCCTCTACTTATCATCATTATTCCATCCCAAAAACCCTCTTTATTGTTGAGAAATATTTTCCAAAAAAAATCCACACATCCTGAAAATAAATATATTCCCACTATAACAATGATGTGAAACAATAAACATGTTATATTTTAACCAATAAAAACATATGACATTTGTAAAACTCAAATTATACATATTTTTTTTGATGTATCATCACCTTTTATATTTAATATGGAATCATTTTCAGAAGTTATTATTAGCATAATTCTCAATGACAATGAGAATATTTTGATCACTCATCATGTGTGGTGAACAACCACTATCATGTCTAAGAGTTACTTCTATAATTTAGTATTTATAAAGTACCTCACAACCAAGACATTAATTGTTTCCTTATTTTTTATTTATTTTTTATCAGAAAGCTGTTTTTGAACTCAATTGAGATGAATGAAAATCAATATATCCTAATCATATCTATCCTTTATTGTCACATCTCCCAAAGTCCCTTCAAGGCAATCAATTTGTTTTATCACCTTCACATTCCCCTAAACCTAGATTGATTTTATCTTCATCAAAAATTAATATTGTATTCATTAGAACTCATCAAAACATAGTTTTCAATGTGTTGACATATTGTAACAACATGCACAAATTTTCTTCTCATTTATTTTATGAAAACAGAAATATTCTTAAAACTCTTTATTGGTCCACCATAAGTTAGATACTATGAGAGGTTGGTGAATCAATTTATGACTTATTCAAATGAACCATTCCAATGGAATTATTACATGAGTAATAATAAACATATTATTTCCCTCATAATGTAATTTATAAGCTGTAACTCCCTATAGTATTTCATGCTGCTAGATTCACTGGAGTGCAAGTTTTTGATAAGATTGAATGTAGGGAAATTTTGAATATTCCTATTTATAATTATATTAGTAGTTTGTAGACTCATTTTAATTAATTGGGTGGTAATTTATGAGGTGTTAACATAGGTGGAGTAGTCATAGAGTGAGTTATTAGGTGCATAAGGAGTGGAAGATTCATTCCAGCAGTAATAGTGGTCCATTGAGTACCTGGTCAAGGTCCACTAGGTACTCAGTGGAGGTTCTCTAAGGATAGGGTCACAACCTGTTACCACTGAGTGTCCATTTACAATAACTATGTACCTATTATATCACTAGGTATTTGGTTTTGGTGTAACTGTTACTTGGTGATGTTCTATTTTGTTTTTTTTCATGGTGAAAATGGTCTTTTGGGAATTATAAATATTAAAACTCATTCATGCTTCATTCTAATTAGACGCTTCATTTGCACATGGGAGTATGATCTCCCGCAATTCATCATATCCATTGTTTCCCATGTATTTTGTGAATCAAGGATGGTTTTCTTCATCATTTATGGTATATTTTCACCATTTTCACCAATTTCTTTACCATAAAATAAACATTAATTTCTATATAATTGGAGGTATGTCTATAATGATGATACATTTTGATCATGGTGGAATCATGTTTAGGTGATGGATATTTTTTATACATTGGAAGATGATGTCTAGAGAAGAAATATATACTAGTTTTGGTGTAGTTTTGTTTGAGGAAAATTATTAAGCAAATTTATCTTGCATTTTTTTCATTTTATTATAATAAATTTTTTGCTAATTCATCATCAAATGAATGGGTTTTTTTCATCAGTGGGAGGATGACAATGTTCTATTAGGTATGAATCATGTTCCTTGAGGTTTTGATATCTGTAAATAATCTAGAGAAAAATAGTTTTACTATACCTAATTAATTAATTATGAAAATAATATTTCCAATGGGAAAATTTTTATAATTATGTAAATGTTTTTTTGATGTAGTTAGGGCCATGAATCATGGGACAGTATCCAGTTGATCATATAATGAGATAGAGAATGAGAATAAATCCATTTTAGGTTGGTGGTACCTATTTTTTAAAATAGATTATGCAATTTTTTTTATGGAATGTGACATGTGGTCTCACTACGATGTGAGTGTGACCTTAAACTAAAATTTTTTATTTTCACTTACACTTATAAAATGGTGAAAGCATTTGAGGTGGTGATAATCCTTCTTACCTCAATGTCTTCAACAAAAAAATTGTTTTCTTGAACCAAGGTGTTTATAATTTATATTAAGGACCCACTAGGGGCTTCCCTTTTGTTATGTTATAATGAACCTGACCATGATTAACTACATCACCATCCTTTTGTAGGTATTGGACGCAGCAGAATCACATATATGAAATATGGAAAACAAAACAAGTTCAAATCCAAAAATTATTTCTCAATATCAATGATCGATTATAAAAATAATAAATTTTAAATGGATTTATACAAGGAACATCCAATCATAGATAGGATATTTTAATGTTATATTTAAAATTAATTTAATAAGAATAGAAAAATAGATTTTTCATGAGTTATTTATTTGTTATAGTTTCCAATCATCCAATCCCAATTTGGTGTATTGTCATTTCACTGATGAGGACCCCATGTATATCCCCTCAAGATGTGATCCACATGTGCACCTTTAGTATCAGAACATTGAAGATGATACTCCAAGTGCTAGTGGAGTGGTATCTATTACTTTTCGTCATTTCCTGGAATTCCACCACATTCAGTTTGGTCTAAAAGGATTGTCTCATGGTTTCTTTTAGTTTATAGGGAGGAGTATAATTTATTAGTCTTGAGAGAAGAAATCATATAGCATTATTTGGTCTTGATAGTGCTCTAGGATTGAGAGATATTGTACACAATGATCATTATTCATCTAAAATGACATTGAAATTTATTAATTGACATGGGGTTATGGTAAGATATTAAATAATTACATAATGACCATAATACAATATTTAATCCTTTATAGACCTCATTCTATGAAAAATCAAAATTATATTATTTTTCATTAAGGAGTACACTAACTCACCTGATGATAAATATTTTTTAGAGTATAGTATATAAATATTTATCTTCATACCTAAAGATCTATCCACTCATCCATATCATAATTTATTGAGTTCTAGAATAAATAATTAAATAATAATTAAATTTTTATATAAATGAATAAATATTAAATTCACATTCTAAAAAATAAAAATTTATTTTAATATTGACAAAAATAAATGTTATTTATTTCTTTTTAAATAAGCTGATTAATAAACAAAAATTTATTCTATCATCTAGTGGAGAAATGTTTACTTTTATATTCATGTAATCATTTTTTTATTTAACTAGTATATACTTATAAATATTCAATAGATATTTAAATATTTATGTATCCATGTAATTAATCAAATATCTTACAAATAAATATTTTTTTAATATTTTCAATTAGTAAGTAATAAATAAATATTGTTTCTTAGTATAGTGAATAATATTTATTATTATAATTAATTATAAATAATACTTTACTATGATCACATGAAACACTTAGTGCATTACCCAATATAATTATTTCTCGTTTGTATTAGGCAGACTTGCCTAATTTCCCAGATTACTCTCTAATAGTGGGTTAACTAACCCCATGAGAAGTATATAAATATCATAATGTCGATAACCAAATATAAACAATAAATGTGTAATATAATCCCTTAATATCTATATCTCTAATCATGTAGGATGAACACTTAATTTCATCAACCCACCAAATTGATTTATCTTTCTTTGACTCTCGAGAATAAAGTTATTGAACACCATGTCCATGGAATTGATCAAATAGTAACATCTTAATTTAAGTGACCAAGATATAAAATTATATAAATATGGAAGGGATAAATCATTTAATGATTTATTCATTAATAAAATATCATTAATGAAACACCTGATGTACACAACAACACTAGGAACTGTATCATCATGGTTTTTGTAAGTTAATCAATGTGCATTTGTAGGGACAAGAATTAATAATCTTATTAAAGTATAAGTAATTATTGAAATTATCTTTGATAGAAATATTCAATGATACATAAACATACAGAATTAATATAGATATTTCTTTCCATTGGACCTCTATTCTTGGTGATTTCTATGTTTGAAATTAATGAGGTGGAGTCTCATCAGTTTATGAGTACTCACACATAATAAAAAATTTAATATATTCAAATAATATAATGTTATAATAACTACATGTCAAATATTTAATTTATTTCATTGTTTCAACTAAAAGTATCATCATATCATGGAAATATTATGACTTATATTAATGTGACATATTCTCAAAGAAATTATCAAATTAAATTCACATAGGAGAACAAAAAATATTTAATAAAAGATCTTATTTATATTCACCACTTTGAATATTTTCATGTAGTATAATGTATAGAGTGGTTGGTTCTGTAATCCAACTCCAATTTAATCCTACTTGTAGTAGAACTAACTTCTAACGACTAGTAAGTTCTCAAATTTTAAACATACATCTTCTAAGTACAATTATAGATATAGGGAATAAAAATTTATTCCATGTCTAGTGTTTGATTTTCCACAAGCCTTTGTGGATAATTTTTCTACTGTGACTTCACATCATTTATAAAATCCATCAATTTGTGATATTACAATGTATCCACCTCTTATTCTATTTTCAGAACCAAAAATATTTATTAAATAATTAGTTCTAGATTATCATAATAATGATATAACTTCTAATTTTTGTATATCCCAAAATGGGAATGAGATATTTCTAAATTTTTTCATAAGAATCATTATAATCCACAATATACTCCAATATTATAGATATTGAAACCACTAGCTATAATTTTATTAATATTACATTTTTCTTTCTATGATACTAGATCAAATTGAACTATATAAAGATAAGTTTTCAATAACTTTGATCACACATATTCCAACATCCTTATACATAAGGAACTCATTAATCCTTACTTTTTCAATTAATTTCATATAGTTTTAATAACGTGTTAGTGGCGATATGTTGGATTTATTTGATATTAAACTACTCATCATTATCCATTAGTAATATGAAACATGAGTAAATACCAAATAATATGAGAAAATTTTCAAACAACTAATATTTTAAAATTATTTTATATCAATAATCCTCTACTATTCGCATGCATGCGCCATCAAAAATTTTACACTCCACCAATAATTCAGTCATAAATTGATCAAACATGTATTTTTCAATACAATTTCAATATATGTAATATGAATATATTTAGTATACATGTGGATCTATTATATAACACTTGTTAAATAGATATTTTTCACTACTTTAAATCATTATCGGAGAAATTCATCCCATGTTTTTAAAAAAGTTTAAATAAATAACACCTGTTTTATATAAGATATCGACATATCTATCATAAAAAATCTAACATGACCACTAATCATTTATAGACAGATGGAACCCCTTCATTTTGTATGGAATATTCTATTTTAACTATGCATGATTTATCAGTAAATTAATTTATGTAACTTATATATCTTATTTTATTTTATTTATATCACAGATCGTATCTAGTAAGTAAAAAAAGTTATATACCATAGGGTTTTATTTTAGTCAAATCCTATATATATCTTTCGAAATCATTTATCCAAAGGTGGTAGACTTGGAAATTAATATAAAAATATTATTGTCATATATATATACTTTAAAAAATAGATTTAAAAATGATGATTATGGCTTTATATAATTTTTCATAGACTAAACCTTTCAATAATCAATCCTAATTTGATGGTACCACCATGTACTATCCATTTCCACATTCTATTTAATAATCACTAGGTGTATCATGTACTAGAAAAATAAAAAATATAGAGTCCTCCATTCTAAATACATGGAAAAATTTATTGAATTCATACATTATTATCAATCTTTACATTTTCAAATTAATACTTATTTATAGGAATCATTAATCTGAATGAATAATATATTTATCACCCACCATGGTGAACATAAACCACCTCTTTCATTATGAATTCTTATGAACTATGTTGTCTCTAGAGCTACTCATCCCAAGATTCTTGTAGGAGTCCAACATTCTTATGCCAACTCATTATATATTTAGATTTAACCCACATATGTTATGTGCAACCACATTATCCATGAATAAATAGGTTTCCATTATATAAAAAGTTCCTTCCTTGACTATATGTTAATATCCTTAGTGTCTATAGGACAATTAACTGAGATGAATTGAATGTTTTATTTCCCTTTGAAACTGAAAATTATAATATAAAAAATAGTTCTCAACAAATACATAATGTTTAGGTAATAGTTTTTTATCATATCACAATAATGATATAAATTGATAGTATTGTTGGCATATTGTTAGTTTTTTAGTACTACTATTTTCAAAATAAGTCATTAAAGAAATTATTGATGACCTTTAATACATATAAATCTCATCATTGATCTTTTGCATACAACGATCACTAAAATTATGTAGATATGGAAATATGAGTAGGATAAAACTTTTAGTTTATATGTTTATGATCAATGATTACTTCAATAAGTCATCCTCCAACATGCTAGATCAGAGTGTCCTTTATGTCCCCTATGTGAACTTATCTACATTACTCATACGTTACAAAATTTCATAGCAATATCATGAAGCATATAAACATATATATAACATTAAAAAATCACATTGAAGTGCTAAACTAGCACTACCATCAATTTTTCATACCGTTATTTATAAAGAGTTATTTGCATAAAGATATTAAATATTTTGTTAGTATACCTTTTATTTTTTATCAATTTAGATTAAAATACTTATCTTGATATAAAAAAGGAAAACTACTATTAGTTTTTCTCATGAAAAAATTATATTTCCACTATCAGGAAATTATGTATTATATTATTCTTACTTTATTTTTTTTGAATCTTTTTATCCTAAATTTGCTGAAGTATTAGTATAGTAAGAAATAACATAACAACATATTGTTCAAATATGAAATAATGTCTCATTATGTCTAATGTATAAATTTAGATAATTTTTTTGGTATTACTCATGATAAAACAAAAGTTTTATCTTTAATCATTTTACTATGAAATATATAAGTTTCGTGCTTCTAATTACTAATATAATAATTATCCTTTTCAGTTACTATTATAATGCACTATATTTGGTGTAAAATTTCTATACATACGTGGTTCTTGTATTTTAAATACACAGAAACACACACACACACACACACATATATATATACATGAAAAAATATAACCAAGAAGTGACTCCAAAAAATTATGTTTAATAGTGGATATATTTGATTTTGAGTATTATGGTTTCTTATTCAACGTCATCACAATTATTCTTCCAATGACATTTCTTGTGACATAAGAATTAAATTTCCTCAGGTTTATTTTTTTTCTCCTTTCATCTTTTCTATCATCTATGGATGTTAAAAATGAATAATTGAATCTAAAATTGTTGTGGTATTTTTGAACATTTCCTTTAATTAGTAAGGAATTAAGGAACATGATTAATTAAAACCGTATATGTTAAAATATTTAGAGTTAAAATATTCACGAATATTATATCAAAAAATTAATATGGAATTGTATGAATTAGTACAACCTTTGTAGTGGGCCTACGGGCTATGTAATGTGCTACAAGCCCAATGGGCCTTCAGGCTATGTAATGGGTTTCCCTCTACCCAGTTAAAAGATGAATTTGCATTGATTTAATAATAAAAATGAGGCTTCATCTCCAACCTTTAAAAAAATTATGAAGTGCAGTGTAAATATATTTTGGGTAAATTCATTTATAGTATTTTTTAGGTAAAGGATACAACACATCATGGTATAAATATTTATGTCATTATATTGAATTTCATTAGTTATAAATAATAGTTTTATGTAAGGATAATAAGAATTATCCTTCATGAATATCATATAGACATCACTCTCACCAACACACACTTAATATATTAGAAGATAACAAATAGTTATTCCAATACACAACATAAATTCCCTAATTGTGAAGTATTGTAAATCATCCCTACCAATCCAAAAAATGTTTACTTTGAGGAAGTTCCCTATGATAAATAATAGTCACAATATATTCTTATTTTTTAAATACATTTTATTTATAATAATTTAAATATTTTATTAATAATATAATTGATTACAAAATAAGAGAGAATAAATAATTTAATTTTTTTATTAGGTCTAAATTTCCCGGACATTTGAACTAAAAATATCTCATAGTGAGGATGTTCTTGAAGTGAGGATCCTTATTTATCTTCGTATAATATATATGGATACTATTAAAATTAGTGGAATGTATATAGGTAGGTGTACTTTCTAATTTTAAACTAACAACTCCATAATTTTGCAAGGAATCTCTAATCTAGAAACCTAAACTCATATTTCGTCAACACATAACTATATATTTTTGTTATATAGTCTATATATTCTAGACCCACCAAGTATTGGGTTGAGATATCCCTATATCTTAGTTACAACATGCATATAATTAAAAGTTCACCTGATAGAGTATATAATGACCCCTTAACTATGATTCCATCTTAATTTAGATGATGTAAGGCTATGTATTTATTAATATTTAATTTATAGTTTTTAATTATTTATTTATAATTTTTCATTCTTTATTTTACATGTATTTTTAATATTAAATGGATTTTATGTAAGTGGATAATAATGTAATGATCTAATATTGAAAAATAATATATTTTATTTTAATTACATCATTTCATGTTAATACATATATTTGGGTGATATTGGGGTTTCACCTACAAAAAAACTATGCAACTGAACAAGATAAAATGAATGAAACATGGCATGATCATGATACCTAATTAATGGTTTTAAAATTGATTAAAACAAATAAAAACATCATTGAACATAGATGAAGGATGACTCTTTGAGTCATTCTTGGTTTAATTTGTAGCATTCTTCATATGCCATTTGTATTTCCTAGTATTACTTTATCCGCATATCCTTATTGAACAAGGTTAATGCACCTGGGTGATTCATCATTACAATTCATTTAAATTACACACCAGTAAAGGGAAATGTTATGTGATTTTCATAAAATAAATTATGAAAATGTAATAATGTATAATAAAAGGAGGCTGAGATGAATCACAATCCATTATTTTAATTTAATTATAATAAAAGAAAAAACTATGTAGATATTTAATTAAACGAAACTACATACATTAATATGTCTATTTAAGATAATTATCATCCACTAGTGAAATGAATATGAATTTTAATTAACTGGATAGCATTATTGTTGAATCATTCTATCACTAGGATAAAACACACATGAATTATTATGATTAATAAATTAATTTATTGTATCGTATTATATTTCCTATATGTCTTGGAGACATCCATTAACTGTGATTTTTTAAAAAATTAATTAAATAAATTTTATTTAAAATATTATTATGTAAATAATATTTTCATTGCTGCAAAAAAACATATATCCTTCTAAAATATTAAGCATGGTCCTTGTTTTATATAATAAAATCATAGAACATATCACACACATTAAATTGGACGTAATTCACAGTTTCTACCATCAATAAATTAAAAATGAGACAGAAGAAAATTATATGGAATGTTCATATTTTAATCCAAGTGGAGTATAAAATATGTAAGGATCATACCCAACTTGTAGTTGTAAATATTACGTGGAAATTAAATAAACAATTAATGTCATATAAAACCATTTTTATATAATCTTCATGTTAATAAATCAAAAATTTAACACATAATGATGACGTTTATGGAGTAATAAATTAATTTTTAATTTTCCATTTAAATTTACTTATATCGTGTGCAACCTTTCTTTTCATGCATTCATTGTAAATAGGTATGAATTAATTATTCTATTTGGATTTAATTAAACTATGTGTGGATTAATTATTTAGCATATAGATTACATTAACTATGTGAAAAATAGTTACACCGAATGTGTATTAATCACACTATATGTGTATTAATTACCATATGTGTGAATTAATGACATCTCATGAGACTTTATTAAAATACATATGAATCAATTACATTATATTTGAATTAATTTCATCACTTATGAATTAGTTAAATTTCATTTAAATTAATTATTCATCATATTATTTATTTAATTACTCGAATTCTTTTGACCACATGAAAACTACATCATCTGGGGTTACAAAAAAATTTGTATGTTACATACAGTGTAACCCCGCAAATTGTGATCAACATCCTGATGGTTCCATTGATGTTATTCATATATTATTAACTGATTTATGTAATATGAGTGAGAAATGTTTGAAAGGAAAAGAAATCTTGATAATTTGAATATAATAATGAGTAAACAAAAGAAAACTATCTTTAAAAGTATTAAAGAACAAATGAAAATAAAAAATTATAAATTAAATCATGACTACTCTGGTACCACATGTAGGTTTCTAATGAAAGCAAAGAATAATTTGGTCATTTGGGAAAACTGACTCTTGTAAGCTCGAATGAAAATTTCACAATGTACATGATCAATTTCCCTGACCAATACATTTTTAAAATAGGTTAAGATAAGGAATGTCAGAACAAAAAGAATTCACTTTTACTTTAAATGAATAAATAATTTAATAAGGCCTTAATAAATAAAATATTTTTGATTTCATACTTCATAGTATGTATCAATCGTCTAAACTCCATCGGAGTATATCATTTCATAAATGAGGACCCAAAACAGAGCCCCTCTAGTTGCGATGTCTTGATCTCATCCATCTAAAGGTACACCTCCATCGTTAATAATGGATAAATAGAAATAATGATGCATGAATCTAGCCTTGAATAGGATAGGGGCTGGTGACTAGAACCATGTGTATATAATCATACACAGGGGGAGGAATTACCATTATAATTCTTAGATATATAAGACATAATATGAGAAAACCACTTAATAACTCCCACTCATAAAAAATAAACAATTGATTCCAATTCCTAAGGATATATCATATATAACAAGATAAAAATGAAATGGAAATAAAAAATTGATAAATCCTCAATTGTTACCAGAAACCTCTAACTACTCATAAACAACTCCTCGAAATAGTAATGTCTACCTTGATCACCAAACAACTGTTGTTTATTTGAAAAAATAGTTTATATATGTTGGGAGAGAATAACATGTATACTCTGTAGGATAATCCATAAAGTCACTCCTACAAAATTTGAAAGAAGAATACTAAATTCAAGTAAGTAAATGAATGGAAATAACTCATCACCAAAATAGTTAAATTATTAACGTCTCAACAACATCATGGATCAGACACCAAATAAAGTATACAATTAAATAATTATATATCAAAATCATATATATAAATAACGGTATCATACTTCTACTTCTACAGAAGTTTGTCTCTCCCAACCCTAATTCCACACTAATGTTGTTGATCTGCTCTATAATTATACCATCTCAGATTTGTGTTAGGACTTCACCATACCTACCATAGTCCTACAAAAGGTATAACATCTAATGTTTCCATAAGTATACATATCAATTTCATCATCATCCCCATTTTATCAGTAAAAAATTAAATGCCCATAATCCACTACAATGTTTCTAAATATATTATACCTCTGACGATCACAACCCATGAAAATAAACCAATGGGAAGATGGATCCACCATGACCAGATACAAGTATGCGCTATACCATAGGCCCTTATAGTCCACATATAAATGTATTGTAAATAGTGAGTAATAAAATCCCTATTGTGAACACACACCGAACTATAAGCCATTAGAGCTCATTGTACACATACTCATCTACAGTTATTGGGAGAGACACATAGAGGGGAATATAACCATACATTACCTCACCGGATTAGATGTTGGAGAAAGAACCCTGATAACATTTGGATGGTGGATTCCCTATATATGTTGGGGTATCATATGGAATAATAAAATATAGAATAATATCATACACATCCACACTAAGATCATCTACCATGACATGTAGTTTTATCCTTCCATTGTCACAGAGGATAATAAACTTCAACTACTATACCATAGATATAAAATAATCATACAAGAATAAATATTAAATAGTTTTTTTGTAAAGGTAATGCTTTGGTCAAAGACCAAAGCACAAATTATTATTAAAAAATCAAGAAAGCTACAAGAGTCTGAAATAGGGGATTTCTTTACAATCTCTATCAAAAAGATCAAATAAATCCGCAGACAGGGAGTCCATCCAAGTAAACATCAATGAGAAATATATATTCTAAACTTATCTAAACTACACGAGTGTCCCACACCATTAAAAATGATTTCAAATAGGCCCCACCATAATCGATGTTGATTAGATCTGCATCCCTGGGATCCCATCCCATAGCTCATCATATAACCATCCATCAAAATAGCCACATGCATCCAATCAATATCTCATATTTTATTCTAACTACATTTGTTTTTCAATCATTCACAACTAGGTTATTCTATCTTAGATCACACATAAAAAATATGGTATGTTTTTAATACAATGATGAAGGAACTAAGGCCATGAAATTAAGACATTTATGTATCACACATCCAGCAATTAATTTTTTCAACCCCTGAAATTTTATATATTTTTTAAAAATATATCAATGCACATTTTAAATTAAGGGATATATTATGAAAATGTTAATTCTACAAAGAAACATAAATAATTAGTAAATAATATCTATTATCAGTGAAATAAGCTTCACAAATTAATTTTGTGTTTAATCATTTCTAGGAGGAGCAGTAATTATTCTTCAGGCACCTCCTCCTTTTAATTAATATAAATGAAAAAATTAATATTATTTATCAAATTAAAATCATAATTAATATGAAACATAACATCAATAATTCAATAATGTAGGTAGAATACTATCAATTAAATTTCAAGGGGAAACAAAAATCAAATTTGATCATAGGGCCCCAACCAATAATTTAATTACGAATAAGAAATAATAATTATAAAAAAAATTCTATAATTTACATTTCTATTTTCTAATATACAATATTATAAAATAATTGCTAAAAAACTTTATTTAGTAGTTTAAACACATGACATGTTATCATTTTGATATTTTATAATATTATTTACACTACAAAATGAAAATTTCCATTTCTCTAATATGGATAATTTCTAGAATAATTATAATTATTCTAAAAATGTACTTATTTATTTTCTATTTCTTATGACAGGATTATAGATTTTCGAATAATATTATTCAATATATTTGAATAATTTCTAAATTACATTATGAAATTGTTAAGAGTAAAATTAATATATATTTAAAACATGTAATTTCTAGTTTTGAGGATAAACAAAATTGTCCAGATCATGAATTATTATTTCAAATGAACTTCTGGAAATAATAACAAAAACAATTATAATATAATCTGTATTAAATAAAATTATATATTATTTTATAAAATATTAATTAAACTATAGAAAATTTCTTATAGTACACATTAGTTCTTCATGGAAAATTATTTTATTGCAATTTATGAAATGAAAATAATAAGAACTTCACATGACAAAATATTCCTATTACATTTATTTTTAATGATATGGAATATCATTTGTCAATTTCATGTTTTAATTCATCATCAATTTTTTTTATTTCTATATCATGAATTAATGAGATGACTATACTACAACATTACATTATTCTGAGAAACAAACAATTCAATCATCATCATGTAATAATAACTATTTTTCACCCACTAGATATTTACAGATTATTACATAAAAATATTTCATAGATGAGGCATGTGAAGGAGTTTTAATGATTTAGAAAGATAATAATTATTTATTGGATTTGACCAGATTACTATCTTTTTGATGTTAATCATAATGATTTAAACAATGGAATCAAATGAATTAGTCGACCAAACTATCAATTTAAAAGTAGGAGAATTAAAATATATCCTACAAGGAGAAGAAGGATTCATAAGGATACTACTGATAATTGGAGATATATATGTCATTATCCAAGACATTATAGGTCTAACATGTGAGTAAGAAATTTAGATCAATTGAAGATCAATTGTAAGGCTCAAATAGAAGGCTTTGGGA
Organism: Viscum album; assembly: GCA_963277665.1. Taxonomy (NCBI): domain Eukaryota; kingdom Viridiplantae; phylum Streptophyta; class Magnoliopsida; order Santalales; family Viscaceae; genus Viscum; species Viscum album. Next base: position 2,006,006,664 of record OY728161.1, on the reverse strand, counting down.
TCAAAAATTATCCAAAAATGATTTGAAGATTTGAATGGGGGTAATCTCTAATATTATTATAAAACAGATATGATTTATAGGGAAACTATAAAACTCACCTGACGTTCCATTTATTTCACATTTAATTCAATTTTGACTCAAATCATGATTACGATCAATAAAAAAAATTGAAATTGAAACATGAATTTTGAAATGAATTTGGAGGAATTTAAATCCTTGAATATTAGAAATTAAATCAATTAAAATGGTTAAAATATGATTTGTATATCAAGCATGGTGGAAATTGGATTTTATGTACATAACGTGCTTCCCATACACATTAAAAATTCACTACGTATTTGTAACAAGGTCTTACCCTAAATCATATATGACTAAGACTACCACCAGAAAGGCATATCCCTAAAATGGTGAGCCATTACATCAAAAACCTGTACACACACAAATAGATCACATAATGCACAAGTAAACACAATGGAAGAAGAAAGATACAACCACAATTAAAAACCACTACTACGTGTAAAAGTGAGTACTGATACTAAAGGCACTAGAAAACTAAACCAACTAAAATGTAAGTACATAAAAAATTGAAAAATCACCTTAGGTCATCAACCATGGTTCCCACTTTAAGGGTATTCACATCTTATAACCCCATATCTCCACATCTATTGGTCACCTTTGAGCACTATTAATCCCTATCTCTTAAAGACTCAGTCTAGCTGTCTATCGCCTGCACAAGAAACCACATCATGAGGGTGAATCCCGTGCAAGGGTGAGTATGACAATACCTAGTAAGGACCCCAATACTACCGATGGTATCCCAAAATTCTACAAAGGAAAATCCAAAAAACATGATCTCAGTCACAAAGAACAAATCTAAATATAGCTCACACCAGGTATAAATTAGTTAGAAAAGTAATGATGATTAGCCATAATGCTAGATCATATTATTAGATCAAGAGGCTCTGATGCTGACACATAGAGGATCTCACCCACAAAAGATCGGTATGCACTGACCCACACATGATCGTTAAGCGTTGACCCACACAGGATCGGTATGCACTGACCCACAGAAGATTACTGAGCACCTTCCCACATAGGATCTGACCCACATAAGATCGGTATGTGATTACCCACACAGAATTGTTGAGCGCTGAACCACATAGGATCTGACCCATACATGATTGTTAGGTACTAACCCCCACAAGATCACCCTTCACTCTCCATGTCACAACAAGACACTGGATTCCCTCACTTAGAATGCTTGATTCTGGGGGGATCCTATCCTCAAGACATCGGTTGTATTTCAAAAATCATGAAGTAACATGAAGAAGTAACCCAATGAATTTCCAGGTCATTAGGGTTCTAATGCAACAGACAGTGCATTGACCGGATGCACAGTCTGTAAGTTATAGGCATTTCAGTGTCGATGGCCTTTTTGGAATTGAGTTCGATCCAACCAAGTCATTATCCATAATTTTGAAAAACATAAGTGGAGTATCTAAAAAGTAGTTCCTCATCCTAAGGGTACTGATTCCATTTATGTTTTGTCAAACAGACGTCCAGTTATGGAGAAACACACATTTTTGCTTAACTAGGCTCCAAAAGGGTCCAGGTCCTGTCTGACCTGGTCAGACTGACTCGACTCTGCCTTCTAGGCACGATCCAAAGGGTATGGGCTTGGTCCAGTTTGGTTGGGCCAAGTATGGTGCACTGGGCCACGAGCGCGGCCTTCATGGAATCAGGTTCAGACCGGGTCACCCAACTGGCCGTGGGGGTCCCCTCCCCTCTTGATCGGCTGAGCCGTTTGGGTTTTCAATTTTGTGGGGCTGAATGGAGCCACACCACCTAGCCGGTCCACTCAGACCGGTCACATGTGGGAGCCACAAGCATGGGTCTGCCTTCTCCATGGCTTGAAGCCATAGCCATATTTTACGGCGCGCCGCCCGGCGTTGACACGGCCGATGATGGATAGGCACCAATTTCGTCTGTTGCAGCTCAGAGCTGCAACCCTCTTCTGCGGCATGGTTTCATGGTGCACCATTATTTTCCACGTGGCCAGCATCTTCCATCCACCATTGTCCTCTGCGGCACTTTTGGGCACCACCACATCTTTGCTATCGACGATTGTTGACCGTTTCCTCCCTCGGTCACTAGTACGACCACGCTAGTGGAACTTCCACGGGACACTAGTGAAGCCCGGATGGTGTGATTTTATCATTTTCTATTCCTATAGGCTTCCCGAGATGGTGACTATGCACAATACCCTTGGTTCCACCCTGACTCCATATCTTTCGGTCACCCACGAAGAATGCAACCAATACCGAGATCAGTGGATGGTCGAAGGCTTATTCAATCAGCCCATTCCCTCTACGTTAGCAGTATAATAAGGGATGAATTTAATGATTGAAAAAATCTTAGTTAAACAATGACCCCCCCCCCACCTCGAGATCATTGGATGTTATTGCGGATGAGGAAGGAGTTTCCACGTTTGAAGGTGATGTGGATGAAATAGAAGGTTCACCACTTTTTTAATTTGTTGTAGAATCCTCCAACAGTCATTGATGCTCCATTCTACATTGGTGGAATATGTCACCAAAACATTGTCATAGGTTCCTCTCTTTAGAGAAAAAAACCTCTGCATGATCTTTGATTAAATAGACAAGATGAGGAGCTCAACCCACCACACAATTACTGTGGTTCATTAATAAATTTAATAAATGAACCTTTTAATTCTCCTAACAATGCAGTTACAAAACCATGTGTAACCAGCCATTAAATTGTACGAAAACCTAGTGGTATAGCCACTATTTCTCATTAGTTAAAAGGAATCAAATAAAATAACTCTTCGAGTTATTTTAATATTTTTTTACAGTCCAAAAATTATCTTTTCCGTCAGAACATTTCTCGTAAAAGTTAGGCTTCCCTTAACCAAATCCCAGTACATCAGATTCAACGGTTCCATTTTATTTTAAATATGAGAACCGATTCGAATGATAGAAAATTCTTCACACACCTTTACTAAATAGACCTTATAAAAAGATCAAAATTCCATTCCAGGTTCTCTAGGCCCCGGAATCACATGCCATAAATTTTCATAGACTCATAATAATCCCATCATATAAAAAAATATGGGAAATCAGGGTCTTTACATTCTCCCCACCTTAAAGATTTTCATCCTAGAAATCCATAACAAAACTACGGAACCAAATGGGGGTACTAAGCATGTATATGAGCCTCCCTCTCTCATGTACTCTCCTAGAGGTTCCTGTGCTACCACCGAACCCACAACAGAGGAGTCAACCACCCAAGAAGGACCCACTACTGTCGATCCTCTATCTCAGCCTTGAACTCCGCAAACGTCGCACCATCATCGATGCCCAACTCGCCCCTGTTGATAACGTGTGATGGATCATGAGTGTACCATCTTAACTACGTCAAATGGAAAACATTATGCACCTGGTGCATCTGTGGGGGAAAATCTAGATGGTATGCCACCTCATCTACTCTGGTAAAGATCTGGAAAGGCCCGATGAACCTCATAGATAGGTTGCTGCCCCGAAAAAATCTCTGCAATCCTTATTAGTGTGACACCCGTAGGAATACATGATCTCTCTCCTAGAACTCCAAAGGTCTCTATCTTCTGTCTGAATAATACTTTTTTCGGATCTATGCATACTTCATTCTCTTCTTGATGATTTTCACCTTCTCAGTGGTAGCTCATACCAGCTTTAGACCCAAAAATGTAGACTCCACTGGGTCTTTCTATCCTAGATGTGATCTTCATGGTCACCTGTACATGGAATCAAATTTATCAATGTCGATGGTGGAGTGATTACTATTGTTTTATGCAAACTCCACCAGTGGAAGGTGGTCCCCCCAACTGTGGCCAAAATCTAGGACACATGCACGAAGCATATCCATGAGTGTTTGTATGGTCTGCTCCATCTGACCATATTTATGAGGATGGAAGACAATGCTCAAGTGTAGCTGAGTCCCAAATTCCTTCCGTAATCCCTTCAATACCCAAGAGGTAAAATGAGCATCATTATTTGATACGATGGTTGATGGCACCCCTAGAAGCCATAAAATCTCTTGTACATAGAGGAATCCCAAGAACTCTACTGATCCCTACTCTTGGATGGTTAGAATGTTGCCATACATGGTTATTTGTTCAATTATCACCCATATAGAATCATGTCCCCTTGAAATACATGGTATCCCTATCACGAAGTCCATGAAGATATCATCCCACTTCCATTCTGGCACCTCATTTGGATATACTAATCCTACTGGAACCTGATGCCTGACCTTCACTTACTGACAAGTAAGGCATCATGAAATAAAATCCACCACATCTTTCTTCATTCCTAGCCACAATTACTGACGTCGGAGATCTTGGTACATCTTTACCACACCTGGATGTTCCTCTCAAGGGGATGTGTGGAACTTCCTCTACACCTCCTCTTACAGCATCACCGGTACCATGGTGCATACTCTGAAGATGAAGACATGCTCCCCATCATCGTAATAGATTTTAGGATCCTGTCCTATGGATATCTAAGAACACCGGGCATCATAATCCACATCCCCAAGTTGTGCCTCCCAATATCGCTGAAGGAGTGGGGAAGTGATAGTCATAGACCGGAGTGATGTTGCTCCATCACTATCCACATAGGATATCTGCAATGCGACTAGCTACTCTGTCATCTCACTCTGTAGCTGTAGAGAAGACCTCCAACTGAGTGTGTCTACTATTACGTTCTCCTTCCAAGAGTGTACACAGTCTCAAAGTCATAGTCCTGGAGGAACTCTAGCCATTTCCACTGTCTCAAATGTAGGTCCTTCTGTGATAAGATATACCTGAGACACTTATGATATGAGAAGATGGTAAAACATTTACCAATAAAGTAGTGTCTCCACATATTCATGGAAAATCCCATTTCCTCTAACTCTCGGTCATGAGTACCATAGTTCTACTCATGAGGCCTCATCTTTCGTGAGCCGTAGGTGATCACTACTTTCTCCTTCATCAAGACACATCCCAGTCCTGTCGCTGATGCATCTCAGTAGACTACATACCCAACACCGAGTTCTCATAGCCTCAAGAAAGGGGCACTCTTAAATCTCTGGCTCAAATCCTATTAACTCTTCTGGATCTTCTCTTCCCAGAAATAAGGTTGTCCCTTCTTCTTCAAAGCTGAAATGGGTTCTCAAACCCTGTAAATTCCAGGTACAAATCTCTGAAAGTACCCATCCAATCCCAGGAAACTCCGCACCTCTGTCAGACTCTTGGGTGGCTCTCATGTAATCGCCACTCTATCTTTTTTGGATCCACTACAACTCCAACCTCTGAGATAACATTCCCCAAGAAGTGGGCCCCCCATGTCTAGAACTAGCACATTAAGAGCATTAAATAAAGGCGGTTATCTCATAATATATCCAGAACTATCTATAGGTGTGTATCATACTCTTCCTCTGTCACCGAGTACACCATGATGTCATTAATGAAGGACACAATGAAGCGATCAAGGTAGGGCCTGTAGATCCTATTCATGAGTCCAATAAACACTATCAAAGAGTTGGTCACACTGAATGTAATCACCAAGAACTCATAATGGTCATACCGACATTTGAAGACAATCTTCGTTACGTCCAAATCCCATACCCTGAGCTGGTAATAGCATGATATGAGGTCTATCTTTGAAAATCATTGTTCTCCCTTTAGCTGGTCAAAGAGATCATCAATCCTTGGAAGAGGATAATTTTTCTTCACTGTCACCTGATTCATGTGCCGATAGTCCACACAATGCTATAGAATCCCATCTTCCTTCATTGAGAAAAAAATTGGGGTTGTCCATGGAGAAACATTGGGCCTTATAAACCCCTTACAGTGCAAGTCCTCTAGCTGTACCCTCAACTCATGAAGCTCCACAGGAGCCATCTGATATGCTGAGGTAGATATCAGTGTCTTCCATGGGTGCATGTTGATGTAGAATTTACCTCTCAATGAGGATATAGTATTGGGACATCATTTTTGAAATACATTAGCATATCGGTCCACTACTACAGGATAACTCGTGCTCCTCTCGACATATTGTTTGAGGGTAAGGCTAGCCAACTAATGTGTGATTGGTTGCATCATCCTCTAATAAAATATATCATGAGCTATAATGGTTCCCTTGTCACTGGTGAAGGGCAACCAGGTCCCATCCTTACGGTTACACTGCACTTTGTGAAAAAAAGTCAATATGAGCATGAACCGTGGATAACCAGTCCATAAACAAGATGACATTGTAAGGCATCAATGCTTTTACTAGGAGATCCCAGTGGAAGCTCTATCCTCATAGAGTAATCTCAAAAATCCAAAACCCGAGCGTAATCATCGAATCCACTTCTATAGAAGCCTCTATTCATAAGGATCCAGGTAACGACTCCATCAGAATCTCCGACCACCGAACTAGAGTCATGGAAATAAATGAGTGACTGGAACCTATGCCTATATGTACTGTAGCTAGGGTGGAATAGACACAGATTATACTTCAGATCATCTCTGGATCTCCATGATCATAGGCCTTTGCTGCCTAAATCTGAGCTAGTCCCTGTCCACCTACTCCCTGTGGTTGGGGTGGACCTCCTGGAGGTGGTGGCGATAGATCCTAAAATTTCCACCTACTTCCTGTTCTTTGGCTAACTCCTCTACCATATCATCTTCCATGTATACCTCCTCACTCAAATATCTTCCTCTTCCTTGGAAGTCCTTCGACCGTCTGGTGATAGGGAAGTCGCGACCCATGTGACCTTGCCCACCGCATGTAAAGAAAAGTCTTCTCCTCAACTAACCCCCTCTATCTCGTGTTCTCCGCACCTCTAACCCTATATCATGGGGTCTCCCTCCAGATGGTCATTCCCTCTTGGAACTCAGTGTCATCTGTGTACTGCCTACTGCAGATGACTCGGCTACCTGTCGTCTAGTGGTCGATCTCACCATTGTTTATCGCTCAGCTAAGATTCTCTCAACCAATAATGCTCTCTGATGCCCCCCAACCTATGTCGAGATATTGGGTGATATCATTGAAACTTTGATCTCCCATCGGAGACCCTGATCAATGGTATCAGCCCTGAAGAAAGGGTATCATACCACATCAGTGGAGTAGTGAGAGAGGTGAGTGAATCTTACAGAGTACTGGGCCTCTGTCTGGCTCCCCTGTTGAAAGTTCCATAGCTCATGGATACACACTGATCATAAAGTCACTGATACGAACTCCGCCCTGAGGAGGTTCTTGAAGTACATCATGTATAATTTCGCCTCCTCATAAATATGTATTATTATACTCCACCACTTACAGGCGGTTCTATTGAAGAGGCTAGCAGCTAGGACCACCACTTGATCTGCTGGTGTCTCAACTAAGTGAAAACTCCATGCCACAACCTCCATCTAGTCCTCAGATTCATGGGGATATGTCTCTCCTCGAAACCTCATAGGCCTCTATTTTTGGATATCGTGCAATGCAATCAGTCAGGGTGCACAATCTACTGGTGGGTCTAGTGAAAGATATACCCTATGAGTGGTGGTGCTACTGGTACACAACCTGATGGTTCCATCACCGTAAGAAGGCACTGCACCGATTCCACATCGCCCAGTGGGCCGTCATCATGATCTCTCTCTATAATCATAGTTTCTTGCCTACGTGGAGGCATATTTAAAGAAAATAGGTGTTCCACGTTCAATATGTTATACCTTGTGAGAATACTCTAGGGATTGAAATAAAAACTGAATTTTCAAAACACACACAAACAATGTTTTCATGTACTGAGTCGGGAAATCAGAATTCAGGGACCTGGTGTATGGAGACGATTTCTCCGACACCAACACATGAATCTCGAACTAAAAGCCAAACACAAGATAGTGAACACTATTTCTCTATTGAAAAAATAGACTCTTTGTTATTTTAGTATAACTGATCCCCTCTGAAACAACTTTGTCATGACCCCTACCACGGGGCTCGTGCCATGACTACCCAAAGCCTTCCTTCCATTGGCTAGGGGTTTTAAACTAGAACCGTAAAGTCATATCCCAAATATGGGAAGGAATTTCCTTAAAAACCTATACACACACAGTTAGGTAACATTGACAATAAGTAAACACAATAGATGAAGAAATGTATAACAACAACTAAAAACAACCACTGAGTGTATAATTGAGTACAAAAAGTAAAGAGGACAGAATAAAATCCCAAATGAAATGAAAGATTATCAAAACGGGAAAACAACTCCTATGGTTGTTCACCATTGTTCCCACCTAAAGGTTAGGTACTTAATGTCACCGCAGCTCTCTAGGTCTACCGGTCACATTTGAGAACCGTTAAGGCTTGAGTCCTCAAGACTCAGTCTAGATGTTCGTCGCCTACATAAGACAAAACATGGTGCAGGTGAAGGTTGTACATGGGTGTGTATAACAATACCCAGTAGGGACCCCAGAACCCCAATGGTCTGCCACAATATGACAATGGAAATGCCACAATGAATGATCTCAATTACAAAGCACAAATCAAAAGACAACGCACACCAGATATAACATAAGTACAAAAGTACATATGATTTGTCGTAAAGCTAGATCATCTTATTATGTCAAGATTCTATAATGTTGAACGCCACATGATCTGACCTTCATAGGTTCATTATGTGATGGCCCACAAAGAATGGATGAGCACTAACCCACACAGGATCTGACCCACACAGGATCAGTATGCGCTGACCCTCACTGGATTGCTGAGCGCTGACCCACACAGGATCGGTATGCGCTGACCCACACTAGATCACAGAGCACTGAACCACATAAGATCTGAACCCCATAGGATAATTAGGTATTATCTCCCATCAGATTAACTTTCATTCTCCACATCACAGCCAGCCACTAGACTCCCGCACTTATAATCTTGATTCCCAGAGGATTCGTTCCTGAAGACATTGGTCATATTTCAACAGGAAAAAATTCCCAAGAATAATTTAAACAATGATCATACATGTAATAAGGGTTCAAATTCAATAGACGGTGCATCAACGGGATGCCTGATATTTATGTTTTAGTCATTTTAGTGTCGAGGCCTAGTAGGATTTGAGATCGTTCCCACCTGGTTGTTCTCCATCATTCTCTAAAACACAAGTAGATTATATCAAAGGGACAGCCTCATCCTAAGCGTCCTGGTGCCGTAGACGGTTCATCAATGGGATATTCAGTTTAGGAGAAACTCCCATTTAAGCGTAAATGGGCTGAAAAGGGGTCTGGGTCTGGCCTAACCCGGTCGGGCCGACCCGACCCAGCCTGTTGGGTCCAATTCAAAGGGGATGGGCTCGACCATATTTGTATTGGTCGTGTCTGGGCCACTGGGCACGGGCTAGGCCCACTGGGCCATGGGTTCGGCTCAGATCACTAAGTAGGGCACGACCCACCGGGTCGTGGAACAGCCCAGCCCATTGGCCGGGTGCGGGGGTTTGCTCCCCTTTGGAATGGACTAGTCATTCGGGTCATTATAAAAAAGGTGTCGGATGGCGCTACACCGCTTGAACGGTCAGCTTAGACCGATGACCCATGGGACCCACGGGGCGCAGGTCGACCCTCCACCACAGCTTGAAGCCGCAGCCTTCCTTTGTGGCCTTCCTCTGTGGCACGCTACCATGGCACGCCACCCAGAGTCGACGCGGCCGGCGATGGCCGGCCTCCCCTTTCGTCCAAATTGGCCCAGCGCTGCGGCCCTCCCCTACAGTGTGCTACCGCGATGTACTGTCATTGCCAATGCGACTGACGTCAACCATCCTACCTTTTTTTTTCATGATGCCTACATGCGCTACCTCTTCTTCGCGGCCAATGGTTGCCGACCGCCGCCACCCTCGGGCGCCAGCGCTGCCCGCTGGTGGAGCTTCTGCGAGCCCCCATTGAATCTCTTATGGTCTGATTTTATTCTTGTCTGTGCCAACAAGCTTCCTGGGATGGTGCCTATGATACACAACCCTTTGATTAACCTTACCACCATATCTTTAAGTCTCCCATGAAAAATGAAGCCAATAACGAGATTAGTAGAGGGTTCGGGCCTCGTTTATTTGGCATATGCCCTATACATTAGCATAATAACAAGGGAAGTATTTCAAGAAAGAAAAAATTTTAGATAAGCAACAAAACCCCCCATCTTTGAGTTCATTGGATGTCGTTGTAGATGAGGAATGAGTGTCCATGTTTGATGGTGTTGTAGATGAAGGAGAAGGTTCACGTCCTTTGGTTATTGTCATCTAATCCTCCAACGGTCGTCGAAGCTCTGTTCTACATTGGTAGAAGATGTTGCTGAAACGTTATTAGATGTTTCTCTTTTCAGTGCCAAAAACCCCTGCCTGAGATTCATTTTAATAGAAGTGAAGAGGAGATCAACCCACCACACACTTAATGAGGCTCATTAATAATTTTAATTAATGAACCTATTAATTCTACCAACAATGTGGTTACACAACCCAGTGTAATTGGCCATTAAATGGTCTGACAACCCAATGGTTCTGCCACCATCGCTCAATTATTACCAAGAATCAAATAAAATAACTCATTTAGTTATATTATTATTATTTTTTAAAGTCTAAAAATTATGTTTTAGTCCGACACATGTCGGTCATTATTATGATTCCCATAAGTGAATCCTGACATTGTGGATTCAACGACTCCCTCTTATTTTAAATCTGAGCACATGTTCAAAATATTGAAAAGACCACCCAAAACAATACTAAACGTACCTTAAAAAAGATAAAAATTCCATTCCGGACTCTCAGGGCCTCAGAATCAAATGCCGTCAATAATAACAGACTCATAATAATCCAAAATAATTAAAAAATTATTGAAAATCTAGGCCTTTACATACTTAAAATAACCTTATGTAATAGAAGGAACCGTGAGTAGATGCTTATGAAAAAAATGAGTTTCAAGAATCTAACCTTATTTGAGAAACTCATTAACCTCTCACATTATTAGTCTCATGTGATGTTAGCCCTGCAATTTAAAATGAAATAAAAACATTTCTTACATTACACATGTATGATTCTAATGTTACCCTTATGAGACTCTAAGGATTCTGATTAAAACATTATGAAACCATGGGGAAACGTTAGGCAATATTACAAAATATAGCATAACATTTTTTAGTATTATAAATATTTGTATTATCCTTACATAACCTTTAGGAAAACATCTGTATCATTATTAAACATTAATTCCATTCATAATAATAATTGATTTACAAATTAATAAATTTATAATTAACCAATAATATAAATATTTTATAAAAGAGTTTATTATTATCTTCAATATTATAAAACACTTAAAAAAATAATAGAATCTCTTTCAAAAACTTAAAAACCAATTCAACGTAATTTTTTACGAATCTAAAATTACATTCATAATTTTAAAAATCATTTTAAAACGACTAATTAAAATATGAAATAATATTTATAGCCACTAAAAACCCAATAATGTCAAAGTAAGTATTAGTAAAATTATGATATTTAAATTAGAAACATCTCAAACTATTTTCTTATTTGTGAATTAAAACCAAACTGGGAAGGGGAGAGAAAGTTAAGGGGGATAATTTAAGCACCCTATGATATAAATATACAAGATATCACTATATTTATAACCCCAAAAATTACCCTACGTGGATAGAGAATATATATTTTTAACTATTAAGAAATAGTCAAAATAATATACTAAGGGAGATACCTCTAAAATAGGAACAAAACTATTAATGGTATTTTTTCTCAAAGAGGATAATCAATCACATTTTTCATCATGATATTAAATATTTTATAAAAAAAGAAACCATTAAAAAATGGGACATTGAGATTTCATATGTGACACTTATTACCAATTTTGGTCACATAATCAAAATAATGGTAACATAGAATATCTTAAAAAACCTATAGACTAATGCATTTCAACCAAATAATTAGAAAAATAATATAAATTGAAACATAATAATAAAATAACCACTTCAAATTGAATTAAATAGGAACCATAGAACAACATGAAGTAGAAAACATTTTTATAAAATGAAATACATAAATTTCACTTGGCTATTCTATCTGATGAATATGTATACATTCATTGTCTATATTTATCATGATATAAATGTTAATTCATAACATTGAAGTCTTATCAACATTTATATATAACAAACAAAGTAGTTCTTCATTCTTGTATAAAAAATTATTAGTAATATTAGATATTATACTTTTAAAATTTAACCATGTCCTTCTGATTAATATGTTCAAACGATAGAAATGTTTTTAAAATAATTCCATAATTGATAAACTTGCATCACAATATATCATTTTAAATATTATTAAATTTGAAAAATATACAGATAAAAACCATTCACTATGTCTCTTATATTTAAAATATTTTAGGATAGGAAACCATTATATGAATACCTTTTAACCATAATTTACAAAAATATACCTATCAAAATCCACTTTGTGGAAAATGTCAAAAACATTTAAAAAAAAATTAAATTAAATTAAAATTTGAGGGAAGAACAAAATTTGTTTTTTTAAGAAAATATCTTAACAGAAAATTATTTTTAAAAAAACATTTAATTACTATTCAATCAACTAAACTAACCAATCAATTAACCAATTTAGTTTATCATGGATTATAGAATTTGAATTAACCACCCATTTATTAAAATAAAACAATAACATGTTTCATATTAAAACACATTGAAATTATAAGAATTTTTAAAAATTGCAAACATGATGTCTTTTATACCTCATTGAAATTTATTTCCATAATAGCATTCATATAATGTAAAATTACATGCTTTAAATAAATTATATTTTGGCTACTAACATAAAACTACCATGATCTTTAAGTAGATAATATCAATGAATAAAACCCCAAAATTTTAGAAACCGATTTTATATATAACAATAATAATAGAAAAAATATAAGGATATGATAACCCATATTATCCAGATTTGAAATTTTCCATGTTGTTAACAAATATCTATTCATCATGGACACATTCATTAAAAAAACTAAAAAGGATATAATGTTCCATTATTATTTACAACAGGATAATTCCATTACTTCAAAGAGTTTTATATTAACACACATATAATTAAATAAATGAAATAACCAATTAAATTAACAAAAAATGATCGTCCTAAAGAACAAAAATTGAAGGAACCCATCCACCGTACCATGATACAGTCTTTTTTGGGTGGCACTTCTTCACCTACACTGTTTTAAAACGCATCAAAAAAAAATTTCATCATAGTGGGTAATGTGTACCCTCTCATCATATAATCAAGGAAAAAACACACTTTTCTATAATTAGAGAGATTCTTTTTGGAATATAAACATAAAATACCACAAAAAATCATAATCAAATTCACATGTACACCCTAAAACATAAAAGAATTTAATTCACAAAATAACGAAAATTAATCTATTTCTAGGAAGAAAATAAATTAAATAGAAAAGATATAATATTACTTTTCCCTAAACTAATGTCCATATCAGCTAGTTCGAGTAAAGAGTATATTTATTAAGAAATTATTAAATTCTTGAACCCCTTACCCTAGACCAAATATAGAACACACTTGAATTGAGGCAAGAGTATTGGATGTATGTAACAACTTATTACCTGGATCATATCATCACACCACTGATCCTGAGGTGTGAGTTCGAGAATAATATAGATGATGTCCAAGAAACCCTTTACCCATTACACATATTAGTATATAAACTATTCCTATTTAAGGAGTTATACTTAATGTTTTTAAAAGATTTTATTTTTGGATAGAAAATAATGGTTTTGGTGGTACAAACTTTCATGTATTGGGGATTTAAAAAGTTTTTATCTGTCAAGTGAATGATGAGGAATTTTTAAACTCATCTTGAGGGATTAATAGTAAAATAATGATGTTATTTATTTTCATTCAAATTAATGTTTTATTAATTAAATTGTTACAAGATCAAAAATAAGATTCAAATCTCTCACTACATAAGGAGAAGAACATATAAATCTAATAAGGGAGGGAAAACCCCAATACAGAAGCTGCCTTTGAGATAGAAGAAATTAAATGGGCATGAAAACTAATATTGTAACATCCCCAACAAAACAGAAAAATCCTCCCAAACTTGAGGAATAAGAATCACTAATGGTGAGCTATCCTATATTGCATCATAATAGTTAATGAATCCCAATGGGTCCTTCAAAATGATTCAATGAGAAGGATATGACCACTTCATAAAAAAAATATCCCATTATATAAAATGGAACCCTCAAAATTCTTCAAACCCCAGTGCTCGAACACTTTGACTGTCCTCATTCGAGTATTTTCATGGTCTTTCTTCACTCTATAGTGATTTTTTGGTACAGATTCTTGAACGTCTTCATTATTTACCTAAAGGGGGAGCCAACTTGGAGCCCCTCCTAAAAATGAAAAAATTATAGGGAATCCAAACCCATGAATTTTTTTATTTATGGTAAATTAATTAATTAATTTTCATTATATTTACTTTTTTCTACTTAGTTCAAACATTTTTTATACAATTATGATGTGTGATGATTTCATTGGTCTCTACCATGCATGAAACAACACTTCACTTATCATTACAAGAAGACTTAATGGTCCCGAAATTGGATCATGGGGTTGCCTAAAATCCAATTTATTAGTCATTATCCCTTGTTTACAACATGTAATAAGACCAATTGATATTATCTCCCTACAAAACCACTCATCCTCACCATTATACGACTTCAAACTCCCTTTTACCTCTTAATTATCACATTTGATATGACTATTTCATGACACATACCATCAATGGTACCCCTTAAGGGATGATAATATATAAAGATAAATAATTAATCCTTAATCCATCCTCAAATACATCATAGGATTATAACCAGAATCGAGGTTATATAATCACAAACATAGATGTAATTACAAAAAAGAATTTTTGGAGAAGTATGATATATAATGTGAGTAAACTCTAAACAACTCTTTATCAGAAAAAATGATGCTGACATTCCATTATATGATCTAATTCCATACATAACTGGATATAAATTACATGAAAATACAAAAAAGATAAATCCTGAGTAGTGGACATAGATATCAAATAGATCCTGAAAAACTCCTCGAACTAGTAATGTCATGTAGATCACCTTCTAAATCTTAAAGACGTGAAATAAAATTATTTGTATGATGATAAAAACATGTTTACTAACTAGTATCCTCCCTCAATACAGTCATGAAAAATTATGGTAAGAACACTAAATCCCAGTGAATTAAAAAATGGAACTAACTAACCACCTAAACAAGTATACAATTTTTTTCACTTCCTAATCAAGGCTCACCAATCAAATAACTCAAAGATGTAAATAATTATATAGAATAATAATATATATAATTGAAGGTACCCAAATTCCACTCCTCCACTATTTTGTCTCTCTCACACTCTAATGACACAATTCATAGGATCAACCCCTTTATAGGTAAGTCACAAATGTGGTGATTCGGTCCTCATACCAACCCACCTCAGTACTACATAAGGCCCAACCTATGATTTTGGGATCAATACGTATATACATGTCATTATTATGATTTTAATATCCATCACCATGTGTATATATCAAAGAAATAATAGAAATTTTAAATTAATTATACCATAAACCAACACTACCCATACATTTACACACATGTGAATCTAGATCCACAACGAATAGATATAAGTATGTGTTATACCTCAACCATCTACAGCCTACAGATGAATGTATGATAAACCATGATCTGTCACATCCCCGGTAAGAATGAACCATATATTGAAATACATTATAGGTTGGGACATTTCTACTCATCTATATGTAGTGAGAGATTGGGGCTAAGGGTGAGGTTATCCATCATTCCCCTCATCATACTGGATATTGGAGAAAGAACCCCCCACAAATCATTTTGATCTTGGTTTCCCTATAGATGTGGGTTGGGTATCATATGAAATAATAAAATATATAATAATATTATGAAAAACCATAGTAAAAGAAACAAATAAATCATAAAATCATTAGTCACTATCATCAAATAGGAAACCTACCTAGCAATGACGAGATTATTATATCAATTAATCAGACAAGAAAAAAATAATTAGTTCATCAACCAAGAATGAATATTATTTCCTTTACATTACAGTTATTAACATTATAATCCTCTGATAATTTTTCTGATGGAACTATTCATTCCTTCATTTTATTCTCAATTATTTTATAAAAATATGTACACATTGAGAACCAATCCAATGATTTCATTAATTAAATATAATATCATAATCATTTGTGAACTCTAGGGATCAACCTAAGCTACCTATAAAAAATTCACTCATATGGAATATCATCAAAATCCATCCTGCCATTGGAATCTAGTCATATAAATTATACCTGGACATAATTCCATGAGGAAAGCATCAATGTATAAGACAAACTTGATGAGAAATCCCCACATTAAACTCATAACCACTTCCCGGATGTCCCACGAAATTTTAGATAATATAAATTCCTCCCCCCATTACGAACATCGAACATCTCTAAAGCCCTTGGCTAGTATCCCATAGCTCATCATATAACCCTCAACCTATATAGCCATAGTTCATTGTCACATTGATCATCTAGTATTTGAATGACACAATCTATAAATATTATGTTTATGTTTTCTAGACGTAGGTGGAGGTATTAAGGCCATGAAATTTAGATATTTAGGTTTTCCACAATAAGAAATGAGCTTATTCAGCTACAAAATTTTTAAATATAACAAAAATTATTAATTCCCATTTGTATGTAACTTTTATATTAGGCTCAGGATTTATTGACATGGCAACCTAATGTAGTATATGATTGTAGATAAAATCAATGAAACATTATACACATATTAATTTTGAATTTAATAAATTCCAATAGGAGAGAAAATTATTTATCATGAGATTCATCCTTGTAATTAATATATATGAGTGGACTAAAATTGTTAAGCAATTTTTATGAATATTAAACACGTTGAATGGCATAAAAATGAAACCAAAAAGATAGTACACTATCTAATAAATATAAGGACGCAACATTTGACACATTTCTTCATAAGTTCCCAATGAATAATTTAATTCATATTATATTATATTAATTATCATTAAAATACAATCACACCCATTTCCACTTTATGATAACGATACTTTTAAATAATTCTCAATAATGTTTATTAAGAATTTTAACATTGTATAATGTTATCTATTTTAATTTTTCAAATTATATTTACACTTTTAAATAAGAATTTATAGTTATCTCTCTACGATAATTTCTAGAATAATAGTAATTGTTCTAAAACATGAAATTATTTGGTTTTTATTTCTTATGAAAATTTTAATGATTAATAGATACTATTATCTACTTCAGGTGATGAATAAATAAATTACATTATTGAAAATATAATCAACAATATTAAACATATAATTCAATATGTGACTTCTGGATTCAATGATAATCATAATTATCATCATCTTTCAATATTAGTTATAATTAAAATATGAAAATAATAATAATTATAAGTTAAACATAATCAGTATTCAAAAAACATATATTGCATTTCATGAAAATGTAATAGTATGATAATAATATTTTATAGTATATATTAGTTCTTCCATGTATAATATTATATTCAAATTAAAGAAATAAAAGTAATAATTGAATCAATTTATATCATTCTCCCCTTCCATTTAAGTTCAGAGATATGCAATATCAGTTATCTACAACATGTGAAAATTCATCATCTATTAATTTTTTTAAAATTTAGTATCATGAATTACTAAGGAGATAATACAATGACGTGTTCTTATTCTGATAAACAATCAATATAAATATCTTCATATAGTAATAACTCATTTTCTCCCTTTCATTATTTATTTACGAGAGTTTTTATATTTTAGGTTTGGGAAGTAGTTTCCCAGATTTATCATGATAATTATTTTTCATGCGATATAACCATGTTATTAACATTTAAAACTTAATTAAAATCATTTAAATGAGGTACAAATAGTTTTGATCTGACCATGATTAAAATTTAAAATATTTATAAGTAATTGATCTCTTAAATTGAGATGAAGGCTTCAAAAGGGTATTACTTCAAATAGGGGAGAGAGGGAGAGATTAATTATACATTGAAATCACAGCTTAGACACATGATCAAGAATATTATATCAAATTAATAAGGATCAGGATGCTAAATGAGGAGGATCTATGATCACCCAGACTAATGAAAAATAAATTATATTTGAATGTGTGATAATTATGTTATATTATGAAGAAATTTTTATTATACATACTCTATAAAATTATCCATGCATTACATTTTATTATCATTTAATTCAGTTTTGAACAATTTTTTTATTGTAATCCAACTAAAAACACTTATTATAAATGATAAAATTTTAAATAAGTGAAAACGCATTTATACCTTAGATTTTTAGCAATTAAAACAATTAAAAATAGGAAAAAAAGATGTCAATATGAAATAGGGAGGAAATCATACTTTCTACACAAAATTATTTAGCTATACATCAAAGGTACATGTTGTGTCAGGGTAACAATATCACACCATTATGAATAAATATGTTCCCAAGGACCATGACACAATGATCCATGAACCCTCACTCGCTAGTCATAACAATAGCTTACCATTACCTGGTGAACAACCTACCATTATGGTGAATTAAATATTTCATTAAATCTCATAAATAATAGATGAAAACTTGACATGACCCTTATACAAGATTTTTTTCTATTTAGTTACCCTTATTTGAGAAGAACATTTCCCTAACTAAATAAAACCCTCACACGAAGTATTACATTCATTTAGACAAAAAAACAAGGATCAACATAACATTATATAGGAAGGATTCATTAGTTTCCCTTTAATTACTATATGTATTGGGATTATACATTTACCAAACAAGGGGATATATTTATGGAGTTTAGGATAATTTGGATTAAATTTATACTATGTTTGAAATCTATCTCATATCCATACACATCCTTTATAAAATCCTCTTTACATTTACACATCATCAATGCCATGTTTAAAGGTAAATATTTTACTAAAAATACTAAATTTCTAATTAATCAAACATATAAATAATCATTAAAATATTTTAATATTTACTAAAAATTTCTAAAAATCATCAAAAAATAAGGGAATCCATTTTAAAATCTTCCAAATTAATTACAAATTTACTTTAAAAACAGTAAATTTGTTTTAATAATTTAAAAACCATTTTGAAACCACTTATTAAAAAAATAAAAAACTATTATGAACTACTAGAAACATTAAAATGAAAATGGAAGACTCATTAATAGTTTAGACCTTTTTAGGTGATACACATTTGATATTTTGATCTCAAAATATTTCTAATATTACTCCTGATGCTGGTTTAGTGGAATCGATCGTCTTTCATCCAGAACATGATCTAAATCATGATCCATTTGTTCTTTTAAGATCATGTCTTGGTATCTCAAACCGGAATGTGACGATGAGAGACTCTTAGTCTATAGATAAAAAACCCTAGACCACTCTTTTTTATTGAGAGATCTCTCTGTTTGAAAGATGTTGTTCAAAGTGATCATCATTCTTCTAAAATGAGTTATCCAACTATTTTCTCTCATTAGGGTAAGGTTATATAATAATAAATTTCATAGGGGCCCTTAATATAATATTAAATCCTTTATGTACTTCACTACTTGTAAAATAATAAAAATAAAATTTTATTTATTGGCATGTGCAATCTCATTCAATGATAAACATTATTTACATTCTGGTAAAAAAATATTTATCACCAGAAAATAAATATTGGTCCCCATTCCCCCTTAATCATTTATTGAAATCTAGAATAAATATTTAAATAAATATTATTCATCCAATAAATGTATATGTCTTATATTTAATGTCTCGTGAATGATTATATATTTTAATATTAATGAAAATAAATATTTTATGTTTCCTTTTCAATAAATCAAGAAATAAATAAATATTTCATTTTATTGTTTTGTGAGAAAAGAATAATTTCAATATTCTCATAATAACTTATAAATTAAATAAATAAATATTTATTATTTTTTGAATATTGCACAGATAAATAAGTATTAATATTTCCATTTAATTAATCAATTACCTTGTGAATAATTATTTTTTTGATATTTTAGATTACTATATCATAAATATATATTATTTGTTATATTGGATAATATTGTTTATTACAGCCAATAAATGTGAATTATATATGAAAAGGATCAAATGAAACAATAATTGTGTGACCCTCTATGATTATTTCCTATTGGTATTAAGAAGGCTTGTCTAAGGTCCATGATTACTATCCAGTAATGGGTAATGTTTTCCAAAGAGAATGAAGTTAATAGTATAATATTGAAAATCATATATGAAGACTCATTATGTAATACAATCCCTTTAACTCGATATCTATAATAATTTGGGGTGAAAACTTCTTGTGATCCACCCATGTGCTCACTTTCTCTTTCTATGAATCTCTAGATTAAACTCATAAAAAACATGGTGATGGAATTTATCATATAGATACATCCCAATCAATGTGGTTTGGATATTAACTTCTAAAATGATGCAAGGGATACATCGTTTCTAAACATATCCATTAATAATATATCATTCATGAAATACTAAACATATAAAACTTCCCCTTGAAATATTTTATCATGGTTTATGAAAATGATTCTAAGAGAATGATCCCAAAAATGATTTAATATTATTATTAATGTATAAGGAAAATTAAACATTCTCATAGATAGGAATACTCGATGACACTTAAACAAGAAGAATTCATACATGAGGTTCTTTCCTCCCAAACTCCTTCATTAGGGATTATCACATGACAAATATATGAGGTGAACCTCATATTCTTACAAGCACTCACTCCTAATGACCAAAATATTATATTTCCATCAAATAATTTCATCATAATCATATGGCTAATATTTAAGAGATATAATCATAAAACCTAAATTCCTCCTTATAGAGGGATCTTTTATGATTTATATTGATGTGAGTCATAATATAGGATAACATTGCATTAAAATTATATAGAAGAGAGAAAATATGTGATATGATATTTCATTCATACTCAACTGATTGAATATTTATAGGTATTCTAAATTAAAATTTACTTTTTATTAATCTGCCATGTCTAACAACTTGGAAAAATTAGTGTTATGAAATTTAGAGGTTATGATGTAAGATATTGTTTGGGAAGATATTAATCATTTATTGAGAGTGGGTATGTTAAATTGGTTTTATTTTCAAGACTTACACCTAGTATAGAGTGATAATATGGAATCAGTGTAATATGTATTAATGTTAAAATAGTGGTAGTAATGATGTTAGAATGGATAGGGATTCCTTATTGGAGAATGATATAAATAACCAGGATAGTGTTCCCTTAGAATCCATTAAATTGGATATTTTTCATGGGCCTAAACATATTCGATCAATAGTGATACCATGTTTGTTATTTTAAACTATATAAATCATATGTCGGGAAAGTTTTCATTCCCCATTTAGTGTGTAGAAATTGAGTTGGATGCCACATATTGAGCGAGGATATAGTGTTTTTCATGATAGGAAAAATCAACGTTAAACATTAAATGAGTTGGTTGTCTTTCCATCCTAGTTTTTATTTATCTATGAGATATCTAATATGTTTACCATACCATGATTTGTTTTTTTACGTTATGGGATGATATAAACAATGATGCTTAAAAAATGTGGTTTATATGATTCCCACTGTTTGATATGTTTTTCTATTGTTAGACTACTTACCCATTCCCCCAGTTATTCGTAAGAGCTAGGATTACATTCTCACATGGGTTAATGATTCTTATAGACTTATATGACAATATAAATGTGTTAATTCTTTTTATAGTGTGACAGAAACAAACGATTCAACATAGAAAACTGATTTTGGGATGTTTTGTTGACATATGTATCATTACCAATGGAATTGGGATGAACTACTCATGATGATATAATTCCATGGAATTGGACGAGATTTTCATCCACTCATGTTATGGAACAAAACTGGGGATTTAGATCCTACATATGAGTTTTCATAACTATGGATTTTACTCCCATTATGTGAGGTGATCATATTTTTGGAATATATTCCCTTTAAAGTGGGATCTGATTCCCATTAGGTTGTGTTTATAATTCCCATTTGTCTATGGTGATTATGGTAATGAGACCCAATTCCCAATTAAAATAACAATCACTATATAATTAGATACTTTTCCCTTATACATGTAAATAAAATTGGGAGTGGGATGTATTACCTTGGTTATGAAACATCAGTGTAAGGGGAATTGATTAATGTGATGGAATGGAATTCTATTTTATATTTCCCTTTGGTGTGGTATTTACTTCCCATGATGTTATATTTTCAAGAAAGGGGATGAGATTCCCATGATAAAATTCCCATTTATTTAATATTTCTATTGGGAGTGGGATAAACTGTCAATGATGTGATGATTACATATAAGGGGATGAGATACAGATGTGAAATTAGTTATTTTTAGATGTTATTATGATAATTATGATGTGTATATTGACTAGGGATACATTCCATATTTAATTTCTGCCTATAGATGAGGACACAAAGACCTATTCTAATGATTTAGTTTTAATGTCATTGTTAGTTGAACTTCATTTTTAGTGAGGCTATTCCCATACTTATGACACTATTATTAGGAAAAACTACCCCAATATTTATGTTTTTGATATCTTAGAGACATTATTATCTCTGTATGGTTATGTTATTGTGGAATTGTTACATCATATTGATCATTGTAAAATGATAGGATGTTATACCCATTGATATTAACTTGTAGAGAGTTTCTTCATTAGTGAACATGTTATATCTTAAGAGGCTTCCCAACATTTTGTGAAGATGGTATTCAATAAATAATGTGATTGATGAGTACCCATGGATGGGACATAATTTCTTATTTCCACTTACTTATTTTTTTATATTTTTGGGCATATCACTGTATGAATTTACCTTCTTATACATGATATATATAAGTAATCCATTTGTGATGGCATGCAATGTTTTAAATAAATCATTTTTGGAGGCCATGGAACATTGGTAACAAAGTAAAACTCATTACTTCTAAAGGAGGAAGGGGTATGATCCCTACATTGGATGGTTGATCAGTTGATATTTTAATGATACGTGATATGGGACCTAGAAAAGAATCCTGACTAGTTTTTCTATTATCCATAGTTTTTTATGTACTTTCTAGGTTTTACATGATATTGGCTTTTGGGAGATACTATTTTCATTTGTTTGCATGTATGAAATTTCTACTACTCATTTTATTATAACATGAGAGGTGTAACTATTTATTGATAAAAATTATAAGTGACCTAGTATTTCTTTGAGTTAGCTTTTAGTGACATATTTTATATTTCTTTTATTGTGATCTTCGATCATCTTCACAAAAGTGTATAGTATCCCCATGATCACCTATAGAACATTCCCATTTTTCGGTATCCAACAGTGTATAAAGAGGATTGATTAATGTATGTAGAAAAAATTTTAGTCCTGGTGGAGGTGAACCCGACCAGTGGTGCTAAAATATAGTCAGATGTATAACTAATGTTTTGATGGTTCAAAATTTTGGGAAGTTCTTCCATAGAAATAATTTCCAACTATTTTATATTTTCATTTGACGTGGGATAGAGTATCCATGAAGTAATACTTATAAATAAGGGGATGAGATTCCTGATATGAAATTCCCTATTATTTGATATTTCCAATTAGAGTGGGATGGTCTACCAGGGATGTGAATTTTCAAAGGATGGAAATATAGTTTCAAGGGAAAATTGGTTATTAGGGGGACATGAATACATCTATTATGATGTGTCATTGAACTAGGGATTCATACCCACATACGTTTATTCATGGGGATAAGAAAATTACTCCCACACACGATGATGTAGTGGGAACACATTATCTTGTTGTATATGATTTATAGAGACCCTATTCAAAATGTTTTATATCGAAAATTAGAATCTTATAACAATATATTAATGATTGTGATATCTAGTAGATGTCATCTCTTCTATCTTGTTCTATGACTGGTATATGTATCACATGTATTAGTTATGATAATATGAAAATATTTTATTCCAACTAACTATGAGATTGAATTCTATGCCTAATCAATGGTTATGTGATTTTTTAGAGAAATCCAAATATAAAACATGTATTCTTTAAAAGAGTTGAATGAGGAGTACGCATGGGTGTGGTGTAATTTATTATTTTTCTCCTTCCAATTTGATATGTTTTTTAGAATATCACATTTTATGTAAAATTTCACAAAATGAAAATCTCTTAGGGAATCATTTCTTGTTTCTTAATGAGTTGCATTAACACCATTTTTATGTGATCTTGGATCATCGATACCGAAGAATACATAATGATATCATTTGTTAGTATGTTCACGGACTCTACATTGGATTCAAGAATTGTGGTTATTGATAGGGCCTACGATGTGGAACCTTTCATGGACTGGAGACCTATATTTCTGTTACCCCTAGATATTTATGTACTTTTTGGGTGGGGTATGAGATCTTCCAATAGAATATCCTATTTTATTATGTGTGATTTTATGACATCACTACTACTCATTTTTTTATAACAATAGAGTTGTTTCTTTATATTTATGGAAGGTAGATATTATATATTATTTTGTTTTTGTTTTTCCTTTGGTGACTATTTTTATATTGACTCTCTTATTATTTTTGGTAATATTGACTAGAGGGTATTGTACCTCCTAATATCCTATATACCATTGATGTTAATCGATAGACTATGGTGTACAGGTAGGTATAATTGATGTATATAACACCCATTTTAATCACATTAGAGATGAACCTGACCAAGGATTCTATAAAGTGGTGGGATATTCATTCCATGTAATTATTTATAAAAGGAAGGGGATGGGATTCATGTGAAATAATGCCAATTTATTTTCTATTTACCTTTGCAGTGGGATGTACTGCAAATGATGTGATACTTAAATGGGAGAGTGTGGGATACCATGGATAAAATGCAATATTATTTGATATTTTCCATTGGAGTGGGAGAAAATTCACATTAGTTATTCATACAAGGGTAATAGATTCTCACAAAAAATTTGTTGTTTAGGAATGTGATGTTGTCTCTTTGGATGTGGTATAGGATGAAGGATTCTTACCCTCTTTCCATTATACACTTAGTTAAGGGTGATATTCCCACTCATGATGATGTCATCAAGACACGATTCTCTCTTTTATGTGATTTATATGAAATTATTTCCGTACATATGACTCTTTTATCTAGATGTACTATCCATGTTTTAAGGATTTTAATATGTTAAGGATGTTATGCATATTGTTTAGTTATGTTATTTGGACATATTTCCCATGTATTAGTAATTATACTATGACGAGTTGTTATTATTAATGACAATTAAGTTGGATGTGATGCCAAGGGAATTGTTATATAATTTGTTCAAAGCCACCCCGACTCTCATTAAAGTAGGTATGGATTACATGGGGTGACTGAGCAGAACCCCTTGGTGTGACATAATTTATATTTTTTATCCAATTTATTTGATATATTTTTTTAGCAAATTACCCTTTGAAAAAACATCATTATACAATATATGTTTTGGGACAACATTGGTGGTGGCAGATTGTGTTGTACCGACACCCTTATTAGGTGATCCTGAAACTTTAGTACCTTATAAGACCTCATGATTGGATGAATTATTAAGTGAATAAGTCCTAATTTGGATCTATTAGATATAGAGATTGATGTGTGGTTGGTTATTAGTCTAATAAATTACTTGGGACCATTTTAATATTATATATATTTTTTAAATAATTTTTGGGTTTGGTATGTTATCTACCTATGGGAGATCATATTTTTTATATATGGATTCATGAAATTACTTCTCCTCATCTTTTTATAAAAAGGATGTTGTTATTATTTATTAATGCAACTTTGTTGTACTACAAGATTTATTTGGATTATCTTATTGTAAGTATTTTTATAATACTTTCACTTTTATTTATGTCTATATGTACTAAAGGGTACAATCTCCCCATGATCTCCTATAGACCCTCATCATTGGTCCATAACCTTTGGCATCTGTAGAGGCATAAATAAGATATGTGGAACCCATTTCAGTCATGGTAGAGGTGAAACCGACCAAAGAAACTGAATATTTTTATGAGATCCTTATTCATAATTGATTTAATCATTGTTATATTGTAGAAATCGATTGTATTTTTGTAGAATGGAATGGATTATATGTCATGATCGCGGATATAAGATTCATGAGTGAAAATCTAGGTTACTAGGGGGTTGGGTTTGTTGTTCTAAAAATTTACGATTATACAAGTTTTATTTTGAATATGAAAATTATGATGTTTTACGATTATTGATTTTTATGTTTTATTTTGGACATGGGTTGATAGAGGAATTTTTCTATGAATTACATTAACACATAAGATTTACATTCCATTCGTGTTATTTTATGTGGATGAATCCCTTAACTGTTATATAATTACAAATTTTTAAATGCATTAGTAATTAATCATAAATTATTTTTCTATATAACATAATGGTGTAATTATATGTAATACCACTCGTGCTTTGATTTTTATTAATTTTTGGGTAATTGATGAGGTGTATCCAATTTATATTTGAAACCTTACTTGATAATGTTATGGTTGGGTTCAGTAATGTCTTTATGTTATGGGACACCTATTTTTTATGGTGTGTACGAAGTAATGAAATATATTTCATACTACATCCATTTATTTATCTCCATTGATGGTATGATGTAACATATTACATTGTATGCACCATAAATATACTTATGGATGTGAGAGTGATCCAGGAAGGTGTAGCATAGTATGTTGATACCTTGTGAGCATTGAAAACCGATGGTGAAATCTTAGTATGGGCATAAGGATTCCTCTATTGATAATGTCAAAGGGCGGGGGATAAAATATTTCTTTCCTAGATATTTAAGAATAAATTATAATGTAGTGACTTTATGTGTTTTGAACTTCATCATATATATTCTATAGACTATGATGCATTTCTTAATTATAGTATTTATGATTTAGGATGTAGTGCATTGAGTTTCATCCATGTGGAAGGGTGAATTTTGTTCTCAAATTCATGATGGGGTGTGATGATGTGAAGGTATCCTGATATAAAAGTGAGAAACTAGTGTGTTGATTCATTTTTTAAAATGAGAATGGGTTTATGATTGTATGATGTAGATTATTTTCATGAAACATGAGTAATCTGTGATTGGATCATGGATTAAACTAAGGGATACCTTGATATGTGCTGATATGGAAGTATATGGGTGATTTTTAGAAACCTAACCTACATACATTCAAGGATTAATAATTTTTTATTAGTTTTGTGGTATTAGGTTTATTGATATATTACTATAAATGATGTGAATTGGGTTATTAATAGGGTACCACTCTAGGGGGTACGTTGTTTCTTTTTTTAAATTTGCGATGGAATACCATGTCCACCATTGTAGGTAAGGATTTATGACATATCCCTTGATTTTACATTAATGTATGGCCTTACACACTATGTGGGTGTATTTTATTGATTTATGTGATTTAATACTGATCTTTTACTAATGATCATTGTTTGTGTTGGAACAATTTTCCTTGCATAACATGTGATAATTGGTGATTGTTGGATTTTTTGAACTCTCCGGTTAAGAGAGTTTTTTATGTGAGTTTTGTGTGACTTAATGTTATGGTATGTTGACCTTTTAAATGTTTTTTGTTTCATTTTGGAATATTTAACATTCAATTTTTAGGTTTATAAGGATGCTTGTTTAATCCCTTGAGACCCATGAATAGTATATGTCCTTGAACGATGCCTGTAATTTTGTGGTGGAGTTGGGATGCCTTATACCTTCTGATATATTAGATATAGGTTGATAAATTATGATAGATTTTTAGATTATCACCATTAGGGCTTGATAATTTCTATGATGATGATGGAAATCTGTGAGATGCCTTGATTTATCTAAGGGTGTTAACCCTTGACGTTACAATGTTTAATTCCAACACATTGATGTTAACTCTGACTAGTTTTGTGATGAATGAACAAGTGAGGTGGTTGTTAGATTTATTGTGACACTGATATTTTTTTTATCAGTGTGATTGATTGTGTTTTGGGTAGTTTGAAAATTATATTCGTAGAGTTTGGAATCATATAGAATATTAATACATCTTGTGGAGATATATCGAGTCTATAGTATGTTAGAAATAGGGAGTCACATTATAGTGAAATGGGTCATAGGTTTTGGATTTCCTTCATTAATGATTTAGTATATTTTAGTGAATCTTAAATTATTTTGGATGTTGGTCAAATTGATCACCATGATGTCAAATGATATAGAGTGAGGTACATGGGGTTGTTTTTGATTGGCTGTGATTGGAAATGTCTTGTGTTTTTCATCTTTCATGTGACAATGTATTGTAAGGACATCAACATGTATGACTAATGAGGTGGGAAATTATATGATGGTATTCCACCATTGTGGTTTTTTATATTAATCCTTTTTTTGGTGGATTATAGTGAGTTCCATTTGTGAAGCGTATTGAAAACCTAGAACATTTTTTGAACGAGATAAACATTATTTCTTAAATATATGTATTAGATATTTATATATATATATATATATACTGTTAATGGAAGAGGAAAAATTTATAGAGTCATATTGTGAAAAATTGCTAGGTTAGTTCATTTGATGACTGACTAGCATGGTTTTAGAAATTTTACTTTTTCGGGGACCCATTCAAAATATTTTAGTACTCATGTGGAGTGTGAAACCCTCTGTAATGAGGGAGAGGAATATTAATTTGGATCGAGTATCAGGAGTGAGTTTATGAGACTAAGGCCTATAGATTTTCGTGTTTCCAAGGTGTATCATTGTGTGATCAATGGTCTAGTTTAAACTTGGGATGTCTTCCATGGGGGTATGTTTTTGGTTAATTATAAATATTTTACTTCCATTAAGGATGGGTATCATGTGGATTTTGTGGAATAATATGATGTAAAAATGCTCATGGTAATATGTCTTTTCGTGTCAGTATATGATTTAATGTGATGACTAATGCATTCATATGAGATCAAGAGGATGTATTAAATATAAATCTAAATAGATTTTTTATGAAAATATCAATGAATATGATGGATCAAAGTGTGGTTAATTTGGGGTTTTGATTACTTTTACTAGTTTGAGTACAATGTCGACTTGACGAAAGATATTAGTAGGTACGGTTTCATACTATTCTTCCAATATTGATGATTGATGTGGTTTATGAGAGATGAATGTGGAAACTTCTTGGGGATAATAAGTGTTATGATGGGGGATTTGTAACAACCAAACATGGTTCATGTTGGGAGAGCCTAAGGAGATTCAGGTTCCAATAAGCTTAAAACCATTCCCTTTTGAGATGATTAGATTCATGTAGAACATTGTTATATGTGGATGCATTTTAAAATATTATATGGATGTTCTGAGGTGTTTGATCAAATTTTGGTAGCTCGAATCATGTTTTTACACACTAAAGGTGTGAATAGTGAGGAATAGTGGCTATGTAGAGTTATTGAGTACCCATCCTGGTTATATTAGGTACCCGATGGAGTTCCCAGGGGACCAGATTTCTACCTAGATCTATCATGATGCGGGTTATTTGTACCGCATACTCGGTGTAGCATAGGGTATTTGATATTGGTGGAATTGGTACCCATTACTATTTAATTTTTAATTTTTTTATTACATAAAAAATATTCTTTCATGGATTCTTAACACGAAAAACCATTTCTAGTTTCCTTTTTCTTAGACATTGAAATGTGGGAGGGAGTCTTCTCTCCACCCTTCTTCCCCAATATTGAATTCCATGGATCCAAGACCTCAGGGACAATTTTCTTGAAAATTTTAGGTAGGGTTTATCCCTTCCCATTACCTCTTACTTTTAACATCTACAATCCTACAATTTTTTCATATTAGAGGTATATTTGCGATGATGATTCCACCGATTCATGGGGGAATTAGTCATGATTGATGGGGTTTTGGATATAAATGACTAAGAGAGGTTCAAAGAGGATATAGAAACTGATTTTCATGCTGTTTTGTTTGATGTATTTTTTATACAAAATGTAATATTCTTTTACCATTTAATTGTAAATTAATTGATCATTTATTTGACAGAAAATGTTAGGATTTTTTTGTATGTGGGCACGAGAGTGTGACGTAAACTGCCTTCTCTATTTTTCTATGGGTTTCGATGTTGCTACAATATTTTGTGAGATATCTTTTTAATATAACTAATTAATTAAATATGAATATAATTTTTCATTTGATAATAATTGATTTACAACCAATTTAATTAATTG
The DNA here is from genome assembly GCA_963277665.1 of Viscum album. Classification (NCBI taxonomy): domain Eukaryota; kingdom Viridiplantae; phylum Streptophyta; class Magnoliopsida; order Santalales; family Viscaceae; genus Viscum; species Viscum album. The sequence goes on along the minus strand of OY728161.1, from coordinate 2,005,976,069 downwards.
CTTTTGGATATAGAACTTTTTATTTATGTGAAATGTTTTTTTGAACATGGAGTTAGATAGGAATAAAAAATAACCCCATTCTTGGTAGGTGGACTCTATGTTTCTCAAGTTGTTTTGAGTTATTTCAGGAAACATATGACATGAGATATAAATTCTATGTGAGATTGAACCAAAATTAAATTTATTGTTTCCCTTTGCTCAATATTGGTTGGATAAGTTCATATAGGGTTGTGATTGAACCACCCACTTCCAATCCTTAATGTATTTACCACCAATGGTAATAGGATTAATCCAAAGTGTCTAGACCCTATAATAAAGGCTCATTATGGGATTTTCTTTGGTTATCTTATAATTACAAGGAATTGTATTAGGTTTCATTCAATACTTATGAAAAATTGAGTTGTGAAATTTAGCGGATCCAATATAATACCATGCATGTAATGATTTCTATCACTACTTGAGGGTGAGTATGTGACATTATAACTACGTTCTATCCTTCAATGTGGTGTATAGTTATACCCTGGAAACCTAGTGCCATGGATTAATGTTAATGTAATGATAATTATTTTTTCAGAAAAAAGATGCATACCATTGGTCAAACATTGTATATTGGTCCAAGAATAGGTTCTCTTAGCTACCATTGAGTGTAATATGTGTGATTTAATCAAGGTTAGTGATAGGCTTGATCTGAGTGAAACATAATTAATTCCTAATTATACTTCATGAACTATATTATTGATGTGATTGGTTAGTGTTCCTTCACATATAGGATTGTGTTAATTGAGTGGGTAATTCCTTGGTTTGATTGAACATATGAGATGGGTGTGAAAGGACCAAATTAGATTAGATCTTGAGTGAGTTGGATGTTATTCCATCCTAGTCGTTATTTATATAACTAGATTCCTAAGTTGTTTATAATTCCATGATGTTTTTTGTCTTTGTTATTGGATTATAATCCCAACTTTGTTGTTAATGCCTTGAAGTGGATGAGATCCCCCATTGATGATATGTTGTTTGAGTGTGGGATGACCTTCCCATTTAACCCTTTATTGATATCTCCTAGGAAGATTGGCTAACTTTGGTGAAATAATCATATGTCATGGGATAACGTATGAAATGTGTTGATTATCTTCATATTATGGGATGGAATTTTTACTCATATCATGAAACTCTAGTTGGGACATTTTTTTTAAAAAAATTATCATTACACTTCGATGTGGGTGATGTGAAGAGCCAATCATGTGGATATCATCAAACCTAATATTAAAACATGGTTTTTAGTACGTTGTAAAATTAGGGCCATATCTCTAGGATCTTGGCCCAAAGAGTCACTATCCATATACATATGAATGATTTTTTCTATGTTTTCTAATAAAGACATAGGGGGTGAAGCATAAAACCAAATTGAGAATGAAAATGTTGGAAAAATGAATAAATGAAAGGATACACCCATGGGTTCAATGTTAGTGACACTTCATTATCATAATGTTTTGACTATCTATCTTACTCTATGTTTATTCCATGAAACTACTGTAATAACCCAGGTTTTTAAGAAGTTAATTCTTTCCATAAACTATATTTTTATTATTATGATCTATTTATTTCTATTCATTCGAAGGAATTGAAATTGATTAGAAAAAATGTCATTCAAGATATTAATTTAATAAATAAAAATTTATTCATTAATAATAAAAAGTAAAAAAAACAAGTGCTTCACCCCATGGATTATCACACATCATGGATAAATACATCTATTAAATGTTCACAATTAAATATGGTAAAATATTTAGAAAATAATAAAATATTACTAACTAGGAAACCCCTACATCATCCTCAAACTTGAAGATCAGCAATTTCCACAAAACCTATAATCAGAAAGGGCACAATATAAGGAAAAAGCATTATGAAAAATATATAATATAAAATAAGAACTATTCCTTGTGAAGTGAGATTTGAAAAATAAAAATTATTTAGTAGGTCTATATATAAATATAAATGAAATACAGTCATTATAAATGGAGTGATTCTAAATATGGTCATTCAAAATATGGTTATTGAGAATATGGACATTGGATATACATCCAATAGGTAAGCTACAGTCGTTTATTGTTTATTAGAAAATATAAAATAATATAAATATCAATGAAATAATAATTTAATAATAAAATATTATATATATTTACAGATTATGTATAATTTTTAATAATAATATTATTAAAATATGATATGAAATATATGAAGAAATAAAATAATAATTTCAATATCAAATTACTAGTAAAATTAAATTTTATAATCTAAATATTTAACTTCCATGGTACATGTTAAGGTGTATTTAGTATAAATATATTTAGGTCCCCTAGGATTGATATCCTAAGGGGGGGAATCAGGGTATGAAGCATTAAAAATACTTCCCCTTTTTATCTTATTTAGGTTGTAAGACAAAACTCTATTCTCTCTCTCCTTCATGTAGCCGAGTATGAATGAATTTTGACGCATGCATATGACACATCAATTTCACTTGATTTACTCTCACTTTGCTACGTCCAAGGAGTATACATTAGAGATGTTCCGATGTACCAAATAATCTATAAGAGCACTGTTGTTTACATGTTCTATGTGGACTCACTCTCCCTACTGGTTTACAACCATTCACAATTTGAAAACTCACTACTCTCTCTCTACTGATGTGAGCTCACTACTTCTTCAGAATATCCACTAACTGTTTATAGAACTATAGGTATCTTGATTATCACTAATGAATAAATCCTCAGTTATAGATAGAGGCACTATTAAAGTCAAAATTTCATCCACTGATAAATACCATGTTTCCATTGATCACTGGGCACAACCTTTGGAAATACCTATGCAAGGCTTTCTACTTCATGAAGCTCCCAATTTCAGAAATCTCCAATAAAAAATCAAAATTATCCAACCTATTCATGAAGATCACTACTTTATAGAGCACACACTAGTCTTTGTGATTTATTAAAGCTAAGAAAGCCTCCATGAAGCACTCATCCTACACAAAGCGAAATTGGACTTTACGACACAACTCCCTTTCGTAGAGCTCAAATGCATCTATGAATTCCCTTTTCTTTCACGACACACCCTACTCTGCGAATCTCCAACGCAAATTTAGAGCTTCATGTTTTTATTTTGTTCTCTCTACTTCCCTTGAGGGGGGAGTGGTGTATTTATAGGTGTTTCCACAGACTCAATAACCTTCCGTACAATGTTAGCACCAATTCAACTAAACTTGCAATGCTCCAAAATTTATATCGAAATTCTCTCTATATCTCGAAGCACCAAAGATATTTTTGGATATCAGAGCTTTTCTTAATTGCGGAGCATTACATAAATTCCTTTGCGCCACCCCCGAATATCTTCACTGCAATACTCTTAACCTCTACTATTCATGAATCTCATTTTAATCATAGAGCTCATCATCAAAAATATTCCAGTCTTTGTGAAATCTACTTCATGAATCCCATCTTCATGAAACTCATGTATATTCTTATTTTTATGATTTCTTCATGGAAAATTAATTTTCTCAATTCTCACCAAATTCCAAATCTTGGATCACAAATTTTTTGAAATCTCTCAAAAGAGACACCACCATGCATCTGTTCTTTCATACCAACTCCAGATATTTCATTCCTTTTTCATGGTTCTTTGTGAACATGGATTGTCAACAACTTCTACCAAACTCGATAAATCACAATGAAAACCTACATTGTCAACAATCACAACCAACTTCAAAATGCAATAATGTTTCCTTGAGGGTTTTTTTCCCAACAATATCCCACATTGGGATTGTGGAAAACACTTCTCAAAAAGTTTATATGCACATTGATTCCTCACTTATTCTCCATCCATCCAATACCATCATTTTCCTCTTGAAATTTTGATAGAGACCAGTGATTCAATAACCACATACTCTATGCCCACATGATCAACGCTCAGTGTGAGATACAAGAGTAGTGAGAAAAGATAATCAATGAATCACTTCATTTCTGACACAAATTATTGAATCCATACTTATACAAAACAAATATTTTCATCACAAACCTCATCTATCATGATATATAATCTTTGATTGATCACTTCAAGCATATTTTGATTTAAAAAACTCCTCATATCTCATTTCCCTACCCCTATCTCGCTCCTCCTCCGGTCAGCTTCTCCCCGTGTCATTTATTAAGTAATTTTCTCCCTTATCCATATTTTATCCCCTTTAAGAGTCACTCATTCCACCCTTAATGAATGAACACAAAGGGCACAAATTTGTTTCTGCAACATTAGAAATAACACAGATTATCACAATATAGAAAAATAAATCATACCTCGGGGGAGGGGAATCCCACATCCACACTTTTTCAAGTACGGTAAGTTTAATGAACTCAAAAACCATGTCAAATCATCTCAATAGCATTCGTCGGTAAGTCCTTTGTCAGAATATCTACAATTAGTAACTATGTAGGCACATACTCAAACATCACTAGCCCTTACTACACATTATCCTTGATAAAATGATATTTTTTTCTCAATGTGTTTTGTCCTTGAGTGATGTATTTGATTTTTTCTATAATTAAAAACACTAAAATTATCACATTGGATTCCGATCGAATAATATAGTTCAACGCCCAAATCATCGAGCTGCTTCCTCATCCAAAATAACTATGTGAATGCTTGAGTGGATGAAAGATACTTAGCCTATGAAGTGCTCAATGAAATGAAATCTTTCTTCTTTCTTTGAAATGGAATACAAAATACACCAATATAGAAAGCACCACCTAAAATTGATTTGATATCATCCACTGAACCATGCCAATCTGTATCTATATATCCCATCAAATTCGGATGATATTTTTCATTATACTTCAAACCAATGTCCATCATTCCATTCATATACTGAAGTATCCTTTTTTACAACAAGCATTTGTATTTCCTTGTGATTGCTTGGATATTGTTCTATATGGAATGTGGCGAATACAATATTGGGTCTCATCATTTTTAGGTACAGTAAAAATCAAATAATATGCACGTATCCTATGATATTAAATTCCTTGTCATCATCATCTTTCGATAATTCCATCTGGGTAGATATCGAAGTCTTCATATCCTTGGTATTTTCTATTCCAAATCCTCTTCGAACCTCCTTATCATATTTGTTTTGATAAGTTAATGTTCCATTCCATTCATGTGACACCAATAAACCAAAGAAAAATGTCACCTATCCAATAATTGACATTTCAAACTCACTTTTCATAAATTTGGAATAATGTCCACACTGAGCTTCATCCGATCTGCCAAATATTATTTCATCAAAATAAACCAGCACAATAATCCTTTGATTACTATTGTTGTTGAAATAGAGATTGTACTCAACACCACCATGCTGGAAACTGAGCTTCTTCAAATACTAATCAATCCTTCAGTACACTGCTGTTGGTAATTTTTTCATCCCATAAAATTCCTTATTAATCAGAAAAACCTTGTTCTCATCCCCATGATTGAGAAACCATCTAGATGGTCTATATACACTTATTCCTCTAGAACCCCATTGAAGAATATTGATTTTACATCCATTTAGAACACATTGACCTTCCATGTCACTACAATGGCTAGAAATAATCTGATTGTATCCATCCTTGCAATTGGTGAAAATGTCTCAAAAACATCTATTCCCTCTTTATGGGAGCATCCTTTACTTAGTAGTCATGCTTTGTTTCAAAACATTTCCCTATCTTCATACATATTATTTAGATAGACCCATTTAGTCCCGATGAAACAGCCTCAAAATAATATCCCACATATGGTTCTTCTTGATCTGATCTAGATCTTCTTTCATAGCATGAAGCGAGATTACCTCTTCTGCTACATCTGAAAATCATTTAGGCTCTACTTGAGAGACGAAAGAAGTCTGTTGGGGTGATTTCATTCTTCATGTCTGAACTAGAGCTGACTAATCACTATTGATATTCTTCCTGTCTATTTTAGCTCAACTGTTTTCCTTCTGTGCATATACAGATTTAACATTCTCATTCTCATCATAAATATCATTTGTTGAATCAGCATCATCCACTTCTATTACTTTTGTGTTACTTTCCTCTTCATCACATTAATTAAAAAATTATTTACCATGTTGTTGAGTATTCTTTACATTTTCCACAACAGCGACATAATTTCTCTCAGTTACTTTTCATAGTATCGTGTTTAAGCATTTTGATGCATTATTGTTTCCTAAGTATCCAATGAATAAACCCTCTTCTCCATGAAACAAAAATATCATATGATTATCCTTGTTGATGATAAAGAACTTACAAATATTCGAAAATATTTCACAGTAGGGTTCTTTCCAAAGAATATCTCATACGGAGTCCTTCCTTCATTTGGGAAAAATAATACAATGTTAGAAATGTAGACCGATGTCAAAACTGCTTCCTTCCAAAACTTCTCTGATATGTATTTTTCTATAAGAATCTTTCTGTCCATGTTGTGGATGATCATATATCTCCTTCCAACCACTCCATTCTGTTGGGGATTTCTCAATGAGGAAACATGATTCCTTATCCTGTGTTTCCTACAATAGTCTTCCATTTGACTTTTTGTTAATTCCATACCATTATCAGAAAAAAAATCACAATTTCCTATCCAAGCATCCCTTCACACTCTCTATGATACTTCTTTAAGAATCTAAACACATCAGACATATGGGTAAAAATAAATACCCTTTCCATTCAGCTATTTTAATCAACGAAAATATGTAGTACCTATCTCCATCAATTTCTCTTGGTGTGATAGGCCCACAAATATCAGCAAGCACCAATTGGTCACCCTTTTTGACTTCTTTTCCTTTTCCTTATTTCTATTTTTGGTGACCGTACATTGTTTTCATGAATCAAACTTATGAGTATGATTCCGCGATAGCTTAGAGAGGTCTCCAGACACAACACACTTTACCAAATATTCCAGGGATGGATGGAATAGATGACCAATTCATTTATCCCAAAACATTTTTTCTTCCTCTCACGATAAAAAACACATATCTTCTTCCCCACTTACTTGGTAGATATTCCCATTTGTTCTTTTTCATATAGGATCATTGTACCATCTATAACCTTGACGATAAATGCCTTCTTGGTAAACTATATTGAATTCCTTGAGTCACATACCTGACTGATGTTGAGAAATGTGTGACTGATACCTTCTACAACCAAAACGTCGACATATCTTATTTCTTTTCCTCCAAACATGGCCTTTCTCGATCTAATTATCTTCAGATATTCATTGTTTCCAAACATGACAACTCTTTCTTTGTCATATTTTATACCAGTAACCAAATCCTTATTGCATGTCATGTGAGATGTGTAACCACTTTCAAGTATCCATACACCTTAATGGTATGATGCATTAAGGGAAATTTTAGCAACCACTTCCTTATTTGATCACTTATTCTTGGCCTATATTTTTGACTTCACACTCAAAATGTATTGAGAATTATGATATTTCTATGTGTATGATTGACAGAAATCATCTTGTAATGTTGAAAATCTATTTTTCATTTTCCACTCACATGTTGGTTCACTGATTTTATTCTTGTGAACATTGTGATTCTGCATTGGCACATTCCTCTACATGATCTTTGTGAAGTATCTAACCAGGTTCCCAAATCCTCCTCACCAAAAATAGTGTCCTCTGAAATATGTTCTAGAGAACTGTTCTATATTTGGCTGCCACCTCTAGTCTTGTGCCCTTTGGAATCTCATGGATATAGAAAACTCAGTTTGTTAGTATCCCATATTTCTACATAAATAAAACATCATGAAAGGAGCATTATTGTGTGTCACTTTTTTAATTCCTATTATCCCTTGGATTCACTGAATTTATTGATTATGCTTCGTAACCATTTAAATTTTCATCCTTTGAATGGGTGAATGAGTTCTGACTTCAACCCTGTCCTCTTTCTATTTTTGATCGACCCCCATATCAGCCTTAACATCTGATATTGATTGCTACTTCTTTCCGGATAAAATAAAAATATCCTCTTTTATCTTTTCAGTCTTATGAATGATCTTCTTTCCCAATAACATGTTGGGATTCAAAAAAATTTCTTGGTCCTTAAATTTTTGTCGTTGACCAACAACTTCCTCTTCAAGCTCTTTGATATGGTTTTCGTGAACTTTTACATTGTTATTCAAGCCATAAATATCCCTCTTATTCTATTTAACCATGATTTTATACTCACTTACTGATTCCGAGTCCTCTGGTGCTATTTACTTTAGTTTCTAAATGTTTTACATTAGCTTATTATTTTCATCTTCTTTCTACTACATGTAGATTTTGGCTTCTGGGAAAACATTGTTGGATATCGTTGATTTGGATCTCCAAACATCTATCTCTTCAAGAGTGGATTCTAACATAGATTTCATATCAATTCTTCATTCAACTCCTTCTTCTTCATCAATTTCAGCTTATTATTTTTCCTAAGCACTATTGACAACAACCACCGTAGAATTTTCCACGATCAGTTTATTTTATTTCCCCTAAAATTATTCTACATCATACTTAGTTGAACAGCCAAATTCTTTGAATGAAAATTCTTCTTCTTGAAAAAATTTCTCTTGAACTATTTCTTCCCTTTCACATTGGTTGAAGAATCATTCTTCAAAATTTCATCTTCAATGTTATCATTATCATCATCTTGAAACATTTTGGGGCACTGTACAGCAAGATGACCAACCTTTTCACATCTAAATCATTCTAGTGGATATTTCCCATTAAACATTAAATTTCATCTTTGAAGTTTTGAAGAAAAGAATGACATCACCTGATACAACTCTTATTCTTTCTTAGAATCTTCAATAGTTATCATCTTTATGGACTTGTATTCCACATATTTGGATTTCCTTTTTTCCATAGACTCGTTTTAATCGCTCCTCATTTCATATGTAACCTAGGTACTATGAAAATTGTCTATTGTCATCTCTATCAGATCGTTATATTCCAGTACAAAAATAATCATATTGGACTGAGGTGGATGGGTTTTCACGATGTGTTTCATGATTTTTATGTCTTGAATGACTTCTCCAAGTCCACACATATACTCTACAGCAATATTTACCCAGTCAAATAATTAATCAATGGACTCATTTAGGTTCATTTTCAGGTTTTCATACTTCTTTCACAACACTTGACGCTTTGCCTCTAAAACCTTTGTATGTCCTTCATATATGTTCAAAGGATTTTCCCACATAACATGTGATGTTTTTCAAGACATCACCGCTATAGAAATAGTAGTGGATAGAGCTCCCCCTAAAGTGTTAGTTCCCTTAGAAATGCCATCCAATTCTCTTTTATCATCTTCTGATAAAGTATCTCTATCGTTGTCAGCAGAGATACAATGCATTGATACTGTAAACACTTCCATTCCCAAGTATAATAAATTGTGTTGCATCAGAATATTCCATAGATGAAAATTATTTCCATCGATGATCAAAATTATCCTCTGATTGGTGACCTCCATGAAGAGAGAAACACTGATATAAACATTTCCCTCTGATAACAATTGTTTGGTCCACTAGTTTAGATACCCTGAGAGGGGGCAGGGGTGAATCAGGGTAGGAAAACATAAAACAACTGCCCCTTTTGATCCTATTTTGGTTCTTACAAAAAACAATATTCTCTCTCTCTCTTTACCGTTGTAGAGTATGAATGAATCTTAATACATGCACATGACACATAAAATATACATGGTTCACCCTCCATAGGCTATGTCCAAGGAGCATACATCGAATATTTTTTGATATACCAAATCCTCTTTAAACACACTGTTGTTTTCAAGTTCTATGTGGAATCACTGTCCATCCTTGTTTACAACCATTCACAATTTCCAAACTCACCGAGTGAGCTTACTACTTCTTCATAATATCCCCTCATAGTTTATAGAACTGTAGGTCTCTTCATTATCACTAATGAATACATCATCAGTAATATATAGATTCTCTATTGATGTCCAAATTTCATCAACTGATGAGTACCCTTTTCAACTAATCACTGGGAAATAATCTCTGGAAACACCTTCACAAAGCTCCCCACATCATGAAGCTCCCAATTTCACAAAGAACAAACAAGACATCACAATTATCCAACATTTTCATGAAGACCATAGGTTCATACATCTAATTTCTTTGAAATTATCACTATATTATAGACAAATCTAGATCGCAAAGCCCAGTTCTTTGAAAATATCACACTAGTATTTGAAATTTCACAAGGTTATACAATCCTTTATGAAGAAGACATCCTACGCAATTCCAAACTTGCCTTCACAGCCCACCTCCCTTTCATAGAGATCAAATACATATAATAATTCCCATTTCATTTGTGAAGCACCCTAATCCGCTAATATCCTTCGAATTTGATAGAATAAGGTTCTTTTTGATATCTCTACTTCTCTCAAGGGGGTCCTGGTCAATTTATTTTCGATTGTGTCGACTCAAGAACCTTCAATGAAAAGTCAGCACCACGTTAGCTCAAATCACGAAGCTCCAAAATTTATGCTGAAATTATCCCTATATCATGATGCACCAATGTAATTTTCTGATCTTAGAGCTCTTCTTAATCATAGAGCATTATGTCAATTACATTGCGCCTCCACCCAAAGCTTCATCGCAATGATCTTCATCTGTAATGTTCGAAAATCTCTTCATAATCACATATATCACAATCACCATTCTTCCAGTATTTGTTAAATCTAGTTCATAAATTCCATCTTCATAACTGAATGTGTTTTCTATATTTTGACTATATAATTAAATAAATACACTTTCTGCCAGGCTCCCCAAATCCTAAAATTTTAGACCCCAAAAGTTTTCACACATTTGAAAATGATACCACCATGTATCTGTTCTTTTTTACCGAATCCAGATATTCGATTCCTTTTTCATGGTTCTTTTTCAAAATGGATTTTCAACAATACATATGTAACTAGACAATTCAACATGAAAACCAACATTATTAACAAACACAACCAACTAGAAAATGATGCAATGCTATCTTGGGAGATTTTTTCCAAAATTATTCCCCTATGGTTTTCATGACAAACCCTCTCAAAATGATTCTCCACACATTGATTCCCCACGGAATCTAATTTTATCACCTACCTTAATTCACCTCATTCGATTCCGATAGCGACCAATGATTCACTGACCACATACATGAAGCCCTCATGAGCAATGATCAGCGTGAGAAACAGGAGTAGTATGAAATGTTCATCAATGAATCACATCATTTATAACACCAATTGTCGATATCATACTAATACGAACAAAATAATTTTATCATGAACCTTAGTTTTCATGATATCTAATATCTGATCGATCACATCAAGCATCATCAGAATTAAAACTCTCCCCTATCTCATTCCCCCCCTCAATATCACTACCCCTCATGTCAGCTTATCGTAGTGTCTTTGACTAAGACATGAAATCCCATACATAGGTATAGTTTCTCCGCCTTTAGGGGTCACCCTTTCTACCCCTTTTTCAGCGAACCAAAAAGTCACTCATTTGTGATTGGAACATCAGAATGAACACATATTAACACATTAGAGATAAATACATCATAACTATGGGAGAGAAGAATCCCACATCCAAACATTTTCATGTGTGCTGAGTCGACTGAACACCCATAGCTAGTCGTCAGGTGCACAGCTACTAGGTCTCCGCACTCCGTACACTCGTCTCCGGAAGGATCTGCTCCACGAGCTACTGGTCGATACTCCAAGTATCTCAATGTCCCACAACGAAGTATCACAAAGAACGGTCTCATCACAGGGGTCTCAACGCAATAGTAGGCGCGTCAATCGGACGCCCGGTCTGTGAGTTATTATCCTTTTCATCCCGGGGGGCCGGTTGGTTTTGTGTACGAACAAACCTGACCATCTCTCAACTGTACCTCGAACTCTCATATGGTATACTCGTAAGGACCATTCCTCAACGTGACTACCAACATCGCTGACGGTTCGTCAAACAGACGTTCATTTTGAATGTTATCGGCTTTTCGGTTCCAGAGGCCCGGTTGGATTTCGGGTACAATCCAACCCGGACTTACTCCAACTGCCTCCAAACCTCAGGTGAATTATGCCAATTGATCTGTCTCATCAATAGTAATCCAATATAGTCGACGACACGTCAATCAGACATCTGGTTCTTATGTTATGAGTGTTTCCGCTCCGAGGGCCCTGTTGGATTCATGTTCGATCCAACGCGGTCGTACTTCAAATGACACCAGTTAACCAAACATGTCACACCATTGCGATTCATACCAAAAAACACATGAGATGGACTATCCATTGGTCCAAAATGGATATCAGGTGAAACAGTTGCATTTCACCGCAACACGCGCGAACCGGACCTCGTGGGGACCGCGCCTTGACCTTGACATAAATATCCAAAGTTGGTCTTGAAACATCCATCATAATTACAGGGTCACAACATAGTATAAGGTTAGTTATTCCGAAATCGTATGAGACAGAAGTGTCTGATACAAGATTCTATAATAATAATAATAATAATAATCGGTATTTTGTGGCCCCGAGCCATGAACCAGAATTTAGTTTCCAACATTAGACTTGAATCAACCGTATTAATGACATGATTACATTGCCACTGATGTAAATCTAATCAGACGTCGCACGCATGAGTTATGGCGGGTCGAATATTTAATAATATTATTAAATCTATTATTTTTCGAGCGCTTCAGGTACCCGATCTAAAAAATCGAAAAAAGACATTCAATATTGGACTCAGAATGTCCGTCTTGGAATCTGGGTCGCACTGCCACTGACAGTTTGTGAAATTGAGGTCGCATGAGGAAGAGACAGTCAAAAAGGTGTTTTATCATCAAAATTAATAATAACAATATTTTATTATTATTATTAATTAATTATTTTCTTATTTTTATACACCAAATTCAATCCACACCCCAAATGCTCCTTGTTGCGCGCCTAACTCAAATTGCATCATTTAATTCCTTTCTTTTTATTTTTATTTCACCAACATAAACATTCTATCCCCAATCTATCAATCCCTTCACGTTTTAGCGCTTCCAATCCCTACCTGCCAGGCCTTCACGCTGGCTGGCTTCTCCACTAAATATTCCGCATCCAGCTACCGTCATCCCAGCCACTTGCTCGCGTCGTCGCACTGCCGCACCGCCTTACTCGCGCAATGATATCCTTCCTCACTCCATTCCGACATCAATTTAACTTGGAAAATGATACAAACTCATATCCATGATCATTGGGTAGAGATATTCGCGTTCGTATGACGCGCTCAACGAAACATCGATGTTTTGACGCACTTAATTATTTGGGGTGAACGAATGCGTGGAGATTTGTGAAGAATGAAATATAAAAGGGTCATGGATTATGTCAGGATTGAAGGACATATTTGTCTCTCCACCATCTTTGAGAATCAAGAACACAAGTAATTGGAAAATAAATATTTATCACAGTTCATGATTTTCAATCTCAAGATATATGAGAAGAAAATTAATTCAATCAATTGTTAATCGATCTGCGAATTAATTTATTTAGATTGTGTTCATCATGAAAAAATAAATCGGGGTAAGGAATCCAAATAGATAAATCCTGTAAATAGACGCTCAAGATCGAGGGTATAAACCACATAAATGAGAAATATAAAATATTCCCCTACCTCACAAAGACGTCTCACATCGTCGATCCGTGGAAGACGAACGTCGCGGTAGATGGAATTGCGAAGAATGGTGTCACAGAGAAGAGAAAGGAAGGCGCATTGTTCTTCGTTGGAGGCGTTCATCGTCATGGGAGAAAGTCCTTTGTTAGAGGCATTCTCCTTCGAAGAAGAACACTTCCTTCTCTAATTCCCAAGAGCTCCCCAATGTTCCAAGACAACAATTACAAAATTAAATAATATCTAAGCTATTATTTTGTTCACCCAAGCCACTTAAGATTCAAACAACTTAAATTAATTATAAGTGTTGGAAATTTTAATTGGGTAGAATGTGGAGAGGCTCCACTCTAATAAATTAGGGGAGTTGTCATCCATTAAACAAGGGGTGAGTAAGGGGGAGTTTATGAGAGTTAAAAGTGAGTTAAGGGAATGCGAAAGGTTGGGGCTCGTGTGGGCCCCACCTCACATTTATTCTATCATGGGTAGTTAGGAACTAGTGGGTCCCACCCCAACTCCCTCACTTAGGATATAACCACTTAGATATAAATAAAAATTGTTCCCCAATGTTTATTCACTTCTAATTTAATCTACAAAATTTAACATCTCATCCTTGACAAACGCAATTGCGATAAAAGTCCTCTTAAGCAATCACTGGCATTGCGAGTTCATCAGTGCCATCAGATTTCAATTTTGAGGACCGGTTTAAGAGATAGAAAAACCTGCTCGTTCGTTTACTGAATGTACACGAGCTAAACATCCGAAATTGATTCCGGCACACCCGGCCTCGGAATCATGTTCCCTCTGAAACTGCGCACTCGTAAAATTCAAAATAAATTAAGAAAAACATTTCCTTGAATTTTCTAGGTCTTTAAATTATTCCCACCTTAGGGATTTACATCCCTCTAATGATACAACACAAACTAGGGAAACTAAAGGAGGTACCGAGCATGCATCTGAGCCTCCCACTCCCATGTTCTCTCCAAGAAATTTCTGCGCTGCCAGCAAAAGGGCACAAGAGGAATCGACCATCCCTGTAGGACCTGCTCTTGTCGATCCTCAACCTCTACTAGAACCCTATGAATGTCACCCCATCATCGATATCTAGCTATCAATTGTCGATGATGTGTGATGGGTCATGCACGTATCTCCTCAGCTGAGATACGTGGAATACGTCATGCACCCGGTGCAGCTGAGTTGGAAGGGCCTAACAGTAAGACACCTCGCCTACCCTACTGAGGAACTGGAAAGGTCCGATGAACGTCAGATATTACTTTCCACCTCGACCAAATATGATTAGACCTCGTCGTGGTGAGACCTGTAAGAAGACGTGGTCGACATCCTCGAACTCTAGTAGCCACGAGGGTAAGGATGACCGATTTAAGAGTGATCGGCTGCACCCTCCTAAGCATGAGTTTATCCTGTGCTGCCTGGGTTTTCATTTTCGCTGACCAAGGAAACCCCCTTCCCAATGATGTAGATAAACCACAACCCTTTTTCCTAATACCGTCAATCTGTGTATGATCTGTGGTTTCTGAGTCTATACTCAAACTAACGTCGTGAGGCCTCGACGCTGCAACCAAGAGGTTCCAACCGAAACTCTCACCTCAACGTTCATATCACATTGTCGGTGTAAATGTGATTATCGAGTATCCTCCCAAAGGTATCTCAAGATGTGAGGATCAAGTCAACGACTAACCAGAAACTCTAGGTCTGGGACAAGATTCATGGAAGGTAGAAATGTTTGGTACATATGTCTATTGATACTGCAGCTAGTAGTAGACATAGACCGTATCTCAAGTCATTCTTCGAGCCCTTGGGTCACACTCCTAGACAGCATGTAGCTATCATATTTCCCTACCCTCTAGCTCCCTGAGCCTGGCGGGGACTACAAAGGTGGGTGGTTGTAACATGTTGAAATGTACACCAACTCATGCTGCTCTCCCAGCTCTGCTTCCACGTCTGCTATTCTGCAGATTCATCTGTCCTTGACACTTCCTCTTCTTGAAATATTTTACACGTCCATGTATCTGAGACGGACGCCAGTTCGCATCTTCCCACTGCTAACATTCACTGGCTATGACCGGTCATCTAAAGAACATTCAACCACAAAGGTTCTCTCTAGCACACTAACATAAGTAGTAATGCATAGAGTAAAGAGTGCTTAATCAGATATCCTTTAAAAAAACCTCACTCTGAGGTCCACTCTCAAAATCACTGATCATATCATAGTCATAAAGTACCCTGAACGATCGGTACACCTCGATGAATACTCAACTACCGACATGTCGTCCTGCCGAAGCTGTATAAGCTCTAGAAAACTCTCAGCCACCTCCTCAAGCCAGTCTTCAGCCGCCTGTGAGTCGGGATCGCCTTAGAAATTGAGGGTATATGATGTTGGAACGTGTGTAAGGTAGTAATTCTACATGTTTCACCTAGCGGTACCACTGGTTGTAACTGCTGACTAACAGGTAGTGATGTATAGCTGACACACTACCTGAAGGCACTATCTCAGGCATCGATCCACGTACCGAAGCCTCATCACTATGCAGACCATCCTCATGGTCACTCACTGTAAAACACTAGTATCCAGGTCCAACATCCACTCTACTGGTGTCTCAGCTAGGAGGAAAACTCTAGAAATCGTATCCAACCAGTCCTCTACTGCCTCGTAATCTGTATCGCCTCGTATCCTCGGAGGCCTCTACTGCTGGAAATCTTGCAAAGCGCTCTATCGGCGTGCACGGTTCGCTAGTATGGCTAGTGGCATCTGCTGCCCAACAGGTGGTGGTTCTGCTGGTACACCACCTGAGGGTGGCAACATAGTAAAAAGGGCCCTGCACAGGAGCCTCTTCGCTCGGGGGGCCGTCATCGTGTACTATCTCAAAACTCCAACTGACTGTCTACATAGAGACATCCTGAACAAATGCGAAAAGGTCAATGATTTTTACCTGGTGAGCTGACCTGGTATGATCTGACTTTAAAACTTTTGGAAACACACAAGCAATCAGTGTTTTCATACACAAATTCGTAAATCAGTAGTCCGGGTCCTGGTGTATGGATATGTCGGTCACCGCACCAACACTGGACTCCCTAAACTAATTACCACACTCGTTACCCTAAACACTATTCCTACACAGAAAGGAATGATCAGTGTCATAAGTTCTACGGTAGAACCGACTCCTCTAATACCAATTTGTCATGACCCACCCTCAAAACCCATGTCGTAACTATCCCAAGCCCGCCTTCCATTGGCTAGGGGTTGTTGACTAGCACCAAAGGCTTAATCCTGATAATTGGGAAGGCATTTCATTTATAAAATGAAACAAACACCATAGAGTACAAGCGGATGTAAACACTAAGTAAAGTTGAATACAAAAGTAGGGCTGAAATTAAAGGGGGCCGGAAATACAAACCCAACTGTAATGTACAAGGAAAAAGACAAAATAGTTGGAAGGTGAAAAGTAGCTCCTGGATCGTCCACCACGGATCCTACCTAAAGGGTAGGTACAAATAGCGCAAATCCTGGATCCTCCACCACGGATCCTACCTGAGGGGTAGGTACAGATAGCGTAGCTCCTTGATTGTCCAACACGGAACCTACCTGAAGGGTAGGTATAGACATCCTCCTCAGTGCCCTCATCTATCAACCTCCTTTGGGTACCGACTCGTCGTGAGGTCCACCTCTAGGTGTCATCTAGTCCTCATACACTCGGTCTCCGTCAGCGCTTTCCATTGTCTGCATCCAACACAATGAGGTGCGGGAATATCCCGTGCAGGGGTGAGTATAACGATACTCAGTAGGCACCCCAAGACCCTCAAGGTCTTTCTAAATCCAAGAAGGATAAACACAAATAAAGATCTCAACATATAACCTTTACTTAGTTATATTCCCACACATATACCTATGTTATCAAGTAACCCATCACGATCCTGAGGAAAACACAATGGTCATTGACTCAGCTCAAACCAGGATTTTATTCATGATGTCGGAACCACGGGTGCTGGAGAACTCCTGCTTTGTCGAGCACAGTAGTCCCATCATGACTCCGAGGTGCTACTCACTAACCTTAGAATGCTGATGTACTCCTCCTATCAAGAACAGCGTGTCCGCACCCAAACATAGTTGTGCTCCCCGCCAGGGGTATCCCCCCAAACAGAGTAGTGGTTCCCCTAATAGCCAATAGAAGTACTCCTCCTATCGAGTACTGCGGGTCTGCCACCAACTACCAGGCACTCCGTCATATGTGGGTCTGCCACCAAATACCGGGCACTCCGTCCACTGGGCTAGTCGACTCACTCTATGTCGAATCGGTCAAGCAGTCGTCAGGTCCACAGCTACTAGGTCTCCACACTCTGAACGATTGTCTCCAGGAGGATCCGCTCCACGAGCTACTGGTCGATACACCAAGTATCTCAAAGTCCCAAAAAGATGTATAAAAAAGGATCACCTCATCATAGGGGTCTCAATGCAACCGACGACGCGTCAATCGGACGCCCGGTCTGTGAGTTGTTAGCCTTTTCTTCCTGGGGCCCGGTTGGTTTTGTGTACGAACCAACCTATACATATCTCAACTGTACCCCGAACACTCATAGGGTATACTCATAGGGACAAATTCTCAACGTGATTACCAATGCTGCTGACGGTTCATCAAACAGACGTTCGGTCTAAAAGTTATCGGCTTTTCCGTTCGAGGGGCCCAATTGGATTTCAGGTACAATCCAACCCATCCTTACTCCAACTATGTCCAAACCTCAGGTGAAGTATTCCAAAAGATCCATCTCATCAAGAGGAATCCGATATAGTTGATGGAATGTCAATCGGTCATCCGGTCCTTAAGTTATGGGCATTTCCGATCCGAGGGCCCGGTTGGATTCATGTTCGATCCAACCCGGTCGTACTTCAAATGACACTGGTTAACCAAACTGGTCACACCTTTGCGATCCATACTGAAAAAACACATGAGATGGACTACCCATTGGTCCATAACAGATAGCCGGTGAAAACGTTTCATTTCAACGCAACACGTGTGAACCGGGCCTCGTGTGGCCCGCGCCTCGACCTCGACATAATTATACAAAATTGGTCTTAAAACATCAGTTATAATTCTAGGGTCGCAACATCGCAGACGGTTCGTTATTCTGACATCGTATAAGTGAGATGTGTCCGATACAAGATTCCGTAATAATAATAATAATATTATTATTCGGTGTTTCGTGGCCTTGAGCCATGAACCAGAATTTAGTATCCAACATTAGACTTGAATCGACTGTATTAATGACAGGATTACATTACCACTGACAGCAAGCCAATTGGACGTCGCACAAATGAGTTATGGCGGGTCTAATATTTAATAATAATATTAAATCTATTATTTTTCGAGCACATCGGGTACCTGATCCAAAAAACCATAAAAAAGGCATTTAATATTGGACTCGGAATGTCCATCTCGGAATCTGGGTCGCACTGCCGCTGACGGTTCGTGAAACCTAGGTCTCACGAGGAAGATACCATCAAAAAGGTGTTTTATCTTCAAAATTAATAATAACAATATTTTATTATTATTATTAATTAATTATTTTCTTATTTTTATACTCTAAATTCAATCCACGCCCCAAATGCTCCTTGTTCCGTGCCGAACTCAAATTGCATCATTTCATTCATTTCTTTTTATTATTATTTCACTAACTTAAACTTTCTCTCTCTAATCTATTAATCCCTTCAAGTTTTAGCGCTTGCAAACCCAACCCTCTAGGCCTTCACGTTGGCTGGATCCTCCTCTGAATATGCCGCATCCGGCTACCGCGGTCCCGACCACTTTCTCGTATCGTCTCCCTGCCACACCGCCTTACTCGTGGCACGAGATCCTTCCGCACTCCATTCTGACTTCGATTTAACTTGGAAAAAAGATATGAACGCATATCCATGATCATTAGGTCGAGATCTTCGTGTCTGTATGCCGCACTCAACGAAACATCGATGTTTTGACGTGCTTAATTTTTTGGCATGAACGAACGCATGGATAATGTGCGAAGAATGAAATATAAAAGGGTCACGGACTATGTCCGGATTAATGGCCATGTTTGTCTGGCCATCATCTTTGAGAATCAAGAACACAAGTAATTTGAAAACAAATATTTATCACACTTCAAGATTTTCAATCTCATGATAAACGAGATGAAAATTAACTCAATCAATCGTTTATCGATCCCCAAATTAATTTATTTAATTCACGTTCATCATGAGAAATAAAATCGGTGTAAGGAATCCACAAAGATAACTCCTATAAATAAATTCTCAAGCTCGAGAGTATAAACCACATAAATGAGAAATATACAATAATCCCCTACCTCGAAAAGACGTCGCACATCGTCGATCTATGGAAGAAGAATATCGCGGTAGATGGCGTTGTGAAGAACGACGTCGTGGAGATGAGAATGGAAGGCACATCGTTATTCGTTGGAGGTGTTCTTCATCGCGGGAGAAAGCCCTTCGTTGGAGGCCTTCTTCGTCGAAGAAGAACACTTCCTTCTCTAATTCTCAAGAGCTCCACAAAGTTCCAACACAACAAATCCAAAATAAAATAATAGCTAATCTATTATTTTATTCACCCAAGCCACTCAAAATTCATCCAACATAAATTAATTATAAGTGTTGGAAATTTTAATTGGGTAGATGGTGGAGAGGCTCCACTCCAATAAATGAGGGGAGTTGTCATGCATTAAACAAGGGATGAGTAAGGGGGAGTTTATGATAGAGAAAAGAGAGTTAAGGGAATGTGAAAGGTTGGGGCTCGTGTGGGCCCCACCTCACATTTATCCTCAAATGGGTATTTAGGAACTTGTGGGTCCCACCGCAACTCCCTCACTTAGGATATAACCACTTAGATATAAATAAAAACTGTTCCCCAATTTTTATTCACTTCTAATTTAATCCACAAAATTTAACTTCCCATCCCGCACTAACGCAATTGATTTAAAGGTCCCCTTAAGCAATTACCGGCATTGCAAGTTCATCAGTGCCATTGGATTTCAATTCTGAGCACCAGTTCAAAAGATAGAAAAACATGCTCGTTCGTTTACTGAACGTACCCGAGATAAAATTTTGAAATTGATTCTGGGTACACCGGGCCTCAGAATCATGTTCCGTCTGAAACTACGCACTCGTAAAATTAAATCGATATTAAGAAATAAATTTCCTTAAAATTTCTGGGTCTTTACAAGGGGGGTCACAAGCTGCATCACACATTACCAAATCTTCCATATATGTATTGAATATATGACCAAGTCATTTATGCCACAACTTGTTTTCAACCACTCTGGATAAAAAACACATATCATATTCTCCACTTACTAGGTAGATATTCCTCACTGTTCTTTTTCCCTGTAGGATCACTCTACAATATCTTACCTTGATGATAAATGTCTTCTACGTAAACCGTATTTAATTCCCCGAGTCACACAGATGATTGATGTAGTGAAAATTGTGATTGAGACCTTCTACAACTAAGACATCAGAACATATTATTTCTTTTCCCCCAAACCTGGACTTTCCCGGTCCAATAATCTCCAGGCCTTCATCGTTTCCAAACATGAAAAGTTTTCCATGTCATATTTTATACCTATAACCATATTCTTATTTCCTATCATGTGAGACATGCAACCATTATCGGGGATATATACACCAGAACGATTTGATGATTTACGGACAATTTCTACAACCACTTCCTTCTATTCTCTCTTCTTCTTGGTCCATATTTTTGTCTTCACAATATTCATAGATTGAGACTCCTGACCTTTATCAATGTTTTATGGACCAACTTAATCATTAAAAGATGAAAATATATTTTTCATTTTTAAATCAGTAGTTGGTTCATTGATCTGATACCTGTGAACATTTTGATTCTGCATTAAAACATTTCTCTTCATGGTCGACGTGCAGTATCTATCCATTTTCACAAATCTTCAGCACAAAAAATAGTGTCCTTAAAAATATGTTCAATAGAATTTCTCACTTTTTGGTTTCAACCTCTGTTCTTGTGTATTTCAGTATCTCCTAGCTATAGAACACACATTCTATGAGTTTCCCATCATTCCAAAAAAATAACACCTGATGAAAGGTGAATTCTTATGTTTCACTTTTTTACTTCCTTTTGTCTGATGGAATCATTGAATATCCTGATTTTTCATTATACCCACATAAATATTCATCCTTAGAATGGGTGCTTGTGGTCTGACATCATCTCTGGATGCTTACTGTTTTTGATCATGCCCCAAATCAGACTTAACATCTATGCTCGATTGTTTCTTGTTTCCTACTGAACTACCAAGATTAGTTTTCATCTTTTCAATCTTATGAATTATCTGATCTCCCAATAACGTGCTGGGAATCAGATGTTTTTCTTGGTCCTTAATATTTTTTCACATACCAAAAAATTCCTCTTTAATATCATCAATATGCTTGAAGTGAACTTTTTTTTCTTACTAAATCAATCAGTCTATCACTTCTGCTCTTCATCCTTGATTTTATACTCACTGATTCTGAGTTCTCTAGTGCTGATGACATGAGTTTCTCAATTTCTTCCCTTATCTCAGACATTTCTTATTCTTTCTACTACATGTAGAGTTTTTCTTCATAGAAAGCATTGTTGTCTTTCCTTGGTTTGTCTCTCCAAACATCTAACTCTTCAAGAGCGTCTTCTAAATTAGCTTTCATATCAATTATTCCTTGAACTTATTTTTATTCATCAATATCAGATTATTTCTTTTATTGATCACTACTGAAAACAACCACCATATAATTTAACCCATGATCTTTACAGTTTTAAATTCCTTAACTTCATCAACCTCAGACTCATTTAAACTATCAAATTATTGTTAATGAAGATTATTCATCTTGAAGAAAATTCCCTTGAATTGTTTCACCCCATTCACATAGGCTGAAGACTTCATCTTGGTAATTTCAACTCCGTCATCAAAATTTTCATTATCCTGAAACTATTTGGAGAACCATTTCACAAGATGACCAACCTTTTCATATTTAAATAATTCTAGTGGATTTTCCCCCCTTAAACATTCCTTTTCATTATTGCATATTTGAAGAAAGGAATGACATCACATCATTTATCTCTTCTTATTTTTATCTATCTTCAATGATGTGATTCTTCATGGCCTTGAATTCCAACAATTTGGATTTCCCCACCTCTATAGCCTCATTATCATCATTCTTAATTTCATAAGCAACCATGTAACAATTCAAACTATCTAGTGCCAGTACATTCATATCGTTATTTTCCATTAATGAAAAATTCATAATAAATAGAGTTGGATGTTTTCTAAAGTTTCACTTCACGATTTTTATATCTTAAATGAATTCTATAAGTCCTCATATATCTTACAAAAAAAATATTTACCCTATAAAATAATTCGTCAATAGACTCATTCGGGTTCAATTTCAGATCATCATAGTTATTCAACAACACTTTCAGCATTATCTCTCTGACCTTTAAATATCATTCATATATGTCCAACAACATATCTAATGTAGCATGTGATATTTTTCATGACATCAAATTCATATAAATAACATTATATAGAGATCCCCCTAATGAATTAATTCCATTGGCTTCAGCATCCAATTCTATTCTCTAATCTTCTGATAAAGAACCATTGTTGATGTCAGTTGAGATACCTTACATTTCTGTAGTAAACATGTCCATTTCCAAAGATCAGAAGTAGTTTTTCGTCCTATTCATCCACATATAAAAACTATTTCCATCAACGAACTGAATTACATTGTGATTGGTGACCTCCATAGAGATAGAAACACTGATATCAACCTTTCCTTATGAATATAATTGTTAGGTCCAGTAGGATAGATACCCTGACGGGGGGGGGGGGGGGGGCGTGAATCAGGGTATGAAAAAATAAAACAACTACCTCTTTAGATCTTGTTTTGGTTGTCAGAAAATTCTATCTTCTCTATATCCTACCTATTACAGAGTATGAATGAATATTAATGTATCCACATGACACATCAATTTTACTCGGTTCACCCTCACTATGCTATGTCCAAGTAGCATACACCGGTGATGTGACGATGTACCAAATCTACTATAAGGGCATAGCTATTTACAAGTTCTAAGTGGGCTCATTGTCCCTACTGGTTTACATCCATTCCTAGTATGAGAACTAACTACTCTCTCAACTGAATTGAGCTCACAGATTCTTCATAATATCTACTCACAGTTTATTGAAATGTAGGTATTTTCCTTATCACTAATGAATACATCCTTAGTGATAGAAAGATTCTCTGTTGAAATCCAAATTTTATCCACTGATGAATACACCTTTTCACTGATCAATGGGAAACAACCTTTATACATACCTTCACAAATATCCCGACATTGTGATGCTCCAAATTACAAAAATATCAAACAAACCTTATAAATTCTCCAACCTCTTCACGAATTGCACATGTTCAAAGAGCTCACAAGGTCACAGAGATCACATATTCATAATGCTCACTAGATCATAGATATCATTAGATTTCAAAGTTCACTGCTTCTCCAATATCACAATGTTCTTGGTGATTTTGAAAGTCCAAAGAATCCTTCATGAAGCACACATCCTACAAAAAACCAAAAAGGCATTCACCACGTGCCTCCCTTTCACAGAGCACAAATGCCTATCTGAATTCCCTTTGCTTTTACGAAGCACCATGCTCCAAGAATCTCCTTCACAATTCAAGAGCTTAAGGGTTATCGTTTGATCTCTCTACTTTTTTTGAGGGGTTTATGGTCTATTTATGGGTGATTACAGTGACTGAGGACCCTTCCCCATAATGTCAGCACCACATCATCTCAAATCACCAAGATCCAAAATTTCTACCGAAATTTACTTTACATCGTGAAACACCAATAAAATTTTCGGATCTCGGATCTCATCATAATCACAGAGCGTTTCGTCAATTACTTTTCACCCCATCTCAAATCATCACCGCAATACACTTTACAACATTTTTTCATGAAGCTCATCGTAGTCGCAGTGCTCATATTCAACATTCTTCAAGTCTCTATGAAATACACTTCATGAAGCCCATCTTCTAGAAACAAATTCATTTTCATTTTTCAATGAGATCTTCAAGGAAAACCACATTTATTGATGCTCACCAAATCCTATAATTTGGGCCTCAAAAATTTAGAAAGCACTATAAAACGGCGCAACCTTTATTCTGTTCTTTTGTACCGCCTGCAGATCGTCCATTCTTTTCTTATGGTTCTTTGTTAACATGGATTGTCAAAACAATCTATGGAACATGACCATTCACCATGAAAACATGCATTTTCAAAAAACACAACCAAACCAAAAATGCTGCACTATTACCTTGAGAGGTTTTTCCCCAACAAAATTGATATTTTTTATCAATGAATAATTTTATAAATATTTTATATTTTATCCTAAAAAATTAAATTGTCCACTTTTAAAATATTTTTATATTAACTATATATAAATAAAAATTGATATGAAATAATAAAATGAACAAATAATGTTTCCAAATGTAATTTTTTTTAATAAAAGTAGTATACCATTTTATTTTAATTTTTATTATGAAGATAAATACATAAATTTTATAATTTTAATAAGATAAAATGAAATTTATTTTTTAATTTACATTATAAAAATTGTCTAAGATGGGATGTGTTTGGATTATTCTAAAATGGTATTTTTTTTAATTGGAAAAATACCGTGTTTTGAAGTATGATGATATTTATGATATTATTACAATATAATTATTAATAGAAAACATTTTGAACCATTTTATAAACCAAATACTAATTTTATATGTTAAATTATAAAATTACTAATATTTTTTTACAAGGAATTATTTGATTTTTTCATTTAGGATACTTTCCCAATATTTTTTTAGTACAATATACATTTTATATTTTAAAATTTATTTTTAGAAGTTTTAGAATGTGATATTTTAGAAATTCCCGTATTTTAGTGGAAGAGTATTAGGAATTAATTATTTTTGATTGTGAAGAATAATAATTATTCTATAACTAATTATTTTTATATTGTATGATATTATATTATTTTATAAAGAATAATTTATCTATATTTTTCTATGGGTTGAAAAGACACACTGCCATACTTGACTCACCACTAGAGATGAGTCGCCGCCAGATATGCATCACCGCAAGATTTGAGTCATCGCTAGATATCCTACCACCTAATGACCAATCATTATATGAGTCACTACTGAATATGAGTCACTGCCAGATTACCTACCTACAAATGACCTACTAAAGGTATTACTCACCACCAATCATGAGTCACCTTCAGCATTCTCTACCATCGTTATTCTAATGCATTTGAATTGAATTTTCATAATTCATATTTTATTATAATCAACGTGGCAGATTGTTTAGTGATTTTTTATTAAGTATTACATGGTCTTATTAATGGAAAATTCCAATGCCCAGTATGAGGTTTTAGGAAATATTCATGATTATCCATCAATGATTATTCATTCTATCAATTACATATATTTCTAATGGAATATGTCTCTTAGATAATGTATGACAATGATGTAAACTTACTGAATACTAGAAGGATCATCACTCTAGAGATTACTCCCTCAAATAATAAATATATTCATTCTTGATTGTTTGAAACTAATTGAATATCAACATACTTTCTTACCTATATAAAAATAAAATGTTATGTTGTACTATTTTAATACTACATTATTTGACCCTACTCGAGATCCTCAACAAGAAAAATGTGAGGAGACTCAATAATCTATAACACTATAGACCGAGAAGAACACACTTTTGGATATCATATTTCTTCTCATTCTGTTTTTTCTATTTTATACTTTCAAGATGTGTGTTGTTTGTTCTGTTTATCCACACTCACTATCTCCTAAACTAGATCTAGATAATGCAAGATATTATCACCAATATCTTTTTATTTGTTTATCCTGATTCTGGTAGAAGACTTCATTGAGTGGCCTGAGTGGTATTTTCCCATATCTATTGTGGAAGAGGTCCCCACATGGACGGATAGATTGTAATCTGGGGTGTGTATACCCAATTCTAGTTCTGGATTAGATTATAGTTATATTATCTACATGGAATCTGGTGATTTCTAGGTAGAGGGGATTAGGTCTAGTCTTGAGACTAAATCTCTTGTTTTATTCTATTGTTATATTTTTCTTAGATACATTCATTACAATTCATCAAATCATATTAGTTTTACGAAGGAAAAAAACTGGTACTCTGATATTTAATCTTAACAAGGGTATATATATGTTTTTGATTGAGTGAATTTATTTTTATTGTTAAATAATTATTCATATTGATTAAACCAAGATATAATCATGATTTTTGAGATCTTGTAAATGGTCATTATTATATTAACATAATATTTGGATTAACTATGATAAATTTTTTTTAATTGGGCGATAATATTTTAACATTTTTTAACAGAATTTTTTATTGGGATATATATTCACCACATATTGAGTTACTAACTCCGACCAACATTGGGTATTAATGGTTTTCAAATACCATATCTACTATGATTTAGTTGTAATTTAAAGATCTCAAATTTCTATTATTTCTAAATTTAGTTCTTTAATAGATAATAGAGAATATGATTCTTCTAAAAATAGACTATCCATCCATTTAGGTTCTCAGACCTGGCCCTATCTAATTTCACAATATAATGTCTTCGAAACCTGAGGGGGTCAACATGGATCAAGGGGATACCATCAGACTTCACTATTTCAAGCCTCTATGAGCCTTGGTGTATGCGGTCCTTGTTCTTTATCTTATTAATAAAAAATTACACTATTATGATGATGAAAGTGGAGAATAAAGATGATGTTGCATATTGAAATCATGGGATCTGAAATTTTGATTACTATTATAGACCAATATGATATACCTAAGAAGGTAAGAAATATAGAGGATGATGTAACTAAAACTACCAATAATAATTTTAAATCCATGAATTACCTTTTTGTGCTTTGGGTGATGAATAATTTAATAGAATATCATCTTAAAAAACTACATATAAATGTTGGGATACTTTAACTATGTTTCATGAAGTAAATCTTCATGATAATCAAATGTGGTCAAATAATTATAAAACTAAATATCAATACCATTTAGATGGAATATAATGAAATTATTTTTATCATGTATCTTAGGTTAAATTAGATTATAAGACAATGAACTCCTTGGGGGATCATATTTTTGATAAAGAACAATTAATGTTACTATTACGATGCTTACCAAAAATATGGAGGGGAACCTTTGTCTTAATTAGAGAGTCATGTGATATTAGAAAACTAATCATATGGATCTGATTAGAAATATAATGATATATGAGGAAGAACACATATCTAATATAGAAGTGTAATATTAACCTAAAATGAAGTTAGTAGCATTCATGACCATTTCCTCAAAATAGAAGGAGAAGGTTCATGATTAATGTTCAAGTGATATAGAATAACAAGTTGATAGTGATGAAGAGATGGAATATCTGGAATGAATATTTAAAAACATTTATTCGAAGAAAAAATTATTTCGGATATCAAGATACAAAGTAAAATATGACACTATAGTAAAATTGAAGATGGATTAGAATAATGATGACTCTAAAAATGAGATCATATGTTATGAATACAAGACAAAAGGGAGTAACAAAGTTGAATATTGAAAAATGAATTAAAAAATAAATATGATCTCAAGGATATGAAATAGAAGAGTCCATTTAATAAAAACATGGATTTATTATGAACACATCTCATGTGTTTCAGACAGTACCCAAGAAGAGAAACTTGATAGAACAAACATGTGATTCTGAGTAGACACATTAGAGGTATCAAATGTCATTCCTTATTCTCCATTATATATATATCTATTCATTATATGGAGGAAGAAAATGAGATAAATATTTCAATTGAGGAGATGTTAGAATACTATAAATGATTTAAGACACTTTCAATGAGCTTAAATATAAGTATAAAACAATAAAGAAATAACATGCTTTACCTATAAATTTTAAATCCACCCTTACTATCAAAAAAGTGAAACAATTATAAAATGTAAATGGAAATAAATGAATAAATATTTTATAATGATAAAATATATAAATTCATAGAGTGATTATATAATGGGGGATATACTCTCACTTAAATTCAAGTAAAATATAGTTCACCTCATTACATCACGGTCATACGTTATCAAGCATGACAAAGGAGATTTATCTATAACAATTTTATTACTAAATCCAGTTCTACAAATTATGATACAAGTTTTTATATAACTAGATATAACAATTATTTTATTTCCAAATGTTTTCATTATATGTAACACTCTGACTAGGGTACCACAAACTAGTTCCCCATGCTCGTTAGTCACATGGCCACAATCTCACCTCTATGTATGAAAGAGGATGTCGACTAGAAACAAGGCTCTAATATCTATCATGGGGATACTATACCATCTTCATGAATGTATTAAAATATTAAAAATATATACATAAAAAATAAAATAAAAATTACCTATAACTATAACCATAACAATAATAGTGTTACAAGATGACAAAAACTATAAATACAATATCAAAACTGATAGTAGATATTCCAGGTTATAATATATTCCAAGTGTCAGACTGAAAACCCAAAAGTAAAGAGACTAACAAATCCGAAGTGGTTCCTGAACCAAAAATTGTTCCCTTATCCCAGATCCATCACAAATAACCATCTATAATAGGGAATATTCCATTATCTCGTCCAACAAATTTGAAATCTATTTGGGTACCGATCAAGCGGCCAAAGTAGGGTGTGAGTAAAACATAGTAGGCCACCACCAACGTTGTATAAAACAAATATTTTTTATATGTAGTGTATAAAGATGAATAATGAATACAATAAAAAATAAATTTAATAGTTTAAACTTAATTATTTACTCTTTATTTAACCACATAACACCTAGGTTCTTGAGGACACCCAAACTCTCAACACCTGCTTCAAACCATGTCAGAGTCTTAACTATCCCCAAGGGATATCATATATGGAAATTCTCTTATTACCATTCATTATCAAAAAGATTATATTAATTCCATTGTTACCATTCATCATTTAAATTTACACAATTGGATTTTGATGTGGTATACCACATCCCACACACAACTATCACATGATAATTTCATTATTACCGTCCATCATTTCATATCACACTTTGGGATTTTGATGAATCAAAGCATGTCCCACACACAATTATCACATATGAAGTCCAATGTTACCCATAATCATTTCTTATCATGATTTGGTATTTTTATGTAGCAATCCATGTACCACACATGATAATCACATTCATTAACTCGCCATTTAATTAATCAAATTTAACTATTTCATATACCCATTATTCCATAAATTAATACAATAATTAATTAATCACATCAATTATGTTAATAAATTAAAAAATTATTTAATAAATTTACAATATCATCATCCAATAATTAATTCAATAATTAATTATTCCTATATCACTATCTCATAATACCATAATTAATTCAAAATTTAATTTCTCATATATCACAATTCAATATTCTGGTAATTAACGCAACAATTAATTATCCCCAATTAAACCAATATCAATATTTTGATAAATAACTCAATAATTAATTATCACCAATTTTTTAATTTCAATATTATGATAATGAACACAACAATTATTTATCCCCAATTATACAATCCCATAATAAATTTATTTTCCAAATTAATTAATTCAATAGATAAATTCTATTGATAAAGAAAATCATTGAATTCTACAATTACATACATGTAATTGAATTCATGACAATAGGATTTTAATAATATACCACTTTTCTCAAGATTGTGGATAAATGCTCACCAAAAAAAATTCCAATTTTGGGAAGAACAATGACAAAGAACAATATGTTCATTCGATTCTTAGGTCCTACATTTAAACTAATCAAGATTTAATAATCCTAGATCTAGATCACGATCTATAATTGAATAAACATCCCTCTTTTATGTAATAATATGAGTTGGGGGAGATGTAAATGGGATGAAATCACATACCCATGGAGGTGTTTATCTTATATCCACCCTTCAATTCACCATGAACAGATGCTGGGAAGGATTTGAATCTGCCTTGGGGCCACCAAAATCAAGAAATATAGTCTAGGGTTGATTTGGGGTTTATTAGGGGTTGAAATTGGGGGGGGGGGGGTGGGGTTCGGGAATTTGAGAATAAATTTTTCGGTAAATTTAATACCCAAACACTATTTTCATGATATGGACACAAAGTTTCCCCTAACCATATGCCTTAACTATGCGCCTCTTCTTGGGGTGCATGCTTTCTCCTAAGACGGTGAACTATATGAAAAAACACGCACCATCTATGAGAATCCCCTATATTTTAGTTCAAAATATTTGTTAGTTTGGGGTGCACAGTTTCGGAAAACTATGAACCAACCGTACACATGACCTCTTCCTTCCAAAATTTCCAATTTTCACCCAAATACTCCCTATGGAAAAATCCAAAACAGATTACTCAAGTCAAGGATAAATATTACCTTTAAATGATCCTGATATATCTCCAAAAAATTTAGGGATCTTATAATCTCATTATCATATACATATTATGGAATTTTGGGTTACTAAATCCTTAATCACTGACATTTCTAAACCGCAAATGCTTTGGGTACCAAAATCATTCATGGTGTAAATATTGTTTTCTAGGGAACTTGCATAATCATATCAAGTAAGAATATATGGTACTTGGATAATGTAACTTCCAAACACATGACTGGGGATTATTTAAACATCAAAATTTTATAAACGGATTATGGTGGAAATGTCAACTTTTGTGACAATGCAAATGGAACAATCATTTTCTCTTGAAAATTTTGTAATTCTAACTCAGTTTTAATTAATAAAGTTCTATTTGTAGATTTTTTAAAATAAAATCTTATTAGAATCACCCAACTATGTGATGATGGTTTTTATGTGAAATTTGTAAACAATTATTTTTTATTTTTTATTATAAAAATTATTTAATATTTATGTAATTAAGAAATGGAAATTTTTATACTCTTAATTTAGATTCTATATTTTCTCAAAATGATTCTTATCTATGTCCATATCATAATAAATGTATGTTTCTGCATTGGATACTAGGACATTATAATATTTATGCACTTTTATAGTCAAATAGGAAAGGGTTACTCAAAGACTAACTAAACACGAATTCCAAAATGATAAAGTCTATAACCCTTTTCAAAAGGGGAAACATCAAAAGATATAATTAAAATTAATGAAATATGTTTCAATATCATAACCCCTAGAATTGGATAAAATGTTTTTGATTGGACAATTTAGAGTTTCTAGTTTGAATTGGAATTACTATTTAAATGTTATTGTATTGTATTTTTATAGGTATAATATGGTATTATTTTTATCTCAAAAAAGTGAGGCCTAATTTTATTTTACCAAGTATTATAAATCTGTTGAAAATCCTAGTGGGATTAAAATTAATACCTTCAGAAGTTACCATATCTATGATATTAAAAATCGCGACATTGACTATTTTTTCCTCGCAAAATGCATATAATAATAACTTTTCTACTCCTAGAAGTGCACACCAAAATGAAATTGTAGAAAGAAGAAATATTAAAATTCTTAAGAATATCCAAAACTATTCTTAATGAATATGTACATACTATTTACTCTTGGTTAGAAGTTATAAATATACCTTGTTATATATTTATTAGAGTTTTATTATGGAATTATTTTTATTCAACTGTTTCTCAAGTGTTCGAGACTCTTTAACTAAAACCTAATTTTAAATGTTTTAAAGAATTATTATTCGAAATATTTATAATTTTAGTCTATATTTACAAATTGTTTTTATGGATTTATTTATATGGACATGATTGTTTTAAAATGTTAATTTCGTTCAATTTTTTCAAAGTTGTATGGGACACATTTATTCAAAAATATTCTTTTTAAATATTTAAAATGTGTTTAAAAATTGGACCCATTATCTCTGTAATTTGGAATTTTTTATTTAAAAAATAAATCATGATTATAATTTATCACATTTATTTCACTATTATATATTGATTTTAACATTAATATTTTACCATTTTTTTGATAATAAAGCATTTTCACTTATTAGTGTGTGACTTATAAAGTTGAAATGTGATTTTAAAGTGGAAATGTTATTTTTCTGTTATGCTTGTTCGTGTGTTATTATTATGTTATGGGTATTGGGAATTTCATATTTATATGGGTTGTTTAGTGATAACATGAGGGTTTTTGAGACTATTATATCTCTCCAATGCATTTTTTAGTATGACAGAGGTAAATGTTAAGGTTTCTACAAATAGATTTAGTAAATATACTATGATAGTTTTTTCAAATGTAAATATGAAGGTTACTCCTTATGTAGCTGTGAAAGCTATAATACAATTATGATATGGATACCACAAGATACATTTATATTTTATGTCTTATTATTTATATGTAGTTATTTAGGAATCTTATGATTAAATGATTTAATCTAAGTGGTTTATATTTTATGGGTGAAAAGTATGATTTTTATAATGTTTACATGGGTTTAATATATTCATTGGCTAATGATTTTATTATTTATTATATATATTTCACAATGTTCTTTTTAGGCTAATATCATTTTTTTTGAAACAATTTCTATATGGTTGTAATATCATCAACCAATGAAATTTAGACATGTTGGGAAATTATTTTAAACATTATCAATTTGATTTATCCTTTTTTAATTTATTTAATCTTATTTGGGGTAATAATATTCTAAATTTTAAATTGTTATAAGTAATTACTTAGGTGTTGTGAATTATCCATAATTGTGTACTTTATGACATTTTGGACCTTATAATGTTCAATTTATAATTTTTAAATATTTATGGGTTATTTAATCAATTTAATAATATGTTATTTTTATAAAATAACAGTAGTGTTAATTTTGACACTATTTGTTTATTTGAATTTAAAAAAAATCAAAAAAGAGGATATATTCAAACCAATATGTTTAATAGATTCCTAACATGTTATATGAATCTAGAAAATTTCTGGAGAACATTAATTAGTTCATATACTGTTTATTTTAATATTTATTTACCATTTATTTGATATTTCTATTAATAAAACAATTAATACATCATTTTTGTATAATCATTTAATATACTTATTATTTGTATAAAAATTAAAAATAAAATCCTATGATGAAGATAAATATAATAACTTTAATAATAATATTTTTACATGAATTTATCATCTTGAAACCACAACATGTAAATTATTAAATTTCTTTAAATTATGAAGTTCACATCTTTGACATCATTTAAAATAGAATAACATAAATGTCCTAATATGTTTTATAAGGCCCAAAATGGTCCATAAATCTATCCTTGGATTATTAGGGTATATATATACTCTACCAATAAAACATGGTCAAGTTTATGGTCCTTTTTATAGGTATTATTATTTTAATAAAAACTATATTATTGATTTTTCACTAAATAAATAATTTATACATCATTAATGTATAAGCTATTAAGGTAATTAAATATTTCTTAAAAATTACAAATAAATTAAAATGATAAATAAATACATTTTATGTTTCAAATTATTTTTTATAATAAAAATTATATTCTGTATAACCTTATATTAAAAATAATCTAATTATTAAAGTTTGAGTTTGACATATTTCATTTTCTTTAAAATAAAATAAATTAAAGGTCGCAATCACATCCAAGTGGGTTCTAATGGATTCCATTTCGACCCAAATATTAATTAGGAATCAATATAATCATGCAATTATATTAATACATGTGTTAGGGTAATTTTATAATATTATCTTTACCATTAATTACCTAATTTACCATTAACTGTGGTATATAAAATTTTCTTTTGTTACTATTCATAATGCCCAAAAATAAATAGTAGCCTATTAATATAATTTGGATCTACTGATGACAAATATGGAATCCATTTTTCCAAATTCAAAACACAGAATTTGTAGTAATGAATTAAAAATTAATGTCGTCGTTGAAAAAAAACATTTTTTGTTTAAAACATTGCAAACGATTGAATTGATTTAACCTTTGAATTCAATGTAAAAAAGCTAATGAAATACATTATATTAAATAGTAAAAATATATTATATTTATACTTTAAACCAATTTACTATTATAATTTAACCATATAAATTATCTCGATGAAAAAAGTTATTTTTATGTAAAATTTAGCGTGTTTTTACTATTCATACAAATAAGAATGTTGTCAGAAAATATCAAAACTTTATCCAATGTAAATTTTTATATCCTGATTCAAAATAAGAAGTTTATTTTGTAATATTAAACTTATAAACTTTTCAAAAATTACATTTTAAATTGGTGCGCCATCAAAAGTCGGCAATACATCATTTTTAAAAAAATACTTATTTTACCCGAAAAAATTATTTTGTTCTCATACCATGTTCTAAAAAATGTGTAAGTTGAATAATATTGTTATAAAATTCAAAATTTAGTTAGTACTATTCATAACGGATAGTTCATAATAATATTATAACAACTTATCATTGTTTAGTAAAACCTGGTATTGCATACAACACACGCTATCGAGGAAGGTCGTGATTGTGTGTAATGCAAGCAATGTAAGGGTTGCATGTACTGCAAGACTCATTTGTTACTGCGTATAACAAAATCCAACCATTTTTCATTTATAAATTGAACATATATATATACACACACTCAATGTTTCTAGAATAACTAATATCAAACGAACTTGAAATTTCGTGTAACACGATCCAAGAATAGTGTTGCGTGTACTGCAAGCTAATACGGTGTTGTGTATAGAACAAGATAATCTTGGATTACCATAAAACAATAGATATTAAAGTAATTAAAAAGAATATATCTTATAAAATCATAGTGTGTTACATTCTACCCCATTAAAATGAATTTCGCCCTTGAAATTCGTCGGGGTTATAAATGGTTTACTACTTGAAAGTTTCATTAATAGAAACCCAAATTGTAAAAAGGAATACCAAAACTTATCTTTACAAAAAATTATGAAACGTAATGGTTACCCAAATTAATTAATCACTTGGTTTCCACATAGGAGAACATAGGTTGAAATATGGATATAGAAGGAAAATCTAATCGTCAAGTTCTTATGGAGAGTGGTAGAGAACATGGCTATGAAAAAGACAATAGTCATAAAGCGATAAATTTGTGATGAACTAAGGTACCATCTGATTTATCAGATATGAGGGAAATAGGATAACATTTTTGGTTTTCAAGATCATTTCCCTAATGTTGAAGAATTTTTGAATTAAAATAAATACTTACTTGATTTTGGAACAATCTCACTGTTGTTCGTGCCTTGAACAATTCCCACTTCATCTCTTACAGAAATGAAGTTGAATTTGTCTTCTGTGAAGTGTTAGCGGGTCATGCGATGGAATGATGAGTCATTACATCTATCTCAAACATAAGGTTCGCAATAGTTATATACATAAAGTCCATTTATTGTGATATTAATCGTATATGGTTCCAAAAATGGAATTATATATCATCTATCATCCTACATAATAAAAGAAAACAAATTTCTACTAACCAGGGACATCTTGTAGCCCAGTGGTAGGTAATAAAGGCCTGTAGCACTTCAGTTGTGGGTTCTATTACTGCAACATTGTCCGACGCGATGGGTTATTGCCCGTCTTATGGGTTTTCCTTTTTCTAAAACAACACTTTTATAACATTCCAAAAATAGTATCAAAACGTTGTAGCCTTCAACAATTCTATCAGATGTCCAAATTAATCCATTCCAACCGTTAGGCTTATAAAAAATACTTTTTTCCATACTTATTGTATAAAGAAAACGATTACTAGAAATTTCATCAACCAAGCATGTGAATACCATCATTTTTCCCCCACATATCATAAAATATATCTTTTTGGTCACATTCCAGACATTTGAATACCTTAATTAAGTATTCTCTTAAAACAAGAATTACCATAGAACCTTAGTGAAAAAATGAATTCTGTAAAAAGTTAACACTTTCCACATACCAAAATCCCAAAATTTATATATACTCAATCCATGATATCATATGGTCCTTATATCATTCATGAGATCATTAATACTATCAAGCGTCTCATTATCTCTTAATCCCATAATTATGCATATATCATCTACTTTCAAAAAATATCTGAATAACCTTTCTTGGTTACCGGTACCATTCAACATATACTTTCAAATACTTTAGGAAAAAAAATAGTGTAACAATCCTTAGATGTGTCTTTACTCCATAGTACCATTACCTATACAACATAACTCTTGAAAAACATAAATCATTCGACTACCTTTTTAAACCATTGACCGAGCTTGAACAATTCTTTCATCTCATATATCATTGCTAGTCTCTTCATCATCATCAATATAAATACTACACATACGACAATGAAAATTCTCTTCGTGAGACTTTCCCTTAGGGCATTGGTTTTGGTAATGCCAGTACATTCCACATTTAAAACATTTAACTGTTGTTGATGTCTTAGCAATACCAATATCCTTGTCCATGGTGTTAACTGATCCTTTTCCTTTGCAAGTACTGGCTTTGTATCCTTCTTTTCCACACCCAAAGCATCTTCCAGTTCCTCTGAAAAATTCTCCCGGATGCCTCTTCCCAAATGATTTACATGAGTAAAATTGAACTTTCTTTCCTCTATGATCATCATGAAATTCCATCTTTCTCTTTTTAGCTGAGTTAGGAAACACACCAAAGTTGAAATTATTGACCATATTATGAGATTTATAAAGAGGAATAATAATGATATATGGACTTCCAAATCTAATTTTATTTGGTTTCTCACAAAGAATATCATTCCACTTTCCATCATATCATCCATTATCATGAATCTTCCAGTTTCTATCCATTTTCTAAAATTCCAAAAGAATAGTGTGGGAGGGAAAATTCATACTAGGAAAACGACAAAATAATGTTGGAGTACCTTCAATATCTAACATCTTAGGATTAATTATAAGACCATTACATTAATTCTAGGACTATAACCTATACTTATAATTATCCCTAGAGACATCCCAAGACATACCATAGAAATATTTCTAGGGATTTCATAAAGTTTTCTCATCCTAGTTTCCAAAGGTTAACTAAACCTTCCCTCTGATACCAACTGTAGAGACCCATTCTTGATGTACTTGGACATTACATTACTTATGAGAAATAATTAATACATAACAGGAACCAACACTCAAGGACCGTAATAGTTTAGTGTCTTTGGAAACTTTGAACATATTCTTCTAATCATGGTGAACGATGTTCAACATCTCCCATAAAGATCATCCCCTTTTTTTCTTACCTAAAACATTTCTTTAATACATGGGGAAAAGAAAACTTATAAATGGTGAGATAAAATGCACATTAAGGGTATGCATAGAGAAAATAAAAGAAATCCTATACATTTGAAATTAAAAAAACATGAACATAAAGTTTAAACATAAAAATCATGAGAAATAAATATTGGAATTACATAAGGCATAGATAATAAAGGAACATTAATCATGGTAAAATATAATGAAAATAAAACATGTAATTTCGAAAAATCATTAATAACATGATATGATTTCCATAGTTGGCAAGGAATTACTGCCAAGACCATCTTAGTGGACAAAGTCCCTTACTGATTCGAGTTAACTCCTCATTCCAGTCCTATATCACTGAACCGGATTAACATTCCATTCCTGACATTCTATCTCATGAGAAATAAATCTTTACCCAATGAATTAGAGGGAGATAAAGGTACTACCCATCTCATAATGATATCATTATTACTAGTTCCACAAAATAAACATAAATCATTAATCATAACCCAAAGAATAAAATGGGTTTCAAAAACATCATCCCATCATAACATAATCTATATAAAAGAAATGGATATAATTTCATCATAAGAAGAACCAAACCATGTAAATTATAGAGGAATTATACTTTAAACATAATCATACTAAATAATTTCATCTTAGATGGAAAATTGTTTTGAAAAAACACATGAAATGAATTCTTGAGGAAAATACCCTTTCTTCTTTAGAATCATTTTCTTTTCACAAAATGCAATAAAATTTTAAAAGAAAATGATTTTGTTGAAAATAATAATGAAATATTTTAGATTAATCTTCATTAAAATATGTTATTATGAAATTTTAATAATCCATTAATGCCGTATATGTTAAAAATAACATTCTCCTCGTACTTTTAACGGAAAAGACAAAAAGTATCACGTATGGAAAACGAAAGAAATATTCATTCCAAAACACAAAGTAAAAGTAAAAAAGGGGTAAAAATGACATTAAACATACATGGGAGAATATTAAACACTTTATAAAAAACATTTTTATGGACAAGGGCGAAAAATATAACCCCAGTAAATACTTACGTATAAGCAATCTCGTATAAAAATGAGATTGTAAAATTATCCCTTACCATATGTCCAATTTCTTCTGTATGTGTCTGAGACCCCTGTATAGTGAGTTTAAATATATTATTAACTTGTAATAGAACCATAATAATATTTATGTTATCATATATCATTCACTTACGACTTTATATTAAACGTTCATTTGTCAATTCCATGTTAAAGTAGCGTTTTAGGGAAAATCGTTTCATTTATCCTCTGTGTTTTGACTTGTAATTATTAATATGATTACATAGATCATGATTAAATACTCCCAGAATGTAAACCATGATTTATATATAATATATATTCAGAATATACATATATATAATAGATCGATAAATGGAAATAAATAAACCTTTAATGGAGACGGTAGGTCGTACGTACGCATGAACGATGTTTTCGTTTACTTAATAATTTGAATGGAAGTAAGTAAATAACATATAAATAAGTCCAGTATCATTAATATGTCATATATTTAATTATTATTTAATATATATACTTTGTAATCATTCATTAATGGTTAACTTGGAGAATGAATCTCATCGCGTCGTGGAGACGGTAATCCGTACGTACGCATGAGCAATGATATCGTTTCCATAATTATTGAATGAAATTATAGTGGATGATAAAATATCTCATAATTAGTATCATGTTATAATAACCCCATATATAGTTATTCTTTACACCATTATACTAAACCATGTAAGGAGGTGGTGGAAAAACATATTACACCACGACGTGGAGACATTATTCCGTACGTACGCATGCGCGATTATTTTGTTTTTCGTAGGATGGGTAGAAGGTGAAATAGGGTTGTTTCATATTTATAATAACATATAATTATATTATTTATACTTATTTTTTTACTTTATAATGAAACAAATAAAGAACATGTAGTTGAATAATAAAGAAACTTGAAAGATTTGGTATAAGAGATTACCTCTTCTTCGACACGCATCATCTTAACCTCTACATAGGGCACTAAAGTTGGACTTGTAAGAAGACCAGGACCACTAGTATATTTCTTGGGATGTGGAGAAGGTAAATTTTCAGGGGTCGGCCGAGCATGAAAGATAAAAGTGGTGTGAGGAGGAGAGGGAGGAGGTTCCCTTTTATAAGGGAAGAGAAGGGCACTTTTGGAAACCTCAAAAATATTAATTTATAATAAATTCAAAACCCATATAAAACCTCTAAAGTGACTCTAATTCAGATATGAAGTAATACAGGGTTGTAATCTCATCACTCAATTAAATTTAGAAATGTTGGTGAATTTTTTTAATCCTTCTCAATTTGATTTATCCTTATTTAATTTATTTAATCTTATTTGTGGTAATAATATTCTAAATTTTAAATTGTTATATGCAATTAATTATGTGTTGTGAACTATCCATAATTGGGTACATTACGACATTTTAGGCCATATAAGGATTAATTTATAATTTTTAAATATTTATGTGTTATTTAAACTATTTAATAATATGTAATTTTTATAAAATAACAATAGTGTCAATTTTGAAACTATTCATTTATTTGACTTTAAATAAAATCCACAAAGAGGATATATTCGAACCAAAATTTTTAATAGATTCCAAACATGTCATATTCATCTATAAAATTTTTTGAGAAAATTAATTAGTTCATATAACGATTATTTTAATATTTATAAAACCATTTATTTTAAATTTATCTTAATAAAACAATTAATACATCATTTTTGTATAATCATTTAATATACTTATTAGTTGCATAAACATTAAAAAATAAACTCCTATAATAAAGATAAATATAATACCGTTCCTAATAATATTTTTACTCAAATTTATCATCTTTAAATCACAACATTTAAATTGTTATATTTATTAAATTATGAAGGTGACATCTTGGAAATCATTTAAAATAAAATAATATAAATGTCCAATCCAGTTTTATAAGGATCCAAATGGTCCAAAAATAGATCCTTGGATTCTTAGGGTATATATATACTCGACCAATAATGTTTGGTCAAGTTTATGGTCTTTTTCTAGGCAGTATTAATTTAATAAAAACTATATTATTGATTTTTCACTAAATAAATAATTTCTACATCATTAATGTATAAGCTATTATGGTAAATATATATTTCTTAAAAATTACAAATAAATTACCATGATAAAGAAAACAATTAGATATTTCAAATGATAATTTATAATTGAAATTATATTCAGTATAACCTTATATTAAAAATAATCTAATTCTTAAAGTTTGAGTGAGACATATTTCACTTTCATTAAAATAAAATAAATTAAAGGTATTAATCACATCCGAGTGGGTTACAATGGATTCCATTTAAACCCAAATATGACATCGGATGAAATATAATTATCCAATTATTTTATGAGTAGTGTTACTTTAATTTTATAATATTATTCTTCCCCTTAATTACCTAATTTACCATTAAATGTGGTAAATAAAATTTACTGTAGTTACTATTCATAATGCACAAAAATAAAAAGTATCCTATTAATATAATATGGAAACACTGATTCCAAATATGGAATCCATTTTTCCAAATTCAAAACACATAATATTCAGTAATTAATTTAAAATTAAACTCATTGTCGAAAAAAGGTTTTTTGTTTAAAACATTGCAAAAGATTGAATTGATGTAACCTACAAATTCAATGTAAAATCAATGATAATGACATAAATTATATTAAATGATAAAAATATATTATATTTATATTTTAAAAAAAATTACTATTATAATTTAACTATATAAATTATCTCAATGAAAAAAGAAGTTTTTATGTAAAATTTAGCGTATTTTTACTATTCATCAAAATAAGAATGTAGTCAGAAAAATATCAAAACTTTATCAAATGTAAATTTTTATATCATGATTCAAAATAAGAAGTTTATTTTGTAAAATTTAACTTATAAACTTATCAAAAATTATATTTAAAATGGGTTCTCCATCAAAAAGCGGCAACACATCATTTTTTGAAAAATACTTATTTTACAGGAAAGTTTTATTTTGTTATCATACCATGTTCTAGAAAATGTGTAAGATGAATTATAATGTTGTAAAATTAAAAATGTAGTTAATTATATTCATAACAGCTAGTTTATAACAATATTATAACCATATATCTTTGTTTAGTGAAACATGGTATTGCGTACAACACACTCTTTTGAGGAAGGTCGTGTTTACGTGTAATGCAAGGGAAGTCAGGGTTGTGTGTAGTGAAAGACTCATTTATTGTCTAATATAACAAAATCCAACCATATTTCATTTATACATTTAATATAAATATATATACACTCAATTTTTCATAGAATAACTACTATCAAACGAACAGGAAATTGTGTGTAACACGATCCAAGAATAGTGTTGCGTATACTGCAAGCTAATACGGTGTTGAGTATAGCACAAGATAATCTTGGTGTATTTTACAACATAAGATATGAACTAAATTAAAAATATTATATCTTATAAAATCATGGTGTGTTACATGGAGTAGCGGTGGCCTTATACAAGTGAGGCGAGTGACAGACTTGTAATTTTTTGAAAGAGTGAATTCTGCGCACATTGTTTACATGTCACTAAGAATGAATAACAGTAAATTATCAATAATAGATGTCATAAGGTCAGAATATGTCCTAAAAGAGGGTTCTATACATGTTTTAGGTGATTTTTAGACCTTATATTCTATGTTTAAGAATTAAGAAAACTCATTTTTAATATAATCACTGTTATTAATTTTAAATGTTTTGACCAATAATTATTTTAGAAAACAATGGTCGAATTATTAGAAGCTATGAATACTAATTATTCCAAATATGGAACCCATTTTTTCTAATTAAATTCATATAGGTGTAAAAATTTTAATTTGATATTAATCCCGTAGATGCGGCGACATGTTGGTGTTTTGAGAACAATATTTTTCAGAAAAATATCATTGTATACTAACATTATGACTAATAATAATAATTATATGAAACTAAATTAAAATACAATGACATATAATCTATAAATTTTATAATTAACATTCCCCATTATGTAATATTTAAGTTAATTAAATGGTTGAAACATTATACATCTTAAAATAGTTTTTAGAAAACCCATTTGAAAACCAAAAAAGAAAAATACTAAAAAACAATTTAATGTTGATAAAAAAATTATTAGGATGACTAACTAACACATAAGAACCATTAAATCATATTAAAAACATACTAGGACCCTTAAATAACATAATTTATTAAAAAATCACAGAAATCATTATAAAAATCATTATTTTAACCATTCACTAAAAAATATATTTTTATTTGTAAAATACTAAAAATTTCACCCTATGTAAATCTTGAAATAATGATCTCAAAAATTAAATCAATATTATAATATTTAAATTATAATATTTATAAATTATATGTTTATATAAACTCATATAAAAATAGTTATTAATTAAAATAGTTTTCTCCTTGATTAAAAATTACTTAATAGTTTTTATAAATATCATTACTATATATTTTTTAGTAATAAATATGAAAATTATTTATACTAATGTTACCTATTTTTTTAAATCCCTCTCCTTTTTAGAAATTTTATCTTATTATTTTTATTCACTAATTAAACATGTGTGGATATCATTCCCTCATAACATTTTCATATTCTCTTTTTTCCTCTTCAAACAAATTATTTTTCCATAAAACCTTAACCTGATGAATCAACATATTCCACAAAAAATTCTCAATATAGGCAATAATCAAAAAATTTTGTTCCTTATAAGAAATATTCTTTTCCATCTAAACTTATTTTGCGCTT
The DNA here is from genome assembly GCA_963277665.1 of Viscum album. Classification (NCBI taxonomy): domain Eukaryota; kingdom Viridiplantae; phylum Streptophyta; class Magnoliopsida; order Santalales; family Viscaceae; genus Viscum; species Viscum album. The sequence goes on along the minus strand of OY728161.1, from coordinate 2,005,931,984 downwards.
AAACAATTATATTAATCCCCAATATATTTCATTAACATTGAAACATGAAATTTTTTTTCCACATGAGATAAAATCATGGGAAATATGTAACACCCTGAATATTTCAAAACCTTATAAATATAAATTATGTGTTTAATGCCATTAATGTTTTCTCCATTTTAACCAAAAAAATGTAAAATATAACACATGGTAATTTTTTTATGATCTTGACACCGAAGTGTATTACAAAATCCAGAGTTTACAAGAAAAGCTCACTAACCATAAATTCCCAATAAAAAACCAAGTACGATCACTAGAAGGCTACCAAGGATGAAAACAATCCCAAATTTGTAGTGTGGATCATTAGGACCCATCATAAGCATCAGGATATCAAGTGCCACATCGACTGTGCTGAGTACCATTAAAATGTAGAGATCCATCTTTAGTTGACAAACCGATTCCAAAGTATGAATACAAAGACTACGTATTTATAAAGTTTGAACGTAGCCATTTCAAAACTTTATTGTTGTTGTCTTTTTGAGATGATCGTTGGGATTTAAATCTGTTGGCCTTTAGTGTTTTGCTAAATGAATACTTTTATAATAATTAAGATGATTTCTTATTACTTAATGAACCTGGTTAATTTGTGGTCTAAGTTATAATAATCAACATATATATATATATATATCTACACATTCTTATTTTTTTATATGCATTTAGAGATTAATTATATGAAGTTATCATATTTTTTAAATTATAATAATATATGAAATTAACTATTATTAAAGAAGCACTCTTTTTTTAGTTATGCGGTCAATTAATTTGTTATATGGTATATATATATATATGTGTATTACAAATATTGCTTCAAAATGTTAATTTTTACATAAATACTCTTATTAATTGAAAAAAATAGAGATAGTAGATTAACTGTGAAATTTGAAATAATTAGTGATGTTATGCTAACATATAAAATCTTGTTTCTAACAAAAAAATGAAATGAAAATTATAAAATTCATGTTTTGAAATTATGAAATTTATGGGTTAAATAATCAATCCTTTTTTAATAAAAACAATAATGTGTATAGGTCCTTACATGTAATTATAGATTAAGATAATTGATTTATAAAATTAAATAAAGAAAACTGCTAATATGATTTATAATATATTAGTTAGATAAGGGTCAATAGTTTATCATATATGTGTATTTATAACTGTTGACTTGTCTTAAGATAATAATAGTAGGTTAATAATAATTTTATCTTATTAATAAATAACGATAATATAATCGGTGTAATAAAAGAATAAAATAATGATAATAATATTAAGATAAAAACGAAAAATAGGCCCGTGTTTTTTTTAAAACACTGCATCACTACGGGCCATCCTATCCAGCACACTTCATTACAGCCGTCCAAGTTATTTTAATGTTGTGTCGGCTTCGACCGTTCAATCTGTTTTTGGTTTAATCCAGGCCGTCCAATCCATTTCAGATTTCTTCTTCCCCATGGTTCCTCTTCTTCTTCCTCACGCATGCCGCCCACCAGAAAACCACCTCTCCGTTTTCTTCACCTAGGCCGACATTGGACCCATCCTCGCTCCCTCTTTCCACGAATTCATCACTTCTCATTTAATACTCGGCCTCGGATCCCTCACCACCTCTTCACACTAGGTCGGCTGTTCCATCTTCTTTATGCCTCGAGTTGCACCGTAGCATGCATCAGTTCCTTTATGTTTCTCTACAGCGCTGTCAAGATCACTTGCTCCTTCTCCTCCTCTCCAAGACGGTAAGGGAAATCTATTTTGTCTTGGATGTTTTCTTCATGTTCGGTTTTGAATATATATATATGTGTGTGTGTGTGTGTGTTTGTGTGTGTGTGTGTGTATCGACCCTTTCCTATACTGCAGTCATCCTTCTCCCATCTTTAAAAAAAATGTTGATCAGGTTCTAGTAGGGTGATCATTAAATGGGTTGAAGGTTTGATCCTTTTTAGTTTTGTTTTACAACTTGTGTTATACATATTGTTATATATATATGTAATTTTATAACATGCATGTATTTCTCAAATCCTCCCTTTTTTCTGAGGGGATTGTTCATGGGTTATCCACTCAAATATTTATATAAAGTTTAATTTTGAAAGGTTTCCTTTTAAGAAAATGGTTTTTTTACAATATGTGTAATCAGATGTTTAGGTATTTACGTATATATATTCCCACCTTCAAATCTATTTTCTATGATTTCCAATTATTTCATTATTGTTTACTAGGGTTTATGTACCTAGTTATGTTATTATGAATATACAAATCAATTATGTAAACTTTATATGAGTATATAACTAAATACTTATATTTTTATGTATTTTTATTAAAAATTAATTATGGTGTTTAAGAGATGATAACTCATTTTTAGATAATAATTTAGATGAAAACTAGGTTTTGGGTTCTAAGTGAATTTATGATATAGTATAAAACCATCATTTTTATGAACATACGGCTTCATGGATAACGCACCTTATATGGTTTAGTTTTAATTAAATAAGTGGTTATTGGTTAAAGTTATTCTAATCTTAAGGAAATTTAATGGACCTTGATTAAATTATGTAAAAACCCGTATACAGACTTCCCGTATATAAATGGTTTTGTAAAATGTATTTATAGGTTTATTTTATAAAACCTTGTTTTCAATTAATAATTATTAGGACATAGTTTATACTTTGATACATGTAAGATTTTTATAATTTTGGTTGTTGTTATGCCAATATGTACATTGCACCAATAAACTTTCTTAATCTACGAAGTTATTCTAACATGTACCCTCGATGTAATTTATACTTTAAAAGAGTGAGATTCAACTTGTTTTAAAGAAATGAACTATGAATTTATGGGTTTATGTTATCAGGTTGTAACCACTTATTATTCGATGTTAATCCTACTGCAGTGATTATTAGTGGTTAACCTAGTTATGGTTAAATTGCATGTTTCAAAGTCAAGTCTGTCACAATAATTAATGTCATGTATTTTTTTAGTGTATCTTTTTAATCTATGCATGTCACGGCCTAATCTGATGCATCCATTGTATATAGTCATGTTCAAATGTATTTAAATAATGGCCAAACCACATGCAATTTATCAGCATATTTGAAAGATAATGCATGTGACCCTTTGAAAGTTTTTCATTATGAATTAGTTGGTGTGTGCATCATAGATATATAACACATTGTATTATGCACGTACCACTTATCGTCAAGCATGTATTTCCTATGTAGATTCCATATCTTATCTTGTGTGTTATACCTAGAATGATGATCCCCAAATATTAATTAATGAATCTAATAACATATTATTTGGAGTGGTATGGGACACCCCAAATAACATCACATTAAAATTGGGTATCCAAAGCGGTATGTGACGCCTTTCATACCTTGCCCCTAAGACATATGAGGAATGTATTGGACTGCCAGGTTGGGGTCCTGTTAAAAGAAATCCATCCAGGTTGGGGACTGGTTAAAGTGTGCCATCCATGTTGGGGACTGGTTAAAGTAATCCCTCCAGGTTGGGGACTGGTAAAAGTAAGCCCTCCTGGTTGATGACGGGTAAAAGTAAGCTCCATGATGCATCAAAATACCTCATGAGATATTTTATGTGGATATTTACCCTTAGGTCATGGAACTAGGACCTTGACATAGATACATGAGTCCAGAATTGTGCGTTTCCTCACTATGTTTTAATATAAGTGACCAACCATGGGATATTCCTACTATTAGAATATCCCTGGTTTAGAGCCTTTTGTATGCATGTGATGAATTAATAGAATGAGATGATATGTCGTAGTAGTTCTGGACAGGATCTATTTAACAAATGCTTTATGATATCACATGTGAAAAGATATGGATATGGCCATCATGATATGTGTGACAGTTATGTTCATTATTACAACATTTTTTTTATTATGTCTTGTGCACTCAGAACTGCCTTGCAAGTAGTATCCATTACCCTACATGTAGGTAATGGTCATGTATTATACAATCCTTTCTTTGTTCTTTCTTAATTGGAAACTGTATACACTGATCATGGTGATATGTTATGTTATATGTTTTATTTGTCCCCAGATAATTTGTTTTCCAATACTTAGGTTTATTTTCAAGAATACTATTTTTCATTTCAGTAAAGAAGTATTATTTACATGTTGTTTTTAAAACACATTAGTGGGAATAATTTTCTCACCCTACATTTTTTTTAATAAAAATTTTTCAGGTATGGTTTTTTACTAAATAATATTTTTAGATGCGGTCGGTTTCCCAGAACCTGAACCTCGCGATCCTCTGTAAGTATGGGACATGATGTAATACTTGTAAATGTTTGCAATTTAATTTTCGATAAATCATGTCTCATAGGCACTGGGGAATCATGGTCAATTAAAAATACAGTCCTTATGAAATAGATCTAACTTTCTTAAGATTTCATATAGTCTAAGGAATGGTGAATGAAGCTTACACATTTTACCAAAACACAGAGCACTTTACCATATAGAATATTTTAGAAAGACATGATAACCTACCTCATAAGAAATAAATTTCCTCCCAATATTTCTGTAACATTTATGCATACTCCGATCCATCCTAATATTTTTCTACATAAATTGAACCATATCCACAATTTACTCTACCAAATATGGTCCATTAACATCATAACTCCTACTTAATCTTAAAAATCTAGATTCTATCACCAAATTTCATATAATTCCCCAAAAGGATCAATTTATAAAATTTAATTAATTATGATACTATACAAAAATAAAGAAAAAATAATATGATCCAATATTCCTTGATAATCAATTGAAAACGAATTAGGAATATAATCCAAGGTCTAAATAATCCACTTAGACATTTCTTCGGATTGAGGATGTAATGTTATGCTGAAAATTTATTTAGTACTCCAAGACTTCTAAATTCCATTCAAAAAATTACATGTGAACTTGAGGTCATAGACTGAAATAATTGGAAGTGGAACCCCATGTAACCTAAAAATTTCCTTTTGATATAGTTGAGTAATATAATATAATGGAATAGAATCTAAAATGGGAAGGAAATGTGAAAATTTAGTTAATAGATAAAAAATAACTAAAATATCATTATTACCACCTCATATCCTTCTAAATTCCACCATGAAATATATTGACATATTTTCCAATTTCAAATCCATTATTTAAAAATATTGAAGCATCTCCTTCAGTAAATGTTGTTTTTCTTCAACATATTTGAGAGTCAAACACTTCTTGGCGATATAAGAAATATAAAATTTCATTCCATCCAAAATGTAATGCATCCAAATGCCTTTGTAAAATTTGGAACTACCCAAATGAATAGTATGCAAAGAACTATGAGCTTAACTGAATAAATATCTCTTCAATTGGGAGTCTCAAGGCACACATGGCCTTTTTCCAAATTATATAACACCTTCCTCAACATTATTAAAATCAGGATAATTATATTCTAAATTAATTATACCATTTCATTCAAAGATTATTCATCATTATGAACATTCATAATTCATTATAACACAGTCGAATGCAGTAAAACAAAAAATAGAGGATGTCCCTAAATCCACAACTTCTATGAAGAAATATATCAAATCATTAACAAAATAGAAACATTCTAATTGTAACATGGTTAAGGCATCCTTATTTTTTCTTCTAAATTCATGAATTTTTTATTTCCAAGAATGATAATGAATCATTCATTCATAATCCATTACCAATTCAAGACAACTCCTCTATCTCAAGTTAAATTATTTATGAGTGAATATAAACATCGAATTTTTTAGATCAGTATATATTTTACGATTAAATCCATTCAAATGATACATCCAAATATTAATTAAAAAATCATAGTAGATAATTCCATATTATGTTCAGGGTAATTTAAATGAGAAGGTTTTAACTAATGTGAATCATAAATAGTTACTGGATCATACTACAATAGGAAACAACCATGTACGTTCAATAAAGAATCGGTGTAGACGACATATTCATCATTTTTGGAAGGAAGTCCAAAACTGGAGCATTCACAAATCATATTTTCAATTTTTTTAAAATTATAATCACATATTTTTTCAATATAAATTTAAATCCGTTTTATGATAACTTAGTTAGTCGGCTGAAAAAAAAGAAATTTTCATAACAAACCATTTTTAATAATGTTCTACTCAAGGAAAACTATGAATCTCTATAATATTTGTGGGTATTATCCATTCATCAATAATTTTTGTCTTAGTAGTGTCATTATGTATTCCATATTTATAAACACTATGTCCATGGAATGAAATCTGTTACAACAGAAATTCACAATTACTAAATTTTCAATAATTTTTTTTATTTTAGGGTTTGTCTATAAAAACCATAGGTGTATTTCTTGTTCCTATTATATTTTATAATATACCAAAGTTTCATCAGAAAGAATAAACACAAATTCATCATATAAATCATGAAAAAATATGTTCATATGTTAAATTAATTCAATAAGTTTATTAAAAACCTAGACGACATAACTATAAACTCATAGTGCCCAAATATATTCTAAAATATAGTCTTTAAAATGTATTCTTCCATCAAATTCAATTGATGGAACCCCAAAATTAGGTCAACCTTCAAAAAATATAGATCTCCCTAGATCTGATCATAAAAATCAATTATATGTGGAAAAAGATACTTGTTCTTAACAGTGGGGTTATTTGAAGATCTATAATCAATGTAAAGTCATATTGAATCATATTTATTTTTGAAAAAAAAGTCACGGGCACCCCATAGAGATGTTCTAGGTCAAATGAAATCAGTATCTAATTAAAATGATGATCTTGATATAGCTCATACGGGGTTTTAGAAATAGGATCAGAATTATGTAATAATTTAATAATAAAATCAACCTCCTAACATTGAATAACACTAGGAAAATCATTACGAAATAAATCCATGTATTCATTTATTACTGGATCATAACTAAATTGAACCATTTCATTCCTTTAAATTATTTGAGCTATGTAACATTCACTTCAATTTCTAATCAATTTCTCAACTTCTTGGTATGTTATCAAAGGCAAGAAATCGTCAAATATAAATATTGTTGCACTAAAATACATCTTAGTATGATAAACTAAAAGTTATTATATAATAATAATGATATCAAACTATTATAATAATAGTTTCAAAGGATTTATAGGAATAACCACACGCCAAATAATAATATGAATATTCCTTTAAATATTTTTTCTTTTATAACATACACTCATAGTTTTAACCAAAATTTACTTCTTACTTCCATTAGGTGATATTCCTAATTTAATTGAAAATTTCTCAAAAATGAAAGCATGTGAAGATCAAAAGTCAAATAGGGTATTTTAATAATTTATATACAAAATTAATGTACCTATCATCCATTTGATTTGATGGCCCACCATCCACTTTAGTTGTTGAAAATGAATTCACTAATCTTTTTTTCTGATCAGGATGATTTCCATCATATGTAACTCTCCTTATACATTCATTAGAACAATGTACCAATTAGTTATAACTAAATCACCTCATCATTGGATAGTTATCAATTACAATATTATTTTATTTTTTAAGACTCTTCCCTTAATAGTAACAAACCTTGTAACCAAACAGACCATATTATAAACAGTTACCAAATACTATCAATCATTTCATGAAATGTTATTTTCCACACTTACAAAATTTTGGGTGGTTTTACTATAAACATCATTGTTGGTTTTTTCTCTATTTACGAAAAACTATATTATTTTTCATTACTATTTTCATATATGGAAGATCCATATAATAAAAATCCATCTTAAACATCTCATAGAAACAAAACACATTCTCATAACTTTTATATTTTCATGTTGCCAACAAACTTCATAAACATAGTTTCAATTATTAATAAATTCTATAAATTTTACTATCAGTGTCCTGAATAAAATTTAGTAAATACATAGAATATCATGGGAATTTTACCTCATATGAAGCTACAAAAATCATTATATGTTTTCCATAATTCATGTAATTTTTTTAACCGAATGTTGAAAAACCATGGGGAATTATTTCTCAAGGAAAATATCATTAACTATTACATATTCCATGTAATCATGATCACATTTATATTTGGAATTATTTACCAATGTCTACTATCGATCGACATCAACTTCTAAAATAAAATTGAAAGAATTAAATTTTGACATTATGAACATCCCATGACATCGAATATCACTTATAGAGCAGTGATCTATATTCGGATATCATAGGGTCAGATTATCCAATTATTTATGGTGGTCGTTTCCTCATTAAATGATCCAAAAATTAAATTTTCCTTCATTGTAGGTTGGGTTCCTCTCTGGCATGGATGCCACCACCATTTAAATCTTCTGTGAAATGATCCACTATTGAATCAAACTATTTTTTTCTAATTCAAACCATCCCAATATGCTAATTTGGAAAGATATTTTCCTCTTTTTTCCTTACAACTATAACTTACCCATATCATCTCTGGAAAATAATTATGAACATTATTAATTTTTCTGATGAAATATCGTATCTTATTAAATAATATTTCATTTCAACTAATTAATAAGTAAAAATAATCAAGGGAAATATATTAAAATTATCATAATATATATAAGTGTCTAAATCATTCCTCTCATACAAACTATAATGACATAGCCTTAAACATTAAATAATCATTATTTTTATTTAGGAATCTAATTTCTTTGACTATGAGAATCATTTTCAGTTTAGGGTTTTTGAGAATTTGGCCATAACACACACATAAAAACCATATATTACAATGTTAAAAAATCCTATTAGTATTCATTCTTTCCATAATTCAAGACTTTTTAAATGAAGTGTGATTTATTTTAATAGAAAATCAACATAAATCTCATCTTAACATCTTCATGTTATTTATAGATTCATAAATTTAGTGGAAAACATTAAAAAATGTCAAATAAGCACAAAAACCTCATTAATGGATACACAAAATAGGAAAACCCTTAGTCTAGTGAAAACTTGAAGACACATATAATGTTTTCATTTATATTAAATGTTATTGAAAATATGTAATAAATAATTTTCCAATAAAAAAATACATATCATTTTTCTCAAAATAAATAATAAAAACCAGTTAAATATCATCTATGTAACCTATAACATCACATTCATAACCCATTTAAAGCCACTTTATACAAAACTGGAGACTAGTTATATCGATAGGAAAAATTTTGTGGTAACTTCCTGGTTATTTTATATTACGATAAAAAACACTACCCAATTAATTAGAGAGCTATCTATTTACCCCCTTTATTTAAGATATAACAGACTCACCTATTTCTATCCGGTACTCCCCATCATATAATTTTTAAGGGGATCACTCAGTGATATTTGGGCTGCCCAATCATATAAGATGTAATGGGCTCACTCGATTTTATCTATGCATCCCCATCATATAAGCTGTAATAGGATCCCTGCTGCTATATGGTCTTCCATGTTGTATAAGTCTAAGGTAACATATCCTGAATAAAAGAAATATTCTATTAATTTTCCTTCATAATAATTTTGAAAATATCTATTAAACATGATAAAAAATAACTTTTGGATATGAAAATATCTTTTTCTTTTAAAATTCAATTTTTTGTACAAAAATACTCTTTCCATTTGGAAAAAAGTTCAATACCAAATACCCAGAAAATGGATGGGGGTTTTTCAATAAATTAAAAATAATTATTTCAAAATAATCCAAAAATAACATAATGGTCTCCAAGATAGAAAAGTGGTTGTCTCCAGGTATGTTATGAATTCCTTTTATAGTTTTTCATAACATTCATTATAAAACAATAAAAAATATTCATTTTAGAAATGATAGAAAACAAAGGAAAAGTATACATAAAATGTATTTTATAAATATTTTAAGTCTATATAAAAACATTCCTAAAAATATATATATTTACTAATGATGACTTTTTTCCACCATGTGTTACTCCCACATCAACTCCCTCCACTATCATGTAACCCTCTACCCTTATTCCTTCACCTTACCCTCTCTCCATGTTGCGACTTTCCACTTTAATTTGTATTGTCTAAAATGCACCACAGATCTACCTTCCTCATTATCAAATGATTTAACCAAAATTGGAGTAACAAATCAACCGTTTTCACTGTATATCACTACTCCATATTCCCCTATTCGTATCTCCACCCGTTGTGACTTCGCTACTTTATCTTCACATCTACCAATATCCTCCTCATTGTGACTTTGTTATTTTGAATGACCCGTTTGAAAACCTCCATTATCATCCCATCCATGATTCCTGATGATTTCACCAAGATCAATCTCCCAATTCTATGTTCATCGTTGAATGTTGAAAACATGTATATACCTCTTCGAATATCCACAATCTAGGGTTTGGTAAGATACTCCATTCGATCTCCCAAATATAAGGTTTAATGACCTCTACGGTCGGCTACTGGGGCTCCATCACCATCATTTGTCTTGAATTCCTTATTTTAACTATGATACGATAATTATTAAATAATACACTTCCACCGTAAGCTCTTCTTTCCTCTAAAATCCATACTATACTACTCAGGCTCTTCGGTTGAGTTCTCCTTAGATCAGCTACCACAATCCCTTCCTCAAAAGCTATGTTATCCTACTAGATTGTGATTCGTACCCCTTTCGTTCTTATTTATATTATTTGTAGTTTCACATAAGGCAATGAATCATTCCTAATACTTTATCCTATTTCAATACTCCATGTATTATATGTCTTCAACATTTACCTTAAATTTTAACTTGACAACCAACCATATCAGGGACTACTTGCACATTTTGAGTATTATTCAACTTCAAAATATACATTTTCTATACAATGATAACAATACTACCTCCATGATGTCATGTTTAGTCTGAGAATATATTTCTCATTGAAAATTAATTAATAGCATGGTTTATATTATATTGATCATAGAATATAACTATGAAAGTTATCATTTGGACATAAAACCCTTAGCATGTGACTACATGTACAATCTAAAGATCATTTGTCTTTAGAGTATACATTGTCTATAATCTTATCACAATACAACATTGCATGGTTTTATGGTTCTGTTTTATTCCTTTATAATAAAATAAAAATATAAATCATATAAACATGCACTCTCTATTAAGATATAGAGATGCACAGCTTCAAAGGAGACTACTACGACAACAACGTCAATCATGTTGTCTTCTTTTTATTCTACACCCCTCATATAGTTATGTTATTTATCAATCAGAATCGTATATTTAAACAATAATTGGAATTACACATGTATAATTTATATTGAAAACATTAATGCAACTAAACCTATAACACCAATACGAAGCAAAAAAACATGAATATGAATTTCTTTCTCCCCAATACCCAGTAATGGAAACTTCAATTTACAAAGTACATTAATTTTTAGTTAATTATCATATTGAAAATCAAAATATCCGACCTTTTTAATATATTATCTTTCTACATGACAGTTTATATTCTAAAAGTATTGAGCATGTAATGATAAAAATAACTATTGGACAATGTTTTACACCTGAAGTGGTCACACTAGCTAATATCAAATTCATACGTCAATGCATTCCATTATCACATAAATCCCTAAATATTATTTATTTTTTACTATATCCAGTTTAATTACATCATTTTCATACTGAAAAATAGGTAACCATTCTTGGATACAATTTTCATCTCCCTATTTCATAGTTCCTCAAGCCTATTCAAATCTCTCAACAATATTCGCAGGATTAGAAAAGAATAAAGAACAACCAAATACCATTATACAAGATAGTCTTTCATTGTATAAGCATTTTTTCAATGAAATCTGTTTATATATATGGTTAATATGATACATTACTATTTATCAATTAATGTCCCAATATTACTCTTACAAGGTATGTATACAAATGGTCATACTTTTATGAAGTCAGGTGATGCCTCCACATCATAGTTATCACAAATCAGTCCACTACATAATTAATTCTATATCAGTGCAATATTGATTTTTATTCTTGAAACTACTATAATGAACATTAATACTTATACTGCTACAGAAAACAACATTTCATTTTCATCCATGGGTATGTTATACAATACAACTAGAATTTCAAGATTAGCATATATATATCTCTTTATATAAATACATTTTATTATATTTAATGACATTGTCACCTATGATTTTATTCAAAAGAGGGAGTAGTAAGCATGTAGGTTATACAAAACCGCCTATGGAACAACACTCAATGAATCATACGACCACATAAACTAATCCTACATCATACTTTGACATAGATCCTTTATTAAAATTCAGAGGTCTATCAAGGTGGATATCATATATTCAATATTAAATTTTTTACTATATATTTTTTGTTACTAAATATAAATAAAAAAATTAACCTGAAGTTAAATATTGTAGTTAAGTCACTAAAAAGTCAATTTTCTGAACAAACATGTTTTTAGCCTTTATGAAACAATTATATTACTACATTTATTGTGTATACAACAAACTATTTAGTACCCTAGCAGGTAATTCTTTTTTGTTTCCTTACACTGTATTCTATGTTTTTATATATTACGTTGATGTTCCAAAACTAAATATTCATGGTTTAAATTATTCCACAAAAAGAATGTTCTTATAATTTTAGAAACAATACAGTACTTATCATAAGTGATACATTGTTTTAGAGGATTTTGGTATGTCCTTCCAAATCCATATCGATTGGTAAAAATTATGGCCAAAATGGAAACTATTTTTATTGATTTGTTATTTTTTAGGACTGATATTTTTAAAAATAGAAAGGGTGATAGATAGGAGTCTTTAGAGACCTAGAACATAAGAACATGTTTCATTATATTGAGTACAACAACATTAAATTTTTATTTGAATGATGTAGAACCATATTATTTGATTGAAAATTAAATTGTAATGTCCATTTGGTCAAAAAAATGTTTAAGTATGTTATCATTTTCATGTTTTTGTAATGATTCCTATATTTATGTGTTTGTAAATTTTCATTATATTCAGAAATAGATTTCTATTTTAGTAAGGATGAGTATTCTAAGAATTGTGGTGATGCTACTAAAATCTATTAGGAAATATGAATCTTCTCATAGAAAATTAGTTGTGGAGGAATGTATTTTAGGGGAAACTACTATCTTCGATACATCTCCATCCCCACTAAATTATCTATATTGTTCAATATACCATATCAATGGTTTTATTAGATGTAATATGTTGGTGAACCATCATTCAAATTGGAATGAACATTATAAAATGTCTCACTGGTTGTTGAAACATAACAGATTCATGATTATTTTTGTGAAACAGTTTCCCAATTAGTTATACATAGATATTTTTAGATTTCTTATTAAAGTGTATCCCAATTGTGAAAAAATGTTGTTTGTATAGATATGTTATACATATTTCTATATTTATTATTAAATTTTTCACTTTTAGTAACACATAGTATGTGTTGTTCTTAAACATTAATGTACATGCAGTTGAACATATTGGATGAATGGGTATGTGCTCAGCTGCTAGCTAATTACCAATTTTTTGACCACTCTATATCCTTATCATAAATAAAAACCATGTAAAACAACATCATTTTTCACTAGAAATGTTTTATTTTTGGTCATCAGGAATATAACATCCAATTCATAATAGTTACTATTACTTTTAATAATTCTTAATTTCCATGATTTAGAGAAGTATATCTTTTTAAACAACATAAAGTCTTTTATTTTCTTTGGTTAGAGTATCTTGTATTTTATTTCAATGATGGATAAATTATTAGAGTAGTGGAACACATTTTTTCTTCAAGCACGTGAATCATATATTTATTTGGGCATTGGATCATTTTAATTGTTTGAGTAGTGTTTATGACGACTGACAACCACCTCGAAAACCACCTTACCATCACCCATACATTCTTCAGATATCTTAAATAACAACCAATCCACAACAGGTATGTTAAAAAACTATCTTTCAAATGTAAATTTCACATTCATAAATTGAAAGAGGATGGAAGCCACGAGAATGAACAAAACCATGTTGTAAAGTATTTTTTCATGGATGATATAAAGGTGTGTAATAATAGGCTATTTATATTTTTTTAATATCAGATCTTTTATGTTTGGATTGAATTCCATGTTTAATCATCCCTTCCAATAGAAAATTCTCCAACATTCCTCTATTTTACTCCATATTCTTGGATTATAATGAACTCTTCTTTAAACAATTTAAGAGTAGTATTTAGTGAAGATATTAAGAACCTTGGGATCTTGAGAGTTAATGGATTATTCGATGTATCATATCGATGTCACGATATATTTAGTTATTTATTGTAATTGATCAACTTATCATCTGAATTTTGAAATTGATTTATGATAATATCAAATTTCTACTCCTTGGAAATATTGTATCTTCCTCTTATTCGAGGACAGAAAGTGTGTTGCATCAAACATAAGACACCGGCCACTACCCACTTGATTCTCTTTCTGAACTTGCTTTTTTTCTCCTAATTTTTTTTGAACATTAATTATTCATTCATAGAATTTATTACATTATTCTAACAATTAATTTTTTTTATAATGATTAATATGATCATGGGATCATTTTCTATGTTTTATCATTGATTTGTGTTTTTTTCATTGTTTGTGGATGTCAAAGGATAGTACTTACCATGTTGCAAGTGGAGAAGCAATTAGGGCCTACTAAAGATCATTAAATAAAACCTCATGGATGAAATTTACCCTGTCCCATATGATTATGTGGTACATAAATAAACATGTATTGTGTAAAATTCAACTTAACGAATGTTCACATTTCATAGAAACTATTTTTCATAATTTCATTATCTGTTTTAGGATGCTCTTAAAAACACGAGATATCAATTTATCTAATTGGAACAATATGACAATGCCATGTATGGATAAAGAAGTTAAGGGTATGATTGACAACACGTTCAAAAAAAATACTTATAGAACTTATTCTTGTTTGCAATTATAAGGGGAGTTTCCTACCAAAAATATATTTTATTGCTACTTCAAGCATGCTCTGGTCAAATGAATTGTTCTCTATGTGAAATGAAGCATGTTTATAATGATAACTTTTTGGATTTAGTTCAAACATAAGTCTATTTTTCAATAATTTTGAATAATGTATTGTAGTATTGTAATCCCATAATGTTTTTTTCACATTTTTCTAATAATATGATTATTCTTAATAATGATTAATAATTTCATCACATCATTGTTTCTATTTTACCTTTTATTTCTCAGGCGGACAATGTCTGTGGATGGAAGTGACAATACCTACCATGTTTCAAGTAGTGAGGCCTTTGGGGACTACTAAGGATTGTTAAATAAAACCACATGGTGGGAACATCCCCTATCCCTTATGATTATTTGGTACATAAATACATTAGTATAATGTAAAATTAAACTTCTCAAAAGTTGAGGCATTATAGAAACTGTTTTAATAATTATTGTGTCTATTTTGAGATGCTATATAAAACATGGGATCTCAATGTATTGAATTTAATCAAAATGGAAATGACATTTATGGATGAAGAAGGTAAGGATATTTTTGGAAACACATTCCAAAAATACCTTATTGAACGTATTCTTGAATGTATTTATAAAGTTGGTTTTTAATATTATTTTTTTCTTAATGAAGATTCATTTTCTCCATTGACTATAAAACAGCTGCATTTGTTCTTCTGAATTAGAAAATTTTATATATTATGTTGATGCTTTAATGTTTAGACGTTTCATTATTGATTACTACATATTCATTACAATGATATCTTTATGTAGAAAAATCTGTTGACTGAATTCAATGATGGAGATGTGGTCGAACAAAATGCTTCATGATATTGAGACTCTATGCCAATATCAAATCATTCCAATGATCTTCATCACCTTATAAATGATAACATAGAAAAAATTACTGAAAAACATTATTGAATGTTTTTCAGACATTTCCATAGTTATGGAAACACATTCTACGATAGGTAAGCTTAAAAATTTCCTTTTATAACTTTTATATCAACTTTTATGTCTAATCATATTATAGTGTACTAGTACACTGTAAAAAAAAGATTTCCCATTTTTTGATTTGTCATGTTTGTTTCCAGTAAAACTGAATTCCAATTTTCTAATTTTTCAATTTTTATGTTCTGCTATAGAGGTGGACTATAATTCAAAGAAAACATTAATAGGTTGTGACCCCCTTCAACAAAAACTCACAGATATGCTATGTATTTAGTATCATGAGTTTCCAAACTTTTTTATGATGTATCTGTACTCAGTATACTATTAAATACTTGATGTTTCTATTTCATTTCTCAATGTTTTTTTCCATTGACATTCATATATCTATATCTAATATTATGTATGTCTCAATTATTTACATTTTACATTCCAATTTTCTTGATTCATATTTCATTCTTATTTTCTATAAATTAAAAATTATGTAATTTTACTACTATAGTATTAAAAACTACAAGTATTCCAATATAGTTTTTCTATAAATTTTTATTTTAACAAAACATTATGTTGTTTATATTCTTATGTTATCAACATATTATTGAATTTTGAAAATAATAGATCAATTATAAGATCAGGTTTATACACCATCGGGGTACTAGTTATTTTTAAAACATGGGAATTAAAGAGAAATATTTGTAAGGAAAACATTAGTAAATTATTTTTTAAAGGAAATTTCCCATATCTCTTTGAAAACACATGAATTATAAGCCCCATGAAACCATAATGTTTTAAAAAACATTAAATAACTTGAGAATAATGAAATTAAATACATACCATGTAAAATGGAATGAATATACACATTTTAAAATAATATAGTTGTATAAAATCAAGCTATATATTATGACGACCTGGATCAATATTCAACTTAATGAGTGCCCCAATCCCAGTGGGCCACATGGCCTCATGCACAAAATCCCGAATTCCAAAGGCTAACAACTAGCAGAGAGGGACTAGGGTGTGTCCATGGGAACACTATGGCATCATTAGCAGATTGTTTCATATAGAATGAAATATAATTAATAATAAATAGTGAAAACTATATAGTTAAATAGTGGAAGTAAATTTATTCAATGGATAAATGAGTGTAACAATAACTATATCAACTTGAACAATGATGAAGTAATTCCATGTCACTAGAAAAATATAAAACATGGATAAATGAAAATAGTTACAACATGTTCGACAAGGTAAAATAAAAACAATGACTACTCCAAGCATCTCGATATCCAAATCGGTTATCTTCTATCAAGATTTATCCTAGACAAAAAGCAATCAAGTGTTGGTAGTCGTATGCTTCCCTTTTTTAATACATCAACCATTTAATCTACTCCAGGTACCAAAAAACACCCGTAGAGGGTGTGGGATAAATATAAGTGGGCCACCACAATCGATCTCTATAACTTATAGTCCATGTAATGGAATATATCAGTGTGAATGCATTCATAAATAAGTAATGAAATCAGTAAAATATAACTAAAAACCCACGTATCTGCTACATCCCTCATCTGGTGTATGAACATGTTACTAGTTCATTTTAGTCAATAAATTACTATTTAATGTTAACAGGTCATGTGAGGCAGATCCATAACTGATATCACCTTATGATAGAATAAATTGTGAATGTTCCAAGAAGTAACATGGGAACATGAAAATGATGTGTCGTGATGGAGTTCCATTGTAATAACCAAGGTAACTTAAATTTCACGGAATGCTAACCCTGTAGTATTTTATTCAATACAAGGGGTATAAGTGTAATCCAAGACATTCCAAAATAAGGTTCCTATTTATTCAAAGGTGATCGACAAAGTTATAATGGGGATAAGCAAAGACAGGGCCCTATGGGCTTTCACCATGGCACCAACTAGTCAATTCTGGATCCATGGAGTGTATATGTGGTACCGTATAATAAATAAGGTGACCCTATAGTAGTAAACTAGGAATCCAAGGAATAGACATGAACTAGAGTCTAGGTGGGCATCAACCCAATAAAAATGCATCCTTGAATTAGAATGGGGTTCTTAAGACCCAATGTATTCTCTTCTCACAATCCAAGATTATATCAAGTCAGTCCATTCCTATTTGATATTGTAATAATGTAATAATTAATTTGGTTTACTTCATGCCTTCAATTTGTGTGTATAGATCATGTAAGGAAGAAACCATTTATTTAAGTTTCCATGAGTTGTCTTCCATTAGTGTGGATTGGCCATGTAGTACTACAACCATTTAATCAAGTATTAGTTAACCACTAATGCATATTCAATTAGTGTGGTTTACTCTACTTTCATCATCATCATTGAAAGGGTTAGTATGGACATGTTACCTTTATTCAATATCTTTTATAAGACCATGTTATAAACATAGTATACTCTCCATTCCACATTTCATATTTCCTAATCATTAGAAGAATGTACCTTAGGCAGGTCATGTGGTGAGTATACATGGTACATGCCATTATGAAATTATGATTAATAAAAATCCATTTATTATAATAAGACTCACATATATAATGATCAAGAAAAGGGATGCCTGAATGATGGATCAAACTTTCCGAAACACTAAAACCCAATTATGGCATAACCTTCGACATGAAGAAGATTTGGTTGTGGGTGCAAACACAAACAAATAACCACAAATTTGGAAAGATCAAAACCATATGATTCTATCATGTATAATCATGGAATCAGAATTCATGAAATGAATTCCAACGAAACCGGTGGGCCCCACATGAACATTCAAAAAACCAACGAACATTACCGATAAGTTATAGAGAACCCACCTTTCGGTTGTATGACTCAACTACTCCGATAACGACCCATGATTTTCCTCGGATCATAGTAGATCATAGATAGAGTGAAAATGCTCACATGATGATATATAGGTTGAGATAAAAAGAGATGAAGAATGGACAAAGGGGATGCGAGTACTTATCACTGTACATCTAACGTGATGAACAGAAGCTCAATCAGATTCCCTGAAAAATAGATCTCTTGATTCAAATTTTATATCTTCAAAAAGCCCCAAATTGAGAGATAAATAGGTCAATCCAAGCTAAATTCAGTTTAGGGAAGAAGGGGTGACTAAATTATATCATTAAGGGATAAAATGGAAAATTACCTGGAAAATTATCTTGTGCATGGTTTTTTCACACGATTTGTCAAACTGTGTGTAAAACATGTGGGAAGGCTCTGCCTGAATGTTTTAGTCTACACAGTTGGTCAAAACATGCCTAACCCATGCACATATACCAAGGGAAAAGGGGTGCTCGTGGAGTTAGGCCGCACGACCGTGTGGCAACCGAGTGAGGTGGATCAGTCTGAAAAAACATGGTTCTCATGTTTTACTCTAAACATTGCATTGTGCCTGTTTCTCTAAAAATATGGGGTCTGGGCTCCGAACGGGTCCTAGAAACCATTGGAACCTTTCCTAACTAATTGGGAATCTATATTAGGTCCAAAGTGAAGATTTAGACAAAAAATTAAAGGATCCATACCAGATTGAAAAACTGGGTTCCTACAGTCTTCCCCCCATAAAATAACAAGCCCATGAGTTCTCCTTACAAGGGTAAAGAAACACTATCTGAGAACAACTATGTACTCTAAGAACTTACATCAGATTCTGTCCCCCATGTCTCTTCATGTACTTAATCGTTTTTCAATAGCACCCATACGAGAGGGACAAACATGCATAAGAGTGCCTTCATTTTTCCGTCAATGATCCAAACTGGATACACCTCAAAGGTAGAATCGACATCTAACTCATCTTTTTCGTGATTAAAGGTGTGATATGGGTCAGAATGATATTGTAAAAGATATGAGGGATTTAATAAGTCTTTCTATGCACAATACCATTTAGGTATTAGCAACCTATAGTCTATGGGCCAGACTCTCTCTAGAATTTCAAACAGATCGATGTAACGAGGCCAAATGTTTCCTTGATTTTTTATCTATCTATGCCCTAGCCAGGGCGATACTGAATATAAAACATGGTCTCCAACCTCAAACTCAAGAGTTCTTCAATATATATCGAAATAATAATTCATTCTAGACTTAGAAGTATTCATACAGTTCCAAATGAGATAAACCTGTAATAAAGTCTCCCGAAAGAGATGAGAACCTAGTCGGGGGTACTCACCTACCTCTATCTAGCACAAGGGTGAACAGGATGACCTACTACATAAGTATTGAAACAAATCCATCTTAATTGTTCCCTGAAAACTGATATTATAATCAAACATGATGAAAGGAATATGCTTCTACCATGAACATGAAAAATCAAGGAAGCATTCTTGGATCATATCCCCTAGAACATGTATTGTATATTCTGATTATCATTAGTCTAAGTGTCAAAAGCTATCCCTAGAATAACCTAAGTCCCCATATATTTTTTCAAACCCATCTAAAACTGTGAAGTGATACGAGAGTCTCTATCTAAAATGGTAGTACATAGAAACTTGTGTTGTCATATTATCTCAGAGACCTACAGTCTTCCCAACTCATCAACTGATAATTTCTCTCATCTATGAATATTTTCGGATGATTTCATAGTCTGTCAATGAAAACCAAGATATAATTGCTACCCTTCAGTGACCTAGGTAATCTAACTACGAAATCCATTGAAATATCCTCCCATTTCTATTCAAGGACTAAAATCAGTTGTAAAAAGCTTCTAGGTCCTTGGTGCTCCGCCTTCGCTGGCTGATAGGTGAAACACCTAGTGATGAAGCCTTCAATCCAATGTTTCATTCCAGGTCACGAATGTTGGTGTCACACATCTTGATACATCTTCGATATTCCAAGACGAACTGCCCACTAAAAATTGTGGGACTCTTTCATTAAATCCTCTCTCATATCTATAGGAACCCATATAGGTCCATGTAGATGCAGGATGACATGTTTGTCCATAAACCAATATAGAGGTGGTTTATATCCTGATATACTCTAATGGAGAGATAAAATTTCAGGACTTGAAAACATCCTACTCTTTACCTTATCAAGGAGGGAAGACATAACATTTATGTTGAAGAGGTAAGACTACTCACGATTGTCATGAGACTCTAGATGATGTTCATAATAGCGAACCATTAACATTAATTCATCAGTAGAATCTTGTACACCTGCATTTGTGTTTTCTGACTTAGTGCACCAACAACCACGTTGCTTTTACAAGGCCTATAGGGAAGCTCAAAATCAAAAGATTTTAGATATTTTAACCATATCTTCTTTCTAAATTTCACGTGACAATGATAAAAGATATACTGGAGGCTATTATAATATGTATACTCCATCAAGAGCTCATCCAACAGATAATGTCTCCAGAAATGTAAGGCATGTTAAAATACTGCTATCTCTTGGTCATGCATTAGGAAATTACTCTCGTGAGGCCTCAACATCCAATATCTATACATAATAACATTGAATTCCTATATCATCCCTGGTCCTAGAACAATGTCTGTTGCATCATAGAAGAAGATATATCTTTTACCAGGTTCCGGAAGAATCAGAATCAACGCCAATACATGCCTCCCTTTCAACTCCTGAAAGGATTTCTCACATGCTTATGACCACTGGAACGTAACACCATTTTTGTAACTCTAGTAATTGGTGAATCAAGAAATGATTAGTCCTTTAAAAAACGACTATAATACATATCCAACCCCAAGAAACATCCTATATCAACCACGTTCTTTGTATGATCCTAAGATACTACATCACTAACCTTTTAGGACCCAACATATACTCTTGATTCTGATATAATATGTCTTAAGAAATATACCATGTCAATATAATATTATCACATAGTAATCTTGGAATAAATATGATGCTCTCCTAGTTTACTCAGAATGATCTCAAGATGTTTTTCAAGGTCATTACGAGTGAGAGAATACAATAAGATGTTTTCCAAAAAGACCAAAACAAAAGAATCCAAATAGGGGTGGAGAACCCTATTCAAAAAATACATGAAAATAGCAGGCATTCTCATAAGACAGAAACGAATAACAAGATACTCATACTAACCATACATGCTTGGGAAAACAATACAAGGTATGTATAATGGTATGACTCGTACATGATGATAACACGATCTCATTTCAATCTTAGAGAACATTCTTTCTCTTTGAATCTAGTCAAAGAGGTCATCTATTCGAGGATGTAGATATCGATTCTTGACCATAATCAAGTTCAAACTTCTATAATCCATGCATAAAAGAATAATTCCATCCGAATTCTTAGAAAAAAGAATGGGTATTACCCCAAGAGGAAGCAATAGTCCAACTTAATCCCTTGGCCTCTAGAACCTCCATCTGCTGCTTGATCTCCTGATGCTTTGTAGGTGCCATATTTTATAGAGGAATAGACACAAGATCTACTTTAGGAACAAGATCTATTGTAAAATCTACTTATCTTTTAGGAGGAAAGATAGAAAATTCTTCAAGAAAAACTTCCCCGGAAATCATCAACTACTAGGGGTAAATAAGTTTGAAAAAAACCAAAATCCTCCATTAAATTATTCGAAATCTTGGTGGTCACTTCACATATCCCATGATTCGTCGGCCCAGCTCTCCTAGACTGTACATCCTACTCACCTTTGAAAAGATAACTACTGCCTTTGGTGATGTAAAATAAACTATGCGCTGATATAAGTATAAAATGTCCCGATAGTGGACTAACAAGTCCATCCTGATAATGACATCGAAGATTGTCATCTCGAGAGGAATGAAATTCCACAAGAAACGGTAACAACCAACCTCATGGGGACAATCCCTGCACTGTCGTATTCCCTCCGTTTGTATTCCCAATGGTGTATCGAGGGTCATTACACCATAGAGATATTGAATGTCTAGTCTGAGACTCTACACAATAGATACAGAAATGAAAGAGTTTGAAGAACTTGTATAAAAAAATAAGAGACGATAGTAAAGGCTACAAGAATAGTACATCACACTATAGAAGGTCTGCTACCTGATCCTTGGGTATTTGTTTTAATGCATGCAACTGACCAGATCCACAACCATATGCAACAGATGGAAAAACTATGAAATTAATGTTCTGATGGCGCTACTGGTGATTAGGCGTCGAACTTCTATGTACATAAACTCCTCCTTGGCTAGACCTACTGGTGATACTACTAATCCCCTCCTAACTTGGCACAAAATAACTTGCTCTTAAATGTGGATCTGATGTTTATCCTATTGCACTCAAAGCTGGTGGAAAGGTCCTGAAAAAGCATTGAAGATGACCCATTCGGCCACAAGATAGATAATCCATAGGGTCTCTATCACATTGGGGCCTCTTATGCCTCAGTCATCCTCACTAATAAAAGACCACAGATCTATCAAATTGAATACTCTGGCAGCCATTGACCCAACAGAAAACCTCGAGGGAATGTTTCCTGCCACCGAAACAACTACTATTGTGACACCAAACTAATCCCTTAAATTCAGTACTTGTGTCATCCCATAGTTTACGGTAATTGATAATGTCCTGATAAACAATGTCAAAAAAGGTAGGAAGGAAAAATACATTCACTTGAGTTTGGATGGTGTACTGGAGCCCATCCTGAAATCTTATAGCACGCGAAAGCTCATAACCGACTGAAAGCAGTGAAAATCATCGTAAATCAGTTAAATATGATGAATATTCCAAAACTAACATATAACCCCACTCATGATGCCTAAAATATTTGACTCTGTTAGCTCTTAGTGTCTGGGGAAATATTTGATCATAGAAGGAAGTCTATAAGACATCCAATAACTTGCCCTGATGACGATCAAACTGGGTAACCACACCCCACCAATGCTTGGCCAAATGCCAAGTCATGTACATAAAGTGATTTACTCTCTACTATGGATGTATTTATAGATACACAAAGATAAACAACATGTCCTATAGCCAAGAATCACCTGCATGTGAACCGCCATCCCCAAAAAATGTAGGAGGATTCTACTACGTGAACTCGTGGGTCAGATCAGCCATAGTAGGTGCAACATGGGGACCACCATTTATGGACAATATTAGATTTAAGAAAATAACATAGAATTGGGAATCACTACCTGGATTAGGTATAGTAGGTGGTGCCTCATGTGTAAATCCTAAAGGTAATACTGGAGGCTCATGTCTCACCATGTCTAGAGCTTTGTCATCACCACCCTCATGGCAAACCACATGAGGACGTTGTGTCATAATTGGATTATAATTTCAAAAAAAACTCCTTAGAACTAGAATAAGATAAAAAGATAGAATCATTAGTGGAAACTGAATGTATGAAAACTCACTAACATAGGAATACTACCCCAAAATACCTTCTTGGAAGGCCAAGTGTTGGTAAGTGCTCATGTATAAGGTTCATGTAATTTTGTAATTAATTTCTATATTCATTCCACTTTCCATTTATGGACATGTCCAGGTGGGATAAGGATGTGAAGAAAATTCATTTTATATTTCATGACTCACATTATAATAGATAGTCATTTCCGATGAATCTGTGCCCATACACCTATCACTAGAAACGACATCCATTTATTTATAGTATAACATTTTGAATCATTAAATTACTCACCCCAACCCATGAGGGTCCATACAAATCATAAATTGAGACAATAAATCATTTAATCAAAGAAAAAGTAATAAAAGTATAAGAAACTATCACAACATCACTCATCATTTACAGGTATATCAAGAAATGTTCAGCAGTGGAATGTACCTATATGGCATGTAAATATTCAGGACATGTGAAATCTAGCTTCCTTTAATGATTCATGTAGCAATGCACCTTTCCCTCATATCATTAGTCTAAAGATGAAAGAAATTCTCAAAAGAGTAACAATCAACAACACCACAAAGCATGTGCATCACCCAATATTGAAATAATATCAGCTTTAATAGGAAAAATTGAACAACAATTGCATTTTGGGAAACATGGATTTTACCTAGATCATGGGTTTGTGATTCCCAAGCACGACCTATGACCATGTCCCATGCGTTCATATTCTCATATATATTGTCTCCAAATAGTAAAGTTGGAAAAGAAACCAGTCCCTTTGATAACAATTTGTGACGACCTGGACTTGGATGCCACTTCACGGGTGCCCCAAGCCTAGTGGGACATATAGCCTCAAGCCCATCTTCTAGAACACCAGAGGTTGAAAACTAGTAGATAGGGCATAGAGTGTGTCCATGTGAATACTATTCCCCCACTAGAAGATTTTATCACAATGGAAGGAATATAATGAATAGTAAATAGTAAAATCGATATAGTTAGACATCAGAAGAAAATTGATTCAATTGATAAAAAAGAAAAAATAATAACTATATCAACTGGAAAAATTATTATGTAATGTCATGTAACCATAAAACTCAAAAACATAGATTTAAGGTAATAGGTGTAACATGTTCTACATGGTATAAGAAAAAAACTACCCCAAGCATCCCGAGATCCAACTCGATCATCTTCTATCATGATTTATCCAAAATAGTAGTAAATCAAGTGTTAGTAGTTGTATGCTTCCCTTTGCCAATACCTATAACCATGTAGTAAATTCTAGGTACCAAAAAACACACAGAGAGGGTATGAGATAACTTTCATTGGGCCACCACCAACATTGTCTATAACATCAATCATTTTTAATGGAATATAGTAGTGTACTAGAATTCATAAATAAGTAAAGAAATCAGTACCACATAACTAAATACCCATGTACATGCTTCATACCTTGGCTATTGTCTAAACATGTAACCAGATGATTTTTATTAATCAATTACCATTTATTGTTAACATGTCATGTGATTTATATCCAGTACTGACATCACCTCATTACAGTATAAGTAGATAAATTCCCAAGATTGAAAAAGGAAACATGAAAATGATATCTAGTGAGGGAGTTCTAGGGTATTAAAAAAGGTAACATAAATCACACTGAATGCTAACTCAATAGTAACTGAGTCTATCCAAGTGTTAATACTATAACATAAGGAGAGTAATCCAAATTAATCAATAATAACGAATCTACCGAGTCCAAGGAGACTGTCCAAGGTAAAACAGGTTTAAAAAAATATAGGGCCCTATGGGATTTCACTGTGGAACCTACTAGACAATGTTGGATCTAAGGATTGTATCTGAGATATCATGTAATAAATAATGGTATCGTTCTATAGTCTAACAAGAATCCAAGAAATAGACAAGAACCAGAGTCTACGTAGGTATCAACCTAAGAAAACCACATCATTGAATTGGAATGGGGTTCCCAAGACCCAAGGTATTCTCTTATTAGCATCCAAGTTGAGATCGAGTCAGTACATTCATATTTGATATTGTAATCATATAATAATTCATTCAGTTCAAGTATTTCCTTCCATTAGTGTAGATATGTTCAGTAGAGTTGAAACCATTTATTAATTGGTCCAAGCCTTGTATTCCATTAGTGTTGATAGTCCATGTATCATTTCACTCATTTAAAAAAGTCTTAGTTAACCACTAAGGTACATTCAACTATATAGGTTCACTCCACTTCCATCGATAAATATAGAAATGGTTTCTACAGACATGTAACCTTTATTCAATCTCTTTTAAAAGGGCCATGTTATGAACTATGTATACATTCCATTCCACATTTCATATTTCCAAATCATTTGGAAGCACTTACCTCAGGCGGGTCAAGTGGTGAGAATACACGGTAAATTCCATTATGAAATTATCATTAATAATAATACATTTATTATATGGAGACTCGTATTTAGAAATGTCATGAAAAGGAACACCTGAATTGTGGATCAAATGTGCTGAAACACTAAATCCCAATTTTGTCATAACCTTTGAATAAGGTGGATTGAGTTGTGGGTGTAACCACTAAAAACTAACCACATAGTTGTAAAGATAATAAAGATACAATTATATCAAGTATAATCATGGAATTTATATTCAGGAAATGGATTCCAATGAATCTTTTGGACCCCACACGAAAATTCCAAGATCAACCATCTTTAGGGATAAGTTATAGACCACCGAACATTGGGTTATAGGACTCTCCTCCTCTAGTATTGACCCCTGATTTGACTCAACTCAGATTATATGTAATAAAGAGTGAAAAACTCTCAAATGATGATATCTAGGACGAGATATAAATAGAAGAAGAATGGATGCATATGACTTGAGTACTTACCATTTTACATCCAAAATGATGAATGAAATTTCGATCGGATTCCAGACGAAGGAGATTTCCTGATTCCAAGTTAAGTTCATAAAAAATCCCCTGATTGAGAGACAAATAGGTCAATCCCACATAAAATCGGATTAGGGAATAATGGGTAACATAATTAGATCATTATGTGGGAAAATGAAAAATACCCAGAAAAATATCATGCGCACGATTTGTTTGCACGATTTGTCAAACCGGGCGCAAACCGTTTAGGACAGCACTACCCGAATAGTTTGGTAAGAACAGTTTCTCAAAACCTGCGGACCCCTTGCACGAATACCTGTTTAAAACATGGCAATAAAATTGTTAGGCCACATGGATGTGCACCAATTGGGTGATGTGGCTCTGTCCAAAAAAACATGGTCCACATTTTTTTTCTCAAAACCCTACGCAAGGCCTATTTTATCCAAAAAAGATGGGTTCCAGGCTCCGAAGAAGCCCCTGACATCGTTGGGACCTTTACTAAATCATTAGAAATCCATATTATGTCCAAAGTATATATTTGGAAAAAAATTTAATGGATCCATCACTAAGTGAAAAACTGGGTTCTTACATACCTCAATGCAAGGAAATTATGACAAAGATCCATGCAATGAGTCTGACTTGTCACATGTTTCATTTTTATAATGAGTAATGAACATATGTTAATTATTTATGTTTTTTACAAAAATTTAAGTTTTATTTTTATTTTTATTTCACTTATTACAATGTTATATAAAATTGTTTAATCAACTTATTTTGAGTCGAATGTTTTGATCATATTTGAATTATGAGTCAAAATGGATTTGGTGGGTCCACCGTGGTCAAAGAGGTAATTATGTTGAAACCTAAAGAATAATAATCCTGAAATAATATAAATATTTATAAATCAATTATACATTTCTTACTAATCAAGGAATGTGGTTATAAAAAATGAACTAACCTTATAATCATGGAGGTGGGTGTCATAAGTACACATAATAAACGTTTCCATTCATCAATGGCCACTATGGAAAGAAGGTATGTAAACTTTTATGATCAATAAATGATAATTATATCATAAATACCACACTATTTATTTTTTATAGTTATATACATCTTTCTTGTGATGGGGTTATGAAAAAATTTATCTCCCCACTTTGAGAAGCTGGTGGTCCACACGTCCATGACCAATGCTATAATTATTTTAGGGTGTGTAAAAGAAAAAAGAAAATTGATATATTATAATTAAAAAATGATATCTATGTCATTAATATAATAATTATTTCTTGTATATTTCATATATAATTTATATTTACACTCATTAAATTCCACGTAATGCGTTATTGAAAACGATTCACATCTCTTTGTGAGGTAGTAGTCTACCGTACACACGAGTGAAATTATCATATCTCTTATGGTATGCATTGGTATGTATTATATTATTAAATAAGAGTAATAATTATTTTATAAATATCATATATAAAATATATATCAATCATTATACACAACCATGAGATTAGTTATGTAAAAATAAATCACATTGTTTCATTGGGCGGTAGTACGATGTACACACAAATGATGATTTTATAACCCATTTGATGGACGTGTGTGTGTTTTTATATCTTAAACATAACATAAAACATATAATTATATTTCATATACCGTTTTTATTATATAATAATGGTATAATAATATTTTATGGGGGTGGTGGAAGAAATAATGAAAACCGTCAGTATAGAACGTTCACCCGTTCTTCATATAACTCTTTTTTGTTTCCAATAAAGGACTTAATTGGATGGATTTGTACCTAAAATAATGATTAATATAATAGAGGATTTAAATAGATAATTTATTTGGTTATGGATTGTCTTAATAAATTGGTCTTCAATATTATAATAGAGGAGGGGAGGATTGTGGCCTTTTGTATGCATGGTGAGTGGGATATTTGCAATTTTTTGAAAGAGAGAATTCCCCTGATGTTTTTCCTTGTAAAAAGTCCCCAATACTGTCC
Organism: Viscum album; assembly: GCA_963277665.1. Taxonomy (NCBI): domain Eukaryota; kingdom Viridiplantae; phylum Streptophyta; class Magnoliopsida; order Santalales; family Viscaceae; genus Viscum; species Viscum album. Next base: position 2,005,902,705 of record OY728161.1, on the reverse strand, counting down.
ATTATTTATCTTAAAAGTGATAAGGTAAACATATGTCCATAAAATGGGATTTATAAATAATTTGGGTCATTTTTAAAAATTATATCTTGTGTTTAACCATTATGTAAACTCATATTAACCATTATAACTATGATTAATTTTAATTTTTTTTAAAAAGTTTGGGCCAAGGCTCATTTGTTATTTAAAAAAACAATGAGTTATTTAACTGGGTAGAGGGATACACATTACATATCCCAATGGCCTAGTGGGCATTTATCCAATTAATGGCCCTAAGGCCCATGATTTTCCCCAATTCCCATTCTGTGAATAGTACTACTAAAGTACCTGCACTGCTATAGTGCAGCACAGTTCCCACCGCTGCTACAGTACTATGCCGCCACTACAGATCCCGTAGTTACTACAGTGTCGCTGCTGATACAATTTTCATCAGTCTTCAATAGTACCATGTGCCCAACTTGTTTTGAACACCCATTTTTTATGTATAATTATGTGGTTCTTAACACTAAACCAAACCCCAACTACATATGAATAATTTTATCTATTTCATTAATCATTATGATAAAAAGTAAATTTGAATTATTAGACATTATATATTATGATGATTAAATATATTGAATCCATTTAGATAAATTAAATTAAAAGAAGTGGAAAATTTTAATTTAATATTAATACACGAGACGCAGCGAGACATCAAGTTTTTTAGAAGACTATTTTTTTTAGAAAAATAAGCTTCTATATTAAACCAATGACTAATAATACCTATTTTATGATAATAAATTAGTTTATAATGATAATATGTATTTATATATTTATTTATCATTTAAAAAATTTTCCATTAGGAAATAGTTAAATTAATTAAAAAGGAGAAACACTGTTCATTTTAAACAGTTTTTAGAAAAAACAGTTTTAAACCAAAAAACATACTTATATTAAAACCCAATATAATGATTGTTCAAACTTAATTATATATACTAAATAATAATTAAATTAAATTAAATCATTTTAAAAATGTGTTGGGACTGTTAAACTATATGATTTTAAATAAAGTAAAATGTGTCTAGAAAAATTGATATTTTACACTATTCGTTAAAAGACCAATATTTTCAGAAAAATCCCAAAATTTCGACCAATTAAAATTTCTATATTATGATATGAAAATTTATATTCAATTTTATCAAATTAATATTCTAGAATATAGAAATTAGAATTCCAAATAAAACCTTATAAGAATATTGTTTAATTAAAATAATTTATTTTTTGATTAAAATTACTTAATATTTTTTTAACTAATATAGATATCTAATGAATATTTATGAATTTAAGAAAGAATCATTATATAATTTTCTAGGTTCTAACAACCAAACATTTTGGTCATTTAGTATGTGTTTCCTTGAATCTTATTCCAATGTAGTAATGTAGAAATAAGATCCGAGCTACTGTGGTTGGGGTCGTCAAAGTTAGTATCAGAGGGGGTATTAATAGAAGACCCGGGAACTAGATTTGATAAAATATTTATTAGGAATTATATCCATATGAATGAATATGAGGCTTTGTAATGTAACATCGAAATTTTTTTTAGGATGATATTATGTGGGGTTTCAAGTAATACATTAATGTATATATACTAAAAGTGGATATAGTTTTGGAACAAATGTACCCTTAGGTAATAACTCCAAAATGGGTGCATCATGATTGACTCAATTACCTCATAGTGCATGAAAACATGCCTTATGGTGTTCCTTCTTTAACACTCTTAGGGTATATTGGTATGATAATTAAATTTATCATCAGAATCATTCCTGAAATCCCAAAGGTCATACATATTTTTATTATATTGGATAGACATCTTTAATTTTTAAGGGGAAACCTTATTTGGAATTAATCCCAGAAGGCACATATGGAATCATACATGACCTTGAAATTTCCAAAGACCAACACCACTAGAGTAGACCCACTAAGAATATATATATATATATATATATAACAAACTCTCCAACATTTCATAGATTCACAACTAGAATTTTTGTGTGCATAAATTTATGATGAATTAAACCAATGATAGATGTTTTACTCCATCAATTGTCCAAATCTATTATCCATGCAATGCTGGGTGTTGTTTCTCTAACCTATATCGAGATATTTACTATTGGAGGATTGTTGAAATCTATTTTTTTTCTAAATGTTTTTGAGGTTTACCCCCATTTTTTCCCATTAACTGTTTATATCACCTCCACTTTATCTACTTACAACATCAACATTTAGGGTCACCACTTGATATTACATCTAGATATCCCACCTACAATCCATGCATCGCTAATGACTGATTGGTCCTGCTGAACTGCCTCCGTCTCCCACCAACACTGAGATTCTAGAAGATCCCTCCATCCCCCATTCTACATCATTCCTAGCATTATATATATTCATAATGTCCAAATTTCTATGACAACCAATGAACCTCAATAACCCACCTCCATCTTACCGTAATGATGAGGATCTTGGAATCCCACTATTGACCTTCTCGCAGCATGCTTTGGGGGGGGATTCAACTGTACTTGACATTTTATATTTCTTGGGTTTGAACCTTGACTTTCGATTTAGTATTAATGGGTATAATAGATAATGTTAATGAATAAAATTTGATAAAAATGATTCATCATATACTCAATAGAATGTGCCTCAATGGAATGCGAAATTTTTTAATGTGTTCAATAGTTTTGGATAATGAAATGAATAGATGAGGAAAAAATAAGATTATGAATAATGGAAATAAATCCCAATCTAAAGATCCATTTATAGTTAGTTTTCATAAATTTTAAGGACCTACGATTTATCAAAGTCTATTAAATTTCAAAATTTTAAACCCTAGACTAAGGATGGGCCTATTTGGAAATAAAACTGATGAAGTATTAATGTATTGGTATAAAATAATTAAATTGTAGATGTATTTCTACATTTTTATTTTTGTAATAATAATCATGATGCAACTAATTATTTTTTAAAAGTATATAATAATTTATTTATTCATTAATTTTAGAGTTATGGTTACCACCATGTATTTATATGATTAACATTGATCAAAATTTCAAAATATTAAACAACTTTTTTTTATTATATTTGATTTGAGTCTACTGAAATTATAGACGTTTTGGAGAAATTTATGAAAATAAAACACATTGGTTTAGTAAATCATTTAGAAAAAATCTATTCTAGATATAATTTTGTAAATTTTTATAGAAATATGTTTAAAGGTATTGATAACCTTTAGGGTTAACATGATCATTAATGATATTGTAATAATAGGAATATAATATTATTAGATGTTAGGGTGGGGAGTTATATAAATAACCGTAACAAAAAGATTATTTAATGATTAATTCTATTTCAAGGATGTGTATCGAAATTTTATCGTGAATGTTATATGAATTTTATTAATATGTTTTTAGAAAAAGGACGACCTACATGGCAGGTGAAATCCAGATATCTCCAAAAAGGACGTGGGGCTAGAACCAGAAACCGAAGTATGACAAGGGATTGATAACTACCACTATCCTAAGAGATTTCATGGTTTATATTTCATTATTTTTAGTTAAAAATTTGATAATAAAATAGTAATGATGAACCAATGGTGTTACTATTGAGTCATAGAGATTACTTAATTATATTAGATAACTTTTACCAATAATATTGATTTTGGAAAATAGTTTGGGACCAATGGAATGAATTGTCACTATTTTATGATTCTTATGATCAGTTTATAGTGAATTTTCGTTCATTCATCATAAAAAATTATTTATTGATATTTATTTCTTAAATTAAGGAATTAATTGGAATCTAATAAAAGAAAACTCAATGGATGAAATTGAATTTTTAAATAGAATAAAATAAACTACGCACATTTCCTAATATTCATAGTCAATAAAATAATTACTGAACATTATGAAGATGTTATTGAAAAAAATATTATTTTATTACATTAATATCCAAAAAAAATCTAGTGATATTTCAAATCATCATAGATTTATGGGTTTGAGGCCGTGAACATTCTGTTGATCATTCACATTCTTGTGATCAATGTTCCCTGTAATTCATTACCATTATTTATGGTCTTATCCCATGATTATAACTTCAGTGGAAAATAATGTTATCTGAATGAGAAACCTAGTTATTTATTATATCATATGATATTTTTTACTTATATTTCCCTCTTATTAAGAAAATATTTTATGAACTCTCTTAATGTTGTTGGTTTTCAATAACGTAATTTTCAAATATCAAACCCGTGATTAATGAGAGAAATTTAAAATTAAAATTATGCATTATAATTAAGGTGGATAGAATTTAACACTCCAAAATTCTAAAATATGAGAATTTTATTTTACAGAATATGTTACCTTCAATATGTTGCTTAAATAACCATCAACATATATTTCATTAAATTTAATATCTTCGATAGCTTACAGAACATGAAACCCCATGTCTAAAAGAAGACTATTGTACAATATCATTCTGAAATAGTTGTCAAATTGTAATTTATGAATAACAATAACTATAATATAAAAAATGCCGATATATATTGATTTGATAAAAATAATAATAATTTTAAATAAAATGAAATGTTTTCTGAGAAATATATTTTACTAAAAGACAGATTAGTTATACTTTTAACACATAATATAAAATTATATATATCCAATTTAGAAAATATATTTTATAAAAAGAAATAAAATTTTCAAATACGATTATAAAAATTATTATAGTGTGATGTTTTTGTGTTTTTTATAAATTTTTCATTTTTCGATAAACTGTGAAAAAAATTATTTCTAATTGAAAATTTATATTAATTTAAATAATTTATAGTGATAAATTAAAATTATAACAATATTTAAATTAAAATTAACTCAAATATATATCAATTAATTAAATTTACGTCATTGGAATAATTTTTATACAGAATATTTATAAAAAATCATGGAAAATATTTGGAAAATTTTCTCTTTAAAACCCACATATCTCCTCAAATCTTTGAGAATAACTATAAAATGAAAATTTTACACTTATTTCAATGGAATTTGGGAAAATTAAGTCCTTATTTTTATTAAAAATAATATATATTATCTAATAAGGTCAATATTATTTTTAACCAAAATGTATATTGATAATTGTGAAATATAATTACTCTGGTTAGTGTAAATATAGATTTATAGGGGGTTAAACAAAGATGGTATGGTTTAAAATATTATAAAAAATCTAAAACAACCAATTTATTTCCATATAGGGACTTAATATCTTTTATGATTGATAAAGTCCAATTTTGGGGTGTAGGGCATCATACTAATGTGGGTATGATTGAATCATTTCCAATATTACAAGTATGCAACTCACCTCATTGACAAAAGGACACCCCATATACTTTATTATTAAAACCTTAAAAACCTTTATGTTTATACAATACATGAAAAAATAAATTCCCAAAGTCCCACCCCTAATCCTAGAGGCCATAGTGTGGGTAAAAATTTAACCATCGAATGCCTCATTTCATTCCTAAAGAGGTTTCCCAAAGAAGAGGAAAAATTTTTCAAGGAGTATTTTAATTTAATTTATCACTCAACATCTTTAAATTATTATAAAACAATTTATATATATTAAATTCTGTATCATACATATAATTAAGATTTTATCTATAAATGGAATGACCCACAACCATATGCACATCCACCAAATGGGTTACCAAATCATTGTTCCTGTGTACGATGGACTACAACCTCTTGATCTGATGTCATTCATTTTTATATTACCACCAATATGTATGATATTTATAACCTAATTTAATCTCTATAAAAAAATATATTGTAAATAATTTTTTTATTTTCTGTTCTATAGGGTATAAGATAACATTGCACATATGTACGTCAGATGACCATCTCATGAACTAATGTTATTACATTTTTACTAATGCTTTACATGAAATTTAAAAAGGGTAATGTTAATGATTATATGGGATATAACTGATATAATTATGAAATTCATGAAATTTTTATCATTCTATAAATATATTATTTCATTTTATTTCTAACATTTTCACATACTTAATGATGATAACATCGTTCGTGTTTGTGTAGACTATTTCATTCAAAAAGAGGCATTCCTCTATATTCATCCCCAAATCACAAGGATAATAAATATTAATATATAATATGGTATTTCTGATATAATAATAATTATTTAATGACAAAATGTTACCTAACATCATTCCATAATGATCATTGAAAAATTGAAATGTTTTTCACATGATTGTATGACCTACAATATCTATGATCGTAAGATAAACCATTTTCATAACCATATATCACGGTTGGATTTAAAATTATAAATGATTTATAAATATAAAAATTATATAATTATTATTGTTTTGTTTATTTTTTTCTATATATTATGAAAAAGATCTAGATGTTACATGAAGAGACACAGATGAGAAATCAAGGGAAATAACACCCAATGCAATGAAATTAACAGATGATTATTATCGAATGAGTGATAAGATGTCATTAAAGGTCTATATATGATATTATAAATATCAATATGGATAGTTTATATGTTAATAAAATTTTGAAAACCACTATATGAGATGTTAAATCAGATTCATCCAAATGTAAGAAAGGGGTGAGTGATTTCCTCTAAAATTCATATCACTAAGGCATATTATCATATTATGAAGCAATTTTATTCTATATGGTGTATAGACTAACCCATTAACATGTTATATCATAAATAATTAATAATTAATAGAATTTTAGGTATAAATTTTATTTATTTTATCTAGGGGGTTGAGATGAAAATTTCCATGTGGTAAAGAATTTCAAAAAACATTTTCTTTTCATTGACATATATTGCATGATCATTGTTGTTGATATTGTTTGATTATGTGTATTATAAATTTTTATTATCTAATTTTTTATTTAAAATTAATTTATTAGTATTTATATTTCAATAAAATAATCGATTTATTGATTGATTCTCACCTCAATGTTATAATCATTGTACGGGAATATTTAACAATCTCATTCTAATCAATATTTTTTATTCGTGAATTTTGGTTAAAGAAATTTATTTCATAATTTAAAAAATACACCCATTTAATTTTATTCTCTTATGGTATTTCACAATATTTTAATGTAATAGTTTAATTTTCCAACTTTTTGGTAAATAAAATAATTGAAAATATTTTTCATAAAATTTGATTTCATTTCCCTCATTAGTCAGAAAAATATATTCATCTAAAAAATGATATCTAAAAATATTTTCAAAAATGTTTTTCACCTTTAAAAAATTATTTATTAAATATATTTTTACAATGTTTTTATTTTAATATTTTTTTCCATAGGAATATTTTTTTAATTTTCCAAACAATGAAATTTTATAAACTCTTTTCATTGAAAAAAGGAATTCTATTTTTAAATTGTCCAGCTTGAATGAAATTATCCGCCCACATGACTGTTATTTCATTAATGCTTACTTTTCTTGTTTAAAAGGTTATCTTGAAAGAAAATTTTTCCAATATCTTTTTTATATTTTAACATTTTAAAATGTGATTTTCAACGAAAATGACTTTAATTTAAAAAGATTTTAAACTTGTATAGTTTTTTAAACTGTGTATCTCAAAATGAAATGGATATTTTCTAGATTAATGTTTTTAAATATATTTTTATGGTGTTTATATTAATCAAATATAACAACAATTTAATATATATATATTCCATTGGGGATATTTTTTTGATTGAATCCTTATTCTTCATATTGATTTTTTATGGTTATTTTGAATAAGAATAGTGTTGGAATTAACTTCATTCATTTTTATAGTCAATAAATTTCACTTAAAATTTTAACATTCCTATGATAATTGAAGCTAAATATTTCCCTAAATATAGATATTATTTATCATGTTTTTTTTAATTTTTTAAACAATATATAATTTATATATATGGTTTTCAATATTGAAAGTCAGCTCTTTATCTGAGAAATATTAATTAAGAAGAATTATTTAATCAATAGGGATATTTTTTATTAGAAAAAATATATTTAAATTAAATAGATTATTTGATATATGAGTAATTTTTAGGAAATGCATGACAAATATGGGTCCCAGTTAAAGAGAGGTCCTCATTTCATCTATAGACTAATGTGACAAATCAGTTATCTAGCCTTAGTTAAATAGTATTCTAACTATTAGTTTTAAACTGTAATGAGGATACATTTTGATGGTAAATGTATCATGTTCCTAAAAAACATGATGCCCAATAATTATGTATTTCCCTCCATCAAAATTAATTTTTCATTTTCCTTAAAATTATATAAATGATATTATCTCTGAATTCATTTCATTCTTAGTTTATTGATTTAATGGAATGTATTTTTAAATATTTACCATTCCATATTGATTATGCCTTATCCAGTTATGATTGTATTATTATTTATGAGATAGAATATTTTTTCAATTATTTACGTTTTTATTGATTATTATTGTCAAAAAAATTTATTTAATGTATCTTCGGATTTTTACTATGAAATATTTTTCATTCCACATTGATTATGATTCATTTATACATTATTGCTTCTAATGCAAATAATCCCTACTGAGTATTTGATATTACCCTTTTTTCCTTTTTAAAAGAATATAAAAAATAATAAACAATATATGAAATAATATAAAAATGGGAATGATAATATTTTCAACCAATTGTGGTAATTTGACTATTAAATTATAATAGGGGAATCATAGGTGTATCCAGTTCAGAAGGTTTACTAAACTATTCAGTCATTTAAGATGTGATTCATTGTAGCATAGGAAAATTTTATAATATAGGAACATACTCCGGGCTACTGAGGTGGGGGTCGTTATACTCACCACTCCCTAAAAATAACATTATTTACTGGAAGATAATTTTTTATTAAAATATATAATATAGGAAAAATGAGAATTAATGGAGGCCTAAAATTATATAAACCTAACATATCCTCATCTAAAAAATAAAAACATTAATGAGGAAAAAGATGTAAAAATGAAAAATTAGTTAATGTGAAATATTCATGTTCATTGGGAGCTTGAGTGTCCTCTTATTTGTTTTCCTCGTGCCATGTATATTGAATCTGTTCATTATGAAGAAGGATTCTGTATTCACACATAGTATATGCTACAAATTAGTGGGTGGTAAGGAGGTCTTATAAATATATTATTATAAAATAAGAATTTGATTCAGCAATTGAAATACATACTAATAACACTCTAAATAGAGACACCACTAAAATTCTATTGAATCTTCTAGATGTGGACTTCCTACCCTATAAAAAGAACTATCAAATTAAACCACTAAACTAGGTTGGTCCAAGATTTTTCCAACATGCCTCATATGGGCATTAGAAATTGATCCATTCAATTTCATTTTTAGACACCTAATTGGGGTACTCTAGGATACATAAGGTCCATTATAACACCACAAAAAACCACAAAATGCTTCTCTTTGAATAATACAATAGCGTGTGTTGTACACAACTTTGAGTTCAAACACACCACAACCAATCAATGTAGCCATTATGAATAGTAATACCCACTTCTTGATATTTTATCAATTTTATCATTCAAAATGTTCTTCATTTTTAGATTGGTAATATCAAAATTAGATTAGGGTAATGTTTTGGTATATTTCTGAAAACATTCAGTTTTTGATAAATATTGAATAAATACAAAATTTTCTTTAAAAACATCATTCTTAATAAAAATAACTTATAGTACTAAATTATAATATTGAATGGTTTTAATGTATAATTAGATTATATTTTTACCATTTAATCAAATGTTGGTCATTGGATGTAATTTCACATTTAAACTGGGCATAAAAAAATGTCAATCATTTGATAGTTATTATTTCTTAAAAAAACACGCATTTAATTTTGACTACTTGAATTAATTTTAAATTAATTTCTACCACTTCTGTGTTTTGAATTTATAAAAATTGATTCCTTATTTATAATTAGGAGGTCCAAATTGAGTAAATAGTTGACTTTTATTTTTATACATTTTGAAAAATTCCATCGGAAAATATTTTATTTACCATGGTTTAAGGGTAAATCCGATAAATAAGGGTACAAAAATAATATTATAATAATATTAAATTACACTAAACTGTGTCCTAACCCTATTGGGTGATAAATTTACGACCATGGGCATCCTTGGGTAAATTTTAGGACCCCTTGGAGCAACTTTTAAGTGATAATGACACTGTATTTTAATTATGTTAAAGTAAATATAAAAATGACATAAGTATATATCTTTTAGTAAAACAGTTTTTACATAGGGTTATTTATGTTATCATTTGGACTATAAATATTGAATATAAAGATATATAGTTTCCTAGATAATTGATTTTATTTATAATTTTCAGACATTGAATAATTAAATATATGTATGACACAATGATGATGCAGTATTTATCTTATTAATAAAATAATCAAATAAATGGTATTATAAATGTTAAAATAAATATAATATGAAAGTTTTGATTCCATCAACGAATTTTATAGATTAATATGACATGTTTTTATTGATTAATAAAGTTTTTTCTAATTAATATTGTTTTTAGTACTTTAACAAAATTTAATTATTAAATAGTTTCAAAATTGACATAAAGGAGTTTTTAAAACAAATATTATATTATTAATGGATATAATATTCCTAAAATTCTAATGATCGGCCAAATGACCTATATAATGATTTTTATATCATTAATGAACCACCTGGGGTTCTCTTGGTAGTTTATAGTAAGTTTATTGACAATATAATATAAAAATACCAAGAGACATGGTAATGTTAAACAAACTAACTAAGAGAAAAATATAAATGATAAGGTTAATATAGTAACCCAAACCTATATAAATCCTATTTTTCATGTGGTTTTCGACCCATCCCCACCTTATACTTTAAATAATTCATTTTTGTTCCCTTATAAACCGAATATTATTTTATTATAAAATAATATTTCTAGCTTTTCCTAAGGTACCCCACACCCCTCTTATAAAAGGGAACTTCCCCTTATCTCTAATTCACACCTTTGAAGCCATTTGGATTGGACAAAGCCTACCCAAATACCCTCTAAGCTGTCCTCCCTTCATCCTAGAGGCCTTTATTTATTCATAATGGTATCCTAGGGAGCCCTTTTGGTCAAATCAAAAGGAATAACCTGAAGAAGAGGTAAATATTTCATCACCTCTTTCAAGATCCTTTCTTCTTACACTTCATATTTCATTGTTGTTTCAATTATAAAATAATAACTCCATTATATTATATATAATGTGTTGTTATTATAAATATTTTACAACCATATTCATTATTCTATCCATCCGTTAAATGACATGTCACCATATGTGCGTACGTACGGCTTACCGTCTCCATGTTGTGGTGTAATTGTTATTCAATAAATTATTATTTGGATGGGTATAATAATTATTTATAATTTATGTAAATAATAAATATAACATTATAATGATTCTGTATATATATGATATACCATGAAATTATATATTATAATAATATCAAAAGAATGATATTTTTGCTCCTGCGTAGGTAAGGATTACGGTCTCCATGAATGCGATGAGATTCATTCCCCATCATATCCATTCAAGAATAATTTTCATAAATGATTAAAAATAATGTTTAAAGACTTAATGTCATTATTAATATTAATAATATAAATTATATCCCAAACAAACATTAGTTATGTAACAAAGCGTATAATGGAAAACGAATATGTTACCACCTGAAACGACGATAATACTAAAATATTATTAACAAAGCAATATTAAAAGATAATATATGATATCATATTAATGCATATGATTCTTGTATAATTTAATAACAATTATTTCACCATTATATTCTATATTAACCTACCCTCGACCATGGAAAAGTACAAGGTAAGGGTTAATTATACAATCTCTTTATTATCCGATATTGTTTTTACGTAAGTATCTACTCTGACATATTTATCATCCAAATCCATGTTTCTTAAAAATGTATTTCCAATTTTTTTTATATTCAATAGGAAATGGGTTAAATTCATTTAAACCCTTATTTTACATTATATGTTTTGAAAGGAATATTTCTCTCGTTTTTCAAACAAGGTAATTTATAACCTTTTTAACAAAATTAAGGTACGAATGTTTTTTTAACTTAAATGGCTGGGGAGACTATTTTTTTCCGATCTAACATCGTCGAAGAATCTTTTATAAGATTATAAGAATATTTTCGAAATAAAGTTTTTCTTTATAATTATGTGACCCTTAAATTATTTCAAATTATAAATAGATATTTCTTGAAAAAAAGTTTTGATTTCATCTATGTCTACATCCTTTGATGGATTTATGCTTATTTGAAGTTGATTAATTATGATACAAAACATCTATATTGTATTGAATGTTTTCTAATGTGATTGAATGTGGATGTGTTATTTTATACCCTTCATGGTTTATGGATAAATTATTGACATTTAGTATGCTTGTTTTAATATGAATGTTTAAATCTTTTCATATGAGAAATGCATTGGACTTAGTAAGTGAAGGGTGGAGGCCACTGTATCGCCTCGATGGATTAGTAGGTCTCATGAGAGAAACTAGTGTCTTGGTACAAGGCCTTGAAAAAATCGTATTTGTAGTCATGGCACAAGGCCTTGACGATGTGGTTATGAAGTCTAGAATTATGCATTCCATCATTATGAAAGTGGCTATTAATATTGCATGTGCTTATTCTACTAGTATAATATACATGTGAGTAAGTAAATGGAATTATGTTGATTTATATTTTCTATATTATGATTAAGTTTATATTGAAAAGGTTTTTTAGTTTAATTCATTGCCTTAAATATTTATACTTATTAATGAAATTTTCCGCTATATTGTTATCCTTTCTGATCATCTGAGATCAAACTTTTCTATGTTTTATTTTTCCCAAGATACAAAGAAGTATATTATTACTGACCTATTCGGATAGTCTATGGGATCTCAGGGTTGTCAATGGAAACAATGTTGTCGTAGTTTTCTATTTTATAATATAATTTAAACCATATAAATTTATTTAGTATTTCTCAGGCTACTAAACAAATCGGTCTTTCAAGACATGATCTTTTGTGATCATGCCAATGATACATAATAATGAACCAACTATAGGCTTCTAGGGTTGGGGAGATAAAGTTGGTATCAAAGGAAGTTTAGTACATACCATGGAAACTATATTTAGATAAACTCTTATTAGAGAACATAGTCCTAAGATAGACTTTGAGGATTAATATAGAAGATCATCATAGAAATTTAGTATTGTAGAGGTTTTGTGAGTTTTCTAGGAAATAAATCCATGTTTGGATACGAGCAGGTAGAGCCATCTCTGGTACAGATGTACCTAGGGGTAAAACCCGAAAACACCACTTTAAGCTAGAATTGAACGGGAACTGGTATAAGATAATGGGACTTTCTCCACTCTTGGTTATGATACTCATGGGGATATGATAAGGATAATTATCATTTTCTTTACAAAACATTATGAAGGGTTTATGAGTATATACTTCCTCAAAGAAATCATTTTTTATGATTATGATTTATATCCATAAATTTTTCAATTTATGTTAAGTGTTTTACAAGTTTTGGATTTATGTATTGAGATTCATAATCTAATCTAGTGTATTCAATTGTTTAAGAATAGCGCCAAGTTGAAGGAATGGAAACTGTATCAATGCATGCACTCCATGTAGGGATTTCCCTCCTGATCATGTTAATTATAGTGTATTTGGTGATACAACTAGGGCTGATCATCTAATCACTATATTCGGACAACTAACTCACGTTATGAATAAAAACTTTACCCATATGGAGCACCCCAATCTGCATCGTGGAGGATCAATATTAGATCTCTACATGAGGCAAAAAATACCAACATTAAATGGGGGTAAAAATCCTCTAGTATCTGAGCAATGAATAAATTTATTAGAGAAAATGTTCCACGCCTTAGGGTGTAGCGAAAGGAAAAAAGTTTTCATCGCAATTTACCACCTCATAAGAGATGTTGATCAATGGGGTCATTGATTCAAAACACAAAGGAAGATGATGAAGTATCAAATATGGAATGGATGGAGTTTAAAGAATCTTTCATAGTAAAATATTGTTCTCATGACAATCCGGTAGATATGGAAAGGCAATTTCTGAGTCTGAGGCCAAAGGAGGATGAGAATGTTGCAAAGTATAAAGCTAAATTTACTAGGTTATCGAGGCATGCAGAAGATTATATATGTAACCCCTTTAGTAAGATTGATCGTTTCTTTGATGGGTTAAAACCATTTCTCCATTGAGCATTAGTCTCACAATCCTTCTCTTCATACAATCATATTGTCTCATGTTCTATTAAGACATAAAAATAATTCTCTATGTCTTACGTCTTTATAGAAAAGCAAGAGGATAAGAGATATGTTGAACACTCTGGAAATGGAAATAAGTGGAAGAAGGGAAAAGTTTAATATCAATTCTATAGTTAATGTGGGAAGAAAAACCTTGGTACTTTCATGAAGGGAATGGGATTCTAGTATAAATGTGGCGAAAAAGTACACGAAGCTCGTGATTTCAAGGGGAATAAAGAGGTCGTCGATGTTGAATGCTATAATTTTAGAGAAAGGGGGCATTATGTGAATCAATGTCCTATGTTTTAAGGGAACATAACTCAGAAACGGCCAAGGGATCAAGGAAAAGATTATGCTATCAGTACTGCTGAGGTTGATACTCTGAAAGATGTAGTGGCATGTAATTTAATAGTTTCATCAAGTTTAGCCAATGCATTATTTGATTCTGGATCATAGCATTGTTTCATATTCTGCCTGTTTGCTAAGAAAATTTAATATTTCCAATTTGATTTAACAAGGGATTTTTCAGTCAAAACTTCTAAGGGAAGTATCATTATAACAATGTTTTGTGAATTAGTCCCCATTAGGGAATATAAATGTTCTTTATCTACTGATCTCATCATCATACCCCTGATTGAATTTTATATAATCCTATGTATGGATTGGATTTCAGACCATGATGCCAAAATTAATTATAAGAAGAAGGAGGTTACACTTTTTGATGATGATAAGGAGTACCTTATCATTAGAGCAGAAACGTCACCACCTTATTCTTATATAGATCCACCCCCAGTAGCTCAACTAAATTCAATTATTTTGGAGGAAGAGTATGAATTAACTATGGGTGAGGAAAATAATTTCCAAATATAGGATGTATCTATTTTGCAAGAGTATGATGATGTATTTCCATAGGATTTACATGGACATCCTCTTGTATGAGAAATTGTGTTTTCCATTGATTTAATTCCTGGTTTAATTCCAATATCATAGACCAAAAATAGAATATCCATTGTATAATTAGTGGAACTAAAGAAAAATCTATAGTAATTGAGTAATAAGTTATTTATTCGCCCTAGTGTTTCTCCATGGGGAGAGCTTGTCCATTTAGTTAAGAAGAAAGATGGATCTATGTGATTGTGCATTGACTACAAGGAAATAAATTCAATAACAATAAAGAACAAGTATCCCCTACCTTGCATTGATTATTTATTTGACCAACTTCATGGAGTTCAATATATTTCAATGATTGACCTTCGATCTGGATACCATCAGTTGTGCGTGAAGAAGGAATACATACCGAAGATAGTATTTCAAAATAGGTATAGGGAATACGAGTTTACAGTAATTCCTTTTGGATTGACTAATGAAACATCTATCATCATGGATCTAATGAATAGAGAGTCCATGGAATATCATGATGACTTTCTAGTGGTATTTATTGATGATATCTTGGTATACTCTTAAAGCTAAGAAGATCATGAAAATCATTTGTGCATTATTCTAAAGACTCTTTGAAGACATGAATATATGGGAAGTTTAGAAAGTTTGAATTCTAGACTCAAAAGATTTCTTTTCTGGGCCATATCATCTCTATGTATGGAATCATTGTTGATCCTTCTAAAATCAAGGCAATCCATGATTGGCCAGCACGGAAGAGTATAACTGAGGTAAGTTGTTTTATGGGTTCAGCAGGTTATTATCAGCATTTCATCCAAAAATTTTCCCGATTGGATAACCCACTAACGAAGATCCCACGTAAATGGGTTGAATTTGTTTGTAAAAAATAGGGTGAAGAATGTTTTGAAGATCTGAATATAAGATTAGTAAATGATCCTATATTGACTTTACCACCGTGGAATGATCAGTTTCTTATTTATAGTGATGCATCAAAGAATGGACATGGTTATGTCATTATGAAGAATGATACGGTTATTGCCTATGCATCACAACAGCTAAAAATTCACGAGCAAAACGATCCTACTCATGATCTTGAGTTAGCTGCTGTAATCTTTTCTTTGAAGTTAGGGAGACATTATCTCTATGGTGAAAAATGGTAAATATATATCGATCACAAGAGTTTGAGGTATATTTTATCATATAAAGAACTCAACATGAGGAAAATGAGATGGATTGAACTAATCAAGGATTATGATTGCACCATACACTACCGCCCAGGGAAGGAATATAAGGTGGAAGATGATTTGAGTATAAAGGAGCTAGGAGTTTTGAACAGGATAAGAGTTGAAAAGGATCATATATATATGGATCCAATAAAGATGAATTTGGGAATAACCCTGGAATATGAAATATCAATTCTTTTTCAAATGACAGCCAAACCATCTTTACAGGAAAGGATAAAAATTTCTCATGCTATTGATGAGGAGTTTCAAAAAAATATTAAAGCTGTGAATAATGGTAGACTGAGTGACTTCATATATGAAGATGGAATTTTGAAAAGTTTGAAGAGAAATTGTGTTCGTGATATACCTGATTTAAAAAGTGAATTGTTGGATGATGCTCCTAGACCATTTTATCTATACACCATGGGAGCACCAAAATGTATAGAGATTTGAAGGAACATTTTTGGTGGGAAAACTTGAAGAGGGAGATTGCTGATTTTGTGTCAAGATGTATGGTTTGTCAACAAGTGAAATCTGGAAGGCAACTGCCTGGAGGAGTCATGCAACATATTCCCATACCTGAGTGGAAATGAGATAATATTACAATGGACATTGTCATGGGACTACCAAAGACTCGTAGAAGGAACGATGCATTATGGGTCATTGTTGATCATCTTACCAATTCAGCACATTTTGTTGCTATAAGAGGAGATTTACCACTTGAACATTTAAAAATACTATATATTAATGAAGTTGTAAGACTTTATGGAGTACCACTATCAATTGTTTCTAATCATGATCCATGTTTTACATCATGATTCTGGATAAGTTTTCAGAAAAACCTGGATACTAAACTTCGTTTAAGCACTGCCTACCACCCCCAAAATGATGGAAAATTAGAAAAGACTATTGAAACCTTATAAGACATGTTGAGATCATGCTAACATGACATTCAAGCTATGTGGGATCAATATTTACCTATGGTATAATTTTCATATAACAACATCTTCCATTCAATTATTAAGATGGCACCATATGAAGTGTTATACAGAAAGATAGTCGCACACCAACCTATTGGGATGATGTTGGTGAAAGAGAAATCGTAGGCCCATAACTCGTGGATGAAATGATGGAAAAGGTGAAGGTAATCCAAAACCACATCAAAGCAGCTCAAAGTAGGCATAAGATCTATGCCGATAATCAAAGGAAGAATATGGAATTTCAGGTAGGAGATCATGTTTTATTAAAGGTATCTCCATGGAAGGGTGTTATAAGATTCGGTAATAAGGGAAAATTATGTCCCAGGTACATCAGACCATTTGAAATTCTATAATTAATTGGGGTTGTAGGTTACCATTTGTCAATGTCGCCATGTCTATTCAAAGTTCATGATGTGTTCCACGTATCACTGTTGAGAAAGAACATGCTTGTCCCAATGCATGTAATTACCTATGAGAAATTATAACTGGAACCTGATCTATCTTATTGAGAAGTGCATGTCTAGATTATTTATACAAGAGAAAAAGATCTATGAAACCAGACGACTCATTCGGTAAATTTTCTATGGAGAAACCCTAAGATGGAAGACGCAACGTGGGAAACCAAGGAACATAGGACGAAGAACCACCCGAGTCTTTTTATGCAATTATATTCTAGAAATTTAGAGGCCAAAATTATTGTAAGGAGGGAAGAATGTAACACCCCCAGCTTCCATGATACGCTTCTCATTGAATAATACAATAGCATGTGTTGAACGCAACTTCGAGTTCTAACACACCACAACAAATCAAAGTAGCCGTTATGAATAGTAATACCCACTTTTTAAAATTTTATAAATTTTATATATAAAAATGGACTTCATTTTTTGATTTAGAATATCAAAATTAGCTTATGGTGATGTTTTGGTATTTTACTTAAAACATTCAGTTTTTTATGAATAGTGAAAAATACTAAATTTTAATTAAAAACAATTTTTTAACCAAATTAATTTATAGTACTAAATTATACTATTGAGTGGTTTTAGAGTAAAAATAGATTATATTTTTTACCATTTAATCCAATGTTGGTCATTAGATGTAATTTCACATTTAAACTGGATATAATCAAATGGCAATCTTTTCATATTGATTATTTCTTAAAAAAACAGGCCTTTTGTTTTGACAACGGGAATTAATTTTAAATTAATTTCTACCACATCTGTGTTTTGAATTTAGAAAAATGGATTCAATATTTAGAATCAGGAGGTCCAAATTGTGTAAATAGGCAACTGTTATTTTCAGAAATTTTGTATAATGTTTTCGGTAAATATTTTATTTACCATGGTTAAAGGGTAAATCCTATAAATAAGGGTAAAAAGTAACATTATAATTATATTAAATTACCCAAACATGTGTCATATCCCTATTGTAGGATACATGTCTAACTATGGGAATCCTTGGTGGATTTTGGGACCCCATAGAGCCACATATAATTGATAATGGCACTTTATTTTAATTATGTTAAAGTAAATACAAAAATGACAGAAGCATGTATCCTTTAGTAAAACAATTTTTACATAGGGTTTTGTATGTTACCATTTCTACAGTAAATGATAATTATAATGATAAATTATTTCCTACATAATTTTATTTTATTTATAATTTTTGTACATTGAATAATTAAATTTATGTATGACACAATGATGATGCAATATTTTCCTTATTAATAAAAGAATCAATTAAATGGTATTATAAATGTCTCAATAAATATAATTTTAATGTATTGATGCATCCAGGGATTTTATAGGTTAATATGACATGTTCAGATTAATTAAATATATTTATTTTTAATTAATAAATATGTTAGGACTTTATCAAAAATCAATAATTAAATAGTTTCAAAATTTACATAAATGAGTTTTTAAAACTAATATTATATTATTAATTGATATAATATTCCTAAAAATATAAGGATCGGCCAAATGCCTTATGTAATGATAGGTATATAATTAATGAACCACTAGATGTTCTTTTGGTAGTTTATAGTATGTTTATTAACCATATAATATTAAAATACAAAGAGACATGGTAAAGGTCAAACTAATTAACCAAGAGTTAAATATAAAAGATAAGGTTAATATAGTGATCCAAAACACTCTAAAAACTATTGGTTGAGTGGTTTTTGACCCATACACAACTTATACTTTAAATAATTCATTTTGAAGCAATTAGAAATAGAAAATTATTTTATTATAATATTATATTTCAATCTTTTCTTAAGGTGCACCTCAACCCCTCTTATTAAAGGGCACTTCCTCTTCTCTCAAATTCACACAGTCAAAGCCATTTGGCTCGGCCAAACCCATAAAAAATACCCTCTCAACTGTCATCCCTTCATCCTAGAGGCCTTAAATTAGTCATAAATCTATCCTAATGATCTATTTTGATCAATGAAAAAGGAAAAACCCAAAGAATAGGTAAATATTTAATCACCTCTTTCAAGATACTTTCTTCTTCCACTTTCACTTCCACTTTCATTACATTTTCAATTATAAAATAATAACTCCAGTATCTTATATATACTGTGATGTTATTATAAATATGGTACAACCATATTCACTATTCTATTCATCCATTGAATGACATGTCACCATACGTGTGTACGTACGGCTTACCGTCCCCACGTCTTGGGGTAATTGTTATTCATTACATTATTATTTGGATGGGAATAATAATTATGTATAATTCATCTAAATAATAAATATAAATTGATAATGATTCTGTATATATGATATACCATCCAATTATAAATTATTTTAATATCAAAAGAATGATATTGTCGCTCGTTTGTACGTACGAATTACCGTCTACATGAACGCGATGAGATTCATTTCCCATCATACCCATTCAAGACTACTTTTCATTAGATGATTAAAAATATTTATTATATAATTAATATAATTCCGAATATGAATAAGATACATCAGACCCACAACAAAAATGATTTAATTAATAATGCTTATAAGGGAAATCGAATCAGTTAACGCCCGTAATGACGATAATACTACACTTTTATTAACAATGCGATATTAAAAGATCATATATGATATCATATTAATGAATATGATTCTTGTATAATTTAATAACAATTGTTTCACCATTATACAAGAGTTTATCCTACCCTAGACCTAGGAAAAGTACAACGTAAGTGTTAATATCACAATCTATTTATTATCCGAGGTTGTTTTTACGTAAGTATTTACTGGGACCTATTTATCATCCACATCCATGTTTCTTAAAAATGTATTTGAAAACATTTTTACTATTTAATAGACAATTGGATAATGTAATTTATACCCTTATTTTTACTTATATGTTTTGAAAGTAATCTTTCTGTCGTTTTCCAAATAAGGTACTTTATGACCTTTTTGACCCAATTACGGTAAGAATTTTTTTTATCTTATAGGGAAGGTGCGGCTATTTTCTGCCGGTATAACATCATCAAAGCTTCCCTTACATGCTTATAAGAATATTTTAAAAATAAATGTTTTCTCTATAATTATGTCACTATTAAATGACTTCAAAATAGAAAGAGATAGTTCTCAAAAAAAGGTTTTGATTTCATATATGTCAACATCCATTGATGGATTTTAAGCTTATTCAAAGTTGATTTATTATGATACGAAACATCCATATTGTATTGAACGATTTGAGATATGTTTTACTATGGATGTGTTATTTTATACCATTAAAGGTTTATGGATAAATTATTTAAATTTCTTATTCTATTTTTAATAGGAATGTTTAAACGTTTTCATATGAGGAATGCATTAGACTTAGTAAGTGACGGGTGGAGCCCACTATGGCTCCTCGATGCATCGGTTGGTCTCATGAGACAAAATTGAGTCTTGGAACAAGGACTTGAAATAATCTTATTTTTAGTCATGGCACAAGGCCTTGACTATGTGGTAATGAAGTCTGGTATTATGCATTCCATCATTATAAAAGTGGCTATTGATATTGAATGTGATTATTCGACTAGTAGAATATCCATGTGAGTAATTAAATATAATTATATTGATTTATATATGCCATTTTATGATGATGTTTATGTTGAAAAGGCTTTTCTTTTAGTTTTATACATTTCCTTAAATGTTTATGATTATTTATGAATGTTTCTACAATATTGTTATCCTTACTGAGCATCTGATCTCACACCTTTCTATGTTTTATTTTTTCTAGGATGCGCAGAAGTATACTATGACTGACCTGTAGGGGTAGTCTATGGGATCTCAGTGCTTTCTATGGAAACAATGTTGTTGTGGTTTTTCATTTTATGATATAATGTAAACATAATGAATGTATCTAGTATTTTCAAGGCTACTAAACTAATCGGTCTTTCAAGACTTGATCTTTTGTGATCATGCCAATGATATGTAATAATGCACCGACTCTGGGCTTTTGGGGAAGGGGTGTTACATCCATAATTAATGTTGGTTATTAGAGAGAAATTTTAAATCCTAGATAAACATTCTTAATACATTAAAGAACAATTTGGATTCAAGATCAAAAATATCATAGATAAAACCTTAACATTTATAAATTAGAGGTTACAGGACCTATCCACGAATTTATAGTCATATCAGGATTCCAAAATGGACTAAAAAAGGACGTGAAATACACCTTATGAACCATACTATGTTTTTTATTAATTAATACTACTCCAAAAACCAAATATAATAGAAGATCATAAAATCCATGGCATAAAGTAATTCGAATATGGAACACTCATAAATACCTGAAAATAGAAACCCACTCATTTTTTTGGGAATAGGTTATCACATGTTTCAGATTATGGGAATGAGTATCAATGGAATTTAGTGTCTAAATAGACTCATTTCAACAGGTGATACTTGACTATTAGAATATAAAATCTATTATCACACCACATATGAATGTTGAGTTTGGCTTTTTTCCAAAGCTTCCTAATATAATTTACCCCATTAATAAACTCTGTTTGAAATATGCATGTGTTTAATACTTTATTATGGTTAAAAATCCATGATCATGTCATATATAATCAACATATGGAATCTTCATCAAACAACAATATGTCATTAAATATTGTTCGTTGTTCAATTGATAATGATCAATCAGTAAATATGTATATTTGTTTGGGATATGTTAATACTGATGTTGGAAATAAGATACTGTAAGAATAAGGGGGGACTTCCAAACTATTTTTCCTTCTGGAAAAAAATATCTCACCAACCTATCACCATTTTTAATTATTCTAAATGAATATGGTGGGGCATTGGATTTTTGTCCCCATAATAGTGGATAATGATGGAATATTATGAGTTGTATATGGTGTTACCCAATATTTTGTTATCATTTAGTAATCCCAAATATAGTCCTCCATGATAACATGCCAATAGAGATCACCATTCAGGGATTTCATGGTTACATCAACTCATTTAATCCTGATTCCACCTTAGCTGATAGGGTTGGCTAAACAACCGAACACATCCCTCTGGATTTTACCTTATAGTTTGCATAACTAGAGGAATGTTTTGATAGTATTTTCAATGTTGTAAATAAAATAATTTAACACTCTCATAATAGACATGAAATGAATGGGTATAGAGTTTTGGGATGAATTGATGAGTGTGATACACCTAACAAAATATAGTAGCTGACTCTTCCAGTTTATAATTATTTCCATAATTCTATGAACATGTTTATAAAAATGGAGAAACTTGATCCTTCATTAATACATGGAGTCCCAAGATAAATCATGGGTAAGGATCTTTAAATAAACCACATCATGTCTTCAATATTAGAATCTCTAGTAGATAAACAAGAATTGGATTTATAAACATTACTCTTTGTATGGATTACTCATTTCTCCCTTTATTTATCATGTCCTTCCAAAATATTTTTAAAATAACTCATCCTGTTATGTATTTTATTTATAAAATAATGAATTTAAATAGAAAAGAACAACTGAGTGATTCCATGGTGCCATATATTCTTTTATAGAGAATCAAAAAATAGATTAAAACACATTTGAAATATTTCAAATAAGAGAGACTTAAGAAATTATATATAAGGTAAGAGAGATGGTATCTCCCTAATGAATCCCTCATATATATATATATAGATGAATAATATAATTCTATCTAATGTGATCTAGATATATGGAGAGGAGAAACTATGCAAAAATGTCATAAACCCACTATAAAAATACTTGGAATCACATGATTTTGATGATTAAAATACACCAAATTACACCACAATATTTTTTAATGTCAACCTTAATGTTGTAGAAAATCACGCTTTAATTTATATCAATGATCATATCTTAAACTATAGAAACAAAATCATTAAATGTTCATGTTCTTAATAATTATTACATTAGGAAATATATTTCAACACTAAACATATTCCCTTAGTATTTAATCCATTATATCATTTATAAATGATTAAACATCCATTTTATTATTTTGATTACTATTTAGGATTTTTTTTCATTGATACAAAGATTAATGTAGGTAGAGAACAAGTATCAATATTTTATCTAGTGGAATCCAGATCATTGTCAGGTGTTCCTTTTAGAGTATAGTAATCAATAAGATATATCCATGCATTTTTACATAATGAAGAAATAATTATTAACACTGGATTTTCAAAAAAAATCTTTCTATAGATATCAAATAATTTTCCAACTCATTAATACTGGGAATATTATCATTAAATATATGGGTCACTCTTTAAATAAAATTTTATGTTTAATAATATTTATTTTCATTATATGCTACGGTTTTCTAGGAATTTGAGTTTCCCCTATTTATTATACAACTGATAAAAAATACAGTCAATGAGTTCAACACTTGGAAAATGTAGGCTTCTAAGGCTTCCCACCATCCCCTCCAAAATAAAGTATGAAGGGAGAGTTCTCCAAAATAGTTTTAGCTGGGTGGGTGACCATAGAATTTATAAAACATGAAATACCATAGATATTAGACAAAAAATTATTATGAAGTGTCCATATCCTAAGACTAAAATACAATTTATTCCCCTTTGTAAACTTATATCTAGATAGTCTTAACCATAAAATATTATTTGAAGGCATAAAATTATTAAAATACTAAATTGATTTACTGAAATAGTGTCACACTCTTATTTTCTCAGAGTAATATTTCATAGGGTTTCAGTCCCCACCTATGAACCTAGAGTGAGATCCCAGGTTAATATAATTATTAGCATCCTATAACACTTCTCAAACTTTTGTTTAATATTTCTAAAAATTATGTTCAAAGAACAATTATTGATTTTAATGTGTCAGTTTTATAGAATTGAATTGGGATGATGAATTGGTTTTCTCCATAATTGCATTACATCTCTAGATGATCCAAATATTTTCATCAATAGGAATTTTATAAATGGATTTCATAAAATAAGGTTTTAATTACAAGTTCTGTATGAGGCTTGAATTATTATTAGAGTCAAAAATTTCTAGTACATAAATTTGGAATTCTGTAAACCTTTTTATTATTTATTAACATATCCAAGGGAATACTACTCCACTTTAATTCAATATGAAAATTATAAACACAATTATGAACGGAGTATGTACTGAATTTTATATTGACCAATAATTTTAGGAGATGTACATACTTTCTATAAAAGAATTATCCTTGGTCTTGGTTGTCACTCCAATAGCTCTTATGGAAGTGACCGATGATATTTTAAAACTCTTATTAGTTAGTGGTGGTTCTATAATGTTCCATCCTAATCCATCCCTCTTTCAAATGCACAATATAGCCCAAGAAAAGGTCTAAAGGGAATTCTTGATCCCCATTGGATGGAACAAGTGTCTAAGCCACAAGGAAACAACACATGGGATTTATTTAATTTAAAAATAATTATAAAATCACAAAAATAAATAAAATAAAATGTATGATTGGCTCGTCCCCACATCATAAATATATTCCAAATAAAAATAATTAAAACAAAAAATGCAATATTAAAACTATTAAATAAGTAAAAAACTAAAATCACCATAAACCTTCCTCACTGAATAATCATCATTTCATGAAAAGAAAATATAAACATCCACTAGTATTGCTTCATCCACCAGAAGCTATCGTCTCCTCCCAATTTTTACAAAGAAGGAAAAGAATAAGTATCTAGTGTTATAAAAGAAACATAAATAAAACTCAACAAAAAATACACATTTCTCCATGTGGCTATACAAGTCACTACCTAATAAAAAAGAACAAAACCACCCCATGAGTGATAATAATGTATAATATGAACCTTCAATTGAATATTTATAAAGATATAATAGTGAGAACAAAATTCCCTATTAGGGATTGAAAAATAAAAACAACACACTATTCATTACCTTTAAAGAGAAAACTATTTCATACTAGTTTGAAAAAATAAATGTACAAAACAAGGGTTTTCATTTATTTTAAAAAAAAATTAAGTAGATAATACTTCATGAAAACCATTTTACATTTATATTATAAAATCCATTTCTAAAAATGATATACATTAAAAAAATCAATTTATAAGAATGAAAATTCTACAAAATATCAATTTTAGTATGGAAACATAATAGTTGAAAACATCTAATAAAAGTATCACAAATTGATAAATTTAGTGATTATGTAAAATAGGGTCATGGGATATTAGGAGATAGTTGAGTCGACCTATGATAGAAAAATAAATTCTCATATAAGTAACATCATCCAGTGACACATACTAATAATTAACACTTCCCTAACAATTGGAGATTCCCACAAAGGTTTGACCGAGGGGGTCATACCATAAGCCGTCAAGTGATCTAACTTAGGGCCACTAGTCAGAGAATAATACTAAACTAGGGAAACATTTGTACCTAGATATACATCATAACATCCAAAGACATCATATTATGATCAAATAAAGGTGAGTTTTTATCAATGTATTATATAAACAATTATAAAAAAATTTCCACAAAAAAAATACTTTTCTTACCTCTGAAATATGATTTAAGTGAATATCCATTCCTCTCTTTTAAATATATATAAGTAAAAAAACCCCTTCACCAATAATACATCAAATATCACATATTTAATTATCATCAAAATTTTAATATAAGGAGAATTCCTTGTGATTTTTTTTCATTTTATAGAATGTTCTTCAAAGTGCCAATAGAGCGTCATCACTTTAAAAGGATACAATTTTATTTTAGAAACACACTTTTTCCCAAAGCATTCAAGTTGGAATGCCATCTATTACACTTTTACACATATGCACTATGATATATAGAGTCACCCCAGGTCACAATGCATATATTTTCCTCTCTATGAATAAATATGAATAAAGGGGTCACCCAATAAAATATATTGATATATATATTTGTTTGTGTATAAGTCACATTCACTGAGCTAATAGAATTGGAATAACCTCAATAATACTTAGAAAAATAAATCATTGCATTAAGAAATTATGAAGATAGGTTGAAAGGAAAAATAATCCCTTGGAATTTCCATTTCATATTTTATAAAATATTTTGGAAACCAAATAAAACATAGAGAATATTTTATATTTGAAAAAAGGCCTGAAAACATACCGAGATGAAAAACCCTTGTGGAATGTGTATGGAAAATATATCAAAAAATTAAAAGTCACTTCAATGAACTAACACCATCTACATAACATATTTAAATTATACAACAATGAAAAGAAACTTTTAAAACATTAATAAATCATAGTTTAAAAATTAAAAGATTGGACATTGGGTAATCGACCTAGAACATTATTTTATTGACAATTGATTCCTAAAACCACTACAACAAGGTCTCAATAATTCTAATAAGGTATAAGGAATTTTAAACCAAAATAACCACTATGATGATTGAAAAAAGGAAGTAGAACTGTACTGAAAACACATCAAGGGTATGACCACAAATGTGCATTTCATGGGATAAAGTGGGTGGAGGAAGAATATAAGAAGAAGAAGAAGTTATAGGAAGAGAAAGACTTACCTAGGATCATCTCACATTTATTAGGGATTAATATAGAGGAATGTAGGTCTAATCAAGATAGGGATAACACAATATAGGGATGGTTATGGGGGAGGTGGTGTCACATGAGGGAAATAGGATAATAGAATTTAATTTGAGTAATAATATTATTATTATTACTATTATTATTTTATTTTTTAAACCCCATGGGGGACTCACATAGTTTAAGCTCATATTTTTCCAAACTTTGAGCCCATTACTGGGAACACTTGGTTCCCAAATTCGTTGATAACATCGTTTAATAAACCATGCACCAATTGGATGAAACCAATTTAATAAGGTAATAGAACCGCCAATATAGTTGCTATACAATTTGGTCAAACATGTTGATAGATCGAGTGACAGACTAAATCATTAATTTTTTTAATATTATTCCTATGTAAAAGACTCAAACCATCAAATAAAAGTATAAATTAACTAATAAAAAATATAATAAAAAAATTATGGTTGGGGTGTGATAATTATCCCCTTCATGACCCTTTCTTCCCTAATAAATCAGTTAAAATCATGAAGTTTGATGTAGAAAATGAACCTAAACCAGAAAAAAAGCTACACAAAAAACTCCAAACCACATGAACATGGAAGTAGTCCTAGGAATCAACAATGTCTCTAATTTTAGATATCACACTAAAATACTTCAATCAGAGAAGAAAATGATAGTATAGTCAAACATGATCAACATTTTGTTTAATGATTCTTCTTGAAATATGTGTCCTTAATAACAGAACAATCCATGGGAATTAATATGAAATTAAACCTTAATTCAATATAGATGGGGCCCATTCTAAGCCCACAACCAAAGGTCATCCAAAACTCACATAAAAAAATACAAATTTTCAAAATAATAAACACTATGATAAAATATATAAAAAGAAAAAGAATAATAAACATATATATATAATGAATAAATCCCCAAAAAGATCCATCCAACCATTCTCAATGAATAAATCAACATTAAGTGAACCTTGAATATTTTTCCAATTAAGGTCCACTATAGAACTCATCACCACCAATCATTGTAAGTACAATTTAAAATATTTATAAATAAAGAACATACATCTTCAAAAATATAATGGAATTTTTTTACTGAAAAAATGGGGGAGTGAATTAGGATCTGAAATCCAAATGATCAACTATAGAAATTTCGACAATAGAAACACCGATAGTAGAAAAATAATAATCCTGATTGGTGTGGAATCCAAAATAGCCACCTAAAATACACAGTATGGTTTTCTGTATCTAGTGAATAAAAATATATACTTACAATAACCCTCATAATTTGAAATTCTAAATAAGTACCCTCTCCACTGATGAGTAAAAAACATAATTCAAGAACATATGAAATGAAATGAATGGTCAAAAAGGAACCCAATGTCAAAAAACCCTTAACGGACCACCCTCTGATCTCAATGGATCAATAATCCATAAAAATAGATATCTAAGGACCGAAAATACTAGAGAATTTTCTTGGAAGAATATTTACACAACATGAAACATGAATCCCGAAATGAAAAAAATTCATCATGATAATAAAAATAAACAACTCCATTCAATATTAAAAAAAATGATTTGGAAACAAAATATTTCACAAGAATAGTTTTTATATTCTTAAATATTAACCCAACACACACATTAAATAATTGACACCAAATTTAAAACACCAAATTGAAAATTAAATTTAAATTTCCAAATAAAAAATTGTTTTCAAAAATCAAAATCACATACAAACTTTATTGTAGGCCAAAAAAATTGAGGTGTTCCTCATTGAAAATAAATTTATAAACAAAATTTTAATTTCAAAACCTTCACACCTTATCCAAAAATATTTTGACCCATACTTTCTGACTTCAAAATATTTTGGGGCCATTAAAAAACATTTAATATTTTAACATCCATTATAAAAAATCAAAAATAAATTAAAAATAAATTTAAAACATCAAATGTTATTTTTCAAACTACGTCAAGAATATTTAATAAAAAAATGTTTCACATCATTTTAAAGAATAAACTGTTTTACAGCATCAAAACACACTTTTAAAATTAAAAAATAGAATTTTAATACATCATTAGAAATAAAAATAATAATATAAATATCTCCACAGAACAATTTACAAAGCCATAGGATCCCAAAATAAATTTATAAAGGGGGTAGCAGTCATTCATGGTCAGACCACACAATTTGATGGAATGTGACCAATCATGAAACTACCACAAAGACTTCCATGGAACAATATAGATGAGTTACACATGGTTTGGGAGTCCTTGAGATCTATCAGTTTCTTTTTTTACACTCCCTTTTCACCTATAAATTAAAAAATTTATCAATGAAAATATCAAATTCAAAATTCAAATACAAAAAACCCCCTAAAATGTCTAGTTTTTCATGTGTGGTGGTGATTAGGATCAAACCCATGACCTACCTCTTGAAAATGAGAAAAAATATCATCCATCTATTGTACATACAAAATAACAAGTTCTAATCATGTGTGATTCAAGTATCCTATAGAGAAATAAACATGAATACATATTATACAAATTTTTCACAAAGCTTCACAACTTGTCCCATGAATGGATTCTTGATCCCGCCCACTATAATGTGAACAGGGTATTCCCAATCCCCATAGGCTAGAATATGTTCATGGGCATCTACGAAACACAAAATGGGGATGATTTCACACAATAATAAGTAACACAAAACAAAGGAAATTAAATAACTTTCTGGAATGAACCTTCGGTACATCATACATCCATGCTAGGGAAAAATAAACAAAACAACAAAAAAATATAAAATCTCGGATTGTAGTAAGTAACAACTAGAACAAAAAACCACTCCAGTCCTTTGATCCCCTCTACATCAAGATAAATATACCCCCATTGGGTTCATTTATTTTCCCACATGGATCTATAATCACCCTTTGTCCATAGAAATAGTAAAATACTATATGGAAATTGTGATAAAAAATATAATCTATATACATACTGGCCCCCTTTTGATTATACAAATCACTACCTAATAATTAATAACCACACCACCAAATGGGTGAGAATAGTGTATATAATAAACATTCCATTGGAAAATAATAGATATATAGGCTTCACTATAAAAATTCCAAGAAAGGGTTCCAAATGAGAATCCACACCATATGATTTACCATTAAATAGAAAACCATTTCATGCATTCAAATAAATAAGAATATTTAAAAATATTATTTTCATTAATTTCAAAAAAGTAACTAGATTTTACTTCATGAATATAATTTTTCTTTTATTATTATTAAAATAATAAAAAAAGATGCAGTTTCCAAAAACTCATTTATTAGAATGAACATGAGATAAAAGAAGCCTTTAATTAGGGAAGCATAATAGTAGAAAAAGTATAATAAAATTTCGACAAATACTGTAAATTAGTTCATACATAAAATGATGTCGTGGGATCACATGAGTTATATTAGAAGACATATGACATAGATATAAACATTCAAAAAAATCGCACTCTATTGGAACTGTAGATCAATAATTATCAATTCCATAATAGTTGGAGACAACCTCACAGGTTTAGTATAGGGGAACATCATATAAGTAGTCGATTGATTTAACTCGAGTTCACAAGTTAGAGAATAATACAAATTTAATTAGACATGGTTACCTATATATCCCTCATAACATCCAATGTCATCCCATGATGAACAAATGGAGATGTTTTTTTATCATGTTATCATATATATACATATCAAATTCATTTCTAAAAAATTACCTTACACATTATCACATCAGAAATACATTTTATATAAACCCCACTTTTCATCATTCACCATATATATGGAACACATAATCCCCATCACTATAAATAAATCACATATAAGGCCTTTAATACCGACCCATTTCCAATACAAGGGGAATTCATTAATAAGGGCTTTGATTTTAGAGGATGATCCTAAATGTGAAAATCAAGCCTTGTCATTTTAAAAAGTAATTATTTTTTCTATTAGAAAACCACATTTTCATAAATATTTAAATTTTAATACCCATCCGTTAAACTGTCACACATTTGCACCATCATTTATATATTGTCACCCCATATCCCATTGAATATATTCCCCCAACCGTGAGTGAATATTCTAAATGTGGGAACTGATATATATATATATATATATATATATATGTTTATGTGTGTGTGTGTTTGTGTTTGTTTTAGTAACCTTCAATGAAAAATCATATTTTTAGTCCCCTCATGGAATCATTGAATACAAAATAATTCCATTATTCATTTATGAAACCCTTTTAAAAGGAAAAAGCAACTTTGAGAATTTATATTTCATATGGTAAAAAATTTTGGATAAAAAAATAATACACTTGAATTGTTTTAAATTTAATAAAAAAATATGAATTAGTAATTTTATATGAAAACACATGTAATATGTTTATGGAAAAAATTAAAAACAAGTTAGGAACAATTATCATGAACCACAACCACTTAAATTGAATATAAACATTATATAAAAATTAAAATACACTTAAAAATCATCAAGGAATCATAGAATATATATTAAATTTTATGACATAGGATAACCTACTGAGAACCCCCATCCATTGAAATATGACCCCTAAATCAACCAAAAAATGTTCTTAAGAACTTAGAGGAAAAAATAATCCAAAAAACATAATCCCCATGAAAATGGAGCCACACTAGTTGATCTATACCAAAACCCTAGATAGGGTTCAATATCAAATGTGCATGTAGTGGGGGAATGGAATGAGGAAAAAGGGAAGAAGATACAGTGTATGGAGAACTAGAAACACTATCCTAGGATTATCGCACACATATTTGGGATGAGAAAAGAATAATAGTGGTCATATATCATTAGGGAATCACACATGAGTGTGATGGCCAAGGGAGATGAAATTTAACTAGAATGAAGTGGGAGAATATGAGTGATACCAAAGGGAGAGGGGTCCTCAATAGTATTAAATGGGAGAATACGTTTAGATTTAGGTATTATTATTGTTATTTGTTTTTTTAACCAGGAAAGACTTATAGTTTTGGTTCAAGCTATACCCAACTGTGTTCCAAACATGTGCCCTTCAAAGGGTGCACTAGGAACCTATATGGGTTGGTTTAATGGTATAATAAACCATACGCCAACCATGAGAAACCATTATTACATGTTGATAGACATAATCATGCAATTTCCACATGGTTTTCAAACCATGTTTCCAAATCAAGAGACACATAGAAAAATTTAATGTTCTTAAAATTTTTATAATGTGATTAACTCGAACCTCCGAATGAAAAATATACTTAAGTAATTAAATAAATTAACAATTAAATAGGGGTAATGATGTGATATATGTAGCCTTATGATTTATAAAAAACCTATCGATATAATTATAAGACTTTAGAGTAAAGAATATAGTGCTTCCAATTACAATGATAATAGGTGACGTAGAGGGGACATCCGGAAAGGGAAATTGGATAATTAAGGAGAGAGATAAAGAGTCTGAATTACTAGACAAATTATAAGAATGATCCATCATGGATTAGTAATAAAACATAAACTCGAAACCAAAT
This sequence comes from Viscum album, assembly GCA_963277665.1. Lineage (NCBI taxonomy): Eukaryota > Viridiplantae > Streptophyta > Magnoliopsida > Santalales > Viscaceae > Viscum > Viscum album. Next base: position 2,005,869,531 of record OY728161.1, on the reverse strand, counting down.
ATAGAGCTAAGATACCTCCAACACTAGAAACAGGGGCCATGAATGCAATATAGACGAGAAGTTCCTAGTCATCATGGGAATTCTAAGACTATTTAACTTGAGAGAACATGACAATGGCTAAAGAGGGACTACAATCATAAACCTCATCAAAACATTAGGAACAAAACCCTGTATCACTAGAATATAGTGATAAATAAAAGGATTAACATGCAATACAGTGGATGATGAATCAGTAGTGATCTGAAGTAGGGTATTCAGTTGAGAAGCTCCCTAGATTACTGAATTATAAAGGGTCAAATAATCCTAGAAATAAGTGGCCCATGACAATGGGTTTTAATATTTAGAAGACATAGAATTTATTAGAGGTCTAGAGATAATAGGGGTGGATAATTACATTATTTAAGAAGAAATTGAGTGGCCTTATAACCCATAAGCATTGAAAAAATATACCTAAAACTTATGAAAATATATTTCCAAAGGAGCATATCAAGATTTGGCTCAAAACGGGATTAGTTGTGGTAAATGTTGAGGGTACTAAATTTCAACACTAATACCCACCACCATGATATTACCCATCATCTATACGGATTCATTGATACAAAGGAAATTACCGAAAGACCTTCCAGTTAACATGAGATGAAACTATTAGTAAAATGAGAGATGGATCGATAGGAGATGTTTGGACTCCCATGCTATAAAATCGAAATCCAAAAAAGAAATAAAATAAATATTCATATATTAATAAACTTATCATGTATTCTTTATAAATTAGTCCTACTATTTTACATCAATTTAATCCAATTTTATTATTTCAAGAGTGTAAAAATCATATTTAGTAGAATAATGAATTTAATAAGGGGAACATTCAATTGACACCCCCATTAGGTATCTAGTTCCAATGATCCATATTCCACAAAGATGGTAAAACTAAAATTATATTATTAAAATTATTTATTCCTTATTAATTTTAGTTTAATATTACCCTCTCGTTGGTCCACTTATTTATGGAAATTAAGAAAATATTGAATTTTCCCCATTAAGGTTTTTTATAAAGCACTTAATTGGATGTCAAATGGAAGTTTTTACTCACACATGATGTTCCAAACTATTTAGTAACATTATATTAGGATCACAATTTCCCAGTTTACTCTAATTTTAATACACTTATATAAATATATTTCTAGTCATCTCCCTGAAGTTTTATTTTAAACAAAATGGGTAGTTTCCAAGTATCATGTTCAATATTATGTTTCCTTATGTTATGAGATAAATTACACTTAAATATTTGTTATCACACTCATTTTTGAATGAGAAAATATTAATATCCATTTAAATAGTGACAAAATCACTAAAAAATCATGTAAATACAATAAATTTAGAATTATAAAAGTCCACACAGATATAATTAAAATTTTCAAATAGTAGGAAATCATTGAAACTCATTTTTCTGACCCAAAAAAATACTATAAATAAAAACATAATAGAAAAATCATTCCAAGAATTAATTATACATTCTAAAAATAGATTTAAAAAAATTTAGACTAATCAAATGATGGGTTTTATTCCCAACCCCAAACTTATCCAACACTAATAATTCTGATTTAAAAATATGCCTAAATAACAGTTGGAGATAACCTCACAAGTTTAGTAGAGGGGCACATCATATAGGTAGTCAATTGATTTAACTCATGGTCACGAGTTAGAGAATAATACTAATCTAATTAGACATGGTTACTTATATATCCCTCATAACATCCAATGTGATCCCATGATGAACAAATGGAGATGATGTTTTATCATGTTATCATATATATACATATCAAATTCTTTTCAAAAAATTACCTTTCACTTTATCACATCAGAAATACATTTTATATAAACCCCACTTTTTATCTTTCACCATATATATGAAACACATAATCCCCATCACTAGAAATAAATCACATATAAGTCCTTTAATCCCGACCAATTTCCAATACAAGGGGAATTCATTAATATGGGTTTTCATTTTAGAGGATGATCCTCAATGTGAAAATCATGCCTTGTCATTTTAAAAAGTAATTATTTTTTCTATTAGAAAACCACATTTTCATAAATATTTAAAGTTTAAAACCCATCCTTTAAACTTTCACACATATGAACCATGATTTATATATTGTCACCCCATATCCCATTGAATATATTCCCCCAACCGTGAGTGAATATTCTAAATGCGGGAACTAAAATATATATATATGTTTCTGTGTGTGTGTTTTTGTGTTTGTTTAAGTAACCTTCAATGAGAAAAAATATTTTTAGTCCCCTCGTAGATTTATTGAATACAAAATAATTTCATTATTCATTTATGAAACCCTTTTAAAATGAAAAATCAAAATTGAGAATTTATATTTCATATGGTAAAAAAATTTGGATAAAAAATCATACAATTGGAATGTTTTAAATTTCATAAAAAATATGAATTAATAATTTTATATGAAAAACACATGTAATATGTTTAGGGAAAAAATAAAAAAAAAAGTTAGGAACAATTATCAAGAACCACAACCACTTAAATAGAATATAAACATTATATAAAAATTAAAATTCACTTAAAAATTATCAAGGAATCATATAATATATATTAAATTTCATGATATAGGATAACCTATAGAGAACCCCCTTCCATTGAAATATGACCCCTAAATCATCCAAAAAAGTGTCTTAAGAACTCAGAGGAAACAATAATCCAAAAAAACACAATCCCCATGAAAATGGAGCCACAATAGTAGATCTATACCAAAACCCCATATAGGGTTCAATATCAAATGCACACGTATTGGGGGAAAGGGATGAGGAAAAAGGAAAAAAGATACAGAGTATGGAGAACTACAAACACTATACTAGGATTATTGCACACCTATTTGTGATGAGAAATGAAATTAGAGGTCATATATCATTAGGGAGTCACACATGAGAGCGATGGCCAAGGGAGATGGTATTTAACTAGATTGAAGTGGGAGAATATGAGTGATACCAAAGGGAGAGGGGGCCTTAATAGTATTAAATGGGAGAATAAGTTTAGATTTAGGTATTATTATTGTTGTTTGTTTTCTTAACCAGGAAAGACTTATGGTTTTGGTTCATGCTATACCAAACTGTGTTCCAACCATGTGCCCTTCAAAGGGGGCACTAGGAACCCATATGGGTTGGTTTAATGGTATAATTAACCCCACAAAAACCATAAGAAACCATTATTACAAGTTGATAAACATAATCATGCAATTGCCACATGGTTTTCAAACCATGTTTCCAAATCAAGAAACACATAGAAAAAATTAATGTTCTTAAAATTTTCTTAATGTGATTGACTCGAACCTCCAAATTAATAATATACGTAAGTAATTAAATAAATTAACAATTAAATAGGGGTAATGATGTGATATATTTAGCCTTAGGATTCATGAAAAACCTATCGATAGAATTATAAGACTTTTGACTAAAGAATATAGGGCTTCCAATTACAATGATAATAGGTGATGTAGAGGGGACATACGGAAAGGGAATTTGGAAAATTAAGGAGAGAGATAAAGAGTCTGAATTACTAGACACATTATAAGAATGAACCATCAGGGAGTAGTAATAAAACATAAACTCGAAACCAAATATAGAGCTGAGATACCTACAACACTAGAAACTGGGGCCATGAAAGAAATATAGACTAGAAGTACCTAGTCATCATGGGAAGTCTAAGACTATTTAACTTGAGAGAATGGGACAAAGGATAAAGAGGGACTACAATCATCTACCTCATCAAAACATTAGGAACAAAACCCTGTATCACTATAATATAGTGAAAAATAAAAGGATTAACATCCAATAGAGCGGATGATGAACCAGTAGTGATCTGAAGTAGAGTATTCGGTTGAGATGCTGCATAGATTAATGAATTATAAAGGGTCTAATAATCATAGAAATAAGTGGCCCATGATAATGGGTTTTAATATTTAGAAGACATAGAATTTATTAGAGGTATAGAGATAATAGGGGTGGAGAATTACATTATTTAAGAAGAAATTGAGTGGCCTTGTAACAAAAAAGCATTGAAAAAATATACCTAAAAATTATGAAAATTTATTTCCAAAGGAGCATATCAAGATTGGCTCAAAACATGATTTTTTGTGGAAAATGTTGAGGGTAATAAATTTCAACACTACTCCCCACCACCATTATATTACCCTTTATCTATATGGATTCATCCATACATAGTAAATTACCATAAGACCTTACAGTTAACATGAGATGAAAAGGTTAGTAAAATGAGATATGGATCGATAGGAGATGTTTGGACCCCCATTCTATAAAATCGCAATCCAAAAAAGAACTAAAATAAATATTCATACATTAATAAACTTATCATGTATTATTTATAAATTAGTCCTACTCTTTTACATCAACTTAATCCAATTTTGTTATTTCAAGAGTGAATAAATTATATTTAGTAGAATAATGAATTTAATAAGGGGAACATTCAATTGACACCCCCACTAGGTATCTAGTTCAAATGATCCATATTCCACAATGTTGGTAAAACTAAAATTATAGTATTAAAATTAGTTTATTCCTTATTAATTTTAGTTTAATATTACCCTCTCGTAAGTCCATTTATTTATGTAAATTAAGAAAATATTGACTTTTCCCCATTAAGGTTTTTAATAATGCACTTAATTGGATGTCAAATGGATGTTTTTACTCACACATGATGTTCCAAACTATTTAGTAACATTATATTAGGATCACAAATTCCCAATTTACTCTAATTTTAATACACTTATATAAATATATTTCTATTCATCTCCCTAAAGTGTTATTTTAAAAAATGGGTATTTTCCTAGTATCATGTTAAATATTATGTTTCCTTATGTTATGAGCTGAATTCCACTTCAATATTTCTTATCAAAATCATTTTTTACAAGAAAATATTAATATCCAGTGAAATAGTTACAAAATCACTCAAAAATCTTATAAATACAATAAATTTAGAATTATAAAAATCCACACAGATATAATTACATTTTTTAAATAATAGGAAATCATTGAAACTAATTTTTCTGACCCTAAAAAATACTATAAATAATAACATAATAGAAAAATCATTCCAAGAATAAATTATAGAATCTAAAAATAGATTTAAAAAAATTAGACTAATCTAAAGATGGGTTTTATTCATATCCCCAAACTTATCCAACACTAATAACTGTGATTTAAAAATAACCCTAAATAAAATCTGTGAATAAAATATTTTTATATGATTGAAATATCTTAGTGTTTATTTATTTAATAGGGTTTAGTTAACATCTTCCCAAGGTTTTATTACAGCATTATTTTTTTTTCATCGGAATATATATTCAACATGGAAACCTAGAGAAAAATTTAATATCAATCAATGTAATTTCACTAAAAATAGTATAAATTGAATGAAAATGAGGGAAGAATACGAATTCATCAAACATTCCATAAATGGGTTCTATGTATAGAAATACATATGGATTGGATTTTCACTGGTTATTTCCAATCATAATGGTGTTTGGTTTCTTTAACAGAAACAAACAAATTATATTTTTATTTTGATATTTTTATTAGTGGAAACTAGTTTTAGAGAACCCTATGAAAATAATAAAAATGTTACAACCGTAGACAATAAAAAACAAAAATGAAAATGGGTTATTTGTGGAAAATAGAAATTGGATTCCCTATTATTTTATGTATCCTCCTAAAGTTAATGTTAAACATTTTTTTGAGGTGGTAGTGGCATATAAACAGGCTTCAAATCATATTCTTCATCATTATCCACTTCTTGGTAGACCTTTTCTTCACTATCTTGGTCCAACTTTATAAATATTTCATCAAAATAGTGGGGATGGATTTCAGTTAAAGCTTCTCTAACCACTAGTAGGTATACTTATTTAATTTCACACTAAGTAGATTTTATTATTTTCTTAATTTTCACCTCATATAGATATTCTACAGAATACTTAGAATCCTTTTCTTCAAATTTAATCTATATTTGGGCTTCTAAGGTAGTTGCCTCTAGTTATTCTCCGTTATCTATGAGTAAATTCTACAGAAACACACCTAAAGTTTCTAGATATATGTGGTTTGATTTATTTTCAATAAAATATAAATCAATAAAAAAATATTCAAATGTTAGTTCTACTCCATTGATAGAATTTATAAATATATATTTTTCCTAAATTTATACTTCTAGATTGGATTCAATAAGAGAGAGAAATAGTTTCACCCATTCTTCTTCAAATCCCATAATCTCTAATTCTTCATCCTTTTCCATGTAATAATACATATATTCTAATTAATCTTCATTAAAATAGAATGGATCACACTAATAATAAATTTGAGAAATATTATATACAAAATAGATTAATTTTCAATCATTTACCTTTAATGGTTCATCTCGATGTACGAGTTTCTCTATGTTTTCCCTAAGTAAAATCATAGAAATTTGAGGTATATATGGTTCCTTGTGAAGTTCTTCCACCATATTAGTTAAGTAGAGGATAGGTTCTTCCAATTTTATTCTTGATATTTCTTTATTTACCTATTAATCTATTTACATTCATGTCTATCGTATCCATTATGGTCTTTAAATCTCCTAGATCAGTTTATTACCCTGTCATTTTTTTCCTATCAAATAATAAATATTTATGTATCATTTTATATTCTATAGTGTTGGTTCTTATTCACTCAGTTGGTGCTAGTATATATTCATTTATTATTCATCACCTTTATATTTGTTTCATTGTTCATCCTCTTACACATTGGTATGAATTAAAGGATTATCTAGTTGTAGTCCATGAATATTCTACTCAAAATCATATGCGAAGAAATATTGATTAGTTTTATATTTTTAGAATATGCGTGTTCTATGACCTCCTCAATTATTCTAAAAATATCATTTACTAAAGATTAAATATGTTAATATATTGATATTAAATTTCCACCAAATGATATTTATCCTATATTATAATGATGAATAGAAAGAAATAAAAATTAAAAAAAACATAAATAAAATTAAATGAAAAACAAAACCACTTAGAAACACGAAAAAACAGTTAATAATTCAACCCAACTCCCCATTAATGGTAATGGTTTGATGAGAAAAATCTTATTTAAGACCCTAATAAAATATAATTTTGAAACCTAGAATATACTATATTTGCAAAATAGGGATTTATATAAAGGATATGATCTTGAAGGCTCACATACTAGAATTTATAATTCTTTTTGTTTTCATTGTTTTTAAAATTAGGGAAAATATGGGGGGTTGATTCCTACAATAATATGTAGAATAAAAATAAAAACATAAAATAAAATAGATAAAGGATACAAACCGGTATTCAACCATATTGATCAATCATTATATAATTTCTTTGAATCCATATCCTACTCTCTATGTGTTTCAATGAGCTAAAAAGAATCTCAATGCATAAATTGTGTGAATAAACATCAAATAGAAGATATTACCTAAGTGATCTACCCAATGATCTCACAAATTAACCAAAATCATGATTTTATAAAATAGTCAATACATTGATCCATTTATATTTTAGTGACCCATATCATAGAAGATGAAATGAAATTATTAGTTAAAATGAAAATGGGTGAAGTACAATCTCATGGCACAATCATTGTCTTTTATCCACAAACACCCAAATTCATAAAATAATGTAGAAAATAAAGGCCAGAAATGTGGACACTCAATAATTGGTTTCTATATAGTGAATGATTTACATGAACCATTGATGATAGGTTGAGAATCACTATGACCTTATAGTGGGAGAAACATAAAGAAATGATGAGGGGAATAATATAGATGGGAAAAAATGAATGATATTAAAATCAAAGAAATAAAATTCATATTCTATATAAATTTAAGCCCAATGGATAATCATAGTATAATTTACAAATTGGAGGATATGAATATTATATTGTTATCATAGAACATTCACAATCCTCCTACTGGAATTCTATGTTGTTCAATGACCCCATCTAATTCCTTGGATGAATTCGACATGTGCCAACCTAGGTATTATATTTATTCATGTGGGAATGACTTGAATCTTATTATTGAAACAATATATTCAAATTATCTTTATGTTATTTATATAATGTATATGAAGTGTGTGGATTTGGGGAGGATATCTACATGAAATGGATGAATATGGGAATTGAATTTCATTTTAGGTAGTGCATCATTTATATTTTAGGAATTTTAGTGATTAATCTTTCAATGATGATGTAATGAGCCTCACATTAATTCCTTTATTTTTTGATGGCCCCTACATAGTTCTTGGACCTCATTGAAACCCTAAAATAGTTTAATAAAACCTTCAAATAGCCTTAAAACATGTAGAATTTCTTTTATGAAATGACTTGGTTTTCTAAATGTATACAATCATGCACACTCTTCCCCTATAAAAGTGATTATATGAATTTTACAAATCACATATAGCTGTATGGATATATTGATATAGTAAATTTTTGACAAAGATGTAACATAGGAACCATAGGATGATCTTTATGTATCTTTTAGAACCATATGAGTAAATTTACAGAAGTATCTTGTAGCACTGGAATAGTAGGCAGTGTTCATAAACAACCTTTACACATCTCCTAGGATGGTTACCCATACACGAAATACTCCATTCCTAAGGGTAATAGAAAACCAAAAAAATCAATAGGGTCTTTTTACTATTTAATTATTGAATAATAGAAACAATCATAAATCATGAATAACAGAATATTAATAGTTTAAGAATAAAATTAAAAAAAAATTGATTAATTATTTCAAATAATTGAATAAATTTTTTTTTAAAAATATTAATCCCATTTATCATTTAAAATGTTGAATAAAAAATAACTTAAATCATGTTATTACCCTTTTTGTATATAAATTTGAGGTATAATTATCAATGAAAAAAAGTTAAAAAATTATGAAATATTTCCTCATTAAGGGACAAAATACCCATGTTGGGACACATTAATGGATGGGGATACTATAGGTTTATAGGTGGATTATTATGAGAAGATTTTATTTTTCCCTCATATTATAACTTGAAACTAGTATTTTATTTCCCATGTATGAGTTTCCATGTAATGGGATGCTATTTATATTATGTGTTGAGATCATGATTGGGGACATTATACGTATTATAGTGGGGTGTGGCACCCAGTAGTCTCTGAAAGATAATGCCCACATGGAATTGGTGATGATTTTAATGGGCCATAATTCCCAATTAATCAATCGACATATTTGGTATGTTAGTATTTTACCATTTAGGTGTCAATTACCTTGAGAGTGGAATTTATTGACAATGTTGTGATACTTCAATGGAAGGGGATGAAAATACATGGATTAAATTCCTTACTATTTAATATTTCCCAGGATTTTATGATGTACTTACCATTATCTGATATTTATAAAGAAGGAAAAGATATGATCAGGATGAAATTAAAATTAATTTGATATTTTCATTTGGAGTGGGATATAATATGCATAATGTTATGCTTCTAAGGAAGGGGATGAGAAGATTGTGAAAAATTGGTTATTTTTTGATGGGATTTCTTATCTTATGTTGTGACTTAATAGTAGGGATGATCTTTCCCTTCTCTCTTTACTCGTATGGAGAGACACATTATACCCGCTCTTGATAATATAGTTAGGAAATGATTCCTAATTTTATGTGATAACTAGGGGCACTATTACAAATGGTTTGACTCTATTAAAAGGATGTATATCCCATGTAATAATTTTAATTTGATTTTTCAAGGGTGTTATACCCTATTATTGGTAATATATTTGTGACATTTTTTCCAATATTGTTCATGAATAAATTTTAGGATGTTGCTCTTATTAACTATGACATGGGAAAAGATTCTGAGTTTATTTTTATGTGAAATTTTTAGATTCACCCTGATATTGGACAAAAAAGGCATTTATATTATACGATCAGTTAAGATTACCCATGGGTATTATCTAATTTATTATTTTTTCCATGCTTGATTACATGATATTTGAGTATATGAAATGATGAATGCACTTTACTATACCGGATATGTTTAGGGACACTATTCGTGTTGGAATAATTTATTGTACACACACCATTATTAGTTGCCCCTATATCATTGATACATGATAATTTCTAATTATTATAGGTGTAGGAATATGAATTATCCTCAATCTTGATAATTGATATGTTGATCCTGACATGAGCTAGAAGATACGACTGGTCCATGACCCGAGAACATTTTTTCTGTTATCTGTATTACTTTGCATACATTTTTAGTGTGGTATCTAATCTACCTATATAGGATCCTATTTCCCAATGCATTCCAACAAAAATTTAATAGTAATTATTTTTCTATAGATTGAGAGTTATTTCTATTGAATGATAATAAGAACCTATAAAATCTGATTTCTTCTAGTTATCTTATTATGATTTTTTTTATAATGTATGATTATCTACCCTAGATAGTTTAGTATCTCCACAATCACCTATAGACCATCACCAATTTTAAGTAGACTCTAGCATAATATGATTCATATTTGAGATATTTGGAACCCATGACATTCATAGTGGAGGTGAACATGACCATTTATTCTATTAAAATAATTAATTATAAAATATATGAACAAATGGTTATACTTGTTTCTCCTGCACAAGGTTACATCCATAGAGTATATAAAAATGATGTTTTGATGTGAAAAGATTAACTAAGTACACTAAATATTTGTTAAAAATGTAGATTATTCTTATATAATATCTTGTTTTATATCCCTAGAAAAGAATAAATAATTCAATCTTATCCTCATCTATAATGAATGAATTTATTGTCTATGTGTTTCCTGGATATTCAATGAATCACGAATAGTGTTTATACCGATGATGGTGTTTTAACGCATCCCTCCTTTATCAACATGATGAATATCTATGAACAAGTTCTCAGATATAATCCTAAGTCTCCAAATGTTTTTATTTTTACAGTGATTTAGAATCCCACTTCTCTGTTGGTTCATCCTCATACCTTTATCATATTTTTTCATTTTAAGAAAGAGGATATATATTCTATATTTAGAGAATCAAAATGTTACCTTTGTTTAAATATACTAAATTTTTCTATATTATGTTTTTAGAATTAAGCCATGAACATCTTCGTCATTCAATTCAATCTAACATAATTCATATTTCTTAATAAATCCCAGAAGATATGAAATTATAAATAGTTTCCTTAACCGAATTATTATTCACCACGACATGTATGGCCTGTACCACGCCTCTTTTTAGGGTTTTTTTAACATTTATCCATTGATTTCAAACATTCAAAAGCTCTTAATTTTATATTGTATATTTTACCTCCACAATAGAACATCACAACTCTAAAAATGATATCGTAATATGTCATAAAAAACATCACATGAAACATCAAAAAATATAGCATCCATTTTGGTCTTGTTTGTTTCTCATAGGGATTTCTGTAATTTACCACAGTGACCAAAACCCCAATTTTTTATCCATAATTCAATTTAAAAGTATAATTTATTTCAATAATATCCATATTATACATAAAAAATATCTTTATCCACCATTTACTTTTCACATAACAACAAGATTTATTGGTGGTTTGTCTTTCCATTTTTATAAATTAATTTTATTATCCTAAAATTCCATATGATATGGAATTAATAGAACTAGATCCACATTTTTAAAAAAATTAAAAAATAAATATCCACTATAGCTATTTCAAAATATCTTGTAACTCATCATACTGTTTTAATCACTACACCAATGATTATACGGATCATTCTTACCAAACTCAAACTACCTTATCTTCCAAGATTCCTCCTAGTCATCCAATACTTTATGGAATATATTTCATCATCATTATTAATATGTTTAGGACCTTCATTATTTTTATCAAAAAACACAACTCAAAAATATTTTATAGGATTCTTCTATCAATATCAACCTTTGGGTTCGTTCAAAACACTCAAAAATGTATTTATTTTTCTAAAACACCATCCATAAATTATAAAATTTATATTATGATAGTGTCATAAATGTTCCAATAATCATTAACTAAAAAATAAATGAATAATTTTTATATTTTAAAATAATATCTAAAGGGATTGTTCCACATAAAATACTTCTTTGACCTTTCATTTTCACTCTAGACACCACTTAAAGTTAAAATATAGTGGGCTATCCTATTAACACCACATGTTAGAAATCATAAAAACATGTTTGAGAGTGATCTCTAATAAAAAAATATTTCAATGAACTCTCCATAAATAAAAATTCATGTTCTATCCCCTAGTAACTTCCTAAAGGAAATTATAACAACCTATGTTTCGATCAAAGGGAGTATTCCATGGGAATACGAATATTGGATTTTTTTGGACGATTTGTTCGTTGAATTGTGATTTGGAGTAATAAAAAGTGTTTTATATTCTTGTTTAATTTATTTATTGGTGCCTTAGGTAATCTACTACTTTCTAGGAGTGTCACGCTCCGAAAACCCAGAAAAATACATGGTGGACTTGTCAGGATGAACAGGTTTTCTGAAAATGTGGGCCCACCAAGAGAAACCATATGGATAATATAGTGGATATGAAGGCCCATCATGGTTTTAATAAACTATTTTAGAGTTGATACATAACCATGTGGTTTATTTTTGGTATTTTTAAGAGGGTAAAAATATATTTTTCTCATAGTTTCCCGAACATTGCACATAAACTCTATGAGCCCCCATCCAAAGGAGTGAAGGGAGCACGTTTTGCACCATGTTTGAAAAAATTGTTTGTATAATATATTCCCCCATGTTTTTTATTGTGAAATATTTAAAATACCCTTAAATTCATAAATATATTAACTTCGTTTTTCCTTTTTCAATTCCAATATATGATCACCCATCCACTCACTCATTAGAACTATCCCTTCTCCATGGAAATATATTGATGTTTGTTTCTCATCCAGACTCCATATCAAACAATTTTGGACATGTTAGATCCATAGTGTTATGTTCAAGAATATTTTTTCATCCTTTATAGGTTTCTCATCTGATATTTTGTGCTATTTTGGTGAGATATCATTCAGCATATTTATTTTGAGGATGTTCATTTCTTAATTTTCACTCAAACAAATATCAATAATAGCTTGATATTAGACATATGGATCATCCATGTTAGATGTTATATTGTCTATAGATCCTTCCCCAAGTATATATTTATTTAAAAATATTTTAGTTGTTCTACACAAAGGTCATTGTTTCAGGTCTCCATAAAATGAGTTCTTCATTTCTAAATTATTATAGGAATGTTGTCTTACTCTTTTTAAGACTTGATATGTGATTAAAGAATGTAAAAATCATTTATATCCACCAATTATGGTATTCAATGATATTTTTAACCTTTTATAGTAATTTTTAGAATCCCATAATTCTTTCAAAGCATTCAGCAAGGACGGTAATTGAATTTATCCTTATCAGAAACATTTATACACCTTGAAATTTTTTTCTCATGGTTGGTGGATTTATCAAATTATGATTTTGGTGAATTGAGTTATGATTATTGAATGTAGATCCAAGTTTTACTAAATGAATTGTCTGATTGCAATGTCTTGTTTTATAATAAAACCCCACAGATGATGTGTGTTGTCTTCTAAACTAATAAGTTGTCATTAGTGATTTAAATATTGCTTTTACTAATGGAATTGTTTCTTTACTATTACTTTATGTGATTGGTATATATTTGAAACAAATTGTACATGGACTTATATTATAATATTGAATGGTTTGAATAAAAATGAATGGACTGCCTTATGACTAATTTTTTCAATGAACAGTCACATACTATGTGGGAAGGCATTACTTTATTTTAGAAAACCTTACCTTGATAAATTTAATTTGTTAATTATATTTAACATCCTTATTAATGATATTTTAAGTTAAAAAATGAATTAAATGGTTTAATTGAAAATTAGTATAAATAGTGTAAATTCTATAGTAACAATTTCATGTTTTAATACATCCTATAACAGAACTTTGATGCCCCTGGTTATATTGGGCTTTTAGATTATCTTAATAGGCGAGGACTTATTATTAAGATTAATATTCCAATGATATTGGCTATTCTATGATGATTAAGTGACATGTTGAGAATGAAAACTCACTCTCCCTTACATTTTGTGTTCACCACAATGTCTCCAACCATTGCACATATTTAGATGTTGGGCCTGACAAACCATGTACCATGCATCTGGTGTAGAGTAGATAACACACCAAATATCTCATATATTGATTATGAATTCCCTCATTTATTATAAGATGTAGATATTTTACCCTATTTTTGAGAATATAAGATCTTTTAGAACGAATGTCGATGATTGAGTTATGCCATGGTCCACCCAACAACTAGTATTCAAGGTATGTCTACTTACATCCCCTGTATGTTGTCCATAATGTTGGATGAAATATAAATATAAGCTATATATATTATTACTGTATATATGGTTACTGATTATATCATCATTATGACCATGAAGTGAATGAGTTATAGCTTCAAGGTTTCCTTTAAAACCCTAAGTAGGTTGGTATTTATTAATTTATAATTATTGATTATTTAATTACTGGTTCACACTATTGTACTGTATATTTAGGGATGAGATTTACCTATATAATTCATTTTTGGTGGCCTAATAATATTTTCATTCACACCCATCATTGGCCTCCATTACACTGGGGTATATAATAAGATATCATGTTCGGGAGACCATTGATTATTTCTTATACTATTATGATTTACCTAAGAGTTATGATTAATGGACTGAGAGGGAGATCTAGATGCTCATGGAGTTTTCCATCATGGATTTTATTTCCTTTCATTATTTTTTGATGCACTATATCTTGTTTACTAATGTGTTTATAATGTTTTCGTTTATGTATCTTTATCTAGAAATGCATAAATTTTTGTACATTAGAATCGTCCTCCTGTTATATTTAGTTGATATTATTCTTCCACTACTATATAATTCATTTATATCTTCTTCATCAATTATCTATTATTTATATTATGATATTCCTATTATTTACTCAGATCATGAGGGTATTGTGTCCCTATCATACCAACATTAGACCCTCATTACTAGTTTGTAGCCTATAAAATTTGGGGAGGAATGCATGGGGAAATTTAACGACTAGTCCTTATACTAGTTTTATAGAAAATTTGGTCAGGACATTAGAATGTTTTATCAGAGCTACATTTTTCCTTTTGTCTTACTATTTTTTTCTGGTAGATAGGAGACTAGTAATGTGCCAACACTATGTTAATAACCATGTATGGGAGTTATCAACCCACACTAGGGAAAATCCAAGTGGACTGAGATGGAATTGTTTTCCGTACTGTTTATTGTTATGATGGATTGTGATTTCACCATGATTTATTGATGTAATTTATTCTTCTTATGGATTTGTTAAATTTTTGGTGTCATCCCTTGCCCTAGTATGGTAATGATGTAATATTACATGCATCATTATAGGCACATACAAATTCACATGCCATGTATATGATATTCCATGTAGTTGCAATTGTAGGATGCCTACAGATTTTGATGGAATGCCTTTTGTGATTATTTTTAGGATGTTATATACGATGGTAGTTATATTAGTTATAATCTTTGATTTGAACCTATTTAGGTATTTCATTAGCCTATTTTATCTACCATGCTTTGGTGATTTGTTTATCTTGTTAATTTTCTTCCATAATTATGTAATTATATGCCATGATACATGATTATTTATCATGTCTTGCATATGTATCATGCTTCTATGTTTATTATCATGTTCCTCTGTGTTTATAGCTTATTATAACATGGCTAGTTATGATTTTGATACATAATTTTTTGCATTGGTGGAACATATTAGTGGCGATTAAATGGGATACAGTTTTAAGTTATATGGTGTATGAGTTCCTGATAAATAAGAGAATGATTACTCATGTATTCACACCAAATTATTAGATTTGTATAGATGTTAAGAGACTATTTTTAAAATTTATAATCTCCAAAAAATTAGTTTTTAAATTGAATTTTTTTATGGAAAGCGATTTAGTTGTTTTATAAAGTGTATAGGACTTTTATAGATTGTGATATGGAAACCCATATAATCAAATAATTATATATAACCATGATATATTTTGGAATGATTAAAAATTTAAATGTTGTTTAATTTTGACCGAAAATTAATTGGTTTATTATGGGCCTCTTACGTGACACGACCATAGTAGATCAGTTAGGGTATTTAAGCTTATATAATAAAAACCATTAATTGTAGATTAAAATTTTAAAATGTTGATAGGTTCCTATACAATGGCTTGTGACTCTATCACATGGGATTATAAATTTTTTTGGCTAAATTACTAAATAAATTTTTTGACGTAAGTAGGTATTATGGGTAATGATTCTTATGAGATAAACCACTATATGTTTTTTGATAAATTGATAATTAAACAACTATTATGGACATACATTGTGATGAAAATAGTTTATCTTAATAGGACCCCTGAATGTTACCTTACCCTTTACTTGTTTTTTTTAAATAAAACCAATTTTGAAATCCTTATGTATAAATATAATTATTAAAATGAACTGATGTGATAAATTTCATAATTATGGTTTGATTTCAATAAATTATCATTGATTAAAAATGATTTTTGATAATAATTAGTGTTTTTATTTGAGGAGTTAGTTAAATCAGGTACCAATTTCTGTTTTCTAAATATTGGTACTTGATGTTATGAATTAAATCATTAAAATGTTTAAATATTGAATATGAATCAATGGGATGACATAAAATGGAACCATATGTGTTATCCATACTTTAAACACTCATGTAATTCTAGTGTAAATATCTCTTTGAGATTCCTTGGAATGGAAATGTGTGAAATATATGTAGGCCTTTATCTTTCATAGAAATGAAATAAATGATATCCATATTGCCTAATGAATTCTATTTTCTAAAACATAGTTATAGGATGATGATTATTCTATTATAAGGGTCTATCCCGAGGTAGCTAACACCCTTATAGAATAAATTCATAAAAAAATTTAGTTTGTTTTCTATCTTTTGGTGCCATTCAGGTGTCGTTGTCCCTAGTAGGAATCATTGATTCTAAATGACACAGTTGTTTGGGTGGGTGGTCATGGTATCCATGTACTTTGTTATGGGAATGATAATCAAGTAATTCTTAGTTTTAGAAGGTTAAACATGCCTTGTGAATGGTCATCCACATATTAGATAACATAACCCTCTATTCATCCTCAGTGACAGATGATTTGGTATGTCATCATCTGGGTTAATGGTCACACGTGGTAATATAAATCCGGGATAAAACTCTTATATGGAACTACTAATACTTTTTTGAATTAGGTAGAAAACATATGGATAGTGTCGCAGATATTTCATACTTATTTTGGAATCCTTTGGGTAGTGTTCATTCATATATGTGTTAACCATTAAATTGCTAAATTATATAATGAACCGGTTTATATTAGTGAAACTATTGAGCCTTAAGATTTTATGAATGTTGTCAGGTTGTTTATAGAGTAGTGTAACCTAGGTTATAATGAAAACAATTCAGCCTAATGATGGAGATGGTGTTCCAAGAGGATCAGTTGTTTTGAAATGCTGGTCAGGTTGGCTTTGGATTTCATGCTAAATGTTATGATGTTTGTGACGGCAACACGGTGAAGACACACAAGTTCATTTAAGGGGAATTGACCTATCTTACATATGAGTGGATTGTAAATCTATCCTTTAGATGACTATGAAACCATTATGGTTTGGAGAGTTGCATCAGTTCTAGTGAATTTGCATCCTTTTAGGAAGAAAGTAAACAACTGACTAATACTACATCAACAATTTCAATGTTATTTTAGAATGCCTCTGAGGATGAGATGTCTTGTAACAATTTGTTTCTTTCCCAACAACACGTCTTTCATGTAGTTGGTTATGTATGAAACACTTTTGAAATAGTTTAGGTCATGGATGGACATCAGTAGTTACATTTGAGTGATCATGGTATGGCTTTGGTGGTTAAATATAGTGATCAATTAATGAAGATTCCTCGAAATGTGAAGTCGATATTCTTCTATGAAGTTTACCATTAGTGGTTTGACTACTCATGTTTCTGGTAGTTAGAAATGGTTGGTTGGAAAATTTACTGAACACATCATTTTGGACATAATAAATGTGTCATGAGTCTTTTTGGAATTTTTTATATCATTTAATTTTACTCTTTCTTAGTGATGAGCATGTAACATATATTAACGTCATCCTTGATCTGCTAAGACGGGGTCGGTAATACTCCTAGATAAACATTTAAAATGTCATTCTGTTATACCAAACAAGATTTATAATAGTTTCACACTGGATGTGTGGTATCTTTATCAAGGTATGGTAAGTACTATGTGAAACCAAGAATCCCATGTAGTAATGAATTATGGATTCATGGAAACCATCTATTTTCCTCTAACATGACTGATTGGAGGATGTATCTCTAGGAACATTCAATTATCTCATATAGTTGTCATAGCCATTTATCTATTTATTACATGTAAACATGGAGTATGGAATAACTTAGGTTAGTTACATGGACTCCTGTTTAATTAATATCTAGTTATCATATACTTTTTGTATGGCTCAGAAGTAATTTTTATTGGGTATCATTTCTGGTGGGATGGATTTTTGTTACACCCTTGTTAATGTTGACCCCTGATAGATTAAATGGTCATGTGATGCATTGATTAGGGAACATCACCAAAATTTAGGTGTGGAATTTAGTTCATGTGATCATGATAAATGCGATATTACATGAAATAAGGTGTTTTGGGTTAGTTGTCAATACTCCAGAAATCTAAGATGACCATTCTTAGAGTGGTAATCTATTGGTGGGTTTACTTGTTTTATTTTGTCTTAGGGAATGAAGATAGTGAATAAAATTTATGGAAATTATTTAAGTGGATATGGGTGCACTTTGTGTCGATCGTTGTTTTCCATGAAAATATGGATTGGAAAAGATAAATGAGGTTGGTGGGGAAATTACTATCTGCTGATATAAAATATCATGCCAGGAGCATTGTTAGAATTCTGTGGGCATGCATTGTAGGAAATTCTAATAGTGGAAGTAACCTGGATTAGAATTAGACATTTAATGATAAAAAAATGGTGGGGAGAACTATCATCTATATGTTTAAAGAAATAAAAATGCTATTTTATTCTCTACATAAAACGGATTTGGAATTCATTGTCTTGGTGATTCAGTTTTAAAATGAGCATTGACATGGGTTTTGATGGTGTGTATTCTTTATAGTTAAGAAATTTTAGGATGTTAAATGATATATTGGGAATGAAATGTGATACTTTTAAAGAGACTTCAAGACCTTTTTTGGTCTTGTGATTTTTTTTGTATTTTCCCCAAGGATTTTTAGAGATGAAAATTCCCAAGGTGGGGTGGTTTTAATGACTCATGGTTTGAGCCATGGGATAATTACAAAGAAATTTTGAATTTTTTCATTTTATGGATAGTTCGATATTTTAACCGATAATTAGAATGTAATTAGGATAGTTGGAACTATCCAATTTGATTCTTAGACTTGGTTAATGGCCTAAGAGGTGTCTCATGTGCTCCATCATGTTATGAGATCATTGGGAACCAAAAATATCGAAAAATTAAAAGGAGTTGTTAGGTAGCATGGTTTGTTAAAGACCATGTGGCCCACCAAGTGAAACCACATTTCTAATATATTAGATATTGAGAACATGAAAGTTTAGTAAAAACTGTGATAGTGGGGCCCCATAGACGTTGATTTTTCTACAGGTTTGTGATACAGGAGAATCACACAGTTTATGCAAGGTTTCTCATAGCGTACACATAAATCTTGAGGTCCCCATTCCAAATTAGTGATGAGAGAAATTTTTGTGTAATGTTTAGAAATATTATGTGGCCAAAACATAAAACCATATTTTTAGGGTTAAATTTATAAAATAGCCTAAATTATAGCATTTCACTAATTTATTACATAACTTTTCAAAACATTTTACAAAAAGAGAATGTTTTAAGTTTAGTGTCTTGGAAATAAGGTATATAAAACCAGAACACATGTAAAATAATTCTAATATACTTGAAAGGATTATTAATTTTTTCATCCTAAGTACAATTATTCCAACTCATAACTTGGGGACATATATCAAAGTAATTGTTGGGCATAATTCCCAAAAAATGAGAAATAATAGAAACTACATATATGTGAACTTGAGTGATATCTATAGTAACATGAGGAATAACATAAAATAATGATAAATAGGCATATAATAATAATAATAAAATGAAATATATATTGAAAATGTGGCTAAAAATATTAATTTATACATTTACAAGTATATAATCGTGGTCCATCACCAAGGTGTCATAAACATTACCATGGTTATTCACCAAGTAATTGTAAAAATTCTCATATGTGGAGATTAATTTCATTACCCAATGCATTAGAGTTTTGTCAGGTTGAAACCTTCATATGTATTTAGGTTCATGTGAGACACATATATGATAATTTATCATTTCATAAATAACCCATAGAAAATAAAATAAATAGGTTTCATATCAAAATCACATCTTTTTTTTTGAAATTCTTAGAAACAAGTTTTTTATTAATTTTAATCCCATAGAAAAGGATGGTGGGATTCATGTATGATAATCCCATAATTAAATAAATCATTTAGAGATCCATTTGAAAACCCCTAGAGAAGATATAGTTTTTGGTATTCATGAAAGTAAATAAAACTATTTCTTGATTAAAAGGGAGAATTTCAAGACGAAAATCAGCAGCCTAACGAGTATGAAACATGGATTTAGAAAAAATTATAAAGATAAGGGATAAGGGTATCAAATTAATAAAAGACTCATAAAAAAAGAGGGATATAATATAATGGACATTATAACAAGATATGGAAATTTGAAACACATATAATGTAAAGGGAACATGGAAGGAAAAATGAAGTTGAGAATTCCTTTACCTTGAAGAGTAACTTCCAAAACACTATGATCAGGACCTTAAGGGATTGAGGAAAACATAGGTGGTACCATTAGGAGATAATACAATCATATTTTTTTGGGGGGGGTGATTTTTAATGAAATAAAATGATGGAATGGCTTGGTATTTATAGTAAAAGAGTGGGAGTCTTTATTAATTTTTGAGGACACATCATCGGTGGTATTTAAAAGTCCATGGGATTTCCCATGGTATTTTCTAATGGTTTTGGGAACATGGTAAATATAATATATTTTATTCAATCCACATGAGTTGATGATAATTTTTAATTACATATTATATCATTACGATGTCATAAACCACACCAAAATCTCCAAATATGTATTTTTTAACTATTCACTAAAAAACAAAAAATTTATAAATATCTCATAAATTCACCTTAACCTAATATAAATTTTATGAATACAAAAATAAATCTATTTTATGAAAATAATTTTATAATTATGATAATTTTTAATTTTATGTAAAAATACTATTTTCTCAAAAAATACTAATACTTAACTAATAATTTCTAAACCATTTATTTACTTATAATATTATATCACATTACCCTTAAAGAAGCCTAAATCACATTTATAACTCGATATGTGAGGTTTCTATTCCATAGGTCATATTACTATTAATAAGGGTAATATTAATATTCATGTGTTACTATTAAAGAAAAATTAATTTGATCTAATCAGACTCTAAATTTCTTATTGATCACAATCGTGTAAGTCTGTTTTTCAAAAATAATATAATATTATAAATTATTAAAAATATATAAATTATTTTAAAATAACCAATTTTAAATATTCATCAATAATGTGAAACATTTTTGAAAAATACAAAAAAAATAATCCTAGATTAGTTTTTACATTTTTAATTAATTATTGATGAGTTTTTTACAATAATAAGAAATAACAATTTTATTTATACAAATGGATTACACAAAGATATTACGACCACATTATATAAACTCTTATAACATATGAATAGTACCTAAGAGTAAGTTTTTAATTGGAGATAGAATCTATAGGAAGCATAGAGAATATTTATCAAGTTGTTATTTCAATCTACTATAATGTCTCCGTAGGAAATTCTGTTCAGGCATAACTTGTTGAAGCTTTTCTTGGGTTTGGTAAAATGAAAATCCCAATGACGATATGTCCTTCCCAATATCCGGAAAATGGGATTCTAATTGCATTATTATACTTGTAGAGTCCATCAAATCATCTTTATACAATAATTATCCATTATCATTTCTATTTATAAACAATAATTATGTCAATAAAAATTATATTTGTTTCTAGTGGTCATATAAACCAATGGTCATATAATAGTCTGTAATTGTTGGTTACATTTCAATTATACTAATATATATTATTTATTAAGACAATGTAAACCATAAATTTTCATGAAATAAAATTTTATTCCAAATTCTGGGTCGTTACATTATTCACCCCTTAAAAAATTCATCCTTGAAATTTCATCTTGTCGCCTCATAAGAGAAAGGGTGTGGGTACTTAATCTAAAATGTATCATCTAGTTCCCACATGGAATCTTCATTGTTTTGGATCCTCCACAACACATTAACAATGTTGGTAGTCTACTTGTGTAGAACCTTATCTCTACATTGCAAGGTCTCCCCCAGCTGCTCCTCATAAGATATGTTCTGTTCCAGTTGTACCACCTATAGATTTAGTACATGTGAAGGGTCAACATTGTACTTCCTTAAGGGGAATACATGAAATACATCATGAACATATACTATATTTGGAGTATGTTCAATCCAATAGGACACTTATCCTATGCGATCAAAAATTTCATAGAGTCCATTGTTCCGAAGGCTGAGATTTCCATTCTTCCCAAACCTAATGACTCCCTTCCAAGGAGATATTTGAAGGAATACCTTATAACCAACATCAAACTCCAAGTACCTTCAACTATTGTCGACATAACTCTTTTACAGACTCTAAGTAGCCTTAATGTGTTTCTAGATGGCATGATCCTTTTTTTCCTCTCTTTCACAAGATCATGCCCAAGAATCATTCTATCACCAGCTTCATCTCAACAAGTATGAGTTCCACATCACATCCCATATTGAGCTTCATAGGGTACCATTTGAATGATCGAGTGGAATATTTTTTGTATGATAACTCAACTAATGGGATATGTTGATCACTTCCACCATTAAATTCCATTAAGCATGTTATCAGCATGTCATCGAGTGTCTAAATAGTCCTTTAAGATTGGAAAATAGTTTGGGGGTGATAAGCCATACTGATATTCAATCATGCACACATAGAATGTTGAAGACTTATCCCAAATTTTGTTGTGATCCTTTGATCATGATCATATATGATAGAATTTGGAACTCCATGTAGCCTTACCAATTTCTTCACGTAAATCATGGCATGTTGATCAAGATATTAATCTTCCCATATAAAGTTAAAATGGGAATTCTTGGTGAGATGGTCCACTATAACCCATATAACAGTGATTACTTTGGAAGTTCTTATGAGACCAGTGACAAATTATATAGTGATATTGTCCAACTTCTATACTGGTATAGGTAGTTATTTTAATACCCCTTTAGGATGTTTTTGCACTTCCTTTACATATTGACATACCACTAACCTTGTACTATAGTCAACAATATCCCTTTTCATATTAACCCATTAATAACGATAACGAAGGTCCTAATTCATTTTTGTGCTTCCAGGATGTATAGAAAATGTTGAGATATGAGTTTCATCGATCAACTCATTCTTTATTTCAGAAACCTATTGAACACAAAGCCTTGTAAAAAATTTCCATACACCTTCTTGATCCATATTTATCTATGTAAAATTATCATCCTTCATAGCCTCAAAATTCATCTATAAAAAGGATATTCTCTTTTAGCTTTATTTATGTTCTCTAGTAGTGACGATTGATATGTAATTTGGGATAGGTTTGATGACATCCCATCCCTTACAATTACAATTACCAGTTCTACTAGGTCTTTGATCAAGGGATCTCCTAGAATACTCATCATTTCAATAACAATATGGTCTTTGCTACTTAATTAATTAGAAGCATTTTTTTCTCTTCCAGGTGATAATGAAATCAATAATCACATTCTTTATGAAGTTCCAACCATCTCCTATGTCTCGTGTTCAATTCCATTTTTGTGAAAATTTTCTTCAAACATTGATGGCTAGTATATATATATCATTTATTACAATAAAGATAGTACCTATTTATCTTCAGGAAAAAAACACTATATATCCCAGGATAATGTATAGAATTGATCTACTCCAAAGGATTCAATAGTCGAGATACATATGAAATGGCTTTGAAATTTTTCATAAGGAAGCACCCAATCCCATTCCTATATGCCTCGCTAAATATAATTAATCCTTCTCCAATTGAGGGTAGAGTTAACATAGTGAAATAACCAATATATTCTTTTGATCTTGGAAACATTCCTCACAGAAGTTCATCTAGATGAACATAAACCCTTTTCCGGTTAACGTAGTTAATTGCTTACAATGTTGTGAGTTTTTTTTCACAATCATTCTATAATATCATCAGAACTAATGAAACTACAAATCTATACTAATGTAATAGGATGAGGCCACTCCTCTAAAAGCATTATCCTATTACGAACATCTATGATTCCATCATTGGTTACAATTTTCCTTATGAAAGAAACCTTTTGTTACCAAAATTCACATTTACTGAACATTCCAAAAAGGTTCTCCTTCTATAGTGTTTTTATAGTAACCCTTAGATGATCTCCATGTTCCTAACTAGTTTTAAAATATATTATAATATCATAAATAAAAAAACCATAAAATTATACAGGTATTACTTGACGACTCTATTTGTCAAATCCATAAAAATAGAAGGTGCATTAGTCAGTCTAATGGGAACAACCACAAAATCATCATGCCCATATCTTGATGTAACAAAGTTCATGAAATATTTTTTTTCTTCACCATAAGATGATGATAATGATGCAAAGATAAATATTAGAGAAGAGTTTATCCCCACGATGTTGGTCAAATAAGTCATTAATTTTGGGAAGAGGGAATTTGTTCTTCACTATGATCCCATTAAATTCTCTATAATCTACACATAGCCACATTGATCCAAACTTCTTATTCACACATAAAACATGTTCTCCCCAAAGAGACACAATCAACCAGATAAACCCCTTATCCAAATTATATTGGAGTTGTTTAATTAATTCCTCCATCTATATAATATCTATACTATATGGGGTCTTTGATATCATGATAGATCCTCATTCGATTTCAATGGAGAACTCTTCCTCTCTTTCTGGGAAAGGATTGGGAAACTCATTAAGAAATTCATAAAAGTACTCATAGATGATGGGGAAATTTTATATCTTTATAATCTCATTTTTTCATCATCCTCACCAATAAAATCGATAAAGATTACTATAGAAAGTTATTCTACCCAATGTTCTGCTCTAGAAATCTCTCCTTGTAAGATAGCGGTAGGTTTCCCATTCAAGATGTTTGAGTTTTACTCTTCATCTGCATTTGATCTTAGAATGAAACATTGTGATGAACTTTATCCTTTGTATAATGTCAAATTCAATCCTGTGAATGAATTCTAGATTTGAGATAATATATTTCTCACTAAATTAAATACTAGAGTTTGTAAACACCAATAAGACTTTGATAATCCAACTAGGTGTCTTGAATGATAACTTTAATTTTATAAATTTAGTGATTGATTTTTAATTCTCTGAAAAATTGGAGGAAATAAATGAATTTGTATAATGAGAATCAAAAATTGTACTTTATAGAATTGAGAGAACAAAAATAGTACCTTCCACCACATAATTTGGAGATTCAATATCAACTGTCATGATATAAGAACCACAACTTTGATCCCTTCACCTTTCCTAAGGATAATGGTGATTCCTTTCCACTACCCTCAGATTTGGACAGTGATTGGAAAATTTCCCATGGTATCCACACATGAAGGATTGGACTTCATGTAGGGCATGCACTATCATCCCTTTTTTATTAGTCTTGGAATGTTAAGTATTCACTTCATTATGATAATTCCGCATGATGTGACCATATCTTGCACACAAGTATCCCTTATCACTCCCGAGAAGGTAGTTCCATGAATACTTCTTCCAACATTTATTACACGTGGGAAGTTGAACATGATTTCCTTCACTTCCATGATCAATGCTCCTCCCCAAGGTCGAATCCAAAGATATCTTATTTTCAATGTATTCTTAGAGCATTGTGTCTCACCAAACTCTAGTTCGAATTTCATTTCACAATTCACGATCATTTCATAGCTATCATAGTCACCGTTTCCTACATTATTCGATTAATGATGTCTCATCCCAACAAAAATTACATCAATATTCCCATTAGGATCCATAAAAAGGATAGAGGTGTAACATGAAATCTTGGCGATGTTCATCTTGTAGCATCACAATGACTCATTCTCCTTCTACATCATCTTGAGAAATTCCTTCTCCATTTTTGTTCTATTAAAATAAGGGAAATACTTATTTAAGAATATCCCTCTGAAATATTCTCACTCCATAGATTCAATCTCCCCTTTTGTAGTTGTGTATTTAATTAGTACATGCCACTAATCAACTTCTCCCTCTAAGGGGTAACTTTCCAGGGTGTTTTTTTATTGTTCAGAACTATTAAGTATATAAATGATATTTTTGATAGTGTTGGTCCGTTATATAGAAATAAATGTGTTGGTAGATACACTGATCATTTGGGGGTCATAGATGTATAAAAAATCAATAGGAATTTGTTCCCTTCATGGTGAAATTGGTATCTCAGCTTGATTGAACTTTTTTCCCATAACACGAGTTAGTTGGTTCATCATTCTCATAAATGTTTCCATTCTGTCTTCTTTCAAAGGGTCATTATCACATGGTCCATTGAGGTCATAATTCTCAAAATTCCTCATATATCTATACATTTTATTAAATAATAAATTCATATCAAAAAACTTATTTCACTAAAAAATGTTTTATCTGGAATGGTTTTTAATGTCATAAAACATCATGAAAAAACAACGACTACATTTCTCTATAAATCCATCATAATGATTCATAAAAAGAATGTGATTAACCAAAGACATCACCGAGGAGAGATAAATAATGATTATAGAAAGTCCCCCTATCGTTCATTAGATCTAGTTGGGTTCAATCTTAAAGCATATATTTCGGGTTTTACCCCTTGAAACATCTATGCTAGATCCACATCCAATTGTTTGTATCTAGAGACGGTTTTATTTGTTTGGAAACAACTTACATAATATTTCACCTAAATACATGTTAATTTTCTTATATTTAAACTATTAAATAGTTTTCAACCTAAATTGTTCATATCCTAATTTCCAAAAGTATCTAAATTATCCTTTTATACAAACTATAGTGTCCTGCCTTTTTATTATATAGCTTTTCAGTACATTTTACCAACATAGGATCTTTAAACATTATTGTCTTGATAATAAGGTACATAATACAAGAAAATAGATAAAAATATGCTAATCTACTTTAAAATATTATTCATTTGTTCAACCTATTTAAAACTACACCAACACATAACCTAGGGACATAAATAAAGGAAAGGGTGAGTAGAAGGCCTAATAAGGGATAAATAAGAAAAATAGTTTACATGTGAACTTGAGTGATATATATGGTAAAATGAGGTATATCATAAACAAATGATAAATAGGAATATAATAATAACAATAAAATTATTCATAGATTGAAAATTGTGCTACAATATTTAATTTATACATTCATAAGTATATCAGAATGTTCTAACCCAAAGGTGTCGTAAAAATTAACAAGGATATTCCCCAAGGGATCGTAAAACTTTCCATCACTGGAGATTAATTTCTCTATGAAATAATTAGTGATATATCAGGATGAATTCTTAATATATATTTATTTTAATTTGATACACATATATCATAATTAAATATATCATAAATAACCCATATTGTATTAAAATGAGTTTCCTATCAAAATAACATAATTTTTAAAAGTTCTTAAAAACAACTTCATTTTATCATTTTAATCCCACATAAAAGAAAGATGTGTTTCATTCATGTTAAAAAAATTATAAAAAAAATCATTTGGATATAACTATGATCACCCCTCGAGAAGATATATTTTTGTGTATTCACAGAAGAAAATAAAATAATTTCTTGATAAAAAGAGATAAAATTCGAGACAAAAATCTGATAGCATAACGTTTATGAAACAAGGAATTATAAAACATTAAAAAGTGATAGAAAAAGGGAATATTATTCATAAAACAATAATAATACAATATATTAATATTAAAAAATGTACATAAGAACATGCTATGGAAATTATAAAGACAAATTACATATAGAGAACATCAATGGAAAAAATGAAGTTGAGAATTCCATTACCTTGAAGAGTAAATTCTAAAACTCTATGATCTGGACATTTAGGGATTGAAGTAACCTTGTGATGAATGTTTGGGAGGTAATATGATCATATCTTCTATGGGATGACTTTTAAATTTAATAAAATTAAGTAATGGCATGATATTTATAGTAAAAGAGAAGGTGTTTTATATTAATTTCTGAGGGCACCTCAACTTTGGTATTTGCAAAACCATGAGCTTTACCATGATATTTTCCCATGGTTTTTTCCACATGGGACACCTCATATAATATTTTAATAAAAATTTGTAAAAAAATTTAAATTACATATTACATCATTATGATATCAGAAAACACATTGAAAACGCAAAAACTATATTTTCACTATTCACTGAAAAAAATCCTTTTTTAAAAATATCATAAATTCACCCTAACCTAATATCAATGTTCTAAATTCTAAAGATAACTCCATTTTTTATATAAATTTTCTAAATATGGGAAATTTAATGTCTAAGTATAATCAATATTTACATAAAAAAAATACCAATGCATAACTAATAATTTCTAGAAAAAGTTATTTAATTATATTATTTTATCACATTATCATTCAAGATTCCAAAATTACATTTATACTTACATAGGTGGAGTTACTATTCACATGTTTATTTTACTATTTATATTTGTAATATTACTCTTCATATGTTACTATTCCTCAGAAATTATGTTGTTCATAGCAGACTGTAAATTTCATACGGATCACAATTGTGTATGTCCATTTTTCAAAAATCATTTCACAGTATCAATTATTTTTAGTAAAAAAAATTTTAAATCATTTTTTAATATTCATCAATCATATAAAACATCTTATAAAAATACTAAAAATCTTCTTTGATTAATTTTTACATTTGATATTAAAAAATTATTATTTGTTTACCATAATAAGAAATAACAATTTTATTTATAGAAATGTATTACACAATGTATCTATGGACTCTTTACACAATCCCTTATAACACCGACATAGGGCTTAAGAACACGATTTACAATGGGGATAGAATCTTGGGGTAGATCAAACAACATTTCTTGAGTGGTGATTTCTTTCAAGATTAACATGGTGAAGCTCAACTTTGGCAAGATCATAAGAAATCCTAGTGATGCGACCTCCTACCTAATATCTAATAAATGAGATTTGTATGGAATTATTCTACTGGTAGAGGCCATCAAAACATTTTTCTGAATTAATTATACATTATCATTTCCCTTTATAAACAATAATTAAAACATTTAAAATTATTATTATTTTCAACATCAATATTAAACAACAGTCATATAATAGTCAAAACATGAGGATTACATTTCTATTATACATACATAGTTTTATTGATTATGACATATTAAACCATAAATTTTCAGGAAATAAAATTTTATTCATTGTACGGGTCATTTCATTAATGACCTAAATATCATAACATCTTTTCTGCCTTTTCTTCTCTAGTGGATGATCACCCCCCCCCCTTAAACCCATGAGAGTTATCCCACTTCGATGGATAGAATTTGGTTAAATTTTCTAACCTAGACTAAAAAAAAGTCTTCAGTCACATTGGACATTTAGTGTTATGTTCTTGAATCCTATTTCATTCTTCCTAAGTATCTATTCCAACCAGTTGTATTTTATTGGTGTGAGATCATTCTTCATATTTTCAAGGAAGATATCCATTTTTTATGATCTATCTTGAACTATACCAAATTAAAGATTGATATTTTACATGGGGATCATTCTTGGTATAAGGTAGGTGTTAAATACAGCATTCCCTATATTTCTATTGATATACAAATATTTTTATTGTCCTACACAATGGCCTTTCCCTAACGTCTCTATAATACGAGTTCTACATATTAATGTTATTATATGCATGTTATTTTACTCATGTTGAGCCTTTCAACATAAATGGAGGATGTATGCCTCATATATACCAAACATATTGGGTGTTCCATGTGAATTTCCATTATTCGTATAATTGTTTAAAATCTCAAAATTTTTCTATGCATTCATCATGGAGTGTAAATGAATTTACCGCTTATAAGAAATATTTATAAACCATGGAATTGATTTTCCATGTTTGGAATATTTATATAATGTTTCTTTTAGTGAATTGAGTAATTCATCGTTAATGTGATTCTTGGTTGTGTAAAACGAAATGTTTGTTAAAAATTCATTTTTTATAATAAAATCCCTTAGATGAGGTGGACTATCTTTTAAACTAAAATGTGGTGATTAATGATTAAAATATTGATTGGCCTAATGGGATTTGTATTTTCTTGTGCATTTATTTTATTTCTAGATATGTGTCACACCATGTAGATGGAACCAAATTATAATATTAGATGGATTAAATAAAAGAAAAAGTTCATTATTATGGTCTATTGTTTTAAAGATCAACCATATTCGAAGTGGGATGGCATGACATGATTATAGAATTACATTAAAAGATAAATGAAATGGTTTGATTATATTTAATGTCTTGATTCATGTTGTTTTTCTTTCCTAAATTAGTTAAATGGTATAATTAAAATTACTTGTATATGATGGAAAGATCATGTTGAACATTACATGCATTAGTAATTGCTTTAATTTTATTGTGGTTCCCTTGGTTATATTGGGATTATATATTATATTAATATGTAATGCCGTATTATTAATATTAATATGACTTTGATATCATATTTGACAGATTGTTTAAGGGACTTGATTATCAATATAATTCACTCTTCCTTACATCAAAGTTTTTAGCATGACGTCTCTCACCATTGACACTATTTAGATGATGGACATGACACACCATGTCCCCTGTTTTGAATGTAGGAATGATGAAAAAATCATTATCATGAGTGTCAATAATGATTTAACTTGTTCATTTTGAGATGTTGGGCTTATAACATATTCGTGAGCTTATATGATAGGTTTGATTGGTTTTAGATTACTGAGTTATGCCTCGGTCTAGCTAGCACCTAGTATTCTCATTATATGGCTTCTTACATTCACAAATATTTAGTCCATATAGGCAGACACAATATATAACTACTATATATATATAATTACTATATATATGGGTACCAATCAGGTCACCAATCCTTTTATAAGTTGAATTAGGTAGACCCACCAGGTGTCCTTTAGGAAATGAAGTTGGATGGTATTTAATAATTTTTCAATTTGAATTAATTAATTAGATCTGAAAATTATGTACCTTATATTCACAAACTAGATTTTTATATAGACGTCATTTTTTAAGGAATATTGGTATTATATCTCAATCCTTACTCAAGACACCATTTCAATGGTGTACTAAAGAAGATATCATGTTGATACGACCATGGATTATTACTCGCACTACTATTCATGTACTAGAGAGTTAATAAAAAGAGACTAAGATAGAGTTCATGATGCTTGTGAATTTCACCCTCATGTATTTTATTTTTGTACAATATTTGTGTATTTCATTATATTCTATTTCCTACCATGTGTTTGATATTTTAGTTTATGTATCTTCTTCTGGACATGAATGTGTTATTTTATATTGGCATCAGCCACCTGTTATATTTAGTTGATGTTATTCTTATACTACTTTGTCATATATTTCTTTCTACATTGGATATTCTATGCTATTTATTTTATGATATACCAATTTTATAATATGATCTTGAGGGTATATTCTTCCCACTTTACAATCATTGTAACCTCACTTCTATTCGGTAGCCTCTGGTGTACATGGAGTCATGATTGATGCTTTGTGGTGTCCAGTATGGAAGCTAGTTTTATAGGAATTTGGGCCAGGACATTACAAAAACTATTTCTCCAATTTTATAATATGGGTTATCTAAAAAAATTAATTAACACAAATGGTAATATTATTTTTAGGTTGTATTTGATTTTAACATTTTTCTATGAAGGAATGTTAATGTGTGATAATTTTGGGTGGTCAAAGAAGAGCATAATTAATAAATGTGTGATATTCCCCTTTTATGTTTTTATAAAGAAAATACATCCTTCCATTGATTCATAAGGATTCATTAATATGTTGGAAATAAAATATTCCCCTATTTTTGAAATTATAAATGAATTTAAAAAGAGACGGTGATAAATATTTTTGTGGAATTCTCAAATGAATATATTCAAGAAAGTGAAATTTAAATACGATAATTTTTTAGATAATATTTTGTATGAATGAATGAAAAGTTATATTTTTAGTGGGTTTCACTATTTAAAATTGGGTTTTAAACATATACATGTTTTATTATGAAATTTTATAGGATCTGTAGTGGAAAAATAATAAATATTGGTAGAATAGTGATAATTGATCCTTCAATTAACTAATTATTATTGTAATTTTAATTGATAGAAAATGTATTTTGGATTAAGATTTGAGAAGATTGATATTGTTGATGGAATTACATACATATTGATGATATATTTAAAATGTTATAAAATAATTATCATGAGATGTAAAATAATTTATAAATGATGTTGAATATCTATCAAATTATTATACTAATTTATGTGGTAAATTTAGTTGTTTTGGATTATATTAATCTGACATGGGGTTGATTTGATATAGTTATGAGAATATTCTTGATAATATAGAAATTTAATATTGTGGTTGGGAAATTTATAATGGGAATACACAATTAACAGTACCTTAGAGCTATACAATAAGAAATTCACAATGTAATAGAATAGATAGTATTACATTGGAAAGCTTATCCTGAACAAGAACAACAAGTATTGTAAAATGAATGAATTGAAGAAAATTCAGATAAATGATTCATAATGAAAACTAGATGAATATAAGTTTAAATAAGATTTCCTTATGGAATTTGTAATTTGTAAGAGTCATTGAACTCCTACCTAAGGGTAAGTCTGAGTTAAATTTTTCGATATTTTGAAAAGTTCTACAAACCTCACTTTGATATGTAAGATTAGACTACTCTTATATAAATGATAAAAAATAATACCTAAAAGTATTTAATAAGGAGAAATTTAATGTTGATTTTTTTCATAAGACAGGTTCAAAAATTAAAATAGAAAATGTTGGAACTATTATTTAGATAAATTAACACCATAGTTATTAAAGTATTAATTTTTATTATTTCCATATATAAATAATGATATTATTATATCAAATAGAAGAATATAAAGAAATGGAATAATTAGGAGGATGATATACCATATGAAGATGGTTATATATTTTATATATGTAACCACACTATATTAATGAGGTTTTTCATGATGATATTAATGTATTAAAATATGAAATTTTTAAATTCATATGGATTTGAATGATGGTTTTAAAAAAACATTATCCTACGTCTATTGAAATACTTGGCTCATGTTAAATGAGATAAAAGGTATAGAGACTGTTTAATCATGTTAATTAAGAGATTAATCGTTAATAAATAAATAAGACTTCTATATTCAGCTATGGAAAAATATATTCATGGCATTTTGTGCAGGTAAAAATTATAATAATAAGCTATTAATAAAATATTGAGGAGGTGAATTGATACTATACTGTAGAGATAACTCATTGTGTATCGAGGAGGGAAGTAACGAAAAATATTTCATTAATAAAAAAATAAGTGTATCAAGGGAATATAACGTTAATAATAAGATGTTGGAATCATGTCCTCACCTAAAATTTATTTATATCATAAAAGATGATTGAGATCTGAGGATGATAGAATCTATTTTTGTTGTTCATAGAGATGTGGAGAATTGTCAAGTAGGAATGATGTCATGACCAATTGTATAATTTTATAGTAAAGAGAAGATTTTACTAAAAAGGATGACATAGGATTAGGGGTTTTTAATATATTATAACAGTCAAATAACTTTTCATGAGAAAATAGTACTTATTTTTGGTATTTTAGTGACATCTAGAGAAACCTTGTTGACCTTGGTTAGGGATTTCAGGTGGACCCATTATAATCTTGAAGGATCCATTATAAAATACACAATTGGGAGATTTTTATACCTATATTCTGACATAAGGGGATTTTTATTATATATCTTCTTGTATTCACATGTATAATATATTGAATACATATGTCTCCGACTCGACTTGAGTAAAGCAAGGAGAAGGTACCGACAATGGTACCAAAACTTGTAAAAATTATATTTGATACACTTTTTTACATTATATATTGAATGAATATAAGGAAATCATAATCATATCAAGAAACAAAAAATGAATGGTTAAATAATATATAGGGTATAATTTGAAAGTATAAGAATAATTTAGTAAAACAGGTCATCTGGATTCATCCCCTATTAAGTGATTGTGTGATCATGTTGGGTATATCAAGGAATATCATAGTTTAGGTTCCAACTTACTAGATATAATATTTATTTCTCATACATTTATATCACACACCCATAAACACATACATATATATATATATATATATATTAATTGAATATTTAATGAAGAATCAATGTTTCCGATAATGGAAAATATAATTCCAATCATTAACAATACTAACATGGTGGTTTTAACTAAAACATTGAAGAACTAACTTAAGAAAAAGGATTAGAATCATAATAAAATGATATTGATGATTAATAGATAATATCCACCAATACTGGAACTTAAATAAGTTGATTATATTTTTTATATATTTTGATTGTGAGCCTCAAGATAAATACTACTTATGCATTAATTGAAATGAGTGGAATGGTACAATCAAAGTAGTTCAAGAGAAATAATTTGAGGTTATAAAATACATGAATAAGATTAATAATGAACTTTTAACATATATATTTCAATTCATTAGTTTTTTATATTATTAAAAATTATAGATTTTAGTTAATTGAAAATCTATAAAAAAATAATTAGTAGAACAATTGGAAAAATAATAATCTCTCATCAAATCAGATAATATACAATGGTAAATCCATAATTACCAATAGAGAATAATTCTATATGTATAATGATTCATAAAAATTTATCTTTTAGTAGATTTCTAAATTAATAAAATAATATTACTGAAGATCCGTGAATTGAATATAGTCATGATGATGTTATTGATCATAAGGATTCCTATTTGGTGATCATTCCCAAAATAACCAAGGAACATGATAATTCCATGAATTAAGGTAGAAAAAATTGATGAAAAAACTAAAACAATGATGAATGAGTATAGATATATAATGAAATAGTTTGTTCATGAGGAAAATATTATCAATATGAAATTCTTTGAGTTTGATGTTAATTTATAATTTTTAGAAATTATTCAAGATGATTCTTCAAAAAAACTAAGAGAAAGGACGATTTCCAAAAATTAACTAATTAGATTCTTATCTTCATTAAATTTAATATTTTGGAAATAAGGGCTTCAGATCACTTATTGATCCATATACCATAATATTATGAAAAAAGGTTTCTCATACTCTAGATATTTAAATTTTTTATAATACCGTTTCATCCACATCTAGTGTTTACAAATAAAAATTTATACAATTATGGGTGAATAAAGTACTATGTACATGACCAGTGGATTTGATAATTTGAATGATAAATATCCCCCCATGAAGTGCATAAAATAATGAGGTTTATTTCTTGAAATAGAAAAGTATAAAATATTTCCAGATAGAATCCAATGGAAAGAGATAAAGATTTATAGGCCAATATTGGATATATTGGTGGTTTGGGAATACAGATACTAAATGTTTCCATAAAATGAAAATATATGAATATTATGTAAGTATTCAAATTAAAGGGGAACATATCTAAAATTAATAAAATAAATATTTGGTATATTCATTGTTCAATGATGAAAATGAGCATTTTATCATGAATAGGTTTTGATATTATTAAAACATCCATGATGATAGTAAAAAACGTTTTCATATTAGTTGAGAGTGCTGATGTAGATCACAAAAAATTACAACAATATCTAAATGGAAAAATTCCATAAAAAATATAATTTGATGAAAAGGAAAAGATATTCTACCATAGGGTACACAAAAGTAAAAATTTGAGAAATACACTTCCATGAAGATAATTTTTATGGATTACATTCAAATAGAGTGGAGGTGATTATATTATAAAATAATGTACCAATGAATAATCTATCAAATGTTTCTCATGACCATCAAGTTTGATTGAATAATACTAAAATCACAAAAATAATTAATCTAATAAATAATAAAAAGAAATTTTGTGTGTATGAAATTATTGAAGTATAATGTTAAATGTAACCAAATAGGGGTAACAAAAATATAAGGTTGAATTAATATAAATGGTAGAAAAAATCTTCTCACCCTCCCAACAACTATATTACATGGATCTCTAGACAAAATAATTTATTGAAAAAGAAATAGAAAATTCTAGTGAATTCATTTACTCAGCATGCAATTATGGAAAAGGAATCCTTACACATAATTTATGATATGTATAAATCTATGAAATTATTTTCAATATGGACATAAATGTGGGAATCTATGAGAAATATTTATTAATCATAACAAATTACATGTTATTTTAAATATAAAGTTAAAACTAGTATTATAAATTAGAATGACACTTAAATGAACAAGAATTTATTTATACCTAAAGGGGGTGAGATATAGAAAATTAAAGGATGGGAAATAATGTAGAGTTATCTTAAATTAGATGCTTTATGTAAAGAAATTTCCAGTTTAAGATATAAACCCAAACCTATTTCTCTCATTAATTAGAAACGGATGAATCCACCATATTCCCATATCTACAAATTTTGTTCTTTTTGAATGGATGTGAATGTGAAAAATAACAAAAATGGAGATATGATTGCTATGATTCAAATACAGCATGGTGAGACATTCATCATGGAGTTCTTAAATACTCTATGAAATATTTGGAGTGATATTAAAATATTAATTTAGATTATTTTTATCTTAGGAAATCCTTGGTGAAAAAATATTAATTTAATCTCTCGAGGTGTAGTAGACAATATGAGTATGATTCAATAATAAATTAATTTATATGATTTTATAATTATGGATAGTTATCAAAATACCTACATTTTATGTATTCTATTTCATTTACAATCATATTTTGAGTTGAATAAAATTTTATTGTTAAGTGGGAGTGTATTTTATGATTTATCAGGGAATAAAATTCAATCAGACGAAATTTCAATGTTTTTAATGAATTTGAATATAGGAAAAAAAATTCGTATTTAGTTTAAAATATCTTTTGAAGAGGTCAATGGGTTGTAATGAAATGTTTACTAGTTTAAAGATATCATTGATATATACCTCAATTATTGTGATATAATTCATTGAGTCAGCTAATATTGGCTTATATTTGATTAATTTATTTCTCATTTCTATTTAAAATGTTATTACACCCTTCTCTAAAGAAAATTTCAATTACTCTCTAATGGAATGGGGAAAATGAGGAACGATTATAACATCCATGAAGATAGAAAAAGATAAATATAAAGGGATGAGTGATATCTTCTATTTTTATACACATTTTTTTATATTTTTAATAATGTTGATAAGAATAACATTTAATTTAGAATTCAATTGGCTATTGAAAATATAATCAATGAGGATTTGATATTTTTTACTATATGTTTATGAGTATTTTGATTGTTTCATGCATTCATGATTATGGATTTTCAATATTTATAGGCAATGAAATTGTGCCCATGAATAGATTATAATGCTTTATATGAATCAATTATAAAACTATATTCTCCATGTGTACCAATTCTAGTTATATTGTTTTGGTTATTATGATATGGTTAATGATGATATTTTATGTTGATTTTCTTGTATGGTTACCACTCACATATAATTTCTTCTCTTTAAAAATTCTAAAAAAGGATTTTTTAGTATTTGTTACCAATGTGATTATAGGATTGAAAGACAATGTGAGATAATTATGGGTGATAGAGGATGTTCCCAATGAATTTATTACAGGGATTCATTTGAAATGTTTCTATGGAGTACATACTTAATTCCATTATATCATAAGTATTCATTAATATGTTACAAAATTAGAATAACATTGTTTATTACATTATGAATTAATGGAATTGGGGATAGATATGAAGATATTTCCTTGAAATACCATATAAATAGATTCATGACATCATCATTTACATGGGATGATTGTTTATATAATATTATATATGAATGACTAGAAAGTTCTATAGTGGCTGGGAAGCACTTTGTAAAATATTTGATATAGATTAAATGAGATAAAATAAAGATATATTGTTGACTAGTTTAAATTAGTAGATTGCGATTCCAAAACTAAATATGGATTCTATATTCAAATGTCTAAAATATATTAATTTTATATTTTACATATACAAATAAAAAAATATTGATAAGATAAATTGATAATGTGGTAATATGATACTATAATATTGAGAAAAACCCCATGTGTATTGAAGACAGAAGTAATCAAAAACATTTATAAAGAGAATAAAATGTGATTCAAGGGAGATAGAAGGATAATAAGTCAATTAAAACTTGGATATTTATCCTATTACACCCTTACATTTTAGAATACCATTGGTAATAGATGGTGGGTGGCACTTTGGATCTTATATCAGGGCTCGTGGAGAAGTTATAAGAAAGGAACATTTCTTGCTTATGAAATTTTTAAATCATTATGAGACGTGTGGAATAATAAGTACAATGTGAATATATTATTGTCGAATATATTTTGATATTCAATGAAAAATACATGAGTAATAATATATGACTATTTCTTTCAATTCAGTGACATCTATATCAGTCTTGACGATTTTATTTAGGAGATAGTAAGGGCCCATTATAAACAAACATGAGACAATTTAAGGGAAAAAACTAGGATATTTTAATAATTATTGGGAGAAATAAGAGGAATTTTGGGAGATATTCTCTTTAATTAACTTACATAATATATTGGATATGTATTTATCAAACATTACATAAATATAGGGAAGGGCGGAATTACACATTTCTTCCAAACCATGTATAAATAATATATGATTTGGTTTCATACTTTCTATCATGTCTGTTATATTAAATCAGTAATATAAATCATAAAAAATATACATAATATCTTAATGGATAATATATGTCAAAATAATTTATATTGAATAATTTTAAAGTGTAAAAATATTATAAAAAAATAGTTCACCCTTATTTAACCCTCTAATCAGATGGCGTGATCTGGTTGGATATTTTTAGTTGTATCAGATCCAATGTTCCTTATGATTGGATCTAAGATTTCAGTCCCACTATCTTTTATTAGATATATATAAATTTTATATTTTAAGAAATATCAAAATTTCTATAAATGGAAAATATATCTCCCATAACTATTAATATCGACAGGGAGGTTTTATCCAAAACCATGAAGAACAAACATTATTAAGAAGAAAAGAATATAACATGATGTTTAAAGAAGAAAGAGGCACTGCCACTAATTAAAGGTCATAAAATTAGTAATAGTTTTCTTAAATATTTTTATTATTATCCTTGTAATGAATCAAGATAATATTAAAGTCAAAACGAGGAGAAATTTTCTATAAAATAAGTTGAATATATCTATTTTATCATTAAGGACTACATGAATAAAAATCCTACTATGATTATCACAAATATATTTTAATTTATTACCAAACTATATAATGATAAAATATATCTTTTAGTGATGTAGAATTTATGAAAAAATAATAACCTAGAAAATTGTAAAAATGAAACTATTTTATCATTGAATTTAAATCCAAGAATAAATCATTTATAATTTGTAGAGAAAAATTATCTACAGAATAAAATTAATAAAAATATAACATTGATGCAGTGTATAATATTATAAAAATAGTGGAAAATAAGATTCATGACATTGAATATAGTCACACAGTTGATAATGATGTCATATATTTCCAATTGGAGATCAAATCCAAAAGAATAAAGAACCTTGATAATTCCCTATATAATTGTAGAAAAAAATAAATTCTAGAATTAAATGATTAATAATGAGTTTGATGATAGGATAAAACTAGATGACAATTTCAAAAAGTATCCTCAATATGATATTAATTTATCTTGATTTAAAATGATTTTTTTAATTCTTTCAAATTGAAACATTATATACTATAATGAGAATGGAATATTCTATGAAAATTTCTAAAGATATTTTTGTCTATTAAAATACTCACATTTATATGAATAATGGAATGTGAAAATTTAATGATTTATCTACTAAATATTCATGGATAAAGGTATCTCAATGTCTAGATATTACTGTATTCTCTACTTCTATTTTTTCATAACCAAACCCATTGGGCCCACCTGTCCTGTTGTAATCCATGTGTGAATACCCAAATCCCACATCAAAGCAGCTAGGGGTTGGAGACTAGTGTTGAGTGGGCATCACACAGAGTTGGTAGACCATATCCTAAGGTACCTTTACATACACATAAACATATTACCATGCCCATAAATTTATCAAATTATTTTTAAAAAACTAATACCAATTCTAACATACAGATAAATAATAAAAGGAAGAATGATAATAATTATAGAAATCAGAAAATCCCACATACATGGCCATAAAAAATATTAAAGAAGTATATCATTCTAGAATATGGGGATTTCAGTCAAATGTGACTCATGGTAAACAAAAATATCTTTGTATAAAGAAACTATTATTTGTCTTCTCCTTTCACACAGAGTTGGTAGACCTTATCCTAAGGAAGCCATAAAATTGAGTATATAAGAAGTAATAATGTATTTTCATGTAAAATCATGATTTTAAGTTATTATTATAAAAACATGGATATAATAACAACTTTTTTTTCTTATAACCCCTCAACCAAATGATTTTGTATAAAATTGAAATATAACCCTTCCATAAAGTTCTCAATCCATGATAAATTTATCTAATTTACCTATTTATTTTTTGTTATTAGATGTGAATACAACATGTTATATAATCAATACAGTTCTTATAATACAAATTTTTTAGAAAACTTCATATGAATTCTAGAATGGTAGAAAACCAAAGGTTAATTACATTATATTTCATTGTTTCAAAGTCTTTATGCAACATAAAATTGATAATTTAGATAAAATTTCTCCAAGGGTGATAAATTAATTCTTATTAGATATTCTACTACTAGTATGTTATAAAAATTATTTAATAAAATTTTAATATTGTAGAAATTTTTTTAAATATTAATTATTATGAATAAAATCCACATTAATAAAATACTACATTCAACAAACTTGAATATGATATGTCGAATTGAAAGATAAATGAAAAATATTTTGATTGTTCTGTGAAACATTTAGAAAAATCAGAAGGTTCTAATTAAAAATTGAACCTAAACCTATAGATTATAATTAAATATACAACACATATTTTCCTAGATTTTTAGGACTCGTATATATAATCCCTTAGATGTGGATTTTCGATACCTAGATAGAGGATCATAAACTGGATATTCTCATAGAAATCAAGTTTGACATCATGTTTTATTATCACATATTGAATTTAATAACATCAACAATAATATTTATGATGAATTCTAGGTAATGGAAATTTAAGAAGAAGTAAAACAATTTGAACAATAAATATCGGGATCTAGTGGATAGAACAAATGTCATTCACACTATTTACACTAAATGTGTGTTTAGAAACAATGTTTTTAAGTTAAGAAGAATGGTTAGGAAAAAACTAGATTTTTTTAACAAAGATATATCCAAGAAGAATTTATTGACTATGGGTAAACCATTCCACTATTACCAATACTTGAATCCTTTAGAATAAATCTTTAATATACATAACTTTTTAATTTCAAACTCTATCAAATGGAAGTTAAGAGTAAATTCCTAAATGGTTATGTAATTGAGGATGTTTTTTGAACAACCCCCTAGGTTTATACATTCCCATTTTTCAAATCATGTATTTTAATTATAAAAAAAATCACATGGTTTAAAACAAAATCCTAGAGAATGTCATGATATGATCGAATCATTTTGGATTTCCAGATGGTTTACTAAATAAATAGCTGATCCTAGTTTATAAAAAAACATGAAAAGGGTGTTTTAGTAGTAATAATTTATGTTGTTTATATAATATTTTGATCATCTATAAATTCATTATGTAATCGTTTTGATCAATAATTCCAAGTGAATTTGTAATTAATTTAATAGTTCTAATAAAATTCACCGATGGTCCTCAAAGTTTTCAAAAAAAATGTGGAATTACTTTAAGTAAAAGTAAATACACAAAAGGGATTTTATAGTGTTTTGGAATGGATATCAAAAAGAGTAGTGATACTCCTATAAGTAAAATATTTAAAATTTATCTTTATGAAAGTAGAATATAATATGATCCAACAAATAATAGAGTTATGATTAGAAAATTTCTCTATTTTACTAATAGCCATCCGGATATTTTGTTTAGTGTATATATGTATATCCTCTTTCAATATAATCCTAATGAATCACATTTACATGATGTTATAAGAATTTGTATGTACCTCATGTATACATAAAACATATGACTATTTTATGTTATATTAAAATATTTTGATATAGTATGTTATTTAGATACAGAATTTTGTTGTTTTATATTAGATATAAAACATACCTATGAAAAGTGACATAATTTGGGAAGGTCACTAGTTTCATGGTGTATTAACAGTAAAAAGTATGTGAAATGATCTATTGTTGGGCTATGTATATTCCTTGAGGAAGTTATTGGGAATAAATTATATGAATTAAATAAAATTTATTAGACTATGGATAAAAAATTTGATTAGTCCCTATAAATATTGATAATAAAAGTGTGATAAATATATTCAATAATATCATATCTCATTCAAGTAAAAAACATACTGATATAAGACATCACTTTTTTAGAGATCATTTCCAAAAATATTGATATAATTCTTCAATTTTTTCAAAAGAAAATCATATTGTACATTTATTTAAAATACTATGAATTATGAGAGATTTAGCTATATTAAACATGAACAA
Organism: Viscum album; assembly: GCA_963277665.1. Taxonomy (NCBI): domain Eukaryota; kingdom Viridiplantae; phylum Streptophyta; class Magnoliopsida; order Santalales; family Viscaceae; genus Viscum; species Viscum album. Next base: position 2,005,825,935 of record OY728161.1, on the reverse strand, counting down.
TGAGTGATATTCATTAGTTCATTATCATCATATTTACTTTTAAAAAAATCTACAATTGCTGATCCCCAATTGGTGATCCAGCATTAGTGATCCACCATTAGTGATCTACCATTGGTGATCCAGCATTAGAAATCCACAATTGGTGATCCCCTATTTGATTGCCTGAAATTAAATCCTACCACTGCTATTAAATTTCAGTGATTAGTTTCTTATTGGATTTATTTAATTATATTTCATTTTACTTTTCAATTCTAAATCCTTAAATGGTAAAACTATATTCAAATAAGAATTTGAGAACCTTCTTTCTTTCACCTCCTTCAAACATTCCATTCTCCTTTATCTATTAACATACAAAACACATTTTGTTCTCCATTATTCCTTAAAAAGAACTGTGAAAATGGTGAGACTAAAACATGTTTTTGTTTCATCTCATAAATAATAGAATCTCTCAAAGAAATCATGAGGCAAATCTAGCCGATCCAATGTTGTCAAACCAATGAACCCTCAATTATCAACTTGTTTGTGTGTTTCTAAAAATAAAATATATTTTTAATTCTTAGTTTCAAGAATTTCACTAGTGATTAATGTTGTCAATAACCGATAATGGATTAGATTTTATTTGAGGAATGATCGACCATTCTATCTTTGGTTTGTTCAACAATTTTATCAGTTTAAATTGTATGATTTCTGTGAAAAGTAATAATTTATTAAGAATTTGATTGATGAGAATAATATTATCTATTTAGTGAAACATTCACCAGATTCTTCAATGTACATCATTATGGTATATATGATGATTTTTAGTGATCCATTCCAAAAAATAGTGTTTTTTATTATATGAGTATTTAGTATTATATTTAACTATAAATGTTTTTCTGGAAAGGATTATAGCTATATATATTAATAGGGAATTCAACAATATATATTTTTATATGTCATATTTTTTTTTCAGGACAGGGGACATTGGAACTATGATATTCTAGAATGAATCTTTCATATTTTGAATGAAAATTTATGATCAGATAAACTTTTGAATGAAAATTAATTACCCATATGATGTAAATTTCCAAGACTTCATCTTGAAAAAACTCAATGATCTACCCCTAGTTCAATTTCTGTATATTGGAATCCAAAAATATAGTTCCTAAGCATGAAGAAACTATAATAATATGTGGTGTATTTTATCAATCCTAGTTTACCTATAAGATAATAAGGGTTAATTGGAAACCTTGGATACAAAAATGGGTAATCTATTTCAAAACCCTTCCGGGATGAGGGACCTAATTGATCCTATATTTGAAATAGAAAAAGTTATAGTATAATCCTCTCATGAGAAATTTGATGTTTTTATTAAAGAGGAGGAATATGGATATATAATGAAGAAGTGGAAACTAGAGATATAGAAGTATAATCAACAAATATTTTAGTGGAGGAAGTAAGAAAACCTAATGTATCCAAAAGCCATAATGATTATTATAGAATATCTAGTCCATATATTCCTTTTTATTCTAAATAAATATTACTAAGTGAATTTTAAAATTCCATGAAAATTGATTTATTTAATGTACAATAGTCTAAGAGATCATATTCTAAGATATCAAGGTATGTTGATGATGTTTTTGATAATTCCATAGATGTAAATGGTGATGTGGATTAGGGTTAAAAAATTCCTGATAGGGATGGTGTCTCTCATAGAGATGAGGATATTGAACATTATAAGGGGATAGATCCCCTGGATCATCTCAGCTAGGGATTGAATATTTAGTGGCCTATGATAATTTTGACAATGAATAGGGAATTCAAGAAAAGTGAGGGTTTGATAATTCTATACATATTACTGAAAATTATTTTGATAGGGAACTAGATAAACATATTCATGAGGTACATCAATTAGAAAATTTTTCATCTGGTTTCCCTATAGGTGATCTTATACATGAGGAGGATGGCCTACTAGGCCAATAGGGGATCCCATACCATCCTCTATATCCTTTTATTCCTTTATAGTAAGCATGCAATCAAATATTGGTGGGGAGATCAGATCCATACATCCTTAAGGGACAAAAATCAATAGACCTAATACTATATATATATTAAATATTTCTTCTCCCATGTCAACGATAAGATAATTATGAAAATAAATTCTCTTAAAATTGAAAACAGTTGGTTGGATGATCGGATTGATATGGTAGATCCATTATTAATATTTTGATAGGGAGAATTGATGAAATCATATTATCTCTTCTAGAGAAAATGGAGTCTCTTCCTATAGCTGGTCCATTCACTTTTATTAATCTACCTCCTTCTCCTCACTCATTTGATAAATATATGATTGTATCCACTATTATATAGGAAATAAAAGGTGTCATGGATGATCATTCTATCCCCCATGAAGAAGAACATCATCAGATAAGGGCACATTGTGAGAATGTGTATAAGATAACAAGAGAATGGTTAAACGGGGCTATGGTTGATAATGTGTCTATCACTAAATCTTTTAAATATTACCATTCAAGGATTTATACAATTCCTGATATATATTCTCACATTATGTGTCTTTTTGATAATTTATGAATTTCTTCTATGACTAGGTAATTCCAGAAGAATGTGAATAACATAAAGGGTTCTTCCTCTATGCTCTAGAATTGTAGGGATGTGATGGAGGATTTCACCAAATAAATGCAGCACTGTGGAAACATTATCACCCATTTAATTCATTTTATGACACCTTTTTTCATTTTATTTAGATTTTAGTAGTCGAAAATCCAGCTATTACATTCTCAACTATCAGTTCTGTAACCTCTTCATCACCCCTTCCTATATCATTTCATCCTTTTTGAATGACTCCAATTGAGGTAGTTTTTCATCTCAGACATTTAAATACTAATGAAACTATTATACCTACTCTTACACCCTCTACCTCCACCTCTGTACCAATAGTTACTAAAAAAGGAAAGGATCTAGTTGATCCTCCATTTCATCAGGGATTTATTAGTTCAGATTCAGATTAGATTTTAATATGTATTGTCTTTTCCTTTATTTTTATGGGATGTATATTTTCAAATTTATATCTAATAAATTTTTTAATTACTTATATATATTTATTATATTTTATTTAGTTATATTTTTTGTAATATTAAAAGTTGGGTTATAATTGAATGTTATTTAAGATGCTACTTATAACATCAATGATTTGAAACATTAAAAAGAGCATTCTTCATATTCATATATACTAATATCTATATATGTTTTTATATTAATTGTACTAAAATACAATTTTTTTATCATCTAAAAGTTGGATATTTTTACTACCTTCTTAATTTAATGATCCATAATCATTTTCATTGCGTTTCTAATAAGGTGTTTTTTATTATAGTAAGTATTATTCTAAAAAAATGTAATCATATTCAGATAAGTGATAATATACATATAGTTCAATGGATATACCAATAGAATATATATATATTTGGACACATCTAAAAATACAACTGATCTACTATTAGACACATCCACTAACAAAATAGATCTACCACTGGATGCATCTACCACCAGAAAAGATGTAACAATGGATACATCTACCCCCAAAACATGTCATTCATTGAAAACATCAACCACAAGAACAGATCTACCACGAGATAGTGCCACGATGATAAATATCTATTGATGGGATGATCTCACACTATTCAACAATACCGTTTAGTTATTTTACCCCATTGATGAGCTACAACCAAATTGTGCTACGACTACCGTTAATGTGTGACTACTGTTCAATGCTTTGAATTCCATAGTGCTAGATATGGAGTCTATATTTTGGTTTATAAAATTAATCACATGAATAGATAGTTTAAGTAAGTAAATACCACCATCCACACATGGATATAAGAATAAAAGTTCTTATACACCTCCATGGTTTCATTAAATAAAAATTCATTCTTTACAAAATTTGTTCTCAGTATAATGATTCTAGTTATATTATAACTATTCTACAATGGATAATTGGACTTGGATGAATATAAATTTAGAAGAACTCTCTCATGTGTGATATATTGATACATTCATATATAGAACAAAAAATAATACAATAAATATCAAAACTTATTTAATACACCTAAGTGTGTAAGGAATCTGGACATCTATAGACTAAAAGAAGAAGGATTTTCAAAATCATTATGTCACCTTGTTTTTTTGTATATTTTGTGGAACCTATTTTTACATCATACAAAGACAGAATCGAGTACCTCTAAATATCTTATGTTATTTGGATCAATAATATAAACTTTTTCCATATCTAATCATGTCCCATTTGTGTTTATTCATTATATTAGAGAAGCATTTATTTTCACTATAGTTATCTATAAAACATTGTCTCTTATAAAAAATTAGAGAGTTCACTTAACACTACCTAAAATTTACACATTTGTATACGCATGAAAATAGTGGAAGGGGTCATGTGTGACCTATGGATATGATAATCCCATGTATAACTATGGAATATCCATCATACATGGATAAACTTGTCTACATTTTTATATAAATCCCTCTCCATTTTCTGGATCATGATGTTTAATGTACAACGTTACAATGTGTGATTTCTATGTAGAGGGGATTAAGTCTCAAAATGAGACCAAACTTCATATTTGAATTCAATTGTGTTTTTACCAATTTTTTTATGTATTTTAATGATCAAAACTATATATATTGGAAACAATTTGTCAAAAATTTACTCTAAATGATAATATTAATTATATTTTTATATATATTGTTTGATCAAATATTTAGTTTCAAATGTTAAAGTGATTTGAATGGTTATTTTAAATTAGAAAGGATTTTACATTGAGAAGATATTTGAAAAATAAAATTATATATTTATTTTGTTTTGATTGACTACGTGTTTTTATGAAAATTATGGAATTAACATTCAAAAAAATTCAAACATAAATTTTAATATATTCTCAAATAACCCCATCTTGATTTTTCCACTACAAAACAAAATATATATTTTATTTTAAATATAGTTCATAAATTGTTTACAGATTTATCGATATAAAAGTTATAAAATGATATTTTACAACATCAAATTAATTATAAAAATATTATATTTTTATATCATGTCTTGGATGATAAATATTATATTTATTTATAATTTAAATTCATTTTATATTAATGTGTAGTAATGTTTTATACAAAATGTGTATATTTTCCATGGAAAATTATGTGATAAATTTCTACCATGAGATAGATCCCATCATTACATGAAGGGTACGATTCAATAATTAATTTTTTTATCTTCCTTGATATTTTTTTTTTAATTTATGATCTTGAGGTTTTTTATGAAATATACTTTTTCCAAATTATATTTTACAGATATCATGAATTGTATTCTCTCTTTAGTAAATACACCTTGGGGAGAAGGGATTGGTGTTGGACAACCCATCAGACTAATGACTTATACCTTATTCTAGAATGGTGAAGGGTTGGCTATTTATCACTCTAGGCTTAATCATGTAGATATTTTCAATCTCATATTACTCAGTTCCTTAATATAAAATGTTAATGTACCATTGGGATTATTAGAATTAATTAATGTATGAATATTCTTGTATTACATATTTATTTAAGTGATAAAAAAATATACGAAGTGAAATTATTTAAATATTAATTTGATCTAACACTGTAATTTCATGTATGTATTGGGATATAAAAATTAAATTTCTAGAATCAGTAAAAAAAAGGAATAAAACATGAAAAGATAAATATTTCATGGAATGATGGATTTATTAATTTATTATGTATATGATGTTTATTAAATAAATTATACATTGAAAGAGAACCCTTAATATTTTATGTATGAGATTCCTCGCACAGATGTACTTTTCAAGACAATGGTCATTCAGTATGAGTAACCCTAATAGTTATGTGACCATGAATTATCTTGAATAAGGAAAGAAAGTAATAAGGTGGCCGTAATAGTATGGTTACTTATTCTTGGATTTTATATGGATTAATTTAATTGGGAACCTTAATGGTTATCATAACAAAAAAATAGAGTTGAGTGAATCCATTTAATAAAATTGTGTAAAGTGCTTATCCACTCAAATATATATAAGTAATTTAAGATATGGATGTAAATGATTTTATATTAGATATAGTCATAGATTATTTATGTTCTCAAAACGGTTTATTTCATGATAAAACATGGATCTTGGCTCACCAAATAGATATGATATATCAGGTTATCATTTTTATAGGGAGTAAATTCATTGAAATTACTAGATGAAAGGATGTAATATATGAAACTAACCCATATATATAACCATGGAATTAGTGATGGATTATTTCAGGATAATCGTATTCATATCCCTAATTGTTATGTCATATAGAAAAACATTATATTGGTATGAATGGTTGATAAGTGTTCTCCAAATATGAATTCTAATAAATTGATTGGGTATATTACAGGCTTCAATTTCAATAATTATTAATATTTGGTATTATAGGTGTAGTCTGCATGAAAATTTGGTCTTATGCACATAGGCTCAGAGATATGATGGAATTGGAAATGCATGAATTAGAACATCATTTCAATAATGGAGTAAAAGTTTTTACATAAGAAGTTGGAACTTATGATCTAATTTTTCTAAGTTGATCAATACAGTAAATAGAAAACTCTTATTATTTTCCCATTATAAACAATAATTTAAGCACCATATCATGTTAGGATAAGAATATATTCTCATTAAAAATTATGAAAATTGGGTTTTCTATATATCTATGTGATATTTATTGTAACATTGAAAATGACACATGTTGTAATTCTTTTTGATAATAATAATGGTAGTTTTTTTATAATTAGAAGGTCAGGATGGAGTCTGAGCCCACCAAACATTGGCCTTCTAGTATTGGACATATTAATGAGAAACACATCCAATGACTCATCATAGATTGATTATTTGATAAATTCAATTAAGATTCATTTGAAAACAAAAAATATTATATATTAGATGTTATAAAATATGATTTTTTTAGAAAAGGTGAATGAGTTAGTAGTGTATTGGATCTCATACATAATGATGTATGTGAACCGATGTGTACTCAAGAAATTGGTATTTTTAGGTACTTTATTACCTTAACTAATGATTTTAGTCAGTGTGGATATGTATTTCTAATGAGACTAAAGTATGAATGATTTGAAAAGTTTTAATATTTTGAGAATCGAATACAAAATAAACTGGGAAAATTATAAATTTACTCTAATAAGATCGAGGTAATGAATACCTAATTCAAGGATTCATTGACAGTCTATGTGATAGTTGAGTTTTTTCATAACTCTATCACAATAGAACATGAAAAAATAATGGTGTGTCTAAGAGAAGAAATCAAACCTTGTTAGACATAGTATTTGGGATTAAAATATGTTTAAGTGGAACTCTTCTTCACTAATATAGGTTGTGGTCATTTTTGTTTTAATCCCACACCCTTTAGAGGTAGAGTGACTAGTGTTTTCTTCGTTGGGTTATCAGCATTGTGGCTTTATCACCTTTTCTAATCCTGATATCCTTCTTTATTTAATTGATAATTTTAAAATCCCTAATCTTCTAGTCTTATTCTATGGTTCCCAATAACTCTCACTCTCACCTGGGGAGTTTATAAAATTCCTCATCCCTTCAGAACCTAACAATGGGGAATCACATCAAACAACATCATCCTTCAGTTTTATTATTTGACATTTATGTTTTTGGAACATGTGTCTTAGTGTAATGAGGAACTATGTGACACCTCGACTATGAAAATATCGGGTATCATTTTCATTGGATAATTATGTTATCCTTTCTTGGCCCATAGATCCCTATATCTATGACAGATCATGCTTCTACATATTTAGGTGGTCTTATGAGCTCAATATGAAATTTGATACTCTTACCATGATTCTATGAGTTTTTTTCAGAACACCAACTTCCCATTTTGAATCATTGAATCAATAAAATGATATGGAATATAGTTGGTTTTTATTTATTTTCTTAAAATAGAAAAAGATATCTTTTCCATCCAATCTCCCCTTAAGTCTGTGTTGATGTTGATGTGTCAATACTACCTGTAGAATATGTTTACATTACGGTTGGGGAATATTTTTTTCCTTGAATACTGTTGACATTGATTCATGTATTTTTTTATGTTCTTCCTGCATGGGAGTAAGTCACTCTCTTTAAGTGTGTAATCATTGAAAAATAAACCGCACAAAAATGATAGATTCATGTTCGGGTAGTAGAACATGTCTCATTGATAAGTGTCTCATTTCTATTCCCAATTAACGCTAAAGGATCCGGTCCAAACTAGTTAAATTTTTATAGTTCTAGGGGGGTTTGAGGGGGTTAGTGAATCGTGTTATACAAACATAAAAACTATCATCCCAAATATATTATCTTATATGAATTCCACATGTATTGGATTTGATTCTAAATTGGATGAACTGATGAAGGATATTAGTGGGGAAGGACCTTTAGTCCACATTCCTATGGTATCCCAATATAGGAGACTCTAACATTAAACGAGGGTTGGGTGGATGCATTGAATAGGGTGAGTCCTAAAATGGAAATGATAACATTAAATAGAGTAAATCATTTTTATGTTATAGAAATAAAGGATATAGTTCATAATCATATATAATTACATATTGTGGAATTAAGAGGTCTAGCTCGGGCAGATATTTTATAAGGCCCCAGCCTTAATCCTTACTTAATCTTTAGTTATTACAAGATTACACATTGAGGATCTTTTCAGGTTTAGAGTTTTAGAGAAGTAGATCATAAAACTTGCATTACATTCCACATATAAACAAAGTGGTTACAGAAAGATAGTATTCTTCATTCCCATCAATGGAAACACATTTAAAATAAAACATGGATTATTTCCTGACACATCCTTGACACTGTCATCTTATCATGTACCTTTCCCTTGACCTGTGAAAAACATTTCAAAAACTTTGGATGAGCATAAAAACTCAGTATGGGTTATAAAGAAAACATGGAAAGGAAACATGAGTTCATATATACATAAGAATGAAATCATACATTACCCATAAAACATTGGCACTTTAACATACCTCATAAAATCATGAATAAATCATAGAAATCATAATACATAAAGGTAACTTGAGGCATTAATAACATTCTTACGTAGGGAGTAACCCTCTTGGTTACATTTGGAATACCCATCACAGTATATTCCCTAAAATCTCTTCAGAGAAACCTTAACATTTCACTCCTTCGTGTTACCCAATGCATTGGAGAGCTATATCGGGCTCACCCACCCTTTGTTTATCACGGAACCACCCGTCTTCATAATAATGCCCAAGAACCATAACATAATCGTATCTCATAAAACATGCATAAAGAAACATAACATTTCCACATTTCAATCACAAGATATCAATACAACACAAAAAACATTGTAAAAAACCATTTTCAATACCAAAATAAAAGAAAAGTAAAACATGGTATTTATTTTTCTTTTTAAAAAGAAGGTATGGCTTGTAGAGGAAGACGAAACTCAAATAATGGTCATGACGGCGGAGAAGTCTTTTTCGCCGCATACGTACGACAAAAACATTCCCTTTTTTCGTTTAGTAAACGCTTCATATAAAAAAGATTCCTTTTGAATAAACGTAAAAGTCAAAGGGGTTTATAAACCGTATAAAAGAAAGTTGTGTATAAAATAAAATATGCCTCAATGAAAGGAGATTGAGACGAAGTCCCATACCTCGTATCCGACTTGACCCGACTGTTATTTAATCTCCTGAATAATAAACTTGAGTTAATCTCTACTTGATTATGAATCATTTTCAAGTTAATTATTCCTTTTATACCATGTTATGAACATCATGTAATCAGTTAAGTTAATAATGTTCATTTTGTCGGTATTTGGTTCTTAAGTCAAAAATAGACATCTTCACTTACATGTTGTTAATTTGGTCAAAGGTTCATTATATCCAGAATTATATTAATGATTTGGATAACATATATATCATATATATTCATCATATACATGTATTTATAATATTACATCACATTTAGAGGTTATAAATGAAATGCACCGTTCATGGAGACGGTAAGCCGTACGTACGCATGAACGCTTCTTCCATTTCTATTTCGTATTTCTGGAATGGAATCATAATTATATAAGAGTATATTGTAATTATAGTATAATAACATATATAATATCACAGTTCCATCCTTTGTATGTCCCACATATGGTATTTAACGAAACAAATCACTTTCAGGGGGTGGTAGTCTGCACTTCCTAAAATGAAGATATCGTGTTTACCCATAATGGAAACCATAAAGGTATGCCCAAAATGAAAAAAAACAGCAGCTTAAGGAAAACATAAACATATTATATATCATATATAAAAATAGTGACATCATAATGGCCACCTTTGAAGGTGTTAAATGAGTATTGAACAATCATCGTTTCGGGAGGGAGAATTTCGCCATCCACGGAAACCGTATGTTCTTTAACCATTTGATGTAGTTGTGTGAGAGTGTAGCCCAAATAAATATTATAACAACATCCTAGTATATATTTAATATACTGGTGTTGTTACAAAATTAGTAAATAAAAAGAGTTTAGGGGGTTGGAGAAGCAAAATAAAACAGATGAACATGAGAGAATAAATTACCTTTAAAAGTGTAACTCCTTTTTATTTGAGCCTAAAGGATTCCTTTGAAAGGATTATGCCCAAAGGGAATCCTCTAGGATTATGAGAGGGAAGTGGAGAGAGTAAATTTGCAGGGTTTGGCCGAGCCAAAGGCTTAAGTAGTGTGTGAAATGAGGTAGAGGTGGGGGCTTTTATAAGAGGAGTGGAGAGGCACTTTTGGAGAGTAAAGAAATATTACTTTATTTGAAAATGTTTTCCGGTTTTAAAAGGTCCCACATTGATATATTTCGTGGATAAGGTGATAAGGGTTTGAAATACACACATCCAATTGGTTTTGGCCATGTGTAATTCATAGATTTTACATTATCTTTCCATTTTATTTAAATCGTCAAATAATGATGTCATCACTGCATCATTATTATGTCATAAATAATTTAATTTAATTAATGTCTAAAAATCATAAAAAAATACATTGATGTAGGAAATCTTTTTAGCTTTCAAATGAATATTTATAATCAAATATATGATCTTTATAACCCCATGTAAAAATTGTTTTCGTAAAACATATTATGTTTGTGTCATTTTTACCTTTACATTAAATAAAAAGTTATTTATGTCATTTCCCAACCAAAATGTCCCCATGGGGTCCCCAAGTTGACCCATGGCTTTTCTGGGTCGTCCATGACACAACCAATAAGGTTGGGACATGTTTCTAGTTCATTTCGTATTATTAAAGCCTTATTTATACCTTAAACTACACTAATTACCACTAATCGCGATTAAAAACTTAAATAAGTTACTATTCACCAAAAAATTATTTTAATATAATTGAACCAAATTTTACTTCTTAATGACAACTATGTATGTAGGATTTTCAAAATTCAATACACATTAGTGGTAAACTTTTATTTAACTGAAAAATCAGTTTTCTTGATTACCACTTAGTGGTTTCACTATTCATCAAAAATTGAAGTTTTTCAGAAAATTACCAAAAAATCACCCTAAGCTATATTTGATATTCTGAATTCAAAAATGAAGTCTATTTTACAAAATTCAAATCATTTAAGTCACATTAATTAATTTAATAATTAATTCCCGCTGCCAGAGCAAAAAGCGTGTTTTTACAAAACAATAAGTATCAAAAGATTGACACCAGTTTAAGTCTAATTTCAAAGTGAAATTGATTCCAATGACCACCATTGGATAAAATGGTAAAAATATATTATAATTTCACTTCAAAACCAAATCAAAAAAATAATCTAATCATATAAATAAATTATATTAAAAAGTAGTTTTGATGTAAAATGCAGTATTTTTCACTATTCATTAAAAAAAATGTACATTGTCAGAAAAATACCAAAAATTCACACAAGGTAAATTTTGATGTCCCAATCATAAAAAATAAGTTTATTTTGAAAAACATAGTTTATAAAATTGTCAAAAGATAGATTCAAAAAATGGTTTGCCCTCAAAAAGGCAGTAAAACAATCTTTTAAGAATATTAGTGTATTCCATACATAAGATTGTATTTATTTTCACTTTAAGACTCTATAACACTATCTTAATCCTTAATAGACATAGATAAAAATATCTATTATTCATTACTTACTTGGGATGTTACATATTTAATCCAAGAAAGTCCTTCATAAGGGAAAAACTGATGTTCAATGCCTATATGATGAAAATACCATGGATGATGGATTCAGTCAACTATCAATGGATAGTGAAGAGGAAATTTATTCTAAACTACTTCACATCCCAAAGAGGAATATGGGGGAAAAGGGAAACCGAACTCAAGGGGAAGTATTATGACTTAGGGGAATAAATTTATAGAGAATAAGTAATATTATAACTTTTTTAAACTAATAAAAACAAGTTATTTCAAAAAGTGTGAGTCCAACAATGAACATGAATACACAACCATTGTGCATGACCAGTTTCATAAGAATTGTATTATGTATAATGGTGAAAATCAAATAGAATATTTTTGTGTTATTGGGGAATAATAGAAGATTAGTGATAAGATGAAACTTCTATTATTGGAATCAGGGACCACTGTGAAGTGAATGTCAAGAAATATGGAAGTACAAAAAGAAAATATATTTCATATCATTCTTATGATCTAAATAAGTGTTACTAAAAGGATAATTCTAGATCAAATCATCACTAGAGGATGTTACTAGAATATTTGAGAGATTGATTTGTTTTTATCTTATTTTGGAACAAATGGTGTGGATTAACTAAAAATAAAACACTTCAGTATGAGGATTCAATGAAAGGAAGATAAATTTGAAGGAATATATCTAGACATGGAATAGTATGGTCAATAATTTTAAAGATCTTATCATGGATTTTCTAGACACAAATGTAACTTCACATAAATTGGGGTTTTATAGGGTGCTCTATCCCACTAATATTAGTATGTATTTAATTATTTTTTGAAATCAATGAATTTATATCTACATTTAGATTTGTTCATGTGATTATTCCAACTTTTCTAAAAAAATCATTTTCAAATAAAAAATTTATTTTTTTGGTAAGTTAGACATGGTTTGATTGATGACGAATTATTTTATTCTTCTTATTAGATTCTTGGTTTATGCCCTAAAGGCAACCTCATTTCTATAAAATTGTTTTCCCATTAATTAAAAAAATATATGAGATATAGAGTGGAAAAAATTACATTATGTTAGATATACTTATTTGGGGATGTGAATAACTCGTATGAAATTTTTATTTTGATAATATTTACTCACAATCTAATAAATTATTATTTTTTGATTATCGTAAGGAAACTGTGGGATATTATTTAAACAATTCAAATAATTTTTTTTCTGGCCTAATTTAGTGTTTTTATTGTAAATTTACCAATAATTAAATGAATAAATTAGAGGATATTCAAACATAGTTATATTAAAGGCTATAAAATCAAAAGTGTTCCTACATAGATGGTTGATCCATTCCATCTAAGATATACAGAAGGAAAAACTCAAATTAAATATGAACCTATAAGTAATAGTAGGTTCACCATGAAATATTGAGATATTTATTTCTCATAAAAAATTAAATTTTTTTATTTTTTAAAGAGATAATCCAACTACCAATGTGGAGACCAGAATGTGTTATAATTTTGATAAATATATAAAAGGCATCAAATCTGAGGAAAACTCCATACACACTAACCAATTTTGGAACATTGTAAATGAACATGAAGGGTTCAGATACATAGGGTAAAATTTGGTTTTATAGAAGAAAATTGACCTTGATAGTATATAGTTTTCCTTTAAAGCACCCATGTTTATAAAGGGTTAAAAAATAAACACTTCAATGACTATGAATAAAAATTTTCACCCATAGAAATGATAAGGTCCAATCCATTACATCTCACCAGATAAGATTTATTCAATTTTAATATATACATAAAATATATATCAAATCCACTTTAATTAATGAGATTATAGGGAAAAATATATATTGGATATATTATAAAGGATTTGAAGTTCCAAATATTACTGCTAATGTATGAAGGATGAAGTGATCAATTTAATGATTAAATAAATATTCCCATAGTTAGGATATCAGTTTGATAATGTAATCAATGTTTTTGTTTTAATCTATAATATTGATTTTTCACATATAAAAATTGATATTCATGTAATTATAGTATTGTTTTTGATATTCTATGTGTATTAAACACTACTTATCAAAAATGATATCCTAACTCTACACTCAGTGATGATGTTTTAGGTAAATGATTATCGATGATGGAAATGGGTGAATTTTTCTACATATTTGGTATGTAAATATATAGACATACATCTAAGAGGTTTATTTAACTTATTCGTGACAATTTAATTTGTAGATTCATAAAGAAATTCATTATTTAGAGCACCAAAATAAGATATTTACTAGTAATTCATGGATGAAATCTTTGTAAGATTCAGAACCCTCTTATGGAGTTGAAAGTATAAAGAGAATTCACTATACATATTCAATAGTTTCTACCATGTATTCCATATTGTGTAAAAAAGGGTATTTAATATGAACATACAATTATATTTAAAAACCAATTAAATCAATATGAGAGTCATCATATTGTTGTGGAGAAATATTCTTAATTACATGAGAATGAATATGGATATATTCTTGACATCTAGAGGATAATAAAAGATCTTCAAAAATGGTTTCACATAAGCTTGTTTTTAATAAAATAGATATTATATTGAATCTGAATTCATTTTTATGTTTATTCCAAAATCGAGGATCAGTTAATTGGTCAAAGGTTCATTATATCCAGAATTATATTAATGATTTGGATAACATATATATCATATATATTCATCATATACATGTATTTATAATATTACATCACATTTAGAGGTTACAAATGAAATGCACCGTTCATGGAGACGGTAAGCCGTACGTACGCATGAACGCTACTTCCATTTCTATTTCGTATTTCTGGAATGGAATCATAATGATATAAGAGTATATTGTAATTCCAGTATAATAACATATATAATATCATAGTTCCATCCTTTATATGTCCCACATATGGTATTTAACGAATCAAATCACTTTCAGGGGGCGGTAGTCCGCACTTCCTAAAATGAAGATATCATGTTTACCCATAATGGAAACCATAAAGGTATGCCCAAAATGAAAAAAAACAGCAGCTTAAGGAAAACAAAAACATATTATATATCATATATAAAAATAGTGACATCATAATGGCCACCTTTGAAGGTGTTATATGAGTATTGAACAATCATCGTTTCGAGAGGCAGAATTTCACCATCCACGGAAACTGTATGTTATTTAACCATTTGATGTAGTTGTGTGAGAGTGTAGCCCAAATAAATATTATAACAACATCCTAGTATATTGAAGATACTGGTGTTGTTACAAAATAAGTAAATAAAAAGAGTTTAGGGGGTTGGAGAAGCAAAATAAAACAAATGAACATGAGAGAATGAATTACCTCTAAAAGTGTAACTCCTTTTGATTTGAGCCTAAAGGCTTCCTTTGAAAGGATTATACCCAAAGGGAATCCTCTAGGATGAGGATAGGGAAGTGGAGAGAGTAAATGGGCAGAGTTTGTCCGAGCCAAAGGCTTGAGTAGTGTGTGAAATGAGGTAGAGGTGGGGGCCTTTTATAAGAGGAGAGGAGGGGCACTTTTGGAAAGTAAAGAAATATTACTTTATTTGAAAATGTTTTTCGGTTTTAAAAGGTCCCACATTGATATAATTCGTGGATAAGGTGATAAGGGTTCTAAATCAACTCATACAATTGGTTTTGACCATGTTTAGTTCATAGATTTTACATTATCTTTCCATTTTATTTAAATCATCAAATAATGATGTCATCGCTGCATCATTATTATGTCATAAATAATTTAATTTATTTAATGTCTAAAAATCATAAAAAAATACTATGATGTAGGAAATCTTTGTAGCTTTCAAATGAATATTTATAATCAAATATCTGATCTTTATAACCCCATGTAAAAAATGTTTTTATAAAACATATTATGTTTGTGTCATTTTTACCTTTACATTAAATAAAAAGTTATTTATGTCATTTCCCAACCAAAATGTCCCCATGGGGTCCCCAAGTTGACCCATGGCTTGTCTTGGTCGTCCATGACACAACCAATAAGGTTGGGACATGTGTCTAGGTCATTTCGTATTATTAAAGCATTATTTATACCTTAAACTACACTAATTACCACTAATCGCGATTAAAAACTTAAATAAGTTACTATTCACCAAAAAATTATTTTAATCTCATTGATCCACATTTTACTTCTTAATTACCACTATGTATGTTGGATTTTCAAAATTCAATACACATTAGTGGTAAACTTTTATTTAACTGAAAAATCAGTTTTCTTGATTACCACTTAGTGGTTTCACTATTCATCAAAAATTGATGTTTTTCAGAAAATTACCAAAAAATCACCCTAAGCTATATTTGATATTCCGAATTCAAAAATGAAGTCTATTTTACAAAATTAAAATCATATAAGTCACATTAATTAATTTAATAACTAATTCCCGCTGCCAGAGCAAAAAGCGTGTTTTTACAAAACAATAAGTATCAAAAGATTGACACCAGTTTAAGTCTAATTTCAAAGTGAAATTGATTCCAATGACCACCATTGGATAAAATGGTAAAAATATATTCTAATTTCACTTCAAAACCAAATCAAAACATAATCTAATCATATAAATAAATTACATTAAAAAGTAGTTTTGATGTAAAATGCAGTATTTTTCACTATTCATTAAAAAAATGAACATTGTCAGAAAAATACCAAAAAATCACACAAGGTAAATTTTGATATCCCAATCATAAAGAATAAGATTATTTTGACAAACATAGTTTATAAAATTGTCAAAAGATAGATTCAAAAAATGGTTTGCCATCAAAAAGGCAGTAAAACAATCTTTTAAGAATATTAGTGTATTCCATGCATAAGATTGTATTTATTTTCACTTTAAGCCTCTATAACACTATCTTAATAATTAATAGACATAGATAAAAATATCTATTATTCATTACATAATTGGGATGTTACATCCTTCCCCCTTTAGAAAATTGTGTCCCCGCAATTTATTTACTTATCGAATAAATGGGGGTACTTATCCCACATTGCATTTTCAGATTCCTATGTTGCCTCTTCAATCATGTGGTTTTTTCACAAAACCTTTACCTGCTTAATCACCTTATTCCGTAACACTTGATCCCTGTGGTCAATAATCTGGACCGGTTGTTCCTCATAAGATAGGTTCTCTTCCAGCTGAACTACCTCTGGACTCAAAACATGAGATGGATCTGGCATATACTTTCTCAACATCGAAATGTGAAAAACATTGTGTACCCGAGATAAAATCGGAGGTAAAGCCACTCGGTATGAAACTAATCCAACTCTTTCCAGAATTTCGTATGGTCCAATGAACCTTGGACTCAACTTTCCTTTCTTACCAAATCTCATCACACTTTTCCAAGGAGAAACCTTGAGAAAAACATGATCACCTACCTCGAAAGATAGATCCTTCTTCCGGTTATCCGCATAACTCTTCTGCCTGCTCTGAGCTATTATCATATGTTTCTGAATCAGCTGAACTTTTTATGCCATCTCTTCTACCAATTCTGGTCCCATCAACATCCTTTCACCCACTTCATTCCAGAAAGCTGGAGTTCGACACCGCTTCCCATATAATGCCTGAAATGGTGCCATCTGTATACTAGAATGAAAACTGTTATTATATGAAAACTCAACCAAAGAAAGATGTTGGTCCCAACTTCCCTGATAATCCATAGAACAAGCTCGTAGCATATCCTCCAATGTCTGAATTGTTCGTTCTGACTGCCCATTTGATTGAGGATGAAAGGATGTAATAAAATTTAATTCAGTACCCAACGACTTCTGAAGGCCTTTCCAAAATTTAGAAGTAAACCTGGGATCACGATCCGATACAATGGAGAGAGGAACTCCATGTAACCTGACTATCTCTTTAATATACAAACGGGAAAGTTGATCAAGAGAGAAAGTATCACGTATAGCAAGAAAAATGAGCAGATTTGGTCAAGCGATCAACAATAACCCAGATTGCATTATTACCTCGAGATGTCTTCGGTAATTCAACAACAAAGTCCATGGATATATTCTCCCATTTCCACTCTGGCACTGGTAAAGGATGAAGCATCGCCTTCAGTAACTGCCGCTCTGCTTTAACCTGCTGACAAGTCAAACACTTCACAGTAAAATCAGCAATATCTCTTTTCATTCCATCCCACCAGTAATACTCCCGCAGATCTCTATACATCTTAGTACTGCCTGGATGAATTGAAAAAGGAGAACTATGAGCTTCACATAACAACTCTCTCTTCAACTGTGAATCACAAGGCACACACAATTTCTTCCCAAATCTCAAAACACAATCATTATCAATGTTGAATTCAGGCAACTTACCTTTCTGAACCAGCTCTACCTTTTTCTGCAACTAACTATCTTGCTTCTGTGCTTGCTTGATTATATCTGATAGAGAATATCTCACTGATACCTGAAACAAAACAGAAGGAATTCCTGCACCAACAACTTCTATGCCAAATTTCATCGAATCGTTAACCAAAGGATCACATTCCAACCGCAACATTGTTAATGAAGCATTACTTTTTCAACTCAAAGCATCAGCCACTTTATTTGCTTTTCCCGGATGTTAATGAATTGTACAATCATAATCCTTGATTAATTCCAGCCATCTCCTTTGTCTCATGTTTAACTCTTTCTGAGTGAATATATACTTTAAACTTTTGTGATCGGTATATATTTCACACTTTACTCCATTCAAATGATGCCTCCAAATTTTTAAGGCAAAAACAACAGCAGCTAATTCCAAATCATGTGTAGGGTAATTTACCTCATGAGTTTTCAACTGTCGTGAAGCATAAGCAATTACCTGATCATTCTACATTAGGACGCAACCAATTCCTTTCAATGAAGCATCACTGTATATAACAAACTCACCATTCCTTGAAGGTAGTGCCAAAACTGGAGCATTCACCAATCTTCTTTTCAATTCCTGAAAACAATCATCACATTCTTTTTTTCCAGATAAACTTAACACCCTTCCGAGTTAGCTTAGTCATTGGACTAGATAACCGTGAAAAATTTCTAACAAACCTTCGGTAATAGCCCGCCAAACCAAGGAAGCTACGAATCTCGGTTACATTTGTGGGTCTTGGCCATTCTTCCACAACTTTTGTTTTTGCAGGATCTACAGTTATTCCATATTTAGAAAAATGTGACCAAGGAAAGAAATTTGTTGCAACCAAAACTCACACTTGCTGAATTTCCCATACAGTTTCTTTTCTTTTAAGGTTTGCAAGATAACCCTTAAATGTTTTTCATGCTTCTATTACTTTTAGAAAACACCAAAATATCATCAATGAAAACCACCACAAACTTATCCAAGAACTCATGGAAAATTCTATTCATTAAGTCCATGAATACAGCAGGTGCATTGGTTAGCCCAAAAGGCATTACTACAAATTCATAATGGCCATATCTCGTACGGAACGCGGTCTTCAGAATATCTTCCTCCTTTACCTTCAGCTGATGGTACCCCGATCTCAAGTCAATCTTTGAAAAAACCTGAGCTCCCTGGAGCTGATCAAATAAATCATCGATATGAGGCAAAGGATATTTGTTCTTAACAGTGATATTATTCAAGGCTCTATAATCAATGCAAAGTCTCATAGAACCATCTTTCTTTTTAACAAATAAAACAGATGCACCCCATGGTGATGTGCTAGGTCTAATGAAACCTTTATCTAATAAATATTGCAATTCCTCCTTCAACTCTAAAAGTTCAATTTGTGCCATTCGATAAGGGGGTTTTGAAATTGGCTTAGAATCAGGAACTAAGTCAACAATAAACTCAACTTCCCGATCTGGTATTATTCCAGGCAACTCATCTGGAAAAACATCAGGATACTCATTTACCACGGCACATCATTAATCTGAACAGTTCCTTTATATTCAATGACGTGTGCAAGGTAACATTCATTTCCATCTTTTACACGTTTCTCGGCCTCTTGATATGTTATCAAAAGTAAGGGTTCATTCTTGTAAACAAACTGAAAGTCTTTCTGAAAAGAAACTTCTTTAGCTCTACAATCAATATTAGCATGGTAAATAGAGAGCCAATCCATACCCAGGATAACATCAAACTCTACTAGAGGTAGAACAATAAGGTTTGCAAGTCGGTTCTTTCCACAGATAAGGATAAGAAGATTCTTATAAATTCTTTTTGCCTCAACATTCCCCCCAGCTGTTTTTACCAAATGTTCCGGAGTCATTTCTTGAGATGGTATTCCCATTTTACTAGAAAAGGTTTCAGAGATGAAAGAATGTGTAGACCCCGAATCAAACAACACACTGACATAATCTGAAAAAACAAACAAAGTACCTGATACAACTTCATTTGATGGCCCGACATCTGCTGAAGTAGTTGCAAAGGATTTCACCAACCCTTTCTGCTTGTAGTCTAACTGCTTCCCATCACTCAAGCTCCTTGTCGGACACTCGTTTGCATATTGACCCATCTCATTGCACTTACAACATTTCACTAACTGTAAATAAAATTTGTTCTTACCTTCACCTTGATCCTTTTCAGTGCAATCACGAGCCTTATGTCCCATCTTACCACATCGGTAGCACTTCCCAGAATTCAAAAGACATTCCCCAGCATTCCTTTTGCCACATTTATCACAAACTGGAAACTTAGTTCTCTTACCATCAGACTTTTTTGAAGAATTCTTACCTTTCTCCTTCCACCTCGGTCTCTTCTTCTGCTGGTTGTTATAGAAAACTTGGTCATCGGCAAACACCATTTCCACCTTCTCAGCACATCGAACAAGCTTTTCATAACTTTTAAACTCACGAGAAGCTAATGCCCTTCGATATTTTGGCATTAATCCTGAGTAAAAATGATTGATTTTACTATCAAGGTCCCGGATAAAATTTGGAGCATACCTTGCCAATCGAGTGAACCTTTCTTCATAGGCAGCCACTGAGTCTTCCTCTTGCCTCAATTCCAAGAATTTATTTTCCATCCTAAGTCGAACAGCCATAGGAAAATACTTCTCAAGAAACATACCTTTGAATTCATCCCAGTCAAGAGCATCAATCTCATCGGCATCCCTGATATTTTTAACCATAGACCACCACTGATCTGCTTCACCCTCTAAACGGTAAATAGCAAGACTAACCTTTTGATTGTCTGAACACCCCATGACATCAAAAATCTTCTCCAGTGCTTTAATCCACCCTTCAGCTAGCACAGGGTCAGATGATCCTCTGAATGATGGTGGATGTTGCCTCATGAAATGTTCCACCACTGACATGTTCCTCTGCGGTTGGTCTGGCTGATCTCGTGTATGGATACCACCGCCATTTATCGCTTGAGTCAACTGCGCCATTACTGCAACAAACTGTTCAGTTCCAATTCCGACCATTTCTGGATGCTGATTCGGAAGGTTATTTCTTTATGTATTCCTTCCTAGCACTGCTTCCCTATTTCCTCTGCGGAAGACCATTCTGAACAAACATGTCTTAGATGAAGCAACATGGTAATCTTTAAATGCTATATCATTTCGAGAAAAAAAAATATTTTTTGGATAATCATTTAATAGAATTTTAACTCCTAAAGTTATCTAAACCGACCTTTGATACCAACTATAAGGCCCCACCCTTAAACCTTACTTAATCTTGAGTTATTACAAGATTGCACATTGAGGATCTTTTCAGGTTTAGAGTTTTAGAGAATTAGATCATAAAACTTGCATTACATTCCACATATAAACAAAGTGGTTACAGAAAGATAGTATTCTTCATTCCCATCAATGGAAACACATTTAAAATAAAACATGGATTATTTCTTGACACATCCTTGAATCTATCATCTTACCATGTACCTTTCCCTTGACCTGTGAAAAACATTTCAAAAACATGGGATGAGCATAAAAACTCAGTATGGGTTATAAAAAAAACAAGAAAAGGAAACATGAGTTCATATATACATAAGAATGAAATCATACTTTACCCATAAAACATAGGCACTTTAACATACCTCATAAAATCATTAATAAATCATAGAAATCATAAGACATAAAGGTAACTTGAGGCATTCATAACATTCTTACGTAGGGAGTAACCCTCTTGGTTACATTTGGAATACCCATCAAAGTATATTCCCTAAAATCTCTTTGGAGAAACCTTAACGATTCACTCCTTTGCGTTACCCAATGCATTGGAGAGCTATATCGGGCTCACCCGCCCTTAGGTTATCACGGAACCACCCATCTTCATAATAATGCCCAAGAACCATAACATAATCGTATCTCATAAAACATGCATAAAGAAACATAACATTTCCACATTTCAATCACAAGATATCAATACAACACAAAAAACATTGTGAAAATCATTTTCAATACCAAAATAAAAGAAAAGTAAAACATGGTATTTATTTTTCTTTTTAAAAAGAAGGTATGGATTGTAGAGGAAGCCGAAACTCAAATAACGGTCATGACGGCGGAGAAGTCGTTTTCGCCACATATATACGACAAAAACATTCCCTTTTGTCATTTAGTAAACGCTTCGTATAAAAAAGATTCCTTTTGAATAAACGTAAAAGTCAAAGGGGTTTATAAACCGTATAAAAGAAAGTTGTGTATAAAATAAAATATGCCTCAATGAAAGGAGATTGAGACGAAATCCCATACCTCGTATCCGACTTGACCCGACTGTTATTTAATCTCCTGAATAATAAACTTGAGTTAATCTCTACTTGATTATGAATCTTTTTCAAGTTAATTATTCCTTTTATACCATGTTATGAACATCATGTAATCAGTTAAGTTAATAATGTTCATTTTGTCGGTATTGGGTTCTTAAGTCAAAAATAGACTTCTTCACTTACATGTTGTTAATTTGGTCAAAGGTCCATTATATCCAG
This sequence comes from Viscum album, assembly GCA_963277665.1. NCBI lineage: Eukaryota > Viridiplantae > Streptophyta > Magnoliopsida > Santalales > Viscaceae > Viscum > Viscum album. Next base: position 2,005,802,757 of record OY728161.1, on the reverse strand, counting down.
AATTATATTAATGATTTGGATAACATATATATCATATATATTCATCATATACATGTATTTATAATATTACATCACATTTAGAGGTTATAAATGAAATGCACCGTTCATGGAGACGGTAAGCCGTACGTACGCATGAATGCAACTTCCATTTCTATTTCGTATTTCTGGAATGGAATCATAATTATATAGGAGTATATTGTAATTATAGTATAATAACATATATAATATCATAGTTCCATCCTTTGTATGTCCCACATATGGTATTTAACGAAACAAATCACTTTAAGGGGGCGGTAGTCCGCACTTCCTAAAATGAAGATATCGTGTTTACCCATAATGGAAACCATAAAGGTATGCCCAAAATGAAAAAAAACAGCAGCTTAAGGAAAACATAAACATATTATATATCATATATAAAAATAGTGACATCATAATGGCCACCTTTGAAGGTGTTAAATGAGTGTTGAACAATCATCGTTTCGGGAGGCAGAATTTCGCCATCCACGGAAACCGTATGTTCTTTAACCATTTGATGTAGTTGTGTGAGAGTGTAGCCCAAATAAATATTATAACAACATCATAGTATATTTAATATACTGGTGTTGTTACAAAATTAGTAAATAAAAAGAGTTTAGGGGGTTGGAGAAGCAAAATAAAACAGATGAACATGAGAGAATAAATTACCTTTAAAAGTGTAACTCCTTTTGATTTGAGCCTAAAGGATTCCTTTGAAAGGATTATGCCAAAAGGGAATCCTCTAGGATGAGGAGAGGGAAGTGGAGAGAGTAAATTTTAAGGGTTTGGCCGAGCCAAAGGCTTGAGTAGTGTGTGAAATGAGGTAGAGGTGGGGGCTTTTATAAGAGGAGTGGAGGGGCACTTTTGGAGAGTAAAGAAATATTACTTTATTTGAAAATGTTTTTCGGTTTTAAAAGGTCCCACATTGATATATTTCGTGGATAAGGTGATAAGGGTTTGAAATACACACATCCAATTGGTTTTGGCCATGTGTAGTTCATAGATTTTACATTATCTTTCCATTTTATTTAAATCGTCAAATAATGATGTCATCGCTGCATCATTATTATGTCATAAATAATTTAATTTAATTAATGTCTAAAAATCATAAAAAAATACTTTGATGTAGGAAATCTTTTTAGCTTTCAAATTAATATTTATAATCAAATATATGATCTTTATAACCCCATGTAAAAATTGTTTTCGTAAAACATATTATGTTTGTGTCATTTTTACCTTTACATTAAATAAAAAGTTATTTATGTCATTTCCCAACCAAAATGTCCCCATGGGGTCCCCAAGTTGACCCATGGATTTTCTGGGTCGTCCATGACACAACAAATAAGGTTGGGACATGTGTCTAGGTCATTTCGTATTATTAAAGCCTTATTTATACCTTAAACTACACTAATTACCACTAATCGCGATTAAAAACTTAAATAAGTTACTATTCACCAAAAAATTATTTTAATATCATTGAACCAAATTTTACTTCTTAATGACAACTATGTATGTCGGATTTTCAAAATTCAATACACATTAGTGGTAAACTTTTATTTAACTGAAAAATCAGTTTTCTTGATTACCACTTAGTGGTTTCACTATTCATCAAAAATTGAAATTTTTCAGAAAATTACCAAAAAATCACCCTAAGCTATATTTGATATTCTGAATTCAAAAATGAAGTCTATTTTACAAAATTCAAATCATTTAAGTCACATTAATTAATTTAATAATTAATTCCCGCTGCCAGAGCAAAAAGCGTGTTTTTACAAAACAATAAGTATCAAAAGATTGACACCAGTTTAAGTCTAATTTCAAAGTGAAATTGATTCCAATGACCACCATTGGATAAAATGGTAAAAATATATTATAATTTCACTTCAAAACCAAATCAAAAAATAATCTAATCATATAAATAAATTATATTAAAAAGTAGTTTTGATGTAAAATGCAGTATTTTTCACTATTCATTAAAAAAATGAACATTGTCAGAAAAATACCAAAAATTCACACAAGGTAAATTTTGATGTCCCAATCATAAAAAATAAGTTTATTTTGAAAAACATAGTTTATAAAATTGTCAAAAGATAGATTCAAAAAATGGTTTCCCATCAAAAAGGCAGTAAAACAATCTTTTAAGAATATTAGTGTATTCCATGCATAAGATTGTATTTATTTTCACTTTAAGACTCTATAACACTATCTTAATCCTTAATAGACATAGATAAAAATATCTATTATTCATTACTTACTTGGGATGTTACATATTTAATCCTAGAAAGTCCTTCATAAGGGAAAAACTAATGTTCAATGCCTATATGATGAAAATACCATGGATGATGGATTCAGTCAACTATCAATGGATAGTGAAGAGGAAATTTATTCTAAACTACTTCACATCCCAAAGAGGAATATGGGGGAAAAGGGAAACCGAACTCAAGGGGAAGTATTATGACTTAGGGGAATAAATTTATAGAGAATAAGTAATATTATAACTTTTTTAAACTAATAAAAACAAGTTATTTCAAAAAGTGTGAGTCTAACAATGAACATGAATACACAACCATTGTGCATGACCAGTTTCATAAGAATTGTATTACGTATAATGGTGAAAATCAAATAGAATATTTTTGTGTTATTGAGGAATAATAGAAGATTAGTGATAAGATTAAACTTCTATTATTGGAATCAGGGACCACTGTGAAGTGAATGTCAAGAAATATGGAAGTACAAAAAGAAAAAATATTTCATATCATTCTTATGATCTAAATAAGTGTTACTAAAAGGATAATTCTAGATCAAATCATCACTAGAGGATATTACTAGAATTTTTGAGAGATTGATTTGTTTTTATCTTATTTTTGAACAAATGGTGTGGATTAACTAAAAATAAAACACTTCAGTATGAGGATTCAATGAAAGGAAGATAAATTTGAAGGAATATATCTAGACATGGAATAGTATGGTCAATAATTTTAAAGATCTTATCATGGATTTTCTAGACACAAATGTAAGTTCACATAAATTGGGGTTTTATAGGGTTCTCTATCCCACTAATATTAGTATGTATTTAATTATTTTTTGAAATCAATGAATTTATATCTACATTTAGATTTGTTCATGTGATTATTTCAAATTTTCTAAAAAAATCATTTTCAAATAAAAAATTTATTTTTTTGGTATGTTAGACATGGTTTGATTGATGACGAATTATTTTATTCTTCTTATTAGATTCTTGGTTTATGCCCTAAAGGCAACCTCATTTCTATAAAATTGTTTTCCCATTAATTAAAAAAATATATGAGATATAGAGTGGAAAAAATTACATTATGTTAGATATACTTATTTGGGGATGTGAATAACTCGTATGAAATTTTTATTTTGATAATATTTACTCAAAATCTAATAAATTATTATTTTTTGATTATCATAAGGAAACTGTGGGATATTATTTAAACAATACAAATAATTTTTTTTTCTGGCCTAATTTAGTGTTTTTATTGTAAATTTACCAATAATTAAATGAATAAATTAGAGGATATTCAAACATAGTTATATTAAAGGCTATAAAATCAAAAGTGTTCCTACATAGATGGTTGATCCATTCCATCTAAGATATACAGAAGGAAAAACTCAAATTAAATATGAACCTATAAGTAATAGTAGGTTCACCATGAAATATTGAGATATTTATTTCTCATAAAAAATTAAATTTTTTTATTTTTTAAAGAGATAATCCAACTACCAATGTGGAGACCAGAATGTGTTATAATTTTGATAAATATATAAAAGGCATCAAATATGAGGAAAACTCCATACACACTAACCAATTTTGGAACATTGTAAATGAACATGAAGGGTTCAGATCCATAGGGTGAAATTTGGTTTTATAGAAGAAAATTGACCTTGATAGTATATAGTTTTCCATTAAAGCACCCATGTTTATAAAGGGTTACAAAATAAACACTTCAATGACTATGAATAAAAATTTTCACCCATAGAAATGATAAGGTCCAATCCATTACATCTCACCAGATAAGATTTATTCAATTTTAATACATACATAAAATATATATCAAATCCACTTTAATTAATGAGATTATAGGGAAAAATATATATTGGATATATTATAAAGGATTTGAAGTTCCAAATATTAATTCTAATGTATGAAGGATGAAGTGATCAATTTAATGATTAAATAAATATTCCCATAGTTAGGATATCAGTTTGATAATGTAATCAATGTTTTTGTTTTAATCTATAATATTGATTTTTCACATATAAAAATTGATATTCATGTAATTATAGTATTGTTTTTGATATTCTATGTGTATTAAACACTACTTATCAAAAATGATATCCTAACTCTACACTCGGTGATGATGTTTTAGGTAAATGATTATCGATGATGGAAATGGGTGAATTTTTCTACATATTTGGTATGTAAATATATAGACATACATCTAAGAGGTTTATTTAACTTATTCGTGACAATTTAATTTGTAGATTCATAAAGAAATTCATTATTTAGAGCACCAAAATAAGATATTTAATAGTAATTCATGGATGAAATCTTTGGAAGATTCACAACCCTCTTATGGAGTTGAAAGTATAAAGAGAATTCATTATACATATTCAATAGTTTCTACCATGTATTCCATATTGTGTAAAAAAGGGTATTTAATATGAACATACAATTATATTTAAAAACAAATTAAATCAATATGAGAGTCATCATATTGTTGTGGAGAAATATTCTTAAGTACATGAGAATGAATATGGATATATTCTTGACATCTGAAGGACAATAAAAGATCTTCAAAAATGGTTACACATAAGCATGTTTTTAATAAAATAGATATTATATTGAATCTGAATTCATTTTTATGTTCATTCCAAAATCGAGGATCAGTTAATTGGATATATTCCAAAAAATCAACCATATTGTACTTCATTATAGAGGAATAATAAATCACTATGTATGATTCTACAAATGATTAATTTTGGATAAATAATAGCATCTATGAACTAGAGGAGGTTCCCTGCATCGAGGGAGAAATAGAAAATTAATGTAACAATAATGATGCTCTAATTTTGGTAATGGAACATATTTTTAAATAAAGGACTCAAAACATTCTTCTCAAATATCCTCTAATACGAGAGATCATTATGTGGGAGTATTTTAGGATGTGTTGGGTAGATACGTTTGATAATGTATCATATAAATTAATTAGAATATTGGAATAGTATAAGCATGAGGGTCATATAGAGTTTCTTTGTATATAATACATACAAGATAGATGAAATGGTTTCACAATGTATCATGTTATTATAATACTGGAAATCTCTATTTATCATTCATTCACGTGTGTTGAAATTCATATTACATGAATGGGGGAATCATTATATCCCCACAATGAATGACATTGAGTTGTCCATAATCAATTTTCATCATTGAGTAGTGTGGGTTATCACTATATTTAAATATTAGCATGACTATTAGAATCGTGAGATTAATGTTTTCATATAATATTTTTACTGACATACCATGTAGATCAATTGGAATATTATACCGTAATATATATACATAGGGGTGTATTCCTATTATAAAATATAATTATTGGAGGTTAGGAAGAAACATAGAAATTGATCCTTTATACTTTCAAATATTTCATACCAAAGTCATCGAGAAATAGTTAATCAAGGGGTGGTTTGGTATGTTTTTAATCCTATCATTTGTTGGAGTAAAATTATGATGGGTCATTTCCACTCATATGATGAGTAAACAAATATATACCTTGATTGATATAGAATGAAAAATTTAGATAGTATATTAGTTGAGGAATATGAGATGTGTTTAACTACATGAATGATGAAGTTGTGATGTACTCATATGTTATATGAATAGTGTGTGATGTAGTCATCATTGAGGATGATCTTTTTCAAATAATCAAGAAAGGATAGAGTGTCCTATTATAGACTGAAATTGTTCCCGGTCTCATATACCGTTTATTTTAGAGAAAAATATTATGCATGTGTATATATTTTTTATATGGTACATCTTATAGAGGACAAATTTGTATAATGATATTAGTATATTTGATTGATATGAAACTAGGCCCCTTTTCAGTTGTAGTATCAATTATTCTTTGTTATATTCCAGTCAATACAAACAACAATTAAATATCAATTTCATAATTGTAATAATTTAAACTAATTCTCATAGTGACACACTGTTTTTCCATTGGATAAGGAATATTTTTTGGGCAAAGGTTTTGTTTGACAATTAATATATTTTGATAGACCATATAAAAAAATGAGTTCTAGATGGATTTATAAATACTTGAGAAGGTTTTCATAAAAATTATACAAGTTTATTACATATTATAGAATATATGATGTTCACTAAAATTGTACACCTATAATTCTAATATAATTAGGATACATTGTTTCTAAATTTTAATTAAGTAGGGGATTGAGCTCATGTTGGTGCTAACGTAGCCTGTTTTATATGTGATGCAACCCAAGACTATTTCACCCAATGTAATGTGTTCCATTATATGTAACTTACACTACACGTACTTCATGGTTATTGGTTATAATTCATTATGTATAAATTAAAAATGGTCTTACATTAGTATTAAATAATTTCAATGAGTGAAAATAAAATGGTAAGTAACAGAATCCTTGGGATGGAACCTGATATAACATATAAATATGATGCTCTTCATAAACAGAAGAGCTCAAAGATATCTATGTAAATGGGATATAATCAATTTTTTGGTTTTTTTGAAGCATTTGATATTAGATAAACCATTGTATTTCCATGATCATCATTTACCACTATGGTGGATGTTATATAATCCCATTGATGATGAAGGTCATCGAGAAGTGTTTTAGGATCCAATGTTCACTATAATCCCTTCAGAGATAGGAATCATTTTTTCAAGCTTTGTTCATCACCATTAAGATTACTCCATCAAGATGGAGGATCGCATAAGTAACATAAATGTACATTATTCTTTTAAGATATCATAAAATTTGATTCTTGATGATATAATGACCTATTTTGGGGGATTTTCAACTTCTAATTGTCATGGTATGATCCCATAAAACCCATAATTAACATGAATGATATATCACCTTTATAAATCATATCTAGTGTGAATGGTATATAGCAAATAATTTGATAAAACCATCTCTCATTAATGGTTCATTACAAATATATAATAAACCATATATGAACATGTTATCAATATATTAAATTAATATTTATTTGAAGTGTTTATCAGTATACACATAATCCATAAGCATAGTGAACATGTCATCATTTCATCCATTTAAATGAGTTAATGTGAAATCATTATAGGCATAATGATATTAGTTTTATCTAATGAGGTAAGTAAATAGGTTATTTGTTATGCATGTCTTCATTTGCAAATATAAATAACATGCCCCAGGAATTATAACTTTCCCATGATTTTTTGACCATTGATCTTTCATCTGTGGGCCCTTCCTCCACGGTGATTCAAAATTATCTGGTGGCCAATAGTGTGAGGGGATCTCCTCCCCAAGCGTTCTTCCTTCATAGTGGCCCTTCTTCCCCTAGACCTGGGATGACCCCTGGGCTCTCATTCAAAGTCGTCTTTCATCGGGATCCCTCTTCCTTTGTATCGAACATGGGTATTTTATGAGGGTTCCCCAAGAGCCCTCATCCTTTGTGGCAAGTGAATCCCCAATTATATCTATCTTAGGACCTAGTTTATCATGTGCCCACAGGGTTCTTCTCCAGGGGTATCATCTAAGGACATGAACTTGTAGTGTGTCAAAAAGATCATTAGGAGCACAATCCCATAGGATGGGAAACGATCCCCAATAGTAAATAAGATCTAAATGTGATTGAATTCAATATCTCCATGGTGGTCTAATCATCCACGAGTTTTCATGGATTGGATTTGGAGGTCATAAATAAATATATTGACAGGATAAAGGTGATCATGGATGATGAATGGGATGAGTCTTTATTTTGGGTGACATCATCACCAGAATTTTTCACTCATGCATTAAAGAAAAGAGGCGGGTAATGAGACCCTAGATTCGTATGGAGGGAAGATAATTTTAGAATTATAGGGATGTGGATTGGGCTATGGAGGATAATCCCCTCAGGTCCTTACTGGTGGAACCAAATTATTGTCTACCAGAAGGATATCTGAGGGGCTCAGTAGTGAGATTTGTTGTTATTCCTAGAAGGGTGTCTGAGGAAGATAATGAAAGAATAACAGTTGTCATTGTTGAACAAGTGGTCCACAATGAAATCTAGTCCCTCATCCTAGAAAGTGTCTTTGGACCAATTGGTTTCTGTATCTCTTTCTACATGATCTCAAGAGACATGGTGAAGAGGTATGTGGTTTACGCTGCACATGACATCTTCATTGGTAGAAACCTCATGTGTTTTATATGTTCTATGAAGATAGTTACAATGCCAAAGGATAACGATGAAAAATTCCTAAATCTGAACCCCCCCATCAGTATGTGTATTTTACCCTATAAGGTGTTGGAATGAATCATCAACAAGAGAGTTGTGACATATATCACTGAATGGATTCATGAGGAACAACATGGGTTCATAAAATGTCGTACTATTCAATGGGAAATAGGTTTGGCTAAAGAGGTTATTAGTGAGAAAAATTAAAAGACATATGGGGGTAACATAGTCATAAAGGTAGACATGAAAATGGATTATGATAGGATCAAATGAAGTTTCATTTTAATAGACCTTTCATTTATGGGGTAATCTCAATAGTTGATTGATCTATTATTTCATTGTTTTACCTCTTGTCAGTTATCTATATCCATCATGGGAAAACATTTTAACTTATTCAAGGAAGTTGGGGGTTTGATACAAGGTGATGCACACTCCCTGTCCTTATTTTTTATTTCAGAGGATGTGTTGACCTGGAACATCAATTTGTACATAATCACTTGAAGGGTCCTCATGTATCGCTGTAGGAACATGGAAAGAGGTATCTCCCACCAAATTTTTTTTGAAGACGCCATAACTTCTATCAATGGAAGTAGATGAGAAGTTACATGGATCAATGGTGTCTTGGAGTATTATTGTACATAGAGTGGGATAGTAGTTAATAGGTAGAAGAGTTCCTTCTTCACAGCTAAAAAATGATCAGATAGGAGGGTCAACACTATGAGGAATAGACTGGTCCTGAATATAAGGGTATTCTTAATGGAATACATTGGTGCCCTAGTGTCCCCTAGGAAACTTAATATTCATCATTTGGATAAGCTAAATTACCAGATCATGTGATGAATCCTGAATTGGAAAAACTTGATCTTATCCATCGGGGGGAAATTACTCTTATCAAAAGTGTGCATTAATCTATACCAATTAATTTATTCTCTACCCTAATTTTACTAAAAATTGTGATCTTCAAAAGAGAGAATATGATCGTCTCTTTATTGAGGGATAACCAAATGGGACAGAAACACCAATGGACATCGTGGAAGGGGTACGCTAACCCCTAGAAAAGGGGGTATTAACATTAGGTGTGTATTTTGGACTTTGAATTGGATTCATGATAAAATATAATTGGAGGTAATAGAGGTGAAATCATTATTGGGTAAAAATACGCATCTCAAATATTGGAGTTCATCAAGGAAAAATGAAATACCCTCACCCATCGAACAAATGGTATTACCTTAGACTTTCTATCTTCAGCAATTTATATGTTGGATCGTCGGTAAGGGGGAGATAAGGTACTGCCATCAAAACTTGGTAGGAATGATCATCAACATACAAAGCTACCCCACTCCGGATATATCTTTTATAGTGGCAAGGGATCACCCCAGATTCATTAACTGTAACATTTATGATAACTGACGGCACATTTTTGATATTATATTGCCTAACCGTGTCCATGAAAAATGTGTCTTCACGGGTTCCTCCTCAGTTTTATTCTGAGCTATACACTTCCTTAGAATAATGGTCAATAGAAACAATCAGAATGTGTGGGGGGAGAAAATTTTGTTCAAGGATATTGCATCAAAGTACAATTTCTTAGAGCGACTAGTAAATAATATGGTGATGCTAACTGAGGATAAAATACAACACATGGGAGTAAGAGTGGCCTCCAAGTTCAAATGATTTAGGGATCCAAAAATTTAATCAACGGCCATCTATTTTCATAGAGCAACTAGGTGATGGAAGTGTAGAGTGCTCTTGGGGTTTCACAAGGGTGACCAGATGGGAGTATATGTTCATGGACTTCCTCTAATGATGGTATTATGGTGATGACAATCAAGGGTCAGAAAAAATGTCTAGGTCCACTATTCTCGCTATAGGGTGTTGGAGTAACTAGTCTTCATTGAACGAAGTGTGTCATAAGATATTTAACCATACATGTACATGTATTATTTTAACACCAAGAATCTCCAACTATACCTAGTATGGAAGTGAAACAATTGTGAGGCCTCTCCCTCCATCAAACATTTCTTGGATTCTACCCCCAGCAAATCAGAGGCTTGGTGCAGGGGCGATGGGTCCGGTGGCACCCCCCACCATCATGGACTGAAGATAAAAATTGATGTCTCATGCCTATTAGGTAGTATGGGATGGGGGAGTGGGGGGTTTTCAAGTCAATTTGGGGTTCTTTTGTTATGGATTTTTCTAATTTCATCGGAGGAGGTGATTAAATTCAAGCTAAATATCAGACAATGCTTCCAGGTATATGGTTATTCAAGGAGAGAGATATAAGCATTAGTGTTGTTGAGAGTGATTCTCTGGTACTTAATAATGTGCTACTTGGAAAAGGATCCATCACATGGTCCATCATGTACACTATAAGAATATGAAAGGGGGTGGTTGATAGTAACGTAGAGGTTCATCACACATGGCATGAAGGGAATGTAGTTACTGACATCTTCACATAAAATGTGGATCCAAATCAGAAGATCTCATATTTTACTCCCCTCGGGTCCTTCCCTCTTATGGGGACAAAATTTGTCAGCGCAAATTATATTAGAATATTCTATTATAGACCGCCATGATACATAATTACTTGTAGTTACCCCAGGTTTTGGTTAGATTATAAAATAATAAAATTGTTGGTGGTTATTTATTATTCATTTCTTTCAACAATTCAAAAAAAACCCACTTGGATATCAATGCCAATTATATTATATTCCTAGGAATGAAAAGTCAGGATCATCCCACCATTGGTATGGATTTTTATACCAAACTACACCCATAAATTATGAGTTTCCTTAAAAGAGGTCACATTTGATATCAATGACACTTAAGGAGGGAAACAAATCTTAATCTATGCTAAAACATGATTTTTGATTAGCAAAATGTTCTCAAGGATATCTGTCATGTCCCCTTAAATATTATTACATACATGGAAACACCGTAGAAGTTAAAATTCACATGAATCATAACACTTTCCCTGGGAAATGTTACCATCTATGATTATGAATTTAAATAAAGGGTCCAATAATTTATATTACAGTCTAGGTAGTTCATACTCATCCCTCAAAGGACAAGGAACCTGGGTACAGTTTTTTTCCTAGGTAATTATCACACCCCAACCAATTCCCATTTATAATACGGAGAATAACATCCATATAAAATGTTGTAGATTTCAAATTTCGTTTTACTTATAATCATAAAACCATTCACGTTATGCATCATTTAATGTATCACCTACAGTTAAAGGAAATAAAAAAACCAAGAATAATCCAAAAAAATTGTACATGAGATATAGAATTCTACAGTTATGATAGAAAACAATAATAAATGGAGTAGGATACTTCCTTGCCTATGAAGATCCATCGACATAAATGGTTCTTTAAATAATTGAAAAAAATAGAAGAAATCACACATGGGGGAGGAATCCTAAAGGATGATAGGGGTGATATGTTTATCTTATATGACAAAAAAGTGGAAATATCTATGAATAAGTTTATTCATTTTAATAAATTTTACTAGATTTATAAAAAAAAACATTGAATTCCTTTGTTATGTGGCCACATTGGTTATATACAAATTCCATCACCCAGTGTAATATTGTAGCATAATTTCATAGCATATGCCACAATTCCCTCACACAAACCATTATCCAAAAAACATATAGAACCATTTAGATCTTGAAAATGGTTTTGAAAAAGAATACTTATATTATGGAATGGACATCCACCAACTCAAAAAGTTCAATATTATATAAAAACATTAATTCCACAATTCATCTAATTTCAATAAATGGTTTGACCTACTATACAATTTAAAAATACACCAAAGATAACTCCTCATGTATTAACCTTAGCCTCAAAATATTCCTCTTGATGACTAAAACAATGAAAATAGGTATATTTTGGGAAAGAGATAAATAAATACTTACCTCAAAATATGTGGTGAGGTACACATGTAGTAAACGAAACTAAATACCTTCACACAATACCCAATCAGATCCATCACAAGGCTTTGGGAATTTTACCAATCTCCATAGGATGGAAATATATACAAAGGGTATAAATATTTATATTTGGATATGATTTAATTATAATTTACATTAATAAAATACACACTTGGATTTCTTCTAAAAATCCATCCTGAAGAATCCATAATATTGAATTTATTTAAAACTAAATAAATAACAAATTTAAAAAACTGAATGAATCATTTCATAAAAAAATCTAAATATATATCCAAAAAATATACATTAGAAAAAACAGCCAATCAAAACATAAATAAATGATTTTTTAATATTTGAATCAAATTTTGTTAATAATCTAAAAACAAATTTGAATGGATGAAAAAGATATTACGATAAAAATCATCGGAAAATTACCAAAATAAACATAGTCCCCCAAAATATCCACCATTTCCATATATCCCTCAATCCCATATTGAATATTGACTACATAGAAACACTAAATGGTTTAACTGACAACTATTCAATAGGGAGGATTTCATGTAATCACATGCATTAGGATAATCACGACCACATTCAGAGTAATTTATGCATATAGGGTCTTATAAAAATCATAGTAAGAGAAAAATAGGATTACACACCATTCCATTTATTAAAAAACCATTGATGGAGACATTAAAATAAACATTAAAACTCCATTTTTATTTTCTATATTTTTTAGTGAAAAAAATAACATTCATATCCATGTTTTTTTGAAAACGAATATGAAATATTGAAATTATTTTAGTGTATGTTGAATAATAATAATAATTAAATAATAAATATATTTATTGTTTTTTCAAGATAATAGATGTAGGATACCTATTTTTTATTTTTATTTTGAAATATTTACATTTTCTGGAAAAAAAATCGTGGGTAAGGGAATGAGAGAGTAGCATCATAAAAATATCATCAATTTTCAAATTTAAAATAAAATTTGTATAAAACATCAAAATAATGGACAATAATTATCAAAAAATATCATGATTTAAAAAACAAAAATAATTAAACAAACATTATATGAATATAAAATTTTCAATTCTATGTCATCATCATCATGGTATAACAACATATGATCGTAGTTATATTCTATGACTTACCTAGTGTGGAACCATCTACTGGTCTATGATGATGTCCTTCTTTACCACATTACACTTTGTCTATCAGGCATTATTAAAAAACAGGAACCTAAATGGGTAATGATCTTAATTAAGAGATTTTATCATGAGTGTAACCATTTAAAATATAAGACTCATCACTTGAATACCCACTTGTTGAACCATGTATCCCATGAGGATTTCTATACAAAAATATTCTAAATAATTATCATAAGAATGTACCACAATTTATCATCAAAGGATTCATGAAATTTTTTTAATGAACCATGATCTACCTAACCTAAAGACAGTATAAGAAACAACCCCTTTCTCAACCATCATATCATTAAAACACTGAACAATTCTGAATCTATATTAATAAAAATTATTTGTATCAATCAAGGGATTATGAATCCTCAAAAAAACATTGATTCAAACCAAACATGTATTTATATTCAAGAATAAAATTCAAAGCGATGAAATTAAAAAATGTCAATTAATCATTTAAAAATGTATCAGTGGTTTTTTACATATACTATGATAAAAATCCATATATATGGCCTCAAGAATTTTGTGTGGTAGAAATAATTTTGGAATGTGAAAATAATAATTATTAATGAAACCCCCTTTATGAAAAAATAAAACATGTGGTGTGCTAGAAACATTTAAAAATTGTAAAATATATATTTTACATGAAAACCATTTATTTCATATGAAAATCATTGAGAAACAAGAAAATGACTTTCATAAATACATTATTGATATAAAATTTGAAATTTACATCAATATAAAATATGTTACAAACATAAGATCATATGATTATTGATTAAATTAATAGAGGGGTATAGATAGACATACCATGGACAAAAGGATTCAATATGATTTGTTTAAAAAAAAGACACATGGGAATGAATAACGATCAAAATAACCTAAAAATCAAAAACCCTAATTTTTTGACATGTTAACTCAAGAACATGGTCTCCAAGGCCTATTGGGTTTATATAAACATAAATTTATGCGAGAAATGAGTGAATATGAATGAGGATGAATAGTAGAGTATCTAACACTCACTTCAAAAGAGTACTGATCAGTAATAATTAATTGAATCATCATGTAATAGAGGGAGGAAGGTGGTGTTTGACTGAACATCACCATTGGATAACCCCTGAAGACATTAAATCCTAATTAAAGATTAATCTAGTGAATATTTCCTAAAAATAATAAAATAAATTTTTAGGATAACTCATGGCTTTATTTCATTATCAATATAACCACGCATGACACCATGCAGCAGTCATGGAAATTTTTCTCACCCTTAGTATGACATGATCGTATAGTCTCAAAGACAATGTATCTTGGTAAATTTTTTTAAAATTCTAATCCCTAAAACCATTAAATTCAAGGAAATAAATGATATAAAAAATATTTTCATTCCACTAACATATTGGGTGTCACGATTCACTGTAACATTCCACTTCCTACCCCTATAAAACCAATAGAATTCATTGAAGTAGAAGTATATAAGACCATTCCAATTCTTGAGAGTTTATCCTAAAAAACAAATATATGATTATTATTCCATAATATTGTAAAAAAATACTCAAATTCCAAATCTAACTGGCTAATAATATATGTGGGATCAAAATGAAACATTATTAACCAGTAATATTGGGAAATGTTCTATTCAAAATCCACCAAAATGTAAGTCATTTATAGAGTAGAATATACTAATATTTCATAAAACAAGATATCATTGTATATTTCAATCTTTTAAGTACTATGTTAAAATATTATTCTAGAAAAATTAATAAAAAGAACCAAAAAATTGGGTGACGTTGATCCACGAATGATATTTTTTTTCTTATAATCCGTACACATATCTTCATGATCAACATGATTATATAAATTATCTCCATCATTATACATAATTATAAATATGGATCATTGCCCACTTTTGTACAACATGATTGCAATTAATATATCTAACACTAATGAGATTCAATGGATTCACTATAAATAATACTAGATAATAATTTTAATTAGATAATTCAATCAACAGTACATGGTATTGTGATAATCATTCAAATATATGAATATAAAAATGGTTCCTTATTTTAGTATTTCAAATTGTTTTCTCCATATAGTCTATGAATCCCAAAATTTTAATACACATTATTTGTTGATTTATTATATAAATATACAATTAATACATCCCAAAAAATATTATGATATATAGACCCATATATTTCCTTGTAAGCCTTTCAAATATATCAAGTAATATTTTTGATGCATGGTGTGGAGACCGAACAAAATTATGAGGCCGAGTATGCTCGGTATTAATTATATAAAAATATTAAATATAATTTATGATAGACACACATAGTATTTCATGAAATTTGGGATCTCACATAAATAGAGACTCAGATTGGGAATCTGAGACCATGGTTAAATAAACAACATGAGATTTACCCTAGGCATGACTTAGAGTTGTTTGGAGTGGGACATTCAGATAAAACAAACTTTTGCAGGTGCACATAATTAAAATAGATATATAATATTTTTTATTAAATTTAAAAAATTTATCCTACCCTATAATTATACTATTTTTGAAAATCTACAGGGTTAACCATGTAACCCTGGGACCATTGAGTGGTGGATCCACTGTTATTTGTTAGATAGATTGTTCTTCACCAATGGTCAGTCCGAATCATGGTAGGAATATTCATTTATGGATTTCCTTTCATTTGAAAAAATGATTGATCATTATCAATAACTTCCCTTTTATCTAATTTAATTGTGAAATTACATGCACCTACACATAGGATTAAAATTGTCTATTCGATTTTATCTCACCTCAATCATCTCTAATTTAATTAGTTAGCCAGGAACTATTGGTTAACGATTGTTGTACCATTTTTTAAATGCTTCATCTATCCACCGTTATTTTTGATCTTTACTATTTTACCATGTCATCTTGACTCATCTATTTCTTGGGCATAATCGAGCCGCCACACCAAGCTGCCACGCCACCTCGTGCCGATAACCCTCACCACGCCACTGCCATGCCGAGCTGCTACATCACCACCGTGTTGAGCTGCTGCCATGCCAAGCCGTCGCACCGTCGCCGTCCACTATGTTGAGCAGATGTGCCGCCGCCGTGCCGAGCATCCGCACTGCCCCAAGACGAAGCCAATCACCATGTCACTGCCATCCGTCGAGCCACGCAACCGTCCGCCGAGTCACGCTACTGTCTATGGCATCCTGAGTTGTGCCTCTTCCGTGCTAAACTGCTGTCTGGGCCAAGCCGAGCTGCTGCCGCTGCCGTGCCCTCACCGCGGCCCTCGGAGCCAGCCGTTCCTCACACCTTGTGGCCTTGCGAGCCGCCCCGAGTCGAGCCAACCCATAGCCGAGCTGTACTACAGTAGAGACGTTTCACGGCCATGTCGTCCTCGCGGTGCCTCTCTCAGGCCGAGCCACCTTCGTAGCCCCTCGCGGTCGTCGGGCCAAACCCAGTGGGCCAGGCCACCTTGCTGGTCATGCCAAACCCAATGCGATGGCCTGCCCAGTAGGCTGGGCTAGACCCAATGGGTCGGCCTGGGTCTACCCGAATTCAGTTAGCCTAGGCCGGGTCGGTCCGACCAGGTCGGACCGGACCTAGGGCCTCTACGTCCCATTTACATTCTATTGGGCATAACTTTGGCAATAGAAGTCCATTTAACGAACCATCAGCGGCACTAGAAATCTTAGAGCGAGACAGTCCCTTTGATTATACCCCATTGTGTTTTGGATTATTATGGAGAAAGGTCAGGTTGGATCATGAATGAATCCAACCGGTTCTCCGGGACTAAAATGCTAATAACTCACAGATCGGGCGTCCGATTGACGCGTCGTCAGTTACGTTGAGACCCCTATGATGTGACAGACATTTGAGACTCTTCTTTGTGGGACTTCATAGTAGTTGGATTATTTTACATGTTGTGTGGGAAGCAGTTTCCCCATGTGTGATTCTTACGGAACCCTACGACTGGATGAGACTTGATGACTGCTGACCATTTCGACCCGAAGTGACTTGATTGGCCCAGTGGGGAGTGCCTTTGTGAAATTTCAGACCCACGGTGGTGAGCGCCTTGGTGACTCATCAGACCCACAATACTCGACAGGAGGAGTACCTCAGAATGAAATGAGGGGGAGCACCTCTGTGTGACGCGCCAGACCGATGGTGGGGAGCGCCTCTGAATGATGCGACAGGCCCATGGTACTCGACAGGAGGAGTACCTCAGCAGTCCAAGGTTAGTGGATAGAGATTCTGTGTGATGCGGTAGGCCCACTGTACTTGATAGAGGAGAAGTTATCCAACCACCTAGGTGTTCATAATGTTACTTGTTACTACCCCTAGAATAAATCCTAGTGTGATTTGAGTCAGAACCTCTCTATTTTCCTCATGATTGAGATGGATTAAATGATAACTTAGGTAAATGTATGGGCATATACCCAAGTAAGGTTATATGTTGATTTCATAATTTTTGTTTTATCCTTGTCAGATTTTGTGAGACCTGGAGGGTCTTGTGGTCCCTACTAAGTATTGTTATACTCGCCCCTACATGGGCTATGCCCACATCATGTTGTGTTGGATGCAGAAGACAGACAACGATGACTGAGGCCGAGATCACCAGGACTGGATGGAACTAGGGGGTGGACCTTATGACAAGTCGGTACACAGAGGATATGGATGGATGAGGAGTGTTGAGAAGGCAATATGTACCTACCCTTCAGGTAGGAACCTCAATGGATTACCCAAAAACTGACTTGCCCTTCTTATCATTTGTATTTTATCATAGATCTACTTTTACTTTCTAGTTGGGCTTGTATTCTGTCCCCTTTTACATTCAACTCTCTTTTGTTATACAGTTTACATGTGGTTTCATCCAGTTGTGTGATTTCATGGATGTGTGTTTGTTGATTATAAAGGCAATGCCTTCCCATTTTTCGGGAATTATTCCTTTGGTTCTAGTCACCAACTCATATATTATAGAAGGCAGGATTGGGATAGTCATGACACGGGCCCCGAGGGATGGGTTGTGAAAAATTGGAATCAGATGATTCGGTTCTACCACAGAACTAGGACTATGATCTTTTCTGTGAAGTAATAGTGTTATGGGTAATGAGTGCGATTTTCAGTTCAGGGAGTCTAGTGTTGGTGCGGCGGCCGACGTATCCATACACCAGGATCTTGACTTCTGATTTCCGACTCAGTACACAAAAAAACTGATTGTGTGTGTGTTTTTAATGGTTTTATTTGTGATCTTTTTATTCATCTCACCAGGTATATCTTTTATCTCACCAGGTAAAACTTTTTGATCATGGATCACCTGTTTTTTTTCAGGATTCTACCACAAAGACACACACTTAGAGTTTCGAGAGTTATATGCACTGATAGCCCACCGACCGATGAGGCCTCTATGCAGGGCCCTTTTCTAATAGAGGCAACTACGGTACCACTCCCCATTGGGTCACCGATGCAACCAGTCCTAGGAGTATATGGTGCATGCCGCTTGAGTGCATTGCATGAGTTCCAATGCTAGAGGCCAACCAGGTTCAGGGGAGAGACGGAACCACATGTATATAAGGATTGTCTAGAGGCTGTAGTGAGAGTCTTATGACTGGTAGGGACAACAACTAATTTCAAGGTGATCCATTCCACTAGACTTCGATAGGAAGAATCATGTAGATGGTGGAGCTTGATGCTCTAGGTTCATGATGAGGTGATGCTTATCTGGGCAGACTTTGAGAGCCTGTTTCGGGCTGAGTTTTTTCTAGTGACTCTTCACGTCGTGCGCATACAGGAGCTTCTTCATCTACAGCAAGGCAGTATGACTGTGGATCAGTACTCAACGAAGTTCATTTACCTCTCATGCTACACCATTGATATGGTCCATGACATATTCTTCAAGGCCCGAACCTTCGATCAGGTACTCTGGGGGGAGATCAAGGCTTCAATGATCTCACTCAATATCCCGGTGTAGGATGGGTGTTAGAGAGAGCCCTCTTGGTGGAGAGTTTCATTGCAGAGAAGTCACCAGTGGCAAGACCCACTACCAGTCGACATGTAGCGGAGTTTTCTATATATGGCAGCACACAGACGTCATAGAGGTCCAAGAGTACTGCACCTATAGGTGGACAACCATATGACTTAGGATCGGTTGTGTAGGTCATCTGAAGTATTGCAAGTCACGCTAGGAGTGGGAGGTGTTACGCTTGCGGAGGGCATGGTCACATGGCTTGTGACTATCTAATACTCCATTCGGAGGATCACTAGATGGTCCAAGGACTGCCCATGCAGAGATAGAGGTTTGATTGAGGCGGTCCATAGAAAGAAGGCAGACATGGAAAAGGATCATTCTGTGCAGCTGGCGGTGGGCGATGATTTGAGATGTTACCACCACAACCACCAGAAGGTCCACCCCGACCACAAGGAGCAGGTGGATATGGGAGAGGTCAGCTCCAGGTAGCTGAGCCATATGACCACGGTGCTCCAGAGACAATACATGGTATGATCTGTGTCTAATCCAACAAAGTTGCAGTACTTATAGACATAGGTTACATCCATTCTTCCATTTCCACTACCCTCATTCAGAGCTCAGAGATTCTGACAGAGTTGTTGGCTCGATCCTTACAGATAGAGACTCCTTCGAGAGCAGATTCGATGATTGCGCACTGGTGTCGGCATTTCCAGCTAACTCTAAGAGGTGAGAGCCTCGGCTAGGATCTCCTAGTAGAGACGTCAAGGCCTTACGATGTCTTTTTTGGTATGGACTAGTTTTCTACAGTCCATTCACAAATTTACTGTATTGGGGGAAAATTGAGGTTTTTCCGCACAGATGGGACCTGATTTACCTTCACCGACGAGAAAGGAGCCTTTGTAATGCATGATGGATTTACCCGGAGGAGAGTGAAAGAAATCACCAATCACTTGGCTAGCCGTACCCTCAAAACAGTTGATGTGGAGAGTCCGAGCTACCATGTAGTAGTGGAATAGTACACATATGTCTTCCCTGATGATGTTCAAGGTATACCTCCTTGTATAGAGGTGGAATTTTACATGGGCTTTTACCCATGGATGACACCGTTATCTACACCAGCGTATCAGAGAGATCCTGCGGAGCTTCGTGAGCTGCAGGTACAGCTAGATGACTTGAAGAGAAAGGGATTCATCCAGCCTAGTGTTTCTCCTTGTGAAGCTCCAATTCTATTCTCCAAGAAGGCAGATGGGAGATTTAGGATTTGTGTTCAACATCGACGTGTAAACTAGGTGACCATGAAAAACAAGTACCCAGTCCCAAGGGTTAACAATCTCCTGGATCAGCTGCATGAGAGCTCGGTGGTTCTCAATGATAGACCTCAGATCAGGCTATTACCAGCACAGATTATGAGACGAGGATGTGCAGAAGAAGGCTTTACAATGTCATTACATCGAATAATAGTTCGTAGTTATGCCATTCGGCGTGACCAATTCTCTATCAGTGTTCATGGGACTCATGGACATGATATTTCATCCATACCATGATTGCATTATAGTATTCTTCATCAATTCCATTCTGATCTACTTGACTAGTGAGGAGGAGCTTTCCTATCATTTGCAGGTAGTACTAGACACATTCCGAGAGAACAAACATTATGGTAAGCTCTCAAAGATCCAATTCTAGATATGAGAGGTTCACTTTCTATGACAACGTCATATAGAAGGCTGGAGTTCCAGTGGATCTAGAAAAGAATGAGGTGGTACTTTCTTGGAAGCCACCCAGGAATTCGACGAGGTACGGAGAATCCTGGGTTTGGCTGGATACTACTAGAGATTTTTACCAGATTTCTGCGGAGTTGCAACACCACTATGAACTTTTACAAAGAAGGGTAAACCATGGTATGGTGAGAGAGATGCCAGAAGAGTTTTCATGACATGAGACAGATGCTGACTGGTGCCCCCATCTAGAGGCTTCCAGAGGAGGGCGTAGGGTACATTGTATAATGCGACACATCAGGGACGGATCTCAGATGTGTCCTCATGTACGAATGATTAGTGATCACATGTGGTTCTCAGAAACTGATATAGAATGAGTAGAACTACGTTACCCATGACCTGGAGTTAGCAGTATTGGTCTTTCCCTTGATGATGTGGCGGAACTATCTTATGGGTGAACATTTTATAGAATACTCTCATCACAAGAGTCTCAGGAATATCTTCTATCAGAATGACCAGAACCATAGACAATGACGTTAGCTTGAATTATACCATGACTATAACTTCAAGATTGTGTATTCTCTGGGTAAGGGGAACATTGATACAGATGCACTCAGTAGGAGATCTGGTATATAGCTGCTAGGTGAGGCGATGGAGGAGCTATCCACATTACAGATAACCATTGTGGATAGAGATGAATTAGCTTTTTGTCAGTCTCTTACCGTAACTCCCTGACTTCACCAACAAGTCGGGGATGCACATCATGGGGACACTAACCACGATAGACGACGTGCTCACATCTCCACAGGACAAACACCTGATGGATTCTCTGAAGGTGGGGAGCACGTCATCCTCTTCAGAGGACTTACCGTGGTTCTAGTGAAACATCAGGAGGAAGGGTTGATGGAGTTCCACATAACCCCTCTAGAGGTACATCCAGAAGATTCATGATGTACCAAGATCTCCAACGACAACACTGGTTTCCGAGAATGAATTAAGCAGTTATAGAGTTTTTTTCTCACTGCCTCACATGTCAGCAAGTGAAGGTGAAGCAATAGGTACTAGTAGTTTGGGTTCATCCTTTATAGGTCCAAGAATGGTAGTGGGATGGGATATACATGGAATTTGTGACAATAATTCCACATAAAATTAGGGGAAATGACTCGATTTGGGTGATCGTCGACCGACTCACCAAGTCAGCCCACTTCTCATCGATTAGAGAGCAGGGTTGAATAGAGGGATTGGGAACCCATTATGTGAAGTATTATGTCCATCTACAAGGATTACCTTCGATTATTTTCTCTGATTATGGTGACAATTTTACTTCTCGACTATTTAAGGGGTTGTATGAGGCTTTTGGGATGCAACATCTTTTGAGCACTGCCTTCAATACTCAGACGGATGGCCAGAATGATCGGACCATTCACACCCTAAAGGACAAGTTCGATGTTTGTGTCCTCTAATTCGGTCATAGTTGGGAGATCACTTTCCTTTGATGGAGTTTGTATACAACAATAGTTATCACTCCACCATTGGGATGGCACCTTTTGAGTCATTTTACGGGAGACCTTTCAGATCACATTTGTGCTAGACTGACCCAGGGGAGTCAGCACTCATGGGACCAGAGATGGTTCGGGCTACCACAGAGTAGGTGCAGATCATCTATGAGTAGATGGAGACTACACAGAGCAAGAATAAGTTGTATGCCAACAGGATACAGAGACCTCTGGAGTTCGAGGATAGTGACCAAATCTTTCTATGGGTCTCACCTCGATAGTGTTTCCGGAGATTTGGTCGAGGAGAATAGATATATCTGAGGTTAATCGGACCTCTAAAGGTCCTTAGTAGAGTTGGCGAGGTGGCTTACTACTTAGATCTTCCACCTTAGTTGTACCTGGTGCATGACGTCTTCCACGTATCCTAGCTAAGGAGATACATGCACGACCCTTCTCACATCTTCGACCATGGTGAGATGGACGTCGACGATGGGGTGACATTTAAAGAGGTAACAATAGATTTTTAGGATTGATAGGAGTGGGTCCTTTATGGATGTTGTATTCCTCTGGGGTGAATTTGCTGGCACCACAGGAATTTCCAAGAGAGCACATGGGAGTGGGAGGCTCATATGCGTGCTCAGTACCACCACTTTTTCCCGTAGTTTGAGTTGTAGCTTACAGGGACGTAAATCTTTGAAGTGGGGAGAATGTAAAGACCTAGAATTTCCATGTAATTGTTTTTAATAAATGATAATTTTATGAGTCTTTGAAAATTGACGGCACATGATTCTGAGGCCCAGAGTGCCCAGAATGAATTTCTGAACATTTTTTCAGGTAAGTTCAATAAATGTACGAGTGGGTTTTTATAAATATTGAACCGTTGCTCGGAATTGAAATCTGAGGGCACCGTTGAACTCGTAGCGTCGGTATTCCCTGAAGAATACTTTCACCTCGACGACAGTTGGTCGAGGGTGAAAGATAGTTTTTGGGTTTTTCATATAAGAAGAAAATAAAAATAAAAGTGTGTGACTTTTTATTTTTATTTGCAACAGCCATGTGGGTTTTGGGAGGTGGGGTCCACTAGAGCTAAACATCCTTGTAGAAGTTGAGAAGTGGGGACCACTAGACCATAACCTCCCACGAGAGGATAGGGTGGTGGAGACCACCCGAACCTAACAACCCATGAGAGGTAATGGTGGTTGGGACCACATGAGGCCTAAACCTCTTGAAAATACCTCATTATGGGGAAAACCATTCCACACCACTCATTAATGTGGAGAAGCCTCTTCACTTCCTCCACATTAATTGTACCAATGTAGATACCTTTAATATTCCAACCTAGTTAATTGATTGGGATAATTTGAATTTGGTCCAATGAACTAAATAGAGAACTTAATCTATTATACTTCGCATCTTTGGTAGAATTGGGATTAAGGAGCTATTAGGAGAAGGATCTTCAACTAAGAATGCATTCTTCCATGAAGGATGCTCCACCAACAAAGAGCGCTCCACCAATGAATAATGTTGACCCCCTTCAACCATCTTCATCGAGACTTCTTCCATTGTGGGACATCCTCTTCTATGGCGAATCGACAACCATTCTACATTCTTGCGCCAAATTCATCAAGCGAACAAGGTAGGGGTTTATTTCTATTTGATTATCACTTTCCATGTTCTCCCCTTATAGTTCTTTTGTGGAGTTGGGAATAGAGATTGACGTGGGTTGTGGGAAATTATCTTTTAAAATATCATCCAAACAGGTTCATGCTTCATTCTTCGTGTACCACTTGCTACCACTATAAACATGGAGGCTGCGGGCTAAACGAACTTGGGCCGACCCCTCCATCATTCTTCTTTGATGTGTTCATCAAAATTGAGGAAGGAGATGAAGGTGACGAAGGAAATGGTGCCACCACCCATGGCCTCCGTAACCTGCGCCACCCTACAGCACTGCACCCTCCCAGCTGAACCGGCCCCATTCCCAGCTGAGCCACCCACGGCCGGATCGAGCAGACATGCCACCCCAGGCCGAACCACCTCATCATGCTAGCGTAGTGCCCTGATGCTTCGCTACCCCAGGACGAACCCCCTCGCTGCATCGCCCCCCGTGTCGCACTATTTCCATCCACCATGCCGAGTCACCGCGTCACCCATATGTAGAGCCATCGCGCCACCACTACGCCGAGCCACTATGCTACCCCAGGCCAAACACCCTCTTCTCATTACCGCCATGCCATGTTGCCGCTGTCCACCATGCTGAGTTGTCATGCTGCCGTAGTCTGCCGAGCCGCGCCTCCGTCCATCGAGACGTGCCGCTGTCCAGGCCCACCTGAGTCTTGCTACCGCCATGTCGAACTGTTGTCTGGGCCAAGCCAAACTATCACTGCCAACGTACCCTTATTGCGGCCCACCATGCCTCTCAAGCCGCCCTCGTCGAGGCCTTGTGAGTCGCCCCGAGCCATGTCAACCTGTGGCCGATCCGTGATGTGGCCCAGCCGTTCTGCGGCTGAGCCTCCCTTGCGGTACCCCTCCGAGGCCGATCCAGTTCCTCTGGTTCATGTGTCAGATTCCCATCAAAACATTTCATATTTTTTCCATTGACAGTGAATGGGGTTTCTTATTGTTTATTATTTGTGTAAATGGGTAATAATTTATATACATGAATTGAAATGAAGGGTCTTTAGCCACAAGATTGTGTATTTCCAATCATTAACATCAATATGATATTATAGAGTATAAAATTATATCCGAGTTGCATGGTCTTTAGATGAATTTGTTTTTCATGTTCCACTCATGTTATTTCTTTGTAAATTATTGAATTCTCAAAATCCCTTATTATTATTACTTATAGATATTGTAACTATTGTTTCCCCTCTTTTCCAGAACTATCCATATTCCAATTTATATTATTTCCATCATAACATTCTTGGTGATCCATCTCCACCAATTGATTAAAAATTATTCCATAAGTCATCAGGTATGGGTTCATTACTATGGTTGTCTTGTATTCTATCTTGAATTCCCACAAGGTGTCTTAAAGCCTCTGGATCTAATCCTTCTAGCTGGGTTTAACCGTTTTCTCTGATATTCCTTAAATATCTTAGTGAGACACCTCATATTGTCCATTTATTTTCAGATGGAAGTGTATAGAATTATTGTGACATGCCCCATTATTTTTATCCATATCCTACATTAATGTTTTGGAAAAACTTGGTCCATTATCATTGATGAATGTTCATTAAACTGAAACCCCACAAATGATGTTTTACCTAAAAATATCACAAAGAAATTTTGAATCATCAGTCTTGGTAGTATTACCATTAAACCATTTAGATACAAAATCAATAGAAAGTAGAATATAATAATTCCAAGAATCCAAGGAAAAATAGTCCAATTAAATCAATTCCATATCGTTCAAATATTCCAAAATATTTATGTTTTTTATGAATCTCTTGTCTTATAAAATTATTTTAATAAAATTAATATTTCTCACATTACATACAATAATAATTATAATCCTTAAACAATTTTGGCCAATAAATTCCGTATTCCAAGACTATTCTAACCATTCATTGTTGTCAAAGTTATCCTCTTCAAGAAATTGTATGAAAAAAATTCCAAAATTAGATTCTATTTTACATAACATTAACAATCTTCCTATGACATGATCATTTCAATTTTTCAATATAAATTTATCTTCCCAAATATAGAACTGATATTATGCTTTGATTTTTTTATTTTGATGTGAGTTTTGTTGAGAAGGTACCAACGATGTAGTGAAATAGTTTATTATATTAGAATAAAAAGGTACTTCACCTCCTATTATAAAGAGTTTCTAACAAGGTATGTGGAAATTTAAAGGGATTGGTTCTATAAGTTCTATATCAGTGGTATTCAATTTACAATTTAGGTGTCCCTCTACTTGATTTCCAGCTGCCTTTTTGTCAACAATTTCCAAATTAAACCCTTGTAAGAGTATTATCCATTACACAGGAAATGGGTTAAAATCACCCATCATCATCATGTACATATGAACTTAATGATCAAAAAATAAAACCACTTTATTTATAATTAAAAATGATAGTAATTAATAAAATAGAAATACTACAATGAGAAAATCATTTTTAGTGGGTTTTTAATTGATCTTGGTGCTATTCAAGTTTCTTGAGTGATATTTAATGACATCTGGTGTTCCAAAAATTATTTGTAAGAGAGATTCTCTTAAGACAAGGTTTTATACATCATATAGAATGTTTAATGGGTTTTCCAATTTTGAGGGTTCCATTATCAGGAGGTAATAAACTTCGGTTTCATCTCATCATATGAATCCCTATAATTGTCATTAAAATCCATCTTTATTTGAAAGTAATCTTGAAGAGGATGATAAATCATTATAAATTCATAGAATAATCTTTTATAAAATATATCATGGCCCATAAAGTATCTAATATGTCTTCTAAAGGTGGTATAAGGCATAAAATTAAATACCTTAACCTTAAAACTAACCAGCTCAATTCATTTTTTCTAAATGATATGACTATGGATGATTCCTTTTTAAAACATAATGTGACACTTCTAAAATATAAAAACCATATTTTTCTCTCTTCATTTTTTCAAAACACTTTCTATATTCTCTATGAAAAGATCAAATGAATATCAAAACATAGTTTAATCATAATGAAATTCCTCCAGAAAGTCCTCAATGTTATCAAAGAAAATACAAACCGAAAACCAGTGAAATTTATCTAGGGAATTGAATATTCCAAAATGAATCTCCCTATAAGAAAATGTACTAAATGGATTGGTGATTTTATTTATTCTCTAAGTCTTCAGCGAAATCGGTACCAAATAATAACTTTAAAAACATCGAAAAGCCATAATATATCCTTCCCACTAAAAATTCTAAAATTTGTTTAACGAATTGTATCAAAAAGTTATATTTCATGTAACATGATTAGTATTTATATTATTCATGAATAAATTAAAATTTTTTTCACTCTCTTTGGAACTAATTCATTATTAAAATTTTCTAATATGGTTAATCCTATTTTCATAGGAACCCTATACATCGGGATAAAACATTACTAGTTAGAAATTGGGTAAATAATGATAGACACCAATAGTTTTTCAATTTATTTTTTTTAAATATCCCTGATTATGAAATTATATTTTCCATTGGGCTTCCCAATACATATGGAGTACCCCACTAGAAAAATTATATGGGAGAAGTTTTTTCCATTATAACAAGGGATGCCTCCAAGGATCCACCCTATGGATTGGATGTGTACTTTCAAAAGCTCAACTATAGTGTTATGTCGATCAATAAACAAGCTGGTATCTATTATAATTGTAAATATTTTCTCTCCATAATATATTCATATTATAAATCACATGGATTTAAATTTAATTCCATATATGGGTGTTTCTCTAGATATGAGATTTAATTGCAATTCTAATCGTCCAATGATTGAATTTCCTCAGTAATGGAATCATATTTGATTCCCCTAGTAATCATTAGATGAATTAAGCGATAATTTATTCCTAAAATTTAAATATAGAATTTATAGAAGTTTGAGTACCAACATAATACATGTTGTTCTCAATAGAACGGTGATACCCTAAGACTATGAATTCCCTAAGAATATCAGAATAATCAGTGAATGAAATTCCATACATTGGAAAATTTTCAAAGAGTAAATTATTTTATGAAGGACTTATTTTGGAGTGATGAACATTGATATAATCTTTTTTGTCTCCCAAATCCATGTTGAGGGTTCCTTCATGGAAATTTATGATCATTATGGACATTTCTAGGAATGGAATTCAGAAAATAATTAGGAAATTACCTTTTGGCTTAACATCATACATGGTGAGAACATAAATGTATTATGAAAAAACTAGTCTCCCAACTCCCACAATAACACATTAAAATACCCTATCTAAAAATATAGCGGATTTATGTGAATGTTGGATGAGAACACATATGGGATTTAGTTCATATATTTTAAAATATTTATTGACTATTTTTTAAATGAATGTAATGGAGGAACCAAAATAAAAAAATCATTATAAAAATTTTATGAACCAATTGTGAATGGAATATAAAATATATTTGGATATTCATATTTTTTGGGTAGGGGTTGTGTGATAATGTATGATACTCTACTCACTAGGATCAATCATTTATTCCTATCAAGCCACCTTCTCTTAGTGAAACTATCTTTAAGGAATTTATCATATATTGAGATTTTTTATGGATTCAATGTGAGTTATATTAAATTAATCCTTTTGAAATGCCACTTGGATATATACTTGAAGTTTCCCTTTCACTTTATTATTTGATATAGAAATCCACTGAATGGAATAAAAGGGGAATAAATTTTTTCACTGTCTATTTATTTTTTAGGGATGTTTTTTTCCTCTCATTTCAAAATAATTTTCTCGAATTCTTATTCTATATTTTCTTTTTAATTTAGTTGATTGAGTGGTTTCCTAGTGCCTGTTTAGAAGTTTGAGAATTACCTTTTTCTTGTTCATATTTAACTTCCTTGGGTTTATGTTATTAAATATCATTTCCATTCTATGTAAGGATCATACTAACATCATACTTCTGATTTTTAACTTTTTGAAATGGTAGCCATCCTTTTTTAGACCACATATCCACAATACTGTCAAATTTATTAGGAAAATCCCCAACTTTATTTTTTATCTCATTAATCTATACCACATATATTCCTTTAGCTATTTGTGTAGTATATGGTGATTGTGTAATAGTTTTTTTTGAAAAGGAGTTGGTTGATAAGCTTGTTGTTGTTATGGTTTCTTATACTATTTTTGGAATGGAGGATGGTTTTGATATTAATTTTGTAAAGTTTTTATAGACTTATTTTTTTACCCCCAAATACTTGATGGTATTTCCCTTCTTTAAATGGTTGATTTTATTGATTTTTTCTTTACTAGAATATAGATTCATATTTTTCCATAACCAATATCTCAGAACACTGATGGGTATAATGATGGGTCGATGGAAAACATTTATATACCTATGGTGGGGATCATTGTTCACTGAAAATCATTAAATCCATCTATATTAGTACATATTTCAGTAATTCAAGTAGATTTTTAATTAAGGTGATGAGTCATAAGATCTTACCTAATGATTAACCGTTTTATTTGTACCTCTACATCCAAACTATTATGAATTAAGTGGTATCTTCTCATTGAGGATTATAGTTTACATAATTAATTTTTTAGTTAAATATCCCCTTGATGATGAATCCAAGAGGATCAAGTAATTTTCCAGTATTCCTTAATTGAAAAATACATTGATGTGGTTCTCTTCCACCACCTGATGATGGAAGATTTACTAGAGCTTCCTGAATCATTCCTAGTACACATAGAGGGTCTCAACATTTTCATTTCAGATGAAATAAATTTCCTTCCTTATTAATGTGATAAGAGTGTATAGGTTTATATTTTAATAATGATTTTTTTGTGATCATAAAACTCAGGGATTTCTTCAGGTTATATGTTTTATAACCACTCCTTAGTGGATCCCTCAAGTGAAATAGTGAATTCACACCACATGACCAGATCCTCATGTACTCCTGATGACGTGAAGCAGCATATATGAAGATGAACAATTGAATGTGATAGTCAGGATCTTATTCATTAAGTGAATGAAATTTTGGGTATACTAGACTAATATTGACATGTAATTAAAAATTATTTTGCTTCACTGACATAATTAACCGATTTTTTTCATTATAAAATTGTCAGACACAGAGGTCCATTAATGTTTTCTTGGTGATCATATCCATTATAGAATTCTCAATTTGAACACTATAGGTTTCAATAGAGTCTTTTAAATTTATTTCTTAAGAGTTTCTAATGTTTCTAATTTTATTAATGAATCTTTGTTTCGCGCGGAATCCGGGGATGACCTCCTGGACGGGAGATTCAAACGTTCCGATCGGTTTCTAACGGGTTTGTTCGTAGAACCGGAAACATCCAATGATTCCACATCCGTTTGGACCTACTTTCCAAAGGCAGGCGCTCATTAGCTTGTGGGCTAATGAGGCTTAGGAATTTGCATTGGTCGAGAGGATGGGAGGTCGGACTCATCACACCTTTTTGAGGGGAATTATTGTCTACTCCGGGACTCTCTTTATAGATTTAAGTTAAGTTCGTGAATCCTTATTACATTACCAAGTATAAAATGAGCTTTCCTTTAGTTTTAACAATCAATGATTAAATATGCAAGAAATTTAGAGAATCTTTTATATGTATTCGAGGTCCTTCATCAATATAGAATCATCTATATTTGTTTAGAGATTCTTGGTCAATGGTATCCTTCAAAACATTTATATAAAAGTCTCTTGGTCATTTTGATGACCAGGCTGGTTTTAAAGCCACTCAGTGGGGCACTTGAAGTTTATCGTCATTCAGAAGGACATAGATTATTTCAATGTTGAGATCGAACCCATGAATGGGCTACCTACGTATCCTTTGTTTTGAAAAAGGAATCAGAACCCACGTAGTTCGAGGAATGGGATATGATGTTTTATGATTGATGGCTCAAAGATGAATGTCATAATTACTTTAACACTCTAAGCTCACGTGAGTCATGCTCGGTGTGAGAAACAAGAGGTATTGGTAAAATTTAGACAATTGTGCCATAAAAGATGCAATCATAAGAATTTGTTTTGGGGCTTATGTATAGATGACTGCCCAGATAGGCGAAGGTTTAGGATTTACTTTTAGGAAGAAAATCCATGAACAGGGTCCACAAAGTTATATGTGCTTCATGGAGATTTGAATACTCTAATCTTGGGGCTTACTCCTAAGGAGGATGCCCAAGTTAGGAGGGGACTTATGATTGGGTTTTATTCCTGAAAAGGAAACCCAAATCAAAGGAAATTTATGACTGGTTAAGAGAAATTTTAAGAGACTTGGGGCTTACTCTTAAGAAAGAAGCCCAAGGTTATGACTGAGTCTTTATTCCTGAAAAGGAGACCCAGGTTAGGGATTAAGGTTTGGGGCTTACTCCTGAGGAGGATGCCCAAGATTAAAGGACATTGATTGGGGCTTATTCTTAAAGAAGATGCCCAAGGTTCATGACTAGGACTTATTCCTGAGAAGGAAGCCTAGGTTTAGGGGACTTGGGGCTTACTCCTGAAAAGGAAGCCCAAGGTTATGACTGAGTCTTTATTCCTGAAAAGGAGACCTAGGTTAGGGATTAAGGTTTGGGGCTTACTCCTGAGGAGGATGTCCAAGATTAAAGGACTTTGATTGGGGCTTATTCTTAAAGAAGATGCCCAAGGTTCATGACTAGGACTTATTCCTGAGAAGGAAGCCTAGGTTTAGGGGACTTGGGGCTTACTCCTGAAAAGGAAGCCCAAGGTTATGACTGAGTCTTTATTCCTGAAAAGGAGACCCAGGTTAGGGATTAAGGTTTGGGGCTTACTCCTGAGGAGGATGCCCAAGATTTAAAGGACTTTGATTGGGGCTTATTCTTAAGGAAGATGCCTAAATCAAAGGTTTATGACTAGGACTTATTCCTGAGAAGGAAGCCTAGGTTTAGGGGACTTGGGGCTTACTCCTGAAAAGGAAGCCCAAGGTTATGACTGAGTCTTTATTCCTGAAAAGGAGACCCAGGTTAGGGATTAAGGTTTGGGGCTTACTCCTGAGGAGGATGCCCAAGATTTAAAGGACTTTGATTGGGGCTTATTCTTAAGGAAGATGCCTAAATCAAAGGTTTTATAACTGGGGATTTATTCCTGAAAAGGAAACCCAGGTTAGGATTCTCTCATCTTAAAGGATGAGGTTGAATGAATGAACTCTCAATCTTTGGTGACATAAAGATGTTTAAATCATTAGGTTTTGAGAGATATTTCACATAATTCCTTTCAGATAAGGATGTCAAATCAAGAAATCATGCCATAAATGGCTTTGAAGAGTATCTTGAAGACTGAATCTTGAATAGGAAGGGTGAAATGGCTTAAGAGGGGTGAAAAAGGGCAAGATGGGCACCCAAAAAGATAGGGGCGCGCAAGTATTGAAGGTCGCGCAAGTCCTGCGGCGGCGCGCAAGTATTGGTCGCGCAAGTATACTTGCGCGACATAAGGGATACTTGCGCGATTTTCAATCAGAGTTGAATTACTTGAGCGACTCTTTATTAAACCCTTTCCCATCCTCTTGAGGTTCTTCCAGAAGAGGGACACGCAAGTTATATTGAAGGAATTAAGTCGGCGCGCAAGTGTTTGATAAGTTTCAACACTTAGGCCTTCCTTCTTCCCTTTAGATCTTCCATTCTAGGTAAGAAATTACCTTAGAAGTGTTCTGGAAGCTTTGAGAAGAGACTTGGGCGTCGGGAGCTTTGATACGAGTTTCTGGGAAAAGAACCTCTTGAATGTGGGGCCCACAGGGTCTATTTATAGGCAACAGAAGACCCCGGGCGGTTACTGGGCGGTTACCATATCTGTCGCGCAAGTATCTTGCACGACCATGAGGGGTCGCGCAAGTGTTAAGGCGGCGCGCAAGTAGACTTGCGCGACCAAGATGGAACTTGCGCGATACATGGGCAATGTTCTCCTTTTTCATCCCTTTGTCAATTTTTTGATGTTTCTTCAAAGGATTAATCACTCTGAGCTCAGATATTCCCTTTTCCGAACTTTAGATTCCGTGACGAAAGGAGCGTCAACAAAAGTCCCCCCTCAGAGTTGGATCCGGAGAGAAAATGAGGATTTGACTCTGAGGAAATCGAATCCCTCTAAAGGAAAAGGGAGGCGCGCAAGTCTTTAGTGCGCAGAGGGAGGCGCGCAAGTCTGCGTCGCGCAGGCCTTAAACCCTCTGGGTGCGGCGCGCAGATAGGCCCTCTGGCCTATAAATATGCTGCTTCCGGCCGGAGATGGTATCTGACCCCGAATTTTCTCGAGCCCTCGCCGCGCAAGTCTTTGTCGCCGCGCAAGTCTCCTATTTTCGCTGTTTCCTCGCTGCCGCGCTACTCTCAAGGTAATAAGGCTTGCGCGGCACACACTTGCGCGACAAATACTTGCGCGACATATGTACCACTTGCGCGACATCTCCATACTTGCGCGCCTTAATGCCTTAGCCATTTTTTCATATTTTCTCACAAATTTTATGAAAATATAAAACCCATTTAAGAGTTTAATTTATTCAACTCCTGTGCAGATTCAATGGCTCTTAGACCTGGATTCCTTGATGAACTGGCTAGCAAGCGGATAGATGATATGATGAATATCATTGGCCCTAATTACTATACTGTCAAAAACAGCACTCTTCCAGATTTGGCTAAGTATCTGAAGAAATATCATCACGACTTTCCTCACTGCACTTATCTACCTTTGTATGGTCATGGTCATCTGCAAGAAGTCATTATTCCAGAAGTAAAGAATTATCTTCCATTTTCTTGGTTTCAGAATTATACCAATTTTGCTTCAGCAAATATCTCAGGCGGAGGAGTATTTCAAACTGCTGGAACAGTAGAGAAGGCGTATGTGATGCATCATAGCCCTTGCACACCAGATCTGAAAAAACATACACCTGAGCTTCAACCACATTGCCATCCTTCAATCTTCCGAGATGCTCAGATGGATCAGTCCAAAGGCTGGAAGAAAAGTTGGGATTTCCGCCCTGGGGGAGGTGTGAAGCCAACTTGGATGTGGGCATACTGGGTGCGACAGACTTGCGCAGAGTTTATTGAGGATCTGAAGAGAGCTGCAATATATGAAGCTGTTTGGGTTGGGCAGACATATATTTACAGACATGATATCTTCGTGCCAGAGATACTCAGTCACTGGAGTCCAGCGACTAATTCTTTCCACTTGACTCATGGAGAAGTAGGTATCAGTTTGTGGGATGTCCACAAGATTTCAGGAGCTCCAATCTTGGGCGAT
The DNA here is from genome assembly GCA_963277665.1 of Viscum album. NCBI lineage: Eukaryota > Viridiplantae > Streptophyta > Magnoliopsida > Santalales > Viscaceae > Viscum > Viscum album. The sequence continues at coordinate 2,005,768,011 of OY728161.1, read as the reverse complement.
ATGTATGATGAATTCATTCCTCCCAAGGTGACTTGGAATGATCCAGAGAAGACTCCTGTTCTGGCTCGAGAATTATTCAAAATCTTTCATAAGCTCAAGAGTTCAGAGACCTCATTAACTCATTTCAGAAAAGATATCCATCCGGAAGAATGGATGAAGGTGTTTCTTACTGAGAAGAAAGGGATGGAGCCAAAGGAAAAAGGATCCAAGAAAAAGAAATCCAAGGATACCCGGCCCAGACGTCCTACCACTTGCCCAAAACCTGAGAAGAGAGGAGCTCCTGGCACATTCTGGCCAACTCTAGAAGCAGGAGAGTTTGAAAAATGGGGCTATGAAGTGAATCAAAGAATTCCAAAGAAAACTCGTCTGGCGGGTTTCTTGGAAATGTGGCTCAGTATTTACCTCTTGCCGGTCAGAGATTCGAAGGGAGGCGTTAGGCCAGGGACCTTCGTTATTGCGGCCAAGTTAGCTGAGGGAAAAATGGTTGGGTTAGCTACCCCCATTTTAGCAAAGATTCACAGGAGTTTACTTCATATCTTCCAGGGTAAATCTCCTTTAAGAATAGTGGGACCATTCCAGGTTTTGTGGGGATGGATTGCCACTCACTTCAGGACTTACAATGTACAGAATGGGTTACAAATTCCTGGAAGCTCCTTCAGACCGTCAGTGCAAGCATTCTCTGGAATTGCTCCATTAGATGTCAATGGTTATGACATAAAAGTAAGACTAAGCATGTATAAGGAATTCAACTTCTTTCCTTATGGAAGTCCGCCATCTGGGCGGTTTGTTGATGATGGGAAAGCCCCTTTGGATTTGAGGGCATACATGATAGCTTGCAGGGATGGCGTATTAGTAGCCAGGGTTGATGGAGAAATCATATGCGAGGCCTATGCTCCATATAGATTTGCATGCCAATTCAAATGTTTACAACAGATTGTTGTATCCCCTCCAGTACACGTCAGGTTAGAGCAACATCCGATGGTTGCTCGACAACTATGGTTGCTGACGTCAAGAGAGAAGACTGGAGCAGTATTTGATCTACCAGTTGAAAAAGCGGCACATTATCTGACTACTTTTTATGCCGAACACTGGATAGCATCATACCCTAAAGGGATATTGAATCACCCTGTATATCAAGTGGGAAAGAGGAAGAGGACTGTAGAGAAAGAAACTCTTCCTCATGAAGGTGCTGCTTCTCCTCCTGAAATAGGTTCAACAGACTCCTCCTCTAGAACTGATTCCTCGGATTATCATGATGGGGATGATGAGGCACAACCGGCAGCAAAGCGGTTTCGTGCCCGATATAATCCTCCGGCCAGAGTTAAAAGACCCACTCCATCAGCTCCTGGTGAGTTATTTGATTGTAATAACTTCAATCACTGCTACTTTATAAAGTAATAAGTCTCACTTTCTTATTCTCTATCTGTAGTTGCAGGAGTTGGGAAGAAATTAAAATCAAAAATTGTAGGACCTTCCTCACAGCCTTTATATCTAAGACCAGAGGCTGTTCAGCTATGGCAGAGCTTATACTGTGATACTGAAACCGCCTGGCTGGATTTGTGTGAGGGTCTACAACTTCCTGGGATAGGATATCTTCTAGCCTCAAAAGACCTTCAATATGGAGATAACCCCAATGAAGTGCGGGCTTACATCAGAGAGCTGGAAATGCTCATATATGCCACCGATAATTCAACTCCTATCACCAGGCGGGTGAAGGAAATGATTGATCGTGGCACCACTAAGGGGGCTAGTGGTTCTGGAGATGAGGAGTGGCAAGAGTACGTGGCTCCTGAAGATGTAAGTTTTCTTTCCTTATTTGCAACTTGATTTCAGTTGAAGCTTTGTTTCTTAAGAAAGTTATTTTCTTCATCTTGCAGCTTGCAAAGAAAGGGACCGGGGTTCCTTCGCCACAATATAGCCCTGGTGGTACCGCTGTTGGGGCTGCTGCTGATTCTCCTCGCGAACCAGGCGAGATATCTCCAGGCCAGCAGGCCATGAATGAGGCACTGGACATAGCCTTTCATTCGCCAATCCAAGTGCCAATAAAGGAGACAGCTGAAACTCCAAAAAAGCAAAAGAAGCCAAGGCAACGAAGGAGGAAATCCTTAGCTAAACGTTTCATTAGCAGTGGTAAGTCCTTCGAACAATCATGAGTTTATACCCATAATCATATGGTTACTCATATTTCTGAGGATTGCAGGGGCTTCTTCAATTTCCCCCTTGAGGGAAGGGACTGATCCTTCTTCAAAGGCCGTGGAGGGTGCTGCAGAACAACCACAAACTCAAGCTGACTTGGTAGCTCCTGGAGAAGAGCTGCCATCCATTCCCAGTATCCCTCCTACTACTGAAGATGCTGTCCAGGGTCAGGGGTTGCAGGACATAAGTCAGCAAGAAGACATAGCAAATGCTCCCACTGGTGAGACTAACCAAGATTCTGAAGTATCATTGGATGAAATGATGAATCAAGGAATGACTTTTGAAGAATTTTATGATCATGCTAGATTGTCATGTGATTTAGAAGACCTTGGGCGTGAGTGTTACCCTTTGCCCAAATTTTTCTTTTAAAAGAAAAATATTTCTAATCATGATGTAAAAAAATATGCAGTTTCTTCCGTAGAAGCTGCTGAACTGCCAATGCCTGAAGAGGGTGTGGACACTGATGTCAACCCTATCATTGCAGAAACATTAGCTCAAGTAGAGTTAAATCCAATAAACTCTCCTGAGACCCATCTTGAAAATCCTGTTGAAACCGGGAAAGATGGGGAGAAGTCTTCTCATGTTGCTGAACCACCATTGGGTAAGGGATAACAATATTTGTGATTGTACTTTATTTGCAAGACAATCCATTCTTTTGTTATTCTTTAAGATTCAACTAAAATCTTTCAATTGATCATGTAGGGCCATCAACTGTAATGGCTAGATCCGGATATGAGGCTTCAGCCTCTGCCCCAATGGGAATTGAAAGTGAAGAAGCCCAAGTCAGAGGGGAAAGAGCAGAACGAGGCACTTCTTTAAGCATGTTAATTCCAGATTACATACCCCCTTCTGACGAAGATGTTGAATCAGATCCAGAGATGCTCAAAGCGTTCAGCTTTTCACGACGTAAGGCGTGGAACAATATATGGAACATCATATCGGGGGTGCCCTTAGAAGAGCTACCATCGAAAATTTCCCGATTGTCATCCCAATTTGTTATAATGGGACTTGGTGGTTTTGGGTATGAAAAGATCCATGCTACAGTAAAACAGATTATCTTCAGGAGGGAGAAAATGCAGACAAGTCGCGAAGATTTGACCAGAGTGAAATCGTCAGTCAACTTAGGCGAATTTGAGGCTGCGATATCCCAGGCTGAAGCTGATTATGTTGTCAAGATGAAGGATCTGAAACAAAAAATCAAAGAAAAGGTCGTCCAGCAGGTGCAACTCCAGCAACAGTTAGATGCTGTTACTGGGGAACTTGATCAGCTTAATGAATCATTGGATGAAACTCATATAAATTGCATGAAAGCCATTGCAGATGCTAAGAAGGCACTTCAGCAAGCTGAAAAGAGTGAAGCTGGTCAAGTGCACGAGCTTCAAGCAACTGTTGATAAGGCTCAGGATGCTATATATCAAATGAAGACTTTTGTTGACAATCTCCTGTAATTTCTTGAAAAAGAGAAGAGATTCCAATCTGTGGATGTCCTTCTAACTCTTGTGTATCAATGAAAAACACTTTTGTCTTCAATCATTTGTACTTGCATTCTTCCATTACCTGCTTCAAATTTACTTAAGCCAATGGGCTTAGTAAGCATAGTTTGATTTTTACTAGGATTATTACAAATAACCCTACAAACATTGAACCTTTTAACTGCTCAATATTACCTAAATCATACAAAAAAATGTATATTTAGTGAGCTGGAACTTGACTTTTATTCAGAGTTCCTTTGTCTTTTGTGTGGGCAGTTTAAAGTCATGCAAGCCGGACATAAAGAGGCTAATGTTTAAGGTCGAAATAGCTTTGACCGAAAAATGGATAAAAAAATGGATTCAATTCCTTGATAATTTATCTGAAAACAAATTACCATACTCAAGTATGAGAGAAAATATGTAAACTATGACTTAAGAATATTTGAATCTGAGGAATGATATGAAAAAGAGCTAAATAGCATTAGAAGAAGTAGTTTCCAAGAATGAAGTTACTATTATTTAACAAAACCCGTTAGGGGGTTGAAATATGCAGGGCCACCTATGGGCATTGGCTGCATAGTCAAATAAAATAGCATCTTTTGGCTGACAAGTCTGTTATGTGGACTGTTTATGCAAGGCCACCTATGGGCACGTGCTGCATAGTTAGGCAAAAGAACTCTCAGAAATTTACTTTCCTAGTGCTAAAAGCCAGTGAAAGTTTATGGAGATTCAAATTTTCTAAAGCATAGAGTTTGTTGTATGGAAAGAGGTACTTGAATATGGAGAAGATATTTTCAAACAAGAATATCGAAGAACTGGATGAATGTCACTCCTACGAAGGTCTGACCCAAACGTAGGGAAGAAGAATAAACCATATACTTGAATACTTTCAGATCATGAAAAAGGATATGGGACAAATACGTTAAGGATGGCTATTTTTGCGAATCCCTACATACTGTCGTTTAAGACAAATAAGGACAAAAGAGGCATTCTTCCCAAGAATGAAGTTACTATTATTTAACAAACCCGTTAGGGGGTTGAAAACATGCAGGGCCACCTATGGGCATTGGCTGCATGGTCAAATAAATAGCATCTCTTGGCTGACAAGTCTGTTATGTGGACTGTTTATGCAAGGCCACCTATGGGCACGTGCTGCATAGTCAGGCAAAAGAATTCTCAGAAGTTTGACATTTTTGTGACCATAAGTCATGAAAAAGGGTTATGAAGATCTGAAAATATTTAAGGTTAGGATTATAATACATAAAGATGGGTATTTTCCAATGTATATAGAGATACATAGGTCAATGAAAACCATAATCATGTTGTGGCTGGGTCCTGAATTGAAACTTGGACTTCACTACGTATCTCATAAGAATGAGAATCAAGCCATACGTAGTTCTTGAAATGCAGTTTAACGTCGTGCAGGACGAAAGGATGAGTGATCTTAGTTTTTTGGGTCATAGAATTCGGACCATAATAATGAATACACAGTGTGTGTTTTCATGAGGACTTTTCAGCCAAGGGACTGAAAGTGAAATTTGGGGTTAGGCCCAAAAGACTTGGGACTGGATTCGAGGGACACTCGAATGTTCCTACGTATCCCATAAAGATGGGAATCAAGTCCACGTAGTTCTAGAAATACCCTTTGTACAAATTTGGTTCGTACATGTGAAGGGTGAAAAGGGACTTTAGTGCAATGATGGTTTTAACCTAAGATAAAAAGTTTAGGCATTACCATGTATGTATGTAGTCTTTTTGAAAATGAAAACCATGATTGAAAAAGAATCAATGTTAATAATGGTTCCTTCTCAAATGAGGAAATCAAAGAATATTGTAGTTTATTGTCGTACCGGACAAAAGTGTTGTATAGTTTAACGTCATATAACAAGGACGAAAGTGAATCAATGTAATGATATTGATTACAAGGGTGGTTTCACAAATCATCATCATATGAGATTGTGGTGAACCAATGTGAAGAGATTGTTTTTGGGCTTGAACCTTTGGGAGGTTGCCTACATACCCAGCCTGGAGGGCAAGGATCAAAGTCTGTGTAGTTCAATTAAATAATGAATTAATGATCAAGTTGTTCTTGTGGACAATGATCTAAAAAAAATGTTGTTGGGACTTACACATGGTTAGTGGCCCAAAGGGAGTGTTATGGTTGATGTTCGCTCTAAGCTCACGTGAGTCATACTCGGTGTGAGAAACAAGAGGTAATAACAACCTTAACGATGTACAGTTTAATGTCATGTAGGACATAAAAAAGGGACTTTCTGTACAGTTTAGCGTCATGTAGTTAGGACGATGGGGACAATACAGTTTAACGTCATATTGGACGAAAGGGGGATTGTGCAGTTTTAATGTCATGCTGGACTTTTGATGATTATATAGTTTAACGTCTTTCCGGACGTGAGAGACTTTTATACAGTTTAGCGTCATGTAGTTAGGACGTCACAATTTAACGTCTTGCTGGACATATTTGCAAATAGTTTATGGTCGTATACATGGACCAGGAATGATGCAGTTTTAAGGTTATGCTGGACTGTTTTATGGAACTTTTTCACAGTTTTAATGTCGTGTGGGACGAAGTTGCAGTTTAAAGTCATACTGGACCATTGCTGTATAGTTTTAGCGTCATATAGCAAGGACGAACTGATGCTGTACAGTTTAAAGTCATGTAGCTAAGACTAAGGTGAACCAATATGAGGATATCAGTTCTGGGGACTTTTTACAGTTTAACGTCATGCTGGACGATGAAAGTGCCACACAGTTTAATGTCATGTTGCTAGGACACAATATAGTTTAATGTCATCTCGGACAAAATATAAGAACTTTTATACGGTTTATTGTCATGTAGGACAAAATCAGGGACTATGCAGTTTAAAGTCTTGCAGTTAGGACTATTGGTGCTGCACAGTTTAGTGTCATGTTGCAGGGACATAAGTGCGAATAGTTTAAGGTCATATGCACGGACCATACAGTTTATCGTCATGCTGGACGTAGTTGTAGTTTAAGGTCATACTGGACCATTGCGTAGTTTAAGGTCATACCGGACCTAGTTGTTGATGCAGTTTAAGGTCATGCTGTATGAACCAATTGTAAGTCTTGGTTCTGGGGACCAACATTTTGTGTTTATACAAAATACTTCTTCAGAAATCTGGCATTAGTTGGAGTCGTGATGTGTTCTCCATCCATTGAAATCAGAGAATACGCTCCATTGGAGTAGACCTTATGTATTGAATAAGGTCCTTCCCATTTTGGTTCAAGCTTGGGAGGCTTCTTTCCTGGTATCATTGGTGTTCTGAGAACCAATACCAATTCTCCCTGAATGAATGAACGAAGACGAACTTTTTTGTTAAAAGCTCGTGCTATTCGATTCTGATAGATTTCCAAGTGGTGCAAAGTGCACAATCTTTTCTCATCTAACTGTTCCAATTCATTCAACCGCTTTTGGGATTGCTCATCTGTTGATAACTGATCACAAATGGCTATTCTGAGTGAGGGCAATTGGACTTCAATTGGCAAGACTGCTTCTGTTCCATATACCAATGAATATGGAGTAGACCGCGTTGCATTGCGAGTGGTAGTCCGATAAGCCCATAAAGCATGATAGAGTTTATCAGGCCATGACCTCTTATCTTTATCCACCATCTTTTGCAGTATATTTGAAAGAGTCTTGTTAAAGGCCTCTATCTGGCCATTAGCCGCTGCATGATATCGAGATGAATGGTTGGACTTAATGTTGTATTCTTGATACAATCTCTTTACCTCAGAAGAGCAGAAGTTGGTGCCGTTGTCTGTCAATATGGTATGAGGGACACCAAATCTAGTAATGATGTTAGACTTGATGAAGCTAACAATGCATTTAGAACTGACTTCTTTGAGAGGTACTGCCTCTGCCCATTTGGAAAAGAAATCAGTAGCAGTAAGAATGTACTTAAACTGCTTGGCTGTAGCTGAAGGGTAAGGTCCCACCACATCCATTCCCCATGTGGAAAATGGCCATGAGTATTTAGCTGTATGAAGCAATTCTGGAGGTTGATGAATGAAATTGGCATATACTTGGTATGAATGACACTTCTTTGTGAAATTAACACAATCTTGTATCATTGAAGGCCAGAAGTATCCAAGTCTTCGAATTTGATCAGACAATCTATGTCCAGACTGATGGGCACCACAGACTCCTGCATGCACTTCTTTTATGACAGCCATTGTCTCTTCACCATCAATACATCTGAAGAGAACTCCATCAAAACCACGTTTGTAGAGAATTTTCTCGAGGTGGTTTGGACCATCATAAAGAGTAAAATTGACCACACGTCGCTGAATTTGTTCTCTCTTGGCTCTATCAGGTGGAAGTGTTCCATTTTGAAGGTATTCCCTGATAGGTGACATCCATCCTGTAGTATGACCATATGGTTCAGGAATGGGACTAATTTCATTAATTTCCTCTGTTCTGACTTGAACATAAGGTGAAATCGCACGACGGTGGGCAATACCGATGGTTGTCTCGTCCCGATTTGGATCTGCTAAAGCTGTGGCTATATTAGCCAGTGCATCAGCTTGAGCATTTTGTGATCTTGGGACATAAGAAAATGTCGGTTCTGAAGGGAATTCCGACATTAACTCTCTGACGTAATCATACAAAGGGATTAATTCTTCTTTTCTGATGGCATAATCCCCATTGATTTGTTTGATTACCAGGTCTGAATCACCTTTTACCTTTAAGTGATTCACTTGTGCTTGAAGCGCTAACTCCAAGCCTGCAATGAGAGCTTGGTATTCAGCTTCATTATTGGTACCACCTTCCCACAACAAAAAGGAATAAGGTAACACTGCCTTATCTGGAGAAATGAGCACAATTCCTAAACCAACTTTGTTGAATTTAGGATTTTCCATTTTCTTCCCTGTTGGACTTCTAGAAGCACCATCAAAATACATTTCCCATGTTTGAGGATTCTCTTGAATAGAAAAAACTTCCTCATCAGGGAGTTCGATATCTGAATATGTGTCTTCCACTGAAGGGTGTTCAGCCAGGAAATCAGCCAGAGCTTGGCCCTTAATTGCCTTTTGAGACACATATTGAATGTCGAACTGCTGTAGAATAACCGCCCACCTTGCCAGACGTCCTGTAAGCATTGGACGACTAAGGATGAATTTGAGTGGATTATTACGAGATACCAATTGGACCTCGTGATGTTGCAGGTAGTGTCTCAGTTTCTGAACTGCAAAGATTAATGCTAGGCAGCATTTTTCAATACTCGAATACCGGGTTTCTGCTTCAAGCATAGTTCTACTGAGATAGTAGAGACTATTTTCATTCCCAGCATCATTCTTTTGAGCGAGAAAGGCACCCAATGATCGCTCTAAAGCTGTCACATAGAGGATAAGAGGTCTACCCTCAACAGGTGGCATGAGTACTGGTGGACTTAAGAGGTATTTCTTGAGAATATCAAATGCTTCTTGACATTCTTTAGTCCACTGGTAAGTGACTCCTTTCTTCAATAATTTGGTAAAAGGTAAACTTTTGCCTGCCAAATTGGCGATGAAACGCCGAATATAGGCTAAGTGTCCTTGAAGTCCTCTTAATTCTTTCAAATTCTGAGGAGGTGACATACCAAGGATTGATTTGGTCTTCTCAGGATCGACTTCAATACCACGATGGCGTACAACAAAGCCGAGGAATTTTCCTGAGGTTACCCCAAAAGCACATTTTAAGGGGTTCATCTTCAAATTATGTTGTCGAAGCTTGTGGAATATGATTTCCAAATCAGCCAAGTGATAAAAACGTTGTTTGGATTTAACCACCAAATCATCTACATAGCATTCAACAAATTTCCCTAGAAAAGGTTTGAAGATACGATGCATGGCGCGTTGATATGTTGCACCTGCATTCTTTAAACCAAAGGGCATCACCCGGTAACAAAACACACCTTGAGGAGCTCTGAAGGCTGTATATTCCTCATCTTCTGGGGCCATTCGGATCTGATTATATCCAGAATATCCATCCATGAAAGAAAGTACTTCATAGCCAGCCGTCGTATCAATTAAGAGTTCTGTAATCGGAACTGGAAAATCATCTTTGGGACAATACCGATTAAGATCTCTGAAATCGATGCAAACCCTAATTTGTCCGTTCTTTTTCTTTACTGGGACAATATTAGCCAACCACTTGGGATATTGAACTTCTCTGACGAAGTTAGCTTTGATAAGCTTATCCACTTCAGCCTCGATTTTGGAAGCATAGGTTGGGTTTGTTCTTCTCGCGGCTTGCTTGAATCCTCGATGTTCTTTTGGCAAACCCAAATGATGGGTGGCAACATCAGGATCAAGGCCAGGCATCTCTGTATAATTCCAAGCAAAGATATCTTTATTTTGCTTTAGAAAAGAAATATACATCTCTTGTTCTTCAAGGGTCATGGCCGCACTAATTAAAGTGGGGCGTGGATCTTTCTCTGTACCCAGATTTACTTCTCTGAGTTCATCCACAGTGGTAGAGATACCCTCTTCAAATGCTGGAGGAGCATCTCTAAGATCTTCTTCTTCCTCTTCATCATGTGTTATATCTTCCGTTTCTACTTGCAAAGTAGATGAAAAAACGAAATTCTCATGATCATAAGAGATGTCAAAATTTTCACATTTTGAAGAAGAAGCTTCCATTTCCGTCCCTATTGATGAACAAGGGTCTTCTTTGGGAAATAAAGAGGAGATGATGGATTGAGAATCGACATCAACATTCACCTCTGGTGTTGCTATAACTTCTTCTGGCCTGATTAGCGAAGTATAGACTTGTTGGATTTCAGCAGACGAAATGAAAACGTCACCACTTATGCTTTCATCATTGCTTGGTAAGTTACCAATTTCTCCCATGTTGTCTGGCTCGATTGCCGTAATTGACATTATGGATCTTTCCATAAGAGTATTTTGATTTGGGCCTATTTTGTCAATTTGACTGATAGGTAACACATAATCTGTACTCACATGTGAAAATGGATTTATTGGAATTTTTTCCAAACCATATGGAGCATTAACTTTGGTAATTTCCTTTATTGTAGATTTTTCTCTTCCCTTCATGTGATAAAATTCCGCCTCAATGTATTGAGACTCACATGTTTTGAACGGGGCCTTATCACCATATAATGTTCCAACTTGACCATCGAAACAGTATTTGAGACATTGATGGTATGATGACGGAATAGCTGCATGCTGATGTAACCAGGGTCTTCCAAGCAAGATATTGAAAGCTGAGTCTTGATCAACAATCATGAAATCTGAATTGGAAACAAGATCTCCAAACTGAGTTCTGAGCGTAACTTCTCCCAGTGGTTCTTGTTCATTTTTATCATATCCTTGCAACATCATGGTAGAAGGAGATAAATCAGATTCTGTGAGGCCCAATTGACGAAGTGTGCGAATGGGCATGAGGTTGACTCCTGAACCATTGTCAATGAAAGCTCTTCGAACATCTATACCATTGACTTTGCCGGATAAGTACAAAGGTTTTATGTGCCCATGCACAACATCATCCTCATCTTTATCAGTAAAAGATATCACTGCATGGAATTCTGCAGGATTATTCTCTATGTGATAAATTTCAGCTGCAGCAATCTCAGCTTCAAACTCTTGAGGACTTGACAAAGCTTCGATGAGTGCTTCCCGAAGATCTCTTGATAGATTCAAAGCATCCAAAATTGATAATTTGGCTGGTACTTGGGCCAAGTGTTTCAATATATCATACTTTTGATCTAGAGGCCTGCGTTTCCCAATAGGAATATGTGGTTTAGCAGGTATCTTGGAAGCAGATGCTTTGGAAGCTGATGCATCTTGTATTGAAGTTGGCAACATCTTTGGTTTTGGAAAATTAGACTGATTAGATCCATTTGCTTGCTGAGATAAAGAAGATGGAACCTTTAATCGGTCTTCCAAAATAATTGTGCCGAAGCTGAGTTGGCCATTAGCAGAAGAACTTGCTTGTTCATTTTGAGCTCGCTGAAGGGCTCTACCACGAGTTTCTGCTGCATATACAGTGCTAGCAGGGGTAGAATTAGAGTAGTGGCTTCGGAAAGATCCACGTCTTCCCCTATATCCTGAACCTCTAGAACTTCCTCGGGTTCCTTTATTTGATACAGGGAATTCAGGCTCATCAAGACTGGAATATGAATCTGTTAATTGAATCATATTAACAGAACCAAAGATCAATTCTTCGTCTGATAAAGACTCTGCCTGGTTGGCCTGTTTAGGCTGTGCCGTTTGGTGGGACGGTGCCCGTGACTTTGAAGTAGATGGCATGAAATCTGCCAGAGTCAAAGACAATTTAGGCTTTGATGCATACTCATCTTCTTCTGATTCCTCTTTCTTCTTTGAATTACGCTGCCCTTTTGAGGATTTGTCCTTTGATGGAGGCTTTACTGCAGCTTTTGAAGGAGACACAATTGGCTTCTTCAATTGTGTTCGCAAAATGGAATGGGTCCGATTGATTGTCTTTCTGACCATCCAATCATCATATTTTTTCGCAGTTTTGCTTTTGACTTCCTGCCACTCGCCTCCTTCCTCTGGATCTGTAGCGGTAATACACGCTACATGAGCTGAAGAACCCTTCAATTTGACTTGTCCCAAGTCAACCATCTTTTGTAGGAGGTCTTTAAAGACAAAACACTCCTGGATGGGATGTCCCAACATTTGATTAAAGGGACAATAATTGGGACGGTCTTCATCTCCTTCCTTGTTTGGTCTCTTCGGCACTGGTAATTGAACCAAATTATTTTCCAGAGCTGAAATGAAGTAACCAGGAACTTGCTCACTTCGGAAAGAGTATGTTTTACTCTTCATATCCTCAAATTGTTTTCGTCGTTGATCTTTTTGATCATTTGGACGAAACAGCCTTTGTTGTTGGCGTTCAGGAGGTGGAGCCCTTCGAGAAGATGAAGGTTTTGAAGTAGAAATAGGTACAGGTGCCTGTTTAAGCATAACTGTACCAGTTTCTGCTTTACCCATTCTTCTTCCTGGAGCTGATGGAATTACACGAGATTTAACCTTAGCCTGTATAAGGGAATCTTCAATCTGTTGAGCGATTGAAGTAAGGTCTCGAAACCCTCCTGTGTATTTCACAGGGATCAATGGCGTGCGTAATTCGTCACGCAAATTTGCCACACAGATTGGCAATAATTCCTCCTGAGGGAGTGATAAACTCAAGGAATACGTTAATCCCTTCCAACGAGAAATGAAATCAGAGACTCTTTCATTCTCCCTTTGCTTGCAGTTTGTAAGATCGAAAACTGTCGTTTTTGGCAAAGTTGAGCTGAACTGAAGAAGGAATTTTTGACGAAGATCCTCCCATCCGATGACTGACCGGGATTTCAAGCTTGTATACCAGACAAAAGCTGGTCCTTGCAAGGTTCGCACGAAGCATCTGAGTTTCACTGCTTCTTGTTGTTCTGGAGTTCCCATCATAGGATCACAACAAGACACGTAATGCGTCAAATGTTGTTCAGGGTCGCCTGATCCATTGAAAATGGGGAAAATAGGGTTTCCAAAACTGGATGGAGGAGAAATTGAATCTACCCATTCAGGGTAAACTTTCTTTTCAGGTTGAACTTGCGCCCGTTTCCCTTCCATAGTTTCTAACCGAGCTGTTAATGACTCAATAGTAGTTATCAACTTTTGAGAAACGTCAGGTTGAACTTGGTTTTGGGTAGGTGCAATGAATGGAGCTTGGACAGCCGTGGAGGTTGGTGCTGCAACTAATGGTAGTGCTGCCAACCGTTGTTGCGTTTGACCCGTAGGATTAGACCTCTGTGGGTGTACTGATAAAGGAGGATATTCCTGATCCATCTCAGTAGTTACAACAAATTCCTTCGGCTGTCGGACTTCAGCATTCTTAAGAAGAAGACTACTCTGAAGTAGTTCTGCATTCAACCTTCTTAATTCTTTCATTTCTTCCTCCTGTTGTGCAAGCCTTTGCTCTAATGAGAGCGATTGACCTCCTTCAGAGGAAGGGTGAGAAGTAACCTGATTCTTTCCTTTCCCCTTATTGGATCCTTTTCGGAGAGGGGGAAGTGGGTTACTTGAAGGAATACCCAAATTTTGGGTAAGCCTTTGATTACGTGTGCGCACACCTTCTTCATTTAGGTCTGTGTGCGCAACTTCTTGAGCAGGAACCTCTTCATCTGATCCCTCTGATTGAGCCTCATCTGGTGAATTAGCAGCAACGGCAGTGATGACATTAATGGATGCATATTTCATGAAATCCTTTCTATCAGCCTTTCTATGATATTGTCTCCTTTTATGTCCATGATAAGACATGGCATCCCGTTGACTTGACCCCTCAGGAATTTCTTTGTGAACCGTCACATGGAGAGAATCTCCTGACATCTTGGCTCTTCGTTCCTCTTGAGGCTTATTCCCTAATCGAGAGAATACTGACTTTCTCTGAGGGAGGGATTGAAGATTTGAAAAAGTCCCCAGTCCGGTGGACTGGGGGTGTTCCTGTTGCTTCTGCTCAACTCCTCGAATTCCATTCGTTGATTCTGAGGGTTGGGTTAGAGAAGTCCCCAGTCTGGCAAGCTGGGGTGTCTCTTGACATGCTATGTCTGAGATCTTCTTGAAATCTCTCTTGATCTTGCGGATCTTAGTTCGGAAATTAGCTGGATGCATTAACCTGTATCCACTTTTATCACCTGGTTCAACAGACCGTTGTATGATTTCCGAAACTTCTGTCATTTGATGACGTGTTTGCTCCAGACGAGAGGCTTGTGCAATATTCTCGCCTGCTTGATGTAGGAGCAATTCAACAACCTGTTCTCTATATACTTGATTTTGAGAGGAACTAGTTGAAGCTTGATCTCGAGCAAGATTTTGATTATGAACAAAGCCCATTGACTGTGGCCGGCCATGGGCAATAACATTGCATGAGACTATTTTCGGCGGGCTTTGCTGACCGGAAAGCACTGTGAAATGTAGTGCTCCGTGAATACCCCATCCTCTGATATGAACATTAGATGGAGCATTGGAAATTAACTGACGCAATTTTCTCAGCGCGCCAAGGCATGAACGTTGAAGGGTTCTCTGTTGCTTTTCAGCCTTCGGATACCGAGAGACTGATAGAGATGCCAAATCAATCTGGCGTTGTAACCCTTCTATTATCTTAAGATGGTTTTCATATTCATCGTAAGATAATACCTTCTTCTTTAATTGACAAAGAGTTTTCCATATGTTAAGACGAATATCATGGATTCCATCATCCGTCAACATCTTTGGAATGTCATACTGTGAATCAGCCAAAGGCCAAAACATGACTGGTACTTCACCTTTTGCCAGTTTTTTCCTCATGTTCAGCATTTCCTCTTTATCATTAAATGAAGATTCTTCTACCTGTTTGGACCAGAGTTGGTGTTTCCTTGTTGCTTCATCGGATTCAACAAGATTGGTAGAGGAATCACTATTCATGCTGGAAGATGAATGACCTAGGGAAGGTTCGGAGAATAACCTGAACCCCAAGCTATCTTCTGATGGAGAAAGAGTTTCACCTGCCCATAGTAAAACTTCATACATGACTGGTTTTACGTTTGCAAGTGCCTCGAGATAGGAGGGCTTTCTCGTCACTACATTGCCTTCTGATGAATTTTCGAGACAATGTGAATCACTACTGCGGAGAGGACATTCGCAGCGAAGTTCATCACCATGAGGAGGACCTTCATGATGGGTTACAGCAAAAGATGATATCTCTTGCTCCTTGGTCTTCTGACCACACATAGGGTTCCTGTGGTTCTCATCTGAAGAAGAAACTTCAAGATTGACCGAATTTTCATGAAGCAAGTCTTCATGAGGAAGTGTCTGTTGAAGACCTTCGGGATTAATGTTCCTGTTATTGGGAACTGAGGGAGTAGAATCTTGAATTTCGACAGATAAATGTCTGAGGGCTTCAAGAACTCCAGCATCGAGCAAGGCCTTGTTGCAGATTGGCCTTTGATCTCCTGACTGTGCTGGGCGGATCTTTTTCTTAGATGCCTTCTTACTCGCTTTAGAAATCACTTGATGACGAAAGTGATTGCTCTGAGCAGGTGTATGTTCCTGATCAGGAAAGATGGTCAGGTTAGGCTGACGATCATCGCTCAAATCAGGTGTATGTGCCTGACTTGGTTGTCCATATGATATGGGGGAGTAGGCCCCACAACCCTCTTGGACTGGAACAGATGTGTGTGTCTGTTCCGGAGTGAATTGTTGATGTGTCACTCCACTGCTAGGGATAGATTTATGTGTCTGTCCCTGAGATGATGCTGAAGATGTTATGATATCCTGGCAAGCATCCAGAATATGAGCAGGAATTTGCTTCTGCTCTTTCACCATTGATAAAATATGCTTGGTGACTTCAGCCGCCGGAACAGGGATATACGTCCATTCCGGGCTTGGAGTAGGTGTATGTGCCTGCTCCTGTCCTCCTTTTCCTGTCAGTGAATCCTGACAGTACTTAAGTGTGGAGGCAGAGAGTTTAGTCTGCCTCCTGTTTGTCGTCGGGGCTTTCCGACTGACTTCTCCGTGCGCTACCAAACGAGACTGTTGGTAGGCTTGATTAGTATTAGCAGGTGTATGTGCCTGCTGATTACACTTCGCCAAACGTTGTTGACGAGATCCATCATATGTAGTCAGACGAGCCTGCTGACTAACTGCTGATGTATAAGCAGGTGTATGTTCCTGCCTATGGTACTCCGCCGGAATTGCCTGGCGGGATCGGCTTGATGCTGCCAGACGAGTCTGCTGGACAGCGGGATTAAAACGGGCAGGTGTGTGTGCCTGCTCGTTGTTTGCCACCAAGTTAGGTTGGTGGACTTCTCTGGAGATGGCAGGGATGACAACCTGCCTATTATTAACCGGATTCCGTCTCTGGTGATTCATCTTGCCTGCTCGGGTTCGAGGAACCTGAGCTGGATGCCTGGAGCCGGTACCCTCATCATGTTGAGGGTGCACTACCGCACGAGTCTGGCGGCGATTGTTGATGGGAGCCCTTGAGAAGGACTCCTGTCTCTTTGAATTAAGGTCCTGCGGGACCCGCTCATTCACTTCCTCAGAATAAGGGAGTGAATGGAAATTGCGTTCCGGGGATAACGACCCGAAACGGTTGGAGACGGTAGTCAGCACCGCCTGCTTCTTGATTGCTGGTTGCCGTTGTCCGGACGACCAGGTAGAATTGTTAACTTGGAGGGCTTGACGAGCGGCCTCGAGAGTTGGGATAGTACCGTTACGACGGTACTCCTTAACCAGTGCATTTGAAACACAGCGTTGAAGACGCTGAGTTGGTGATGTCAACCTCAGAGCGGATGACGTTCCAGCAGGAGTAGCAGCATTGGTTTTCATGGCAGCAGACCTCACAGTAGAGGTGTTCTCAGCAGCAGTATTCACAGGGGTGAATTTAAGGAAAGCCATTTTTTGTAGAAGATCTTGAAAAAAGAGTGTCTGTTCCATATAACAGACATAATCAAGATGAATCCGGCTACTGCATCTTTTGGATGATCATATGTCAATGATTGCCTTGTTGGCCCAAGGGGCCTAACATCTAAGAAGAACATCACTTTAACTTGGTTAAGGATTCACGTCGGGTTCACCATTTTTTGTTTCGCGCGGAATCCGGGGATGACCTCCTGGACGGGAGATTCAAACGTTCCGATCGGTTTCTAACGGGTTTGTTCGTAGAACCGGAAACATCCAATGATTCCACATCCGTTTGGACCTACTTTCCAAAGGCAGGCGCTCATTAGCTTGTGGGCTAATGAGGCTTAGGAATTTGCATTGGTCGAGAGGATGGGAGGTCGGACTCATCACACCTTTTTGAGGGGAATTATTGTCTACTCCGGGACTCTCTTTATAGATTTAAGTTAAGTTCGTGAATCCTTATTACATTACCAAGTATAAAATGAGCTTTCCTTTAGTTTTAACAATCAATGATTAAATATGCAAGAAATTTAGAGAATCTTTTATATGTATTCGAGGTCCTTCATCAATATAGAATCATCTATATTTGTTTAGAGATTCTTGGTCAATGGTATCCTTAAAAACATTTATATAAAAGTCTCTTGGTCATTTTGATGACCAGGCTGGTTTTAAAGCCACTCAGTGGGGCACTTGAAGTTTATCGTCATTCAGAAGGACAGAGATTATTTCAATGTTGAGATCGAACCCATGAATGGGCTACCTACGTATCCTTTGTTTTGAAAAAGGAATCAGAACCCACGTAGTTCGAGGAATGGGATATGATGTTTAATGATTGATGGCTCAAAGATGAATGTCATAATTACTTTTACACTCTAAGCTCACGTGAGTCATGCTCGGTGTGAGAAACAAGAGGTATTGGTAAAATTTAGACAATTGTGCCATAAAAGATGCAATCATAAGAATTTGTTTTGGGGCTTATGTATAGATGACTGCCCAGATAGGCGAAGGTTTAGGATTTACTTTTAGGAAGAAAATCCATGAACAGGGTCCACAAAGTTATATGTGCTTCATGGAGATTTGAATACTCTAATCTTGGGGCTTACTCCTAAGGAGGATGCCCAAGTTAGGAGGGGACTTATGATTGGGTTTTATTCCTGAAAAGGAAACCCAAATCAAAGGAAATTTATGACTGGTTAAGAGAAATTTTAAGAGACTTGGGGCTTACTCTTAAGAAAGAAGCCCAAGGTTATGACTGAGTCTTTATTCCTGAAAAGGAGACCCAGGTTAGGGATTAAGGTTTGGGGCTTACTTCTGAGGAGGATGCCCAAGATTAAAGGACTTTGATTGGGGCTTATTCTTAAAGAAGATGCCCAAGGTTCATGACTAGGACTTATTCCTGAGAAGGAAGCCTAGGTTTAGGGGACTTGGGGCTTACTTCTGAAAAGGAAGCCCAAGGTTATGACTGAGTCTTTATTCCTGAAAAGGAGACCCAGGTTAGGGATTAAGGTTTGGGGCTTACTCCTGAGGAGGATGCCCAAGATTAAAGGACTTTGATTGGGGCTTATTCTTAAAGAAGATGCCCAAGGTTCATGACTAGGACTTATTCCTGAGAAGGAAGCCTAGGTTTAGGGGACTTGGGGCTTACTCCTGAAAAGGAAGCCCAAGGTTATGACTGAGTCTTTATTCCTGAAAAGGAGACCCAGGTTAGGGATTAAGGTTTGGGGCTTACTCCTGAGGAGGATGCCCAAGATTTAAAGGACTTTGATTGGGGCTTATTCTTAAGGAAGATGCCTAAATCAAAGGTTTATGACTAGGACTTATTCCTGAGAAGGAAGCCTAGGTTTAGGGGACTTGGGGCTTACTCCTGAAAAGGAAGCCCAAGGTTATGACTGAGTCTTTATTCCTAAAAAGGAGACCCAGGTTAGGGATTAAGGTTTGGGGCTTACTCCTGAGGAGGATGCCCAAGATTTAAAGGACTTTGATTGGGGCTTATTCTTAAGGAAGATGCCTAAATCAAAGGTTTTATAACTGGGGATTTATTCCTGAAAAGGAAACCCAGGTTAGGATTCTCTCATCTTAAAGGATGAGGTTGAATGAATGAACTCTCAATATTTGGTGACATAAAGATGTTTAAATCATTAGGTTTTGAGAGATATTTCACATAATTCCTTTCAGATAAGGATGTCAAATCAAGAAATCATGCCATAAATGGCTTTGAAGAGTATCTTGAAGACTGAATCTTGAATAGGAAGGGTGAAATGGCTTAAGAGGGGTGAAAAAGGGCAAGATGGGCACCCAAAAAGATAGGGGCGCGCAAGTATTGAAGGTCGCGCAAGTCCTGCGGCGGCGCGCAAGTATTGGTCGCGCAAGTATACTTGCGCGACATAAGGGATACTTGCGCGATTTTCAATCAGAGTTGAATTACTTGAGCGACTCTTTATTAAACCCTTTCCCATCCTCTTGAGGTTCTTCCAGAAGAGGGACGCGCAAGTTATATTGAAGGAATTAAGTCGGCGCGCAAGTGTTTGATAAGTTTCAACACTTAGGCCTTCCTTCTTCCCTTTAGATCTTCCATTCTAGGTAAGAAATTACCTTAGAAGTGTTCTGGAAGCTTTTAGAAGAGACTTGGGCGTCGGGAGCTTTGATACGAGTTTCTGGGAAAAGAACCTCTTGAATGGGGGGCCCACAGGGTCTATTTATAGGCAACAGAAGACCCCGGGCGGTTACTGGGCGGTTACCATATCTGTCGCGCAAGTATCTTGCACGACCATGAGGGGTCGCGCAAGTGTTAAGGCGGCGCGCAAGTAGACTTGCGCGACCAAGATGGAACTTGCGCGATACATGGGCAATGTTCTCCTTTTTCATCCCTTTGTCGATTTTTTGATGTTTCTTCAAAGGATTAATCACTCTGAGCTCAGATATTCCCTTTTCCAAACTTTAGATTCCGTGACGAAAGGAGCGTCAACAATCTTATCACTATATAAGAATAATGTGGTTTTAATAATTCATTAGAGTTCTATGTCGGACATGTTTTTTGGGCATTATGTTAACACTATTTTCGCAAGAAGAACACAATGTTTTAACAATCACTTATCAAGGTGTGTGAAAAAATATAATTAATTTCCCCTAATAGTGAACTAACATTTTTGACCAAATTTAACTCTTTGGAGTAGTGTTATAATTTTGTTTTAATGAGTGTAGAAGCTAATTAATGCGAAATATTTAAATGACTAGGAATTGGAAAACATGGATTATAAAAGTTAAATGTCAGAAAAGTGATTGGGGTTAGGATTGGAATCCATTATTCTAATGATATCATGATACATTAAGAATGGATATTTTTTATTTATTAGATGGTTTAATTAATATATTAATAATAATTATTCCTATCCAATCTAGATTATGACTGATTGAAAATGAAAACAACCAGCACAAATTCTTTGGTTGGAATATTCTCCTTCCCATGTCAGAGAGTGAAAAGTTTATTTATTTGAATCACCTAGGAAATTCCAAATCAGGTATTTAGTGTACCTTGTTTAATAATTTTTCTAAAGTCAATTCCAAGGGTGTTTAGCCACCACTGAACACTTCTCCACGTGACACTAGACAATACAATAGGTGTGATAAGACCCTAGAAGATTGAGAACATATTTATTAATCATTTAAATTTAAATATTCCGATGTAAAAAAACAATAATATTATAGTTAATTAAGAAATATAAAATCTAAAAAATTTCAAAAAATAAAAATATATTTAGGAATTTGGTTGAAACTAAGACTAAAGCATCATATGTGGTCACATCCCCTTCACTAAAACAGTATAGAATTTAAACCACTATAAAAGGTGGAGAATAAAATAAGAATTTTTAGAATAATTAAGTAAAATTAATAAATATAGTGATCCCACGTGTATTTGGAATTCATAGTTGAAGGTGAATCTCATCAACAATGAAGGTAATCACCTATTTTGAAATGGGATTTAATCTGGTCATTAAAGGTCCCAAACAAGCACCATGGTGTCTTGGGGCCTTAATAGTGGTGTTTCAACTCAATTTCGAGATCTCTAGTAGTGTACATGGAATCTTCATGTAGAATATAAATGATGTTGGTTGTGTAAATCGGTATATGTGTGGTATGGGTAATGCCAATGCATGGGTTGAGTGCGAACAAGGAGGTATATAGGTGTTTTTGAATTGGGTACAGTACCTTCGTCCTATGTTTCCCACATAATAAATGAGACTAGATTCTATCCTCGCTTACATACCAATATGTGGCATCCATAGGATAGAAGTATGATCTAAGGACACGCACCAATTACACATTCACAACATTTTAATTGTCCCATATCAATTTGAACATTCCAATATGGGTGTTATTAAAAACTATGGGAGGGATCCTCCCTGCACAATTGACAAACATGATGCCCGAGCATTCTCTCCTTGTGACCTACTTGGCAGGTCTACACTTTCATTGGGACTGTCTAAGTACCATGCTGGCTTTTGATAGAGGGATAACCTATAGTTTGCCCCATTATTTTCCTAAAAAATATTTAACATACAAAAAATTTGAAACCATAATCATCAATAAAATAATAAATTAAAAACCACTATTTGTATTCAATTTAATTTTTCAATTTCAATTTCCCATATTTCAATATGTGAGTAAATTACATTGAATCATTCACTAAAAATCATTCAAAATGGGTAAAAATATTTTCAATTAATTGTATGAGAATATTTTTACATCATATATCCATATATCTAAAACCACATTGGATTTAATTATAATTATTCATCACCCATTTACTAAAAAATTGATGCCAAGATCACTTTTTTCAGGTAATAATTGCTTTGTTTTCCATGTATGTTTTTCTTCAGTAATTTCTATATTATTAACTTGATAATTTTTAAATAATCTACATTAACTAAAAAATGGTATTAATTTCATATATATTCATTATATATGTCCTTATAATAATCAATAAAATTTTCAGATTGAAAATGGATTAAACTATTCATGGAGATGATATACCATACATACACAAGAAAATTGTTTCTTTTATTATTGATTAATGGAATGAAAGGAAAATAAATATTCATTCACCATTAATGAATATTTATTATTTC
Source organism: Viscum album (assembly GCA_963277665.1). Taxonomy (NCBI): domain Eukaryota; kingdom Viridiplantae; phylum Streptophyta; class Magnoliopsida; order Santalales; family Viscaceae; genus Viscum; species Viscum album. Next base: position 2,005,745,792 of record OY728161.1, on the reverse strand, counting down.
ATATATATCATTTATTTTAATATAATACATCGGCATTTCCATCCATGAAAAAATAAAATGAAAAACATTTAACATCGATATGTGGGGATGATATTCCCCACGTACACACAAGAAACGTTACATTTTTTACAGTAGAATGGATGTTAATAATTTATGTGTGATATAATATTTTTAAATTTACTATTATGTAATAAATATCACATTTATTCAATAAATTTATCTTTACAACCATCTATGTAATGCGTAAGTGAAAAAATAATCATATCACTTCATAAGGCGGTAGTATTTCGTACACATGAAGGATGTAATAATATCACCTATTGAGTAGAAATTAATAGGTTATATGTGATATAGTTATAATAGAAGTATAATAAGGTCATTAATATCATATGAAAAAGGTAAATAAATCATTATATACATCCTTGAAGGGTGGTGATAGAAAATGAATTACTTTAGTTCCTAAGGAGGTAGTCCATTGTATTCATGATTGAAAATTTCATTTCACATTTTTTGTAAGTGTATATGGATCCAGGATATTCCAATAATATAATAACATCTCACTATATACTAGATACATTATTACATTGGATTAATATAAATATAATCACATACTGAAGGACTGGATAGTTCATCAGTCTTGGTAACTTACATTAATACTAGAATATCACATTAAAATGGAAAATAAAAAACAAAAAACAATAATTATCTTATTCAATTTAATCATTATTTCTTCAAAAAATACCCTACATATAAATCAGAATACATATATTCGAATCATAGTGAAATAAATCTATGAATGTATTCAGCATAAATTCTCTGAAATAGTATATGTACAATAGATGATATTATTTGTAATGGCACAGACCTCTCTGGCCCACTCCAATGTCGAAAAGAGGGTCATGAAGTGTTATGGAGGGTAGACTGGACATTTCCCACACTGTTCATAATTTTTTAACTACAGGCCGTGTAGTGTGCGTACATGTAGTGTACCACCTTACTGAGTATACCCCGTGTTGAAGCCATGTCCTTGCCATGAGAAATAAATTAGTACACACCGTGTAGCCCATACTACACGCCGTGTAGCTCCTCCCCGCATATGTGTTACCCTCAAACAATGTGTTGACCAGTCAACGACTGTGTGCCGACATTTCCCACACTTTTTAGAATTTTGTAACTACACGCCGTGTAGTGTGAGTACACGTAGTGTACCACCATACGAGGTATACCCCGTGTTGAAGTCGTGTCCATTACATGTGAAATAAATTAGTACATGCCATGTAGCCCATACTACACGCCATGTAGCTCCTCCCCACGTACCTGTTACCCTCAAATAGTGTGTTGACCAGTCAACGACCGTGTGCCACATTGAAGGCCCTGTTGGAAGCCGTGTGGCAACTGTGTGAAATGGTCGGGTACACGCCGTGTACTAGAAATTAAACGCCGTGTAATTTAGTTTTTCTCGCCTATAAAAGGAGGGGTCCTCTCCTCCTTTTAAAAACACTCCTCTCCACCCCTTTCCCTTCAGCAGAGCTCTCCCAAGAGACTCCAAAGCTCTTTTCTTCCATAACATCTTCATTCGAGCTCTGATTTATGATCCATCAGTGGCCACATGAGCATAATGACGAGGCGGAACTTATGATCTTAGATCTGTTGCCTTCCCTTTGGCCTTTCCTTCCCATATTCCACCTGAGGATGTTTTTTTGGGTTTTGATAGAAGCGACAGACACCGACAGACGTTCTCTAAAGTTGATCCAGGGGAGTGTTGTGATCAGAACCTATTGAGGTAGGGATCTTACCTTTGTCTCTCTAAATTGTGAATCATGCGAGGTGGGTGTCCTCTTGTTTACGTGAAACACATTTGAACCGGTTTAATAAGGATAATAACTATCCTATATAACGGGGATGGGATGTTTGTGAATGTAGTTATATTTTTATATCCTGTTATATTATATTGTGAATTGATTGGGCTTCTGCCTACTGAAAATCATGGTCTTTGGGGGATTTTCTTACACAATTAAATGTTGCCCTATCCTTATGTATTTTTTTATGGATGGAAATTTTATTTAATGTGGAAATTTTTTAATCACGTAAAGTTGACTGATTAAATACCTGGAACCCTTGTGTGATCACCGCGGTTGAAAAAACTAAAATAATAATCATGTGGGCACTGTTTAGGCTTTATTTATATGAATGGGGTGTTATTTGGGTTGTTGTGGATCAGGTCAGTAGTGGGGATGTCGTTGGCTTGGTTGTGGGTTTCTGTGAATGCGATGTTGGTGATGGGCAGTGGGGCAGCAATAAATGATAATAAAAGGGCGACGATGTGGCATGAACCTTATTTTGTGATACGGTGGTGGAGACGTGGTTATAGTGGCAGCGGGGCTGCATTAATGGGTTGTGTTATTAAAAGAAATTGGAATTTTGATAAATGAACTATGGGGAAAGATAATGAATGCATGAATAATCAATCGGGTTTGATTGATGATAAATGGTTGTGTTGTGTTGTGTGCATTTTATCTAACTTGATTTGTGGTTGGCATGGAATTTTTTCTACGAATGCTTGATATGGTTTGATAGTTTCCCAGTAGTTAAGGAACTAATAAAAAATTACTAATGAAACTTGAAAACCTTAATGGGGTTGGGGTTGGGTTTGTGGTTGTGTGCATGCTTCATTGTAGCAGTGTCGAGGCACGTGCTCAGTTTCCATATTTCAAGCCATAGGTTGGGTTGTGTGTTTGGTATATATATATATATTTTTGTTTTGTTGCACCCCTCCAATGTTGAGCACTTAGTGTCGAACACTCCCATTTCATTGGACAGGGTGTTCTCCCCTTAGTTACTAGCTCCTTCCTACTCCTTCCATAGGTTGTGATGGCTTGAGGAGACCTTACACCCAAGAATCTTCGGGTAGGTTTCGATTGGGGTGGTATTATCCCTAGACTCTTCGGGAAGGTTCACTGTTCCCAAGAATCTTCTGGAGGAGGAACAGGTGTGTGCGGGCGGGATTTGTGGTTGTGAGGCCTAGGTGTGTGCGGGCAGGATATGTGGTTGGGAGGCCTAGGTGTGTGTGGGCGTGATATGTGGTTCTTGAGGCCCATTTGTGTGGTGGTGGGAAGTGTGTGGTAGTATCAGGACATTCTCCATTAGGAAGAGCAGCTAACTAGTGGGAAATGTTATGGGGTACCCAATACTCTTGTTCTTATATACTACTACCTGTTGATTTGTATTGTTGGTGAGTGTGGCTAGTGAGGTTGGGTGGATAGAATTCCTTGCTAGGTTTTGGTTTCTTTTGTTGTTCTCACGGGACATTAGGATGTCTTCCCACCTATGCATGAGAGCATTAGGTTTCTGTACTAAGTATAATTGTATGCTCACCCTACGTTTACTTTCAGGTTTCCAATAGGACTATCAGGCCATGCGGGACACTAATAGTTGGGACAATTGGAGTTGTTGTAGTTGTTATACTCTTGTTTCTTTTGGTAATGTAATTTTGGGCTTTCTTGTACTTGTACTTTGTTTCAGAATTGTTTAAACATGCATGTGGGAATGGTTTGGGTATATTTCTATACACTTGTTCATTTTTGGTAGTTGGCTTGTCCTATTTCTGATCTTAAATAATAAAAGGTTAATGCCTCCCATATTTGTGAAAACACATACCCTTGGTAATAGTCGCCACCCCGGGGCCTACTGGAGGCAGGACTCGGGGGTCATTATCTCCCTTTCACCATTGCCAGCTCAGGAGGGGTATCATTGATGGAAGGGGGTAATGACAGAATGGTATTTGAGGTGATGGTTGAGAGATAGGATGGAGTCCGGAGTTAGGTATATTGATGATTGAATTGGATGGTAGGGTGAAAGTGTTGTCTGATCTTGGTGCGTGACATAGGCCAGGGAAGACCGGCTAGGACACGGGATTTTCGGGCCACCCGTGATCTGATGCAAGGACTCTGACCCTTCCGAACGACCAAGAGAGACTACATTGATCACAGGGTAGAGACCCTAGGGAGGGTACATGAATCATCATGATTGTGGTTTACTTGATTTTGGAGCTTTGGGAATGAAATTAAAATATAATGATAAAATGAAACCTTGAGAAATTTCCTTGCTACTTGGGCTTAGGCGATCTTTGTTTACCGTACAACTATGGCACCTGGACGTCGTCCCTGGGTGGCTCAGACAGCCGAGGCCTAGCAGATTCAGGAGACGATCAATTGAGGATTGATCAAGAGGAGTAAGATATCCAGTGGTAGAAGACTCTCTGTTCCTTCCAACAACAAACCCACAAGAAGTACGAGGTTACTACTTCGGATATGGAGACCGAGGGGTGGCGTGAGGAGCTAGGGATCACTTTTACATTGATTTGTGCTTCAAGGGAGTACTGGGTTTCCCTAGCAGTCAGTCAGCTGAGAGGTGCGGAATGACAGTGGTGGACGCTCTACCTCGAAGAGAGGACATATGTAGAAGTTCTGTTGGCTGACATTGACAAGGAGTTCTGAGAGGAATTCCTTTCTTCCATGATCATGGTGGAGAAGCGGCAGGAGTTACTCTCTCTCCAGTAGGGGAGTATGTCAGTACAAGAGTTGGGGATAAAGTTCAAGGATCTCTTATGCTTTGCTCTGGATCTCTTTCCGGATAAGGATTCTCAGGCGAGATGTTTGGAGGAGGCGCTTCGTCCTTCTCTTCAGTATTCTGTTACCCCCATCACCCTTCTGACGTACTAGGCTGCACAGAAGAAGGAAAAGGTTGTAGAGATGATGAACTCTCAGGGAGGTGCATCGTGAGAGGGGATCCATCTGGGTTCGTCGAAGGGGAAGGCAGTCAACATTAGGTCTTCTACGACAGGACCTTCCAGATTCAGGCCAGTGGGGAGAAGGCCTCAGCAATTCCAGTTCAGATCATCGGGTCCTCATCCCTTTTTCAAGAGCCCTGGACCAATGTGTTTCTCTTGTGGAGGTTTCGGGCATATCCAATGTCGGTGCACGACCCGAGCTTAGTACGGTGGAGGTGGGCTGGTTCAACACCTGCCTCAGCTGCACCAGTTTCCGATGAGGCCCTTCCACCAGCAGCATGACCCTGCTCCTCCGATGACAAAATTTTCAGTAGGTGGAAGACCTCAAGGTGCTCCTTATGGACCTTGACCAGGGTGTGGTCGGGGAGGTGGTCGACATTAGAGAGGCCGAGGAGCTGGGCGTAGACAATTGAACACAGCAGAGTTGGCAGCTCAAGCATGACAAGAGGTAGTGCGAGGTATGATTTGTTTGTTCAGCACTCTTGTTTCTGCTTATTTCGATTTGGGATCTTCACAAACATTTTTTTCACCTGATATAGCACATGATTTGGGTCTAGACGTAGAGAGACATTTCATACCACTGGTGCTAAGTACACCAGTTGGAGGTCAGACTTGCATATATTGTGTTTGCTGGGGATGTGGGCTGACGTTGTGACCTCATCGATCTAGTGGGGATCTTCTTTTGCTACAGATGCAGCCATACGATGTCATCCTAGGCATCGACTGACTGTTTTCTGTTAGTGCTGTTATCGACTGCTTCCAAAGAAGAGTTGTGTTCTCTGATTTGGATGGGTAGCGTGTAACTTTTGTTGGGGAGAGGAGATTTCAGGTGGGAAGCCGGCATGTGAAGCCTCTCCTTTCCTTTCTAGGCGGGGTATCCATGGTTTCAACTGATATAGAGACGGTGGATGTTCCAGAGGTTGTTGGGGAGTTCCTCGATGTTTTTACCAAGGAGGTTTTGACTCTAGACTGCCGATGTGACGTTGAGTTTGGGATAGACTTAAAACCCAGTGCATGTCCTATTTTGATGGCCCCTTATCGGATGGCACCTTCGGATTTGCGGGAGTTGCGGATTCAGATTGACGATCTAATGGAGAAGGGTTTTGTTCAACCCAGCATGTTGCCATGCGGTGCTCCGGTTTTGTTCATGAAGAAGGAAGATGGTGGTCTTAGGCTATGCATAGACTACCGAAGGTTGAATAAGGTAACAGTCAAGAACCGTTACCCCCTTCTGAGGATAGATGATCTCTTTGACCAGCTGAGGGGGGTAGGTTGGTTTTCGAATATTGATCTAGGATCTGGATATCATCAGGTTAGGGTAAAGGATAGTGACATCTTGAAGACAACTTTTAGGTCTAGGTATGGGCACCTCGAGTTTTTTGTGATGCCGTTTGGAGTTATGAATGCACCAGCTGTGTTCATGGGACTTATGAACATTGTCTTATGAGAGTTTATGGACCAGTTCATCGTTGGGTTTATCAATGACATCCTAATCTACTCAAGATCAGAGGGGGAGCACGTTGAGCATCTCAGGGTAGTCATGGAAGTCCTTAGACACCACCAGCTTTATGGGAAATTGTCTATGTGTAAGTTATTGACGCGAGAAGTACACTTCCTTGGGCACGTGGTGTCTCAGCATGGAATGTAAGTGGACCCATCGAATGTGGAGGAAGCTGTTTATTGGGAGGCACCCAAGAGCGTGGCAGAAGATCGCAGTTTCCTGGGGTTGGCAGGCTATTATCGGAGGTTCGTTTTGGACATCTCTCGAGTTGCTGCTCCATTGACAGCTTTCACTAGGAAGAACCGTGTCTTCCTATGGAGTGAGCAGTTCCAGAAAGCTTTTGACTACCTGAAGGAATAGTTGGTCAGTGCTCTAGTGCTCAGGTTTCCAGAGGAAGGGTTGTTATATGAGGTTTTTTTTTATGCTTTCTGGCCTTGGTTTGGGGTGCGTACTGATGCATAAGAAGGGTGTGATCTATTATGGTTCTAGGTAGTTACGCCCTCACGAGCGTAACTATTCCACCAATGACCTATTTCTTGATGCAGTGGTGTTCGCAATGACATTGTGGCGACATTGCCTCTTTGGGGAGCACTTTGTGGTCATCTCACATAACTAGAGCTTACGTTATATCTTCTCCCAGCGTGACCTGAACTTACGACAGCATAGATTGGTCGAGTTTCTCCAAGACTATGACTTCAACATCTATTACCCTGAAGGTAAGTGAATCATTGAGGCTGATTACCTGAGCAGGAAGTCACATAAGGTAGTGGTTTGGGAATCCGCTGATGCTTGGAAAGTGAAGGGAGATTTGGCTGCCTTGTACTTGGATTCAAGTGTAGAAGGTGTTATATGCTATTTGTTTCAGATGATGGTGTAGTCCTTCTTGTTGCAGCTGGTGGAAGAGTCTCAGTGGGGAGACTCTGAGGGGGAAGTAATGTGGGATCATTTCGATTTGGGAAACGCTCTAGAAGGATCGTCAAAGGACAACCGACATCGAATGCTTTTTCATGGAAGTATGTTTGTTCCGGAGGTGATGCGTGAGGGAGTTCTCTATGAGTTCCATAGATCATCCTTGGTGGTACATCTGGGAGTTTCAAAAATGGACCAAGGCTTGAGAGAACAGTTTTGGTGGCCCGGGGTGAAACAGACAGTGGCGGAGTTTGTGGCTAAGTGCCTAGCGTGTCAGAATGTAAAAGCGGAACAACGTGTTCCCAGTGGTTTTTTGCATCCTTTAGATGTCCCCAAGTGGAAATGGGATGACATCTCAATAGACATCGTCACAGGACTACCCAGATCTCTGGGTGGTTATGATGATATCTGGGTAGTGGGGGATCGATTGATGAAATCATCTCACTTCTTAGAAATTAAGGAGTCGGGTCCAGTGAGTACCTTAGCACAAAGGTAAATAGAAGAGGTTGTGCAGTTGCATGGAGTTCCAAAGACTACCATCTCAGATCGAGATACTCGATTTACCTCATGAGTCTGGAGGGGGTTACAATATGCTTTTGGCACCCAACTACGGCTTAGTACTACTTTCCACCCCCAAACCGATGGGCAGGCAGAGCGGACTATCCAGAAGTTGGAGGACATGCTACGATCATGCGTTCTAGATTTCGGAGGATCATGGATGAGACACTTTCCTTTTGTAGAGTTTTCCTATAACAACAGCTTCCACTCTAATATTGGCATGCCGCTGTTTGAGGTTTTGAATGGAAGACCAAGTCGTTCACCCATTTTCTAGGAAGAGGTTGGAGAGACAGGTGCTCTTGGGCCAGAGGTAGTACAGAGCACTATAGAGAAATTCCAGCTTGTGTGTGAGAGGATGAATGCGTCTCTGGACCAACATAAGTCCTATGTTGATCGTTGGAGGAGGCCCTTGGAGTTCGAGGTGTGAGATCATGTGTTCTTGAAGGTTTCCCCTCGATGGGGGTACCAGAGGTTTGGGAAGGGGAGTAAGCTCTCCCCTAGGTTCATCAAACCTATCAAGGTACTGAGGCGAGTTGGTGAGGTGGAATATCAGCTGGCCCTACCACCTCAGTTGGAGAAGGTTCATGATGTTTTCCACATATCCCAGCTTCTTCGGTACTTAAACGATGACTCTCACATTATCGACTGGGGAGAGTTAGATATGGGGGACAACGCGAGCTTCAAGGAACGACTAGTCAGAATCAAGGATCGTAAAGATAAGGTGCTTCGTGGATGAAACATCGCCTTGCTTCATGTGTTGTGGAGGTATGACGGCCTTGAGGAGAGCACTTGGGAGTGGGAGGCCCAGATGCAAACTTAGTACCCGGAGTTTTTTCGACATGGGTTTGTCTTGTTCTTATGAGGTTTGTATTGATGTTATAGTTTATACCTTTGATATATGGAATTTTTGGCTTGTTGGTTGTGATACTTTTTGTTTCCGTGTTCTCTGGAAGTGTGAAACGTGTCCGGATGTGTGGGGAAAGGGAAAAGCCTGGTCCTTAATCGAGATGCATTAATGCTGATGCGATTGAACCCATGCGGGAGAGTCAGTACCGCCGAATGTGGATAATATCTCGACATGGGAGAAGGAATTTCCCCATGCCACGTGTTCGGGCAGTGTGTTTGTTGTACAGTGTTGGGGGTAGTGTAAGTCAAAAAATCCTAATATATGGAAATGGGAAGACCCAATTCTTAATCGATACGCATTAATGAAAATACAATTAAACTCGTGCAGGTGAGGCAGTGATGCCTAATGCGGATAATATCTCGACATAGGAGAAGATTTTCCTAACACATATGATTAGGGTTGTTGGTTGGGTTCCTGTAATAACGAGACCCCAAAGGGGTATCTTGTTGGGTTCCTCTAGGTTGGATTATGAAGTCTCGGGGAGGATAATGTTTTAAGAGGTATCTTATGTAATGGATCCGACCTCTCCGTCCCATTCCTTTGTTGAAAACAGGGTCATGAAGTGTTCTGGAGGGTAGAATGGACTTCTACCACACTTTTCAGAATTTTGTAACTACTCGCCGTGTAGTGTGAGTACACACTGTGTACCACCTTGCTGGGTATACCCCGTGTTGACGTCGTGTCCTTTCCGTGTGAAATAAATAAGTACACGTCGTGTAGCCCATTCTACATGTCGTGTATCTCCTCCCCGCATACACATTACCCTCATACCATTTGTTGACTAGTCAACTGATGTGTGCCGTGTTGAGGCCATGTCCATGCCGCATGAAATAAATGATTACACATCGTGTAGCCCATACTACATGACATTTAGTTACTTCCCACGTATGTGTTATCCTCAATCCGTGTGTTGACCAGTCAATGACCATGTGCCACATTGAAGGCCGTGTTGGAAGCCGCATGGCGACTGTGTGAAATAGCTGAGTTCACGCTGTGTACTAGAATGTACACGTTGTGTACTAGAAAGTACATGTTGTGTACTATAATGTACACGCTGTGTAATTTAGTTTTTCTCACCTATAAAAGGAGGGAACCTTTCCTCCTTTTCAAAACACTCCTCTCCTCCCTTTTCCCTTCAGAAGAGCTCTCCCAAGAGACTCTAAAGATCTTTTATTCTATAACTTCTTCGTTCGAGCTCTGATTAACGATCCGTCAATGGCCACAGGATCATAACGATGAAGAGGAACTTCTAAGCTTGGATCTGTTGCCTTCCCTTTGGCCTTTACTTCCCAGCTTCCACCTGAGGAGGTTTTTCCGTGTTTTGACAGAAGCGACGGACGCTGACGGACGTCTTCTAAAGATAATCCGGGGGAGGGTTGTGATCAAAACCTGTTGAGGCAGGGATCATACCTTTGTCTCTCTAAATTGTGCATCATTCGGGGTGGGTGTAATCTTGTTTACGTGAAACACATTTGAACCAATTTAATAAAGATAATAACTATCTTATATAACTGGTATGGGAAGTTCATGAATGCATTTACTTTTTTTATATCCCGTGATATTATGTTGTGAATTGAATGAGATTCTGCCTACTGAAAATCATGTTCGTTGGGGGACGTTTCTTACATAATTGAATTTTTCCCCCTCCTTCTGTATTTTTCTTATGGATGGAAATTTTATTGCTTGTGGAAATGGGTTAATCACGTAAAGTTGGATGATTAAATACCTGGAACCCTTGTGTGGTCACCCCAGTTGAACAAACTGAAATAATAAACATGTGGGTGCTGGTTAGGTATTATTTATGTTAAAGGGGGTATTTTGTGGGTTGTTTTGGATCGGGTGAGTAGCGGGGCTGCGGTTGTCTTGGTTGTGGGTTGCTGTGAATGCGATGTTGGTGATTGGTAGTGGTGCTGTGATAAATGATATTAAAAGGGCGACGACGTGTCACAAGCCTTGTTTTGTGATACGGTGGTGGAGATGTGGTTATAGTGGAAGGAGGGCTGCATTAATGGGTTGTGTTATTAAAAGAAATTTGAAAGTTGATAAATGAACCATGGAGAAATATATTGAATGAGGGAACAATCAATGGGGTTTGATTGATGATAAATGGTTGGGTTGTGTTGCTTGCGATTTATCTAAATTGATTTTTGGTTGGCAGGGACATTGTTCTACGAACGCTTGATCTGGTTTGATAGTTTCCCAGTAGTTAAGGAACTAATAAACTATTACTGATGAAACTTGAAAACCTAAATGGGGTTGGGGTTGTTGTTGTATGCATGCTTTGTAGTAGCTGTTCCGTGGCACATGCTCAGTTTCTCTGTTTTAAGCCATATGTTGGGCTGTGTTTTTGGTATATATATATATCTGTATCATTGTGTTTTGTCGCACCCCACCCGTGTTGTGAACTTAGTTCTGAAAACTCCCATTTCATGGGAGAGGGTGTTTTACACATATATACTAGCTCCTTCATGCTTATTCTTACACAAGCTGTGATGGCTTGAGGTGACCTTACACTCAAGACTCTTCGGGTAGGTTTTGATTGGGGTCGTATTAGATTAAGAATCTTCATGCAGGTTCACTGTTCCGAAGAATCTTTGGGATAAGGCCTAGGTGTATGCGGGCGAGATATGTGGTTGTGAGGCCCAGGTGTGTGCGGGAAGGATATGTGGTTCTTGAGTCAAAGGTGTGTGCGGGCGGGAAGACTGTGGTAGCATCAAGACGTTCGTCGTTAGGAAGAGAAGCCAACTAGTGGGAAATGGTGTGGGGTACCCAATACTCTTGTTCTTATATACTACTACCTGTTGTTTTGTGTATTTGGTGGGTGTGGCTGGTGAAGTTGATTGGAATGAATTCCTTGCTAGGTTTTGGTTTCTTTTTATGTTCTCACGGGACATTAGGATGTCTCCCCACCTGTGCACGAGAGCTTTTGGTTTCCCTACTGAGTATACTTGTATGCTTACCCTACCTTTACTTTCAGTTTTCCAGGAGGACTACCAGGGCCATGTGGAACCCAACTAGTCGGGACAGTTGGTGTTTTTGTAGTTGTTGTACTCTTGTTTCTCTTGGTATTTTACTTTTGAGCTTTCTTGTACTTGTACAATGTTTCAGAATTGTTTAAACATGCATGTGGGATTAGTTTGGGTTTATTTCTATACACTTCTTCTTTTTTGGTAGTTGAATTTTCCTATTTCCGATCTTAAATAATAAAAGGGTAATTCCTTCCATATTTGTGAAAACTCATACCCTTGGTGCTAGTCGCCACCCTGGGGCCTAATGGAGGCGGGACTTGGGGGTCATTATCTCCCTTTCACCATTGCCAGCTCAGGAGGGGCATCTATCATGGAAGGGGTTAGTGAAATTATTATTAAAAAATAAAAATTAATATGGTATGGTAAATAATTGAAACAAATTCCATTCAATCATTAGTTGCCCCTAAAATGTAATTAATAAATGATGATAAAATAATTCCATATCAATTATAATATTATCTTGAAACTTAACCATGGATTTTCAAACTTATCCAAAATTCACATGGATCATCAATAATGAATTTCATATTGAAGGAATGCATATTGTTTGAAATAATAGACATACATTAATGACCTTTCAGAAAAAATTTGGAAACTATTAGTAGAAAACCATTTAATTAGGCATATTTGGTCCTAAAATGAGACATACAAATCTATCAAGGGATATGTAATTATGGTCTCTACACATCACATAGTAATTAAAATTCATTACTCTTTCCAAAGGGGTGAAACATAATAAACTTAAATATTAATTTTTAAAAACTAACATAGAAAATGATAATATATTCAAAAATTAATAAACATAATCATTCACCATCCAGAGTAATTTGGTGAGTGGTAATAAAATTCTACATCCCTTGTCAAACATCTAATAAACAATCTAGAAAAATATTATGGATGGTATCAATATAGCATATTACTTATGGATCTTATGAAAAATAAAGGATTGATGTCATTGAGGAATATAAAAACCAAAAACATTCCACCAATTTTCTTAGGAAAATATCTTTTCAATTTTAAATATTTATTTTTAAAACTAGAACCTCACAAAAATATTTGAAAATAATCTTATTTGATAATAACCATTAAAAGAGATAAAACTATTCGTAAAACATCGAGTGGTCATGAAGGTGTAAAATTCAATTTATGTCATACAAGATAAAACAATTATTGCTTTCATATTTTAGGTAAAATCCATATAATTATTATATGAAAAATTAAATGAATATTAATTTAAAAACAGTTCTTACAAATTATATCATTTCTGGAAATTTATTTTGTAAACCATTTGGATAATGCTAAAAACATTTTAGAAAACAATTTTAGAAAACATGGTTTTTGATGAAAAATTATTTATGACTCAAGAATGAAATAACGTTAGATCTTATTAAATTAATTTTCACTAACATTTAGAGTAACAAATAGGGGAAAGTTTGAATATTAAATTAAATTTTCATTAATAACCATAGTAAATGATAAATCAAGAGTTTCTACAATGATAAATCATAATATTTTGTCATTATAAATTGTATCTTAAAAAATCATGAGAAACAATGACATTATAAAATAATCAATTAACAAATGGGTTACTTTTGAATCATATTTATTATGAAATAAATAATATCAAAGGTAGAATTTAAGATCATTAAAAAAAGTAATTAATGATAAAAAAATATGAAATTTTCAGTATATAGGCCACACAAAAGACCTAAATGTTGATTATGGCATACATGTCATGGAAGTAAAGTAAGGTGAGAAACGAAAACCTTATGATTGAATTCCTTCATATGTGTCCAATTATAATATATAATAAATACTATTTTATTATAAATCAAATATATAACCATAATAATGTATCTCATATCACATAAGATTTAATTATAGTCTTTTATCCCCAAATTTTTTAAAATTCATTTTTTAAATCACTATTTCATGTGATAATTCCTTTGTTTTTCAAGTAAGTTTGTACTGGGTGATTTTAGTCATTTCAATTTAATAATAGTTAATTTCTCTCCACAATTTAATAGATTATATAAATATCGTATATAATCATTAGATATGTATTTCTAGTCATGCATAAATGTTATAGATATAAAATGTGTTACACAGTTCATTGAGATGGTAGGTCGTACGTACGCATGAAGGATATTTCCAATTTTATAAATTGTTGGAATGAAAAGAAATCAAATAATAATTAACCATTAAATAAAAATTAGTTGTTAATATATATTTTTTATAATATTCAAATAAAACCTTATTAATTTCAATTCAAAAATAAAATTAAAAACATTTCACATCGCTATGTAGAGGGGGTAGTGCCCCTTTACACACGAGCGATGTTATTATATTCCAAAATATTTGTAGGTAATAATGAATTTTTGATATTTTATTTCTAAAATTTTTTTAGGAAATAAATACAACATTTTTAAATTATCATTATACTTAATAGCATCCATGTATATCAAAAGAGAAAAACTAATAACATCGCTTCACGAGGTTGTTGGCCACCATACACCTGAGCAATGGTATTGCATCACCTAATGATTGTAATGTAAGAAGTTAGGCATGATATATTTATTATAATAGTATAATAATGTAATAATTATTATATAAAATAGTAAATTACAACATTATATACATACACTAAAGGTGGTGATGGAAAACCAATTACATTGGTTCATGAGATGGTAGTCTGTCGTACACATGGTTGATGGTTTTGTTTCCCTTTTGATAGAAGTGGAGCCAGATATGGTTTATTCCCATAAAATAATATAATATGTAAATATATTGGATAATATTTGTCTTATATTATCATAGATTAAAATTATTTTAGTTATGAGGAATAATACATAAAATAATAGTTCACATTTAAGAGTTTTACAACTTCTTTAGAGAGATTATTAAGGTTTATACCTAAACCCTTTATAAGTGATATTCATAATAAAAATAAAGACAATTAGTTTTGGAGTGAATTGATTAAGAAATTTATGTAGGTATTGTCTAAACTAATGGTTTTTGGATCATTTAATATTAAAATATAGGGAGTGTCCTTTTATAAGTAGGGGATTGGACTTACGTTGAATTCTTGAAAAGATAAAGTGATACCCATGTTTTTCTAAATCCAAAAGCCCCAAAAAATTTTAATTATTGAAACTTGATAGATATATGGACATAATATGGCCATAAAATGGTTTTCTTACAAAATACAATATCCTTAATTTTAACCCTTATATTATTTGTTTGACCCCTGGTAAAAAAAAATCACCTTAACAATAATAATTAAATTTAATTCATTTCACATTTCACAATGGTCATAAAGTATTTCAAAATTAATAAATAATATAAATTCATATGATTCCAAATATGGAATAAAATTTTCTAAATTCAATTTAATGAAGTGGGAAAATTAAATTAAATATTAAATCCATAGATGAGTTGAAAAACTGTTTTCAAAAGAAAAACACTGAAAAACTAAAAAAAATTATATTATAATTCAGAGTGAAATAAATTTAAATATTATAAATTAGTCAAATTATTCTATAATTGTGCTAATTTAACTTTAAAATCAATATTATAATAATTTTAACTTTTATATAATTTAAATTAAAGGATGGTTTTCAATAAAAATTAGTATCTTACACTATTTATCAAAAATGTTATTCTTTTCAGAAAAAAATTGAAAAATTAACCTAAGGATATGTTTTACATGTATAATTAAAAAAATATTTTATTTTTCTAAATAAATTATCTATTAATGGTAAAAAAAACTTTAATTATGTATTTGATTTATGATGTTAAATGTTATATACACCATCGAAGTTGATGTTCAACTTTTAAAATCTGGTGGGGTTATAATATGCCGATTAGAGAGTGACCCTAAAAATTATTTCTCTGGGATAAATATGTAAATAATCTTGATCCATGGGTGTTTTCATCAAATAAATAATTATAATTATCCATGTTATCTAGGGAATACCTAATTTCAAACAACTTTTTGTCCTTATCGATTAGCAAGAAAAGAAGAAAGTTCCATTTTCAAAGAAATTGATGATATAAGGGGAGAAAATTAGAATATATAAAAAAAATTATACATCTTAGAAGGATATGAATGAAATATTTTTTGGTACGCATACTTATAAATGAAATAGGCATGTGGGGTTCCTATAAATGTGACCTTTGAGAATTGGAACCTAAGTATGAGACCATAAAGAATTGCTTCCCAGGAATGATACATTATGAAATTAGTGCCCATGTTTTAGATAAAATATATATCATAACAAATTATCGTAAATAAGATAATTGGATCCCATGTATGATACATGGTCGTATCAGTGCCCTTTTATGTGACATGGGTGAGATATTACCCAAATATAAGACATGGGATGTTTCATTCCTAAGAATCAGACTATAGTGAATTAGATTTCATGTAAGTGTCCTTGATGAGGATTTAAGGGATATTTTATAGAATATTTTTATATAATAAATGATTTACATATTTTGACATGGGAATCAAAATATTCATCTTAAAGAGTTTTAAATAATAGTGAATTTTGTTTTTAGTTCTTCTTCGGTTACAAGATGAAAATGTGTTGAAATTAATTTAACACTACGGTTATTTTCACAGAATGTAAAAAAAAATTTACTGAATTATTAAATTCATAATTAGCTATGAGCATAGGCTGAGTTCAATGCATTATAACAAATAATATTCGGATGTAGTTACAAAAGACCTGAATGAAAATAGGTTCTAACCATTGATTATTTTTTTATAAATATGATTACAACATTAAATAAATAAAAAATAGTTAATGGAATCTCTGAAATATCCTATAAGTCATTTTGAATCAGAAAAACATCTTGTTTCAATGTTCCAAATAGATATTTTTATTTTTTTCTCATACATTATCATAGATCATCAGCTTGGGAGGATTCATTTCTATTTTCTCTATGTTTTCCTTAAAAAAAATTTATGAATTCTGTGATTGATGTTTTATAGGAATATGAAGAGGGACTACCTTCTGATGGGTTTAGGTTAAGGGATTCTTGGAATATAATGATAAACCTTATATTTTATGATCATGCATGATCAAGGGCCTTAGAGGATAGGAATATATAACAATTTATACTAGTTTTAATCCAAGAGATTCTAGTGAAATGAGGATAGGTATCTTGGAAAATTTTTTAATACTAACTCAAAATTGGATAAAGGGGTGTGTTTAATATATCTATTAAAATATTATTTATATTATAATAAAATATGCAACATTTTGTAATTTCTTGTTCTACAGGTACATTGTTCTTTTAATATTGAATTTATTTTAATGTTCTTCTATAAATATTTTTTTCTATTTTGTACAGCCCCTCAATATATATTTAAACTGTTTTTATATCATTTTATAAATTTTTAATTTTTAATTTTTATAATTTATCAAATTTCGGAGTTTATCAAAATTTTATAAGAATTGGAAAAATGAATAGTTGAGTGGTTTAGAAATTTTATATGTCATTTTTGATATTAATTTTCTCCCCCCTCTTATAAATTTTCATAAATTGGATTTCAAGGAAATTAAATTTTACCATTTATTTTATCTACATTTTCTAGCAAGAGTAATCACATCTTTGTTTATGTTATTGAATAATCATAATTTATTATCTGAGTTTCGTTGCACATATTTTTTTGCAAATAAATGTTTTTCTAATAGAAATAAAACCTACTATATGGGGAGACAATATGAATAATAATAATCCTTAAATGATTTATGGAAATGATTATGATATTTGATGTGGTCATATAAAAAAATTAAACAATACTAGCCTGTAGAATTATATTATAACAACAATAAATTATGAAATTATAATGTAGAAAATATTAATATAATCTAGAGTTGTGAATGTTGAGCTTTAAGATAATAATAATTTTTCAAATAATTTAATTTTTTTAATGATGAGATATATAGACATTAAAAGTTATTATTGTAAAAATTCTATTATAATCTAGAATAATATCATTGTAAATGTTTTTGAACATTTCATGTTCTTGGGACTAGAGGAGCTATGTTTCATGCATAGTATCAAGGAATTGGTTTCCTTATGTATATTATATTGATCAAATTCATTGATTCATTAGGAATATCCTAAATAGACATCAATCAATTTTTTAAGGAGCTATGATATCATCCTCGATTTGAAAAAGTAATAGAAATATTTCCAACGGAGTGAGAGTAGAAACACACTGATATTGATGATTTATAACATTTTACTAAGACAATTCATATTGATTTCATGGGAAATATAACACAATATGATAGTATATTAAATAGATATTGTTGATAGGACGATAAGAATAATGGATTAGTTTCAACGTATACTCTTTTTAATATCGCTCATGGAGTTACGAGTCCTAATGTTTAATGTCCCATGTTTTTGAACTAGTTTAAATTTGATTTTTTTAAATTTTTCATTTAATGTTTGGGTTATTTTAGAAACAATGCTTCAGGAAGATTTTTCCTTAGTTTGGTTCAATTTATGTGTTCATATCTAGCTTGAGAAAAGTATCGATGAGTTTCATAGGTAGTTTGAGGTGTTTTAGAAGCACCGAACCTGAAAACTTGTTTTAAAAAAGTCATGGCAGAAACATTCGCACAGGCTGCACACAGTTAGTAAAACCATGCGGGTCATCCATACCGGATACTCTAGGTATCTGGTAGAAGGCGCATGGTTTGTGTATGGTTTGTCATACTATACTGGTTAAAAACGTGGCTTACCTATTTTGTAAATTCTGGTTAAATTATTATAATTAAATTAATAGATTAATGGAATTTAATTAAATGGGTTGTTAGAAGTTTAATTTAATTTAATTAAATTTGTAAAAATTTAATTAAATGATGTTGAGATGGAGATGTTATTTAATTAAATTGAGATGAAAAGAATTATTTTTTTCTAAATGACGATGATTTGGAGTTTTATTTAATTAAATTGAGATGACATGAATTAAGTTAAATGGCATGTAAATGAGGAGTTTGGGGTTATCAAAGAAGGGTAATATTAAATGGTAATATTGAATGATTTATTAAAAATTATTTGGGGTTTCTTTTAATTGAATTATAGGTAAAGAGGAATTTATTTAATTTATGCGAAATTGAGGTATTATTTAATTTAATTCACGCTTAAGAAGAATTTAAATCTTCATTGTGAAATGGGGGTTATTATTTAATTAAATTATAGTTAAGAGAATTTAATTAACTAATGTTGATGAGTTTGAGTTTTTAATTTCATTAATTTGTGTTCAGTTAATTTAATTAAATAAAATTAATTGGATAAATTATTTAATTAAATTTAGTTATAATGGATTTAATTAAATGATGATTAACGAGGTGTAGGGGTTTATAAACGAGTTTTTTAAGATTATTTATAATAATAATTATTATTTATATTATTATTATTTTAATCCCTCTATTTATTTAGGGTTTATTTGTTTTTTAGATTGAGGGAGTGAGAGAATTATTGGGAGGCGCACATAATAGAATGAGGTGCGACCCCCTCCCATAGTTCATTTGTGGTGAGAAACACCACCACCTTCACCCAGTCCCTCACTAGGCACTAGGTCAAGATGGTTTCTTATCGAATTCTATTGGTCTCAGCGAGGTGAGTCTTTCTATGTGTGTTTTATTTTTCACATCGGCTGTTTTGGCACTCCGTCAACCGATCGCTGTAGGACAGAAATCCTAGATCCGGGTTTGATTTTTTTTATTCATTTATTCTGGTTCTAGGTGGTGTAGAATATGTCTTGGGGCCCGTTGTTTCTTACTTTGACAACTATCGCCAAAGGTGTGGTGGTTTTTCTCGATTCGGTTCACCACCATCAATCTAGAGTAAGGACACATATCTGATATTTGGTTTCACACCCCTTTAAATTAGTTTTTTATAGTTGTATAGTGTTGTGGTTAATGTTTTGGGTGTGCTTTGGTCCTCACCGCACTAATTAAGGGTTTCAGTTAATGGTTGTTATGTTCAATGAAAACTTTCAAGGGCCTACACACTTTTTTGAGGTGTGTATATGTGACCGGGTTACAGTTTGAGTTAGGATGTATTGGATCAACCAAATTTATTGATGTAGGGTTCTAAAATATGCATAATTAATAAAATAATTTTTTTTTAGATTTACTAGTTTTGATAATGTTGGATACATTTTATGATTAAACTATTTATTTAGGGAATTAGATATATAATTAAGAAATAATTATATTCTTTGAGGTTGTAAAATTGATAATTAATTGGGTGACTAATTCTAAGTAATTAATTTGGTTATGTTGATGTAATAAAATATTAATTAATTATGTGATTTACGATGACAATTAACTGAGGTATTATTTATGCGTAATTAATTTTTCTAAGTTGATATATTTACTTATGAATTAATTTTTAATATTGAGATGTTTAATTGAGATAATAAATCATGGTACTAATTATGTGATATAAAATTGGTTATGTTGAGATAATTAATTAGGAATTAAATATGCACTTTTTGAATTATAATTGGGAAAAATAATGAGGGGATTAATTATGAGATATTAAATTGGAAGACATGAGATAATTAATCATGAATTAATTATGTTTTTTGAAATTTGAAATTTAGATAATTAATCATGGGATTATTTATGAGATGTTAAATTGTATTAATTGAGATAATTAAATGTGAATTAATTTTGTGTTTTGAAATTTTCAATAGAGCTAATTAATCGGGGGATTAATTATGAGATATAAGATTGGCTAATTTTACATAATTAATTGTGAAGAAATTATGTGCTTCGTGAATTTTAATTGAGATAATTAATTACATGATTAATTATGAGATATTATGTTTTCTATATACAGATAATTATTTATGAATTAATTATGTTCTTTTAGATTTTTAATTGAGATAGTTAATTGAGGGGTTACTTATGATGTATTAAATTGGATAAGTTGAGATAATTAATTGTTAATTATGTCTGTTTTTTGATATTTTTAATTGAGATAATTAATCAAGGGAATAATTACGATATATAACATTTTCTATGTTCTGATAAATCATCATGAATTAATTCAGCTCTTTGAGAATTCTTATTGGGATAATTAATCGGGGGAATTAATTATGAGATATTAAATTGTATAAGTTGGGATAATTAATTGTTAATTAATTATGTTATTTTAAAATTGTAATTGAGGTAATAAATTGGGGGATTAATTATGGGATATAAAACTTGGGTAAGTTGACATAATAAATTTTCAATTAATTATGTGCCTTTAATACTGTGATCTAAATATTTGTTTATGGAATTAAATATGGAGAGTTGAGATATATAATGAGATAATTATTTCTGGAAAGTTAATTATAAGATATGAGTTATGTTATTGATTAATTAGTTGATGAATTAATTAATGGGATTTCTGAACCTAGTTAATAGTTGAGATAACTAATGGATTAGATTAATGGTAATGAGATTAATGAGAGGCCTTTGCCTCATTTTTTTGAGTTGAATGTGAAGCCCATAGTAATGTTTTAATTGAAATACTGAAGATGGTTTTCCTTAAGTATAAATGTCAATATGATTGATAATATGTAATTGAAATGGGATAATGAAATTAAAGAGAGGTTAATTGATTCACAAATTATTTTTTGTGAATAGTTACACCTTGTATAGGTAGGGGAGCCAAGGGACAAAGAGGGACCTTGGGGAGAAATAATATGTTAGTTTTTTGTGAAGATCCTATAGAGATCGTGAGTGCTAAGGGATTTGAGCTAGTGGATATACTATGTGTGCTACTCATGGTGATGGATGTGTGTGTGTTACGTCTCGATCCATCCAACATCATTTTCCAAAGGACCATGAGAGCATGGGGTATGGAAACCTTGGGATCATCCATATTGATTTACCTGAGACTGTGGGTGATCTTGGGGTTAGGATCCGGTGCATGACCATGAATGATTCCCCTGGTTATGAATATATGTGCTTTATGTCTTGGACCAAATAGAAATAATATCTAGGGTATATGCCCATTTGGTGTTGGTACACACATGGTCCATATAAGAGGATGATAATCATATCTATATATTTGTATATACAGAGACACACTATTAATATATATATGTATACATAATTGATATGATCAGAAAAAACAATTGTGGGTTGGAGGACACCTTGTCGTTGGGTGTCCCTTAAGAACCTAGATGGGTTGTTGGTTATTTATTGTATTCTGATATTGCATCAATATACTTTCACGCTGTTTAATTTTATTTCATTGTCAAGATTGTGCTAGACACTGGTGGTACCGACCTACTAAAATTTATATATCACACCCAATATGGGAAACCATTTATTTTGGTTACCCAAGTAGAATTTTATTTTTTGTTGGACTATGGTATTACTCATAATTTTTCGGCACAAATTCCACATAAAAAATGGATTATTTTGATAAAGTAATACATTAATTCAAAAAAATCGGAATAATTTTTTAGATAATATTTTATTAGTATAAATTTCTGTGAAAAGGATATATGTACTTATTCGTACAGTAAATATCAAAATTTTTTACTTCCCCCTTTTGTTATTAAATTTTTTTAGTTATATACTATAATAAAACAAGAAAATCATACTTAATATTCTTTGGGTGTAAATGTTTTGTGAGAATAACCATGGGGCCCCACCTAGACACATGTTAATGAAAAGGTGACACCCTAAGACTATATTTAATATAATAGGTGATAACGACAATTGTCGAGATGAAATATATCATAAACGTGAGTCTTTATCAAAATAAACTTACACACACACACACATGCACACACACAAAGATCAAATAACACCAAAACTATTCAGGATAATAGACTATACCAATCCTCTAGGAAAAATTCCTTGAAATGACGTCGAGAACAACAATAGTGTTGAAATATAAATATAACCAAGAGATAAATGAGAAAAAATACATTTCCCATTTTAAATGAAGAAAGTAAAAACCAAAAAAAATTATATTTATTTGATACTCATGATATCTAATTCCAACCACAAAACTGGGATCACCATCACTATATACAATTAAGTTGTAGAAATACTAGGCCTGAAAAAGTCATCAGCTATAATCCATTAGTCTACATAATAAATTACATGTTTGGGAAAATCCCATGTATGGATGAGTATATTCATACCTATTAGGACAACTCAAAAAACAAAAGCAATGTAATTTAAATAAAAAATATACTAAACCAACAGTGAGGGAGTGGAATCATAATTAATAGATATTTTCAATGAAGAAGAAAAAAACAATAAGAGAGAGAGAGTAATCTTTTGATCTTCATAGATAATGATGATGAATCTATTTTTAGCTCCAAGATCTTGTGGTGTCTCGATGCTATTAGCCTAATGCAACCTCTCAAAATATGTTTTAGGGGACCGATTCCAAACATAGGTCTTTGCGCAGCCAAGAGGGTACCATCATGAGTGGAAGAACCCTACCTCATTATATCTAAGATGATGGGGTATAAAATATGATTACAGAATACCTTTACCCCATGTGTGATTGGGGAGGGGAACCTTATATAAATATAAGATATGCGAGACCTATATCGCAATATATGCATACTTACAAGTGGTTTCCAACCATGATATTTCTTTGGGGATCACCCTTATGTATTTGCATCATCCAACCATGGGGGAAATAGAGATATAATCATTCCACCTTTCATCATATATTTTATTTGAAAATTAGGATCAAAATTTTATACTAATTTGAATTATAATTATGTATGAAAACATTTAGGTGAAAATATATATCACAAATAAAGAGATATGTGAGAAAGAAAATTGGCATAATGGTGCATGACTTGTACCTTTGGATAGAAGGGGTATACTCACATGTCTAATTCCAACCATAACTTCCTACTATAATATGAATATAGAACACCATATACATAGAATGTATATCTAGGACAATATTGAATGGGACCAGCTGAGGTTTCCTGCACGTAATCCCTATAAACAGATTAGCAGATGATTTTTATCAGAAGATGTGTGGGTTGAACCACATGGCATGTGATATTAAAAATTGAATGAAAACTATATCCATGAAAAAATTAGACAATGAAGTGTGAATTACTATGATATTAATGGTATGTTGTCATGGTTTTATGATAATGTAAATTCTTCCTCTGAATACTTATCATTCACCAATATTCCTCAAATATTTCCCAAATCATCACTGTTTTTATTAACCATGTCTGAATCCATGTCTTTGGTCATATTACGTAAATTCCTCACCTAAATATTGTGATTCTATCACTCTAAATAATACTATTTTCACAGATCCAATTTATTCCTGAGGTCATATCCTTAATCATCTAAATAATATATATATAACATCCCCATATGTAGATCAATTACCATCTCCATCTATGAATTGTATGAAATTATTCTAATGAAGTGTTGATCCTGTTTCAAATCAAATTGTCACTTGAATGACCATTATACAATAGGTTGATGATGAACACATGAAAAAATAAGGATGAAATGTATAAGAAATATTGGTAATGTCACACCCGATTTTTCAAGTCATTGTTTTGAACCTGTTCATTTGAAATAACGATACATTTCTTGGGAAATGATTGAGATTAATGTTTAGTTTTTAA
The DNA here is from genome assembly GCA_963277665.1 of Viscum album. Classification (NCBI taxonomy): domain Eukaryota; kingdom Viridiplantae; phylum Streptophyta; class Magnoliopsida; order Santalales; family Viscaceae; genus Viscum; species Viscum album. The sequence goes on along the minus strand of OY728161.1, from coordinate 2,005,721,438 downwards.
GTTTCAACTCTGTTTGATCACCCTAATATTGGTTTCCTATTGATTGTTTAAGAGTTTTTTGAGAAAGGGTGGTTACTTCATGATTTTTGCCAACCGTGAGCCCATTTCCAGTTTTAAAAATCAAATTGTATCTTTTATAAATCCTTTCTTTTAAAACATCATTGACCCATTCCAACTCAAACGTTTACTCCACTGATATATTCAAACCAAAATATCCTTTTTGACCCTGTAATAGTTCATAATCATGGTTAATTAGGGTTACTTATTTTGGTATTGGGCCAGGCCATGGGCCCATTTCCAGTTTTAAAAAAAATAATTTTTTTATTATATATCTAATTCAATATTTATTATTGTTCAGAGATTCCACCTCCCACCCGAATCCAATACCCCTATACTCACCCTAGTATCTATTTGACCTCTTTGGAGCTAATAATCGTCTCACCGTAGGGTGAAAGTTCCCATGTTAACCAAATCATCCAGAATTGATAAGGTAAATTGTATCATATATAACTCATTCAATTCTTTCTCATTGGCCAACATAATTTATTTCTATGGTTCTTCTAGACATTAGGAGACTCTCTAAGACGTTTCATCCCATTACCTTTTATCTATAGTAGTTGATATAATGGAATATGAAGAGTTTTCTAGTTGAAAAGGTGAGATTCCTTCTCTTTTATCCTCCCTCTTCTTCTTCTTTTCATTATTTATTTGTTTTATAATCTTCTATAGTGGTGTTAAACTTAGGGTTATATTATTCTATGATTTTGGATGGGGTTTTTATTCATTTGGGTCTTTTCTTCATAGGTTTAAGGTTTGTATACACTTGGATGGTGATTTCGTGTGTGCGTTTCCATTTCACCAAGGATTTGAGGTTGGATATCACTTGCACTTTCCATTATTATTTATGATTCATCATATTATTATTGTTAAAACCTAATATATATATTTATATTTTTATTATTTTTTTTCATCCTTTGGATAGTTTTATTGTTGTGCAAAATGGTTGTTTATGACTGGTTTTGTGAAAGTTAGTGTGGATTTGTCATAAAAGTGCACACTAAGAGTTGGTCTAAATGTTCTGCTATCTTTCAAACCTGTTTTGTGAGGCTTATAAACTGTTTTATTTAATTTTTAACATGTTAAAGTATATTTAATATAATATGGAATTAAATTGGTGTTTTATTCCTTTTCAAGTTCTTAAAAAAATTATTTTGTTTAAAAAGGGCATGCCATTTGTTCGGTAAATTGTCCTGTTGGATTTTATGTGTGATGTGTGATTTAAATATTTTCTTTTTGGATTTATAAATAAATTGTAAGAATTATAAATTTTATTTTTTGGTCTTAATATGGCTTTACAATTTGGATTTGTTTTCACAAACAAATGGGTTTTGGTTTACAACATGTTTTGGCCCGAGTTGTCAAGAAAGGGTTTGTTTAACATCCTTATGAAAATGGTGGTGTTTCGAATATTAAACCTGTGTGTTTTAAGGGATTTATAAATTTGGGTTTCTACTGTAAATTATTTTTTTATAGTTCCTTAATAAAATTTAATTCATACCCTGGTCCAATGATAGTTTTTAGAATGCCTTAAAGGGCCGTTTGGCATTTGTTGTTTTGTAAAAATGGTTTCCATCTATATTTCATGTTCTATCTTTTTGGAAAATTTTATGGTCCATGAAAATGTTTTATTAATTGTTTCTATGGATTTAAAATATGGTGTGTTATGTTATTTATGGTTTTTTTCCATAAAAGAGAATCTTTGAATGGATTTTATGTGAAAGGCCTCTTGATACACCTTGATATTGGTTTACGAAAATTTTTAGTGGTTTATTGATTCATGAAAGACATGTGAAGAAAGATTGTGGGATGTTTTGTGTTTTTATGTTTTTGGAATTGAATTTTGATTTATAATGTGTATTTTATAATATGTTTAACTTCACTGAGCACCAAAGGGAATCCCGAGTATCTAGGTGGGCGGACTAGTACAAGTTTGCTAGTGATTCTGTGGGGTTTGGCCCCTATTTCATGTAGCATGTTTGACGATGACAACACTAACTAAACAATGATGTTGATGATGTTGGGGGACCACTAGGTTACGGGTATTCTCCCTTCAAGTGTCTCATGTGCACATGAACGGATATTTATTATGGTTACTTTCACCAAGATACGAGGTACCTGGGGCTCACAACTAACAAGTGCGTAGGGGTGTTCCCGTGAGTTGTGCTCATTGGCTATTTTGTACTCACCATCGCCATAATGTTTTTTTGGTTGGTAAATCCAGTAGTGATTTTTATTTATTAAAAAGAGTATAATATTTAAAGAATCCCTCATTAAAACAATATTCATTTTGATGATGCACCTCTTTGAAAAATTGTTACTTGCATTTTTGTTTATAAATCATGACAGTTTTTGTCTAATAATTTTTATACCATGGTACCTCATTTGAAAAACATACTTTAATATCTTGTATTTAATAATTTAAATTGATGTTTATTTTATTTTAATGTATTTTCATTGGGAATAGAATATCGAGCTAACCAACTGAGTTTTAATACTCACGCCTATAGTCTGTTTTTGTTTTTAGCCATTGTGCTGGTTTCAGCTTGAGATCGATCACCTTCAGTGACGTGTGATCATTATGTTGGGGAGTGACCAGCAGTGTCACATGGAGTTAGTTGGTTATTGGTTTTTTTCAGTTTAGTTGTTGTTTTAGTTATACTTTTAGTTTCTTTTAAAAATAATGTTTATTTCAATTTTTAAATAAATGCATTTTGGGATGTCCATTTATTTCCACTATTTTTTGATTGATTATATATGGGAAAAATCATTACCTTGTGTACTATAATGATTCTCTTGGTTATTGTCGCTATCCCGAGAGGATCGGTAACACCTCTCAGGACTTGTCCCGAGCTGGCCTGGCTGAACGGTTCAGGGTCGACCCGTGCTGGTTCGTGACAAAATGGTATCTGAGTAGGTCAGCTTTTAGAAGACGTTTCTTTTTAGAGTGCAATTGTTATTTGGGGGAGGTCAAGGTAGATGGATTATGATTTTTGGGACTTGAGGGGTATGTGTGGGAAGAGAGTTGTGAACACTCTGTCGTTCTAATCCTTAGGTTTCCTGGGATGTCCGGTTTTTGTAGTGTCCTTGGTTCTTGTTGATTGTTTGGTGTTGGGATATGACAAGGGGAGTCTTACTAATGGAATTTGTGAGCTCTCAAGGCCTGGAAAGCCATGTGTATTTAGGTCATGGTTCTAATAAGTCTCTCCATGTTGGTTTTGTTTTTGACATATGGCCGCCAACCATGTGGTCAAGTCACCCACCGACACTAGTTCCCTTCTGTGGGTTTCTTGGACCTTTCATGAATTCAGAAATTTTGTTTTGAAAAACCTTGTGTGGGAATTATGGAAATGGGATTTAAAGGAATGATTGTATTATGAAAAGTATAAAAGGGGTTTTGAAATATTAAATATAATAATGGTTTTGGTATGGTGGTTTTCTTAGTCACATTTTGGGGAGGATGTGGAAATACTTTAACGGGATTGGATTTTCCATAATCTAAACTTGTGGGTTGTCGAAATAAAATGTTTTGAAAGTGTGAATCATTTAAAATTAATTCTAAAACACTTTTTTAATGGGATGTTTTCTTTTTTTGAAAAGTGTTAGAATCTGATGAATAGGTTTTGATAATTCAGTTTTGTGCGGCTAGTGTTTTTCTGGAAAGTGGTTTTGGCTTTTGTGGTTGTTAGATTATGAAAATAGACCTTGCTGAATTTTTTTAAAAAATGGCAAAGGGGTATTTGGAAAAGAATGGTTATTTTTGTAAGTTATATTAAATGAAATGGATTGTTTTTTTAATAAAATGGTTCTTGATGGAGTGTGGTTTGTTTGGTGTAATATGAAAATCATTTTTGACTTGGTGGTTGGTGCTCCTTTTGACGGTACATGATTTTTTGAGTGATGTTGTTTTGTTTTAGCCTTTGGTTTTTTCATGGGTTCTCACATGCATGGTTTTATTGATATCTATAAGGATGACCAATATGGAATGGTTTTTGAGTTCCAAGGGTGTCATGTAAATGTTCATGTGAGTGAGACTTAATGAAACGCCATCTGTGAATGTGAAAATCCACCAAGTTAGTATTTTTTTCAAAAGTGTTTTTAACTGAATAATTTTGGGATTTGTTTTGAAACAACATTTATGTGGATGGTTTGTCCTATGTCAAAGTAGTGTTTTCCATTTAGTATTCACCCTTATGATCTATAATTCATAATCTGGTTGCATCTTGAGATGGGATCTTGTTTGTGGCTTGGGTTTGGAGTAATGTTCAGTGGGTTTCTAAAGATGTGTTGGATGTTGTGATGTGGCTATAGATAGTTCTATGTTTGCAAGATATCCAATTGATAAAGATAAGGATTCATTCTTATGTTTCAAATGCTATATCCACCTCCTAAAATAATTTATCATACCATCAGTATAAATAGAAATCTATTTGGGATCGATTTAACGTTCTTCTAGTTTGTGATAATTCTTTTGGACATAGCAGTTTTGTTCGTTGATGTTGAAGCTTTTCATCGTATTTATTGTCCATTATGCTCCTCGTTCAAAGTCAGATAGAATTTTTATATGTATATATAAGTTCCTATTTAGGTGGATGTATTTTGTTGAGAATTTGAGTTCTTTTTGAGTGGTGTGATACTTAGCACCTGACTGTGGGACAACAGATGCTTCATGATTTAGGGCTCTAACCATAGGCCTCAGAGTGAAGATTTTCACGCAGTCAGGAAACCAAAAAAGGTGTGGGGAGTTTGAAGAGGATCCTCACTCAACCATTGTGGTAAGGTAGTTTCTATTTCTATATTTTGGTTCCTCATTATTGTGAATTTCCATTTGTCCCAACAAGTGTGGAGTACTTACCCCTCACAAAGTGTCTATGGTTATGTCCTGATGGCTGCTGGTTTCCGATCAATGTCCCTTTGTGGACCACCTCTTTAAATCGTGTGTGGTCTTGGTGTTACCTATTCGTAGGTGGAGATTTTTGGGTAGTTCCTTGGATTCTTTTGTGGTTATAGTGGTAAATTTATTGGGTTCCCTTTCCTCCCCTCCAAGAGTGGTGGAGGTCCAGATCTATGCTGAAAGTGTTGCCCAAGTTCATGTACCCTCTATTCGGGGGTGGGTGGTTTATATGTTCATGTTGTAACACTCTAAACATGGGTTGGGGGTTGTTGTGGGAATGTTTATTTGGACCTGTTAAAGTGAGGTAATTTTGATTTCTTGTTTTTTTCATTGCTACTTTGTTTCTAATGGAGGGGAGACCCACCACAGGTCTCGTTGATTTTTCCTCTTTTGAACTTGTCTGCTTCTAGTTGTTTATTAATGATGGGGAGTCCATAATGTAATCCCCTAGATTCCTTGGTTTTCATGAGTTCTCTTTAGATTGGGTGATTATTTATTTCATTGGGATAAGGCCCATCAATTGGGTTCTTGGCTTGGTTGTGGAGGTGGTGGTGTGAACTTTCCGTTGATTTTCACAAAGTGGTTGTGAGTTGGTGTATTTTTTGGGAAAGAGGATTAATTTATGTCAATGTAAAATGATATTTAACTAGATTTATAGGTTGTATAATGTTGATAGGGAAATCTTCGTTTTTTATCTTTTATTTGGAAGGTGTTATGGCTTTCGAGGGGCGGAAAGCTTTAATGGTGGGGAGAATTGTCACACCCAGTTTTTCATGTCTTTGTTTTGATCTGGTTCATTTGAAATCCTGATAAATTTCATGGGTCTTGTGTGAGATTAATGAAGATATTTAAAATTTCATCTATGTCATGTCACCCTATTTTGGGTTCCTGATTGCTTGTTTAGGAGTTTTTGGAGAATGGGTGGTTACATCATGATTTTGGGCCAACCGTGAGCCCATTTCATGTTTTAAAAACCAAATTTGTTTTATTTATAACTCCTTTGTTTTAAAACATCATTCACCCATTCCACATAATACTGTTCCTACACTGATATATTAAATCTAAAATATCCTTTTTAACCCCTTAATAATTCATAATCATGGTGAATTGGGGTTACTTATTTAGGTATTGGGCCAGCCCATGAGCCCATTTCCAGTTATAAACAAATATTTTGTTTATTTTATATCTTATTAAATATTTTATATTTTTCAGTGATTCCACTTCCCACCTGAATCCAATTCCATATACTCACCCCCAGTATCTATTTTCCCTCTATGGAGCTAATATGAGTCGCATATTTGGGCAAAAGTTCTCATGTTACCTCAAATCATCCAGAATTGAGTAGGTAAATTGTATCATAAATAACTCATTAAATTCTTGCTATTTCTCCAACATATATTGTTTCCCTGGTTCTTCCAGACCTTATGAGACTCTCCAAGAATATTCATCCCATTAACGTTTCATTATAATTGATGATCTAATGGAATATGAAGTGTTTTCTAGTTGAAAAGGTGATATTCCTTCTCCTTTATCCTCCCTCTTCATTCTCCTTACATTATTTATTTGTTTCATATTCTCCCCTAATCCGGTACATCCTAGGGTTCTGATATTCCTTGATTTTTATGGGTTTTGTATTCATTTGGGTATGTTCGTCATTGGTTTAGGGTTTCTAAACCCTCAGATGGTGATTTCGTGTGTGCATTTCCACTACGCCAATGATTTGAGGTAGGATATCCCTTGCACGTTCCTTTATTATTTAAGTTTAATAATTTTAATATTGTTAACACATTATATATATATATGTTTTATTATTGTTTTTCATCCATTGTATTGTTTTATTGGAGTGCAAAATGATTGTTTATGCCTTGTTTTGTGAAAGGTACTGTTGTTTTTCATAAAAATTCCCACCATGTGTTTGTTAAAATGTTCTGCTATCATTAAAAAAAGTTTTGTGAGGTTTATAAGATTTTTTATAGTATTTTTAACAAGTTATAGTAGCATGAATAAAATATTGAATTCAATTTCTGTTTTATTCATTTTCAAGTTCTTAAAATAAATGGTTTTGTTTAAAAAGGGCATGCCATGTGTTCGGTAAATTGCACTGTGGGATTTTATGTGTGATGTGTTATATAAAAATTATTCATATGGATTTATAAATGAATTGGAAGATTTATAAATGGTATTTTTGGCTCTTTATATGGCTTTCAAATTTGGATTTGTTTTTACAGAGAAATGTTTTTTGGTTTACAACATGTTTTTGCCTAAGTTGTCAGAAAAGGGTCTCTTCCACATCCTTGTGAAAATGGTTGTATTTTGAATATGAAACCCAAGTATTTTAAAGGATTTTGTAATTTGGGTTGCTACATTAAATTGAGTGTATACACCTCATTAGTAATATTTAATGCATACCTTGGTCAAATGTTAGTTTTGATAAAGGCTTAAAGGCCCGTTTAGAATTTGTTTTGTTTTGTAAAAATGTTTTCAATGTGTATTTCTTGTTCTATCTTTTTTGTGAAATTTTATGGTCCATGAAAATAATTTATTATTTTTTTGGGGCTTCCAAATATGTTTTTATGTAATTGATGAGTTTTTTCCTTAGAATAGAATCTTTGAATGGATTTTATTTACAAGGCCTCGGGATACTCCTTGAAATTATTTACGAATATTTTTATTGGTTTATTGATTCATGAAAGAAATGTAAATAATGTTTGTGGGATGTATGTGTGTTTCTGGTTTGGGAATGGAATTTTTATGTTGAAAGTGTATTTGATAATATTTGTTACTTTATTGAACACCAAAGGGAATCCCGGGTATCTAGGTGGGTGGATGTGTACTAGTATACTAGTGATTCCGTGGGGTCTGACCCCTATTTCATGTAAAATGTTTGATGATGAAAACACTAACTAAAATATGATGATGTTGATGTTAGGGGACCACTAGGTTATGGGTATTCTCCTTACTAGTTTCTCGTGAGCACGATAACAAATATTTATTATGATTACTTTCAACGAGATACGAGGTACTTGGGGATCACAACTAACTAGTGCCTATGGGTGTTCCCGAGAGTTGTGCTCATTGGCTATTTTGTACTCACCGCCAGCATACGGTGTTTTCAGTTGGTGAATTCAGTAGTGTGTGTTTTTTATTTAAAAGTGTACAAATCTTTAAAGCATCCCACTTTAAAACAATTTTCATTTTGAAGTAGCACCTCTTTGAAAAAAATTAACTTGCATTTTTTTTAAAACAAGAAAGTTTTGTCTAATAATTATTATAGCATGGAACCTCATTTGAAAAAAATATTGTTATAAATTGTATTTAAAACATGAAATTGATAATTATTTTATTTTAATGTATGTGCATTGGGAATAGAATATCAGGATAACCTACTGAGTTTTAATACTCTCACCTATAGTCTTCTTATATTTTTAGCCCTTGTACAGGTTTCAGCTTTAGTTCAATCACCTTGGGCGACGTATGATCATTGTGTTCGAGAGTGACCTGAGGTGTCACAAGGAGTATGTTGGTTTTAAAGTTTTTCCAGTTGAGTTGTTTGTTTAGTTCTTATTTTAGTTTCTTGAACAAATAATGATTAGTTCAATTTTTATATAAATGCATTTTGGGATGTCCATTTATTTCCCTATTTTTTTGATTGTTTATATATGGGTGAAGTCGTTCCCTTGTGTAGTCTATTGATGCCCTTGGTGCTTGTATCCATCCCAACATGATCTCTAATTCCTCTCGGGACTTGTCCTAGGCTATCCTGGGTGATTAGTTCAGGTTCGACTCGGTATGGTTCGTGATAGGTAAGATAACCGATGGATGTTTTGATCTTTTCTATTTATCACATTAATGGAAGAAATTATGAAATCTGATGAATTTTGAAGTATAAAATCCAATAAAGGGTTAATGGAATGATTTAATAATATTTCCATGATATAAATTTGATAAAAGTATGAATCTATGAAAAATAACATATCCTTGCCCAAAAACTCTAATAATGAGGAAACAATAAACAAATAACAAATACACACCTCAATGTTTGGATTGATCTATATTGATGAATGATTTTCCCGGTACTGTGTCGATGTAGGTGATAACTTCAAATGGATTTGATCATTGGTCCTTGAACCTCTCATGATTTTTTATTTAAGATTCAATCAATATTATATCATTCAATATATAGGGTTATATAACATACATTGGAGAACTATTATAAAAAATAATAATTATTTATAATTATGTTTTGGAAAATTAAAATAATAAACAAATAATTTTCATTTAATCTTCACCTATGAATTCATGATAGAAAAAATAACTATTCATATAATTCATATGTATCAACAAGGGTAATCCATATATTTTATACCAACAACATATAAATATTTCCTATTATATACATTTATCAGTAGAAAATAATTTTTTCCAAATAGATTTGCACACATGGTTTAATTTTTTTAATTCGTGGAATATATTTATTTTAGGGTCCTGTTACACATGTCACATCAAGAAAACTATAAATATAGTCACTGTTACATATAAGGAAATATTTGAAGGGTATAAACATTAGAAAAAGAGTTAGTATATTCTCCCTACTATTAAGCATTTTCACCAAGAAATGAAATAACTACCAAACTACATAAGGGTTGTCAGCATGAATATGACCCATACACATCCAGGAGTTCTCAAAGAGGATTTAAATTCTTCAATGAACTAAGAGTAGTGGGATAGAACCCCTAGGAAGGGTCCTATCATGAAAATACTTAATGCCTATTGGGTACAATCATCAGGTTGCTATGTTTATGTGGTCTATCCTTCCCCAGTAAATAACATGTGATATATTGAACATGTCTCTTTAACTACAACCTGTGGAAAACATCATGCACTCTATCAAATAGCATGGGTAAATCATGGAGATAATAATTTACTCTAACCCTAGAAAAAAATTGAATGAACCAATGAACCTTATTGAAATATTACAACCACTACTGGGAAGCTGGGTTTTCAAAACACTTGTATGCCAACAGTTCAACACAACCGTTGGTATAGGGGTATAAAACAAGTATTTCCCAACAGTTTGAATAAACTGTTGGGAAATCTAAAAAAATTTCTCCCATTCCCAACGGTTTGTGTAAACCGTTGGTAAAGCTCACCATTCCCAACAGTTTTATAAAACCGTTGGGAATGTTTTCTTCTAAAATCCCAGACAACCTGATATCCCAATCCACATGATTGAACTGCTAATGTTGAGACCTAAGATATCTCTCTCTTGGAAAATCATTCCACCAGATCCATATTTAATCACAAAGTTGTTTTGTTCTACACTTCAAATCTTTAAGTAGTACGTTATGTTTAATGTTTTTCATCTAATTTTTTCCTTTTCTATTTTAATTTGGCTTAAACCAATGGTTCGTGTAGTATGGTATACCCAACAATTTAAATTCGATTTGTTATTTTTTTCTATTTTTGTTCTGGTGTCATGTGTGAATCAATTGTTTTTGGTTTCTGTTTTCTGTTTTTGTTCTGGTGGGAGGTGCTGGGGGTGTAGGAGGTGGGGGAGGGGGTGTGCTGGTGGGGTGTTTAGGTGGGGGGAGAGGGTGTGGTGGTGGGGTGTTGAGGTGGGGGGTTGTACAGTTGGTGGTGGGGGTGGGTTGTGCAGGTGGGGAGGGGGGGGGGAGGAGAGTGTGCAGGTTGGGGGGGGGGGGGGTGGGCTAGGCAGGTCAGAGTCTGTTTGGGGGGGGGGGTGAGGTGGGGGTTGTACAGGTGGGGGTGGGGGTGGGTTGTGTAGGTGGGGGTGGGGGAGGGGGCTGTTCAAGTGGGGGTGAAAGTGGAGGGGGGTTCTGTGAAAGTAGGTGGGGGGAGGGGAGTGTGCAGGTTGGGGATGTGTGCTGGGAAGGTGGGACTCTGTTGGGGGTGTGGTGGGGGGTGTGGTGTACAGGTGGGGGTGGGGGGAGGGGGGTTATGCAAGTGGGGAGGGGGGGTAGGTGGGGGTGGCTGTGCAAGTTTGTGGGGGTGGAGAGTGTGTAAGTTGGGGGTGGGCTGGGCAGGTGGGAGTATGTTGGGGGTGAGGTGGGGGTGTACAGGTGGGGGTGGGGGTGGGGTGGGGAGAGGGGGTTGTGCAGGTGGGGGGTGCAGGTGGGGGTGTAGTGGGTGGATAGGAGGTGGCTGTGCAGGTGGGGGTGGGGGAGGGGGGTGTGCAAGTGGGGGTGCAGGTGGGGGGGGGGGGGTTGTGCAGTCGGTGGATGGGAGGGGGGTTGTGCAGGGGGAGTCTATTGGGGGTGAGATGGGGAGGGGGGGTTGTCCAGGGGGGAAGTCATCACTTCAATAGTTCACCAATAAGCACAGGGAATTCATCACTTCTAGAGATTTGGATAGTTTTGAGGCCTCTTTGGTTTTGGTTCTTGTCTAGTCATCTTGATGAGTAAGTCATCACATGATCTAAAAGTGACATCAACTATATAGGATGAATTCCTTCTCCCACACCACATTTTTGTAGAAATAATATGTCCTTGGAAGGTTGTGGGAGCCTTTTAGAATCCATTGCCCCAACAATTTCCCAATTGAAAACATGATACCATCGTGTTATCAGGTCACTAATCCTACCAAATTGGATTTTCACTAAAAAATACTATTCTAATCCTTAACACCATACTTTTGTTTTTCATACAATGAATGAAAACCCAATTAAATCTCATAGCTCTCAGTCACACCCCTGTGGACAGCTCGCCCACACCCCCTGGACACCGCTACCCCCCTGGACAACCCTACCACACTCGTGGACAGTCCATCCACCCCCCTGGACACCTTGTACCCCCTAGACAACCCCACCACCCTCGTGGAAAGCCTGTCCACCCCCTGGACACCCCCTACTCCCTGGACAGCCCCCAACCCCGTGGATAGCCTGCCCACCACCTGGACACTCCCCCCCCCCCACCCCCTCCCCCCGTGGATAGCCTGCCCACCCCCCTTGACACCCCCTCCCCCCTAGACAGCCCCTCCAACCTCATGGACAGACCACCCACCCCCTTGGACACCCCGTACCCCCTGGACAACCCCACCACCCTCGTGGACAGCCCGACCCCAATTACACAGAAGAAAATAACTCTGTATTTCCCCCAATTTCAAGAATCCCCCACTCAGGTGAACCCTAACCTGAGGTCTTCCATCTGATCGGCTGGAACTCCCCCATCCAGGATAGACTCATTCAAACTCTTCCCAAATACAGATATAGAAGCCCTCATTAAGGTAATTTACATGGTTGGGGTAGTGGGGTATGTGGTTTTCCTTTTTTTAGTGGGGTGATATGGTACTTTCTGTGGACTTTTAGTTTGGGTGTTATGAAATGTACTAACATTTCACAATATTTCCATTTTTTAGAATCAATAACTTATTTTAAAAACTCTCATTACACATTATCCATCTTTCATGAAAATCCTTCACTTTGTAATATCTTGAACAATGTTTTATCAGGTCTATGGTGTCTTCTTGGAATGCGATAAATGAAAAAATTACAAAACACATCTCACCTCAAATCTAGGCACACATAACTGAATTAATTAGTATATGTTTACATTGTTTTAATAGTTCACTACATCAACTGGAAACTCCTTCCTTTATCTTTTACTTAAATGTATTTTCTATTAAAGTTCAATCCCATGGAATTGTTTATGAAAAATTGACTTATATAAAATCTTTTTACAGAATGGAAAAAATTTGGATGTATGAAACCGATCGGATCTCAAGCGATTTTCAAAACAATTTGGAGAGCTTTATAACTTTTTCATTTCACAATGCTTTAGACAGTGGTCCCTACACTGCCCATGATCCAATTGTGTTGGTAGACCTTTGTTGATCTTTAAAGAAGTCACCTACCACATAACCAAAAATGGTTTTCTAGAAAACTACTTTGTGTGGTATCACAATGAGGAGAAAATGAAATCTCAAATTGGTGATGATTGAAATGAAAGGACTGGAATAGAGAATTTGTTAGATGATCGGTTTCCATTTATTCATCATCAGGAAAAAGAAAGGATTTCGACTCAAGAAGACATCTGTATGAGGACAGCTGATGCATCTAGTGAATATGATGATATTGATAGGGTGAAAAAATTGAATGATGCTACCATGACTCCAGTATATCGACAATGCGATAAAATGAAAAAGCTGGAATTTTTAATCCGATTGTTTCATGGGAAAACTATGTATGGGATTTCTAATACAGTAATCGATTACATTCCTACCCTCTTGAAAAATTTACTTCTAGATGATGCAGATATTCCCTCAAACCACTAAATGGCATTGAAGTTAGTTGAGGAACATGGATAAATAAACAAAATTCATGCTTTCCCAAAAGATTTCAGTTTATTCTGGGAGGAAACTGCTAAACGAAATGGTTGTATAAAATGTGTCACATCCCGCTGGAAGCCAAAATCTAATGGAACACCATCCCGTGTTCCAAAAAATGTAATGTTTCCCTTTCCATTGATCCCCAGACTCCAGAATATCTTTATGTCTGATGAAATATCAATAAACATGGGATGGCATGATACCGAGAGAAAGAAGACTAATGATTAGTTGGTTCATCCTGCAGATGGATTTTCATGGCAGAGATTTGATGCTCGACATCCTGATTTCTCATTTGATGTGCGTAATGTGTGGCTGGGTCATTTATGCGACGGTTTTAATCTGTTTGGGTAGATTCTTACTTCGCAAAGCACATGGCCAGTTTTTATACACATTTATAATCGTCCCCCATGGTTTTGTATAAAAAAACCTTTCACTTTCAGGAGTATACTCATATCGGGTCCTTTTGATCCCGACATTGATATTGATGTCTACATGCAACCTTTAATAAAAGAGTTGAAACTTCTTTGGGGTGTGGGTGTGCGCACATACGATGCATGTTCGAAAGACATATTTCAGATGCGTGCTGCGCTTATGTGGATGATCAATGATTTTCCAACTTATGCAATGATGTCTGGATGGAGCACGAAGGGAAAATTGTCATGTCCAGTTTGTATGAAGAATACACAATCCAGAAGTCTGAAAAATCACTGTAGTTTCTGTTTTATCGGACATCGACGATTCTTGCCAAAGGATCATCCATATAGAATGAATCATCGATGATTTGATAATACCATAGAGACCGACGATCCACCTCAGCTTATGTCTGGATCTGACATATTTAATGAATTGAAATATTTCACTTTTTCGTTCGGGAAGGGTTAAATGAAATCTAGAAAGAGAAATAATGTTTCCACTGAAACCTATTACAATTGGAGGAAGAGGAGTATCTTTTTTTATTTACCTTATTGGTCAACCAATTTGTTACATCATTTCTTAGACGTAATTCATATTGAAAATAATTTAGGTGAAATTTTGCGTTCGTTTATTCTAAATGTCATAGGGAAGAAAAAAGATGATTTACGATCTCGGTGTGACTTGGTGGATTGGGGCATCAGACCAGAATTACATCCTGTCTGTATTAGTGAAAATAAATGGAAACTTCCATGTGCATCTTATGTGATGACACACCTACACAAAAAAATATTTTCTGGAAGTATTAGAGACTATTAGAATTCTTTATGGCTATTCAAGAAACATATCTAAGTGGGTCAACAGAAGAGAGTTGAAGATAAAATCATTGAAGACTCATGATTATCAAGTTCTACTGCATGAGTTGCTTCCAATATCAATCTGTCATCTTTTGTCCAAAAATCTAAGGGTAGTTTTAATTCGGTTGTGCCATTTGTTTAGAGATCATTATACTAAGAAGTTGTCCAAGTCTTTCTTGCAAAAAATGCTGACAGATGCCCCATTAATTTTGTGTAAGTTGGAGAAAATATTTCGTCCATCATTTTTCACATGCATGTTGCATCTGACTGTCCATATTCCCACTAAAATACTTCTCAGAGGACTTGTTTCTTTTCGTTGGATGTATCCAACTGAAAGAAATATTTTCACATTAAAGTCATATGTCCGAAACAGAAATCATCCCGACGGTTCTATCATGAACGGTTACTTGGCTCAAGAATGTATGGATTTCTACTCGATGTATTTGTCTGATCTTACTACAAGATTGAGCAGACCAATGAAAAATGAAGAAGAGCAGTATGAGAAAATTGAACCCAATTTTCCATCACTTCCTCAAACAAGAGGAATTCCTAGATCATAAACATTGAAGACATTAAGCCATGAAGAGAGGGAGATGGCACATCGCACAGTTTTGTTCAACTGTGATTTGTTTGATGACTATATTAGGTAACTAAATTGATTATGTATATCTTACATCTATATCTATTAAACTATTCATATTTTTTTCTACAGGGAACATAAAACAATGATAAATAGGAGCATCATTCTTTATCTTTGAGAAGGAGAGAGAGACTTTTCATAGCACAAAGTGTTCTGCATGGTTAAAATTGAAGGTATAAAAAAATAATGTTTAAAATAATTATATTAATATTTAATTATGTTTAAAAGTCATTTATATTGTAGGCATTGAGTTTTTCTGCTGACTCTGTCTCTGAGGAAATAAGAGCTTTGGCTTTTGGTCCTAATACCGTGGTTCATGACTGTAAATCAATTGTTATCAATGGGTACAAATTTATTGTCACTGAACGAGAAAAGAACATGAGAACAAAACATGATGGTGTTATGGTTACTGCCATAACAGATTGTTATGCCAGTGCATCAGATAATAGACCACGATTTGAAAATGTGGGTTATTATGGAGTTGTTGAGAAAATAATAATACTGGATTATTACTCTTATGGATGAGTCACAATTATGAAATTCCATTGGTTTGATTCGATGAAGAGACATGGCACATTTATTGATGATTGTGGATTTCGATTAATTAATATGACTCACACTCTTACTATCGAAGAACCATATGTGTTGGCATCAATGGCTAAACATGTTTTTTATGTCAAAGACCAACTTCGACCTAAATTTGGTGTCATTGTTGAAGTAATTACAAGAAATATTTTTTATGATGGTGATGATGGAATTGACACTGTCCCTAGTTCCATTGGAACCAATCTATTTATTTCTTTTGATGACTCAAATAGATCAATTATCAGAGTTGATTGTAAACCTGAAGTTGTGGTTGAAAATATATTGAATCATTCATACATGTTCTCAATTATTTTGGTTTACCTCGAGTTGGGTTGTTATGGTTGGTAATATTCAAATTGATTTACTATTGATCACAAATATGTTTTAGCTGACTTGATCGTTATGTGAATTTTCAATGTTTATTGGTTGCAGTTTTTTTTAATTGAATTTTCTAATATGGAATTGAACTGTATTCGAACATAGTCAAACAATATTTCTAACTTGGTGAACATTACAACTTGTATCATTTATTAAATCCATTCAATCTCTTCTAAATCAATTGATAGGTGACTTGACCGTTATATAAATTTTCAATGTTTATTGGTTGTAGTTTTATTTGAATTGCATTTTCTAATTTGGAATTGAACTGTATTCATACAAAGTCAAACAATATTTATAACATTGTGAACAATACAACTTGTACAATTTATTAAATTCATTCAATCTCTTCTAAAAAATTGATAGCTAACTTGACCATTATGTGAAATTTCAATGTTTATTGGTTGTAGTTTTATTTGAATGTCATTTTCTAATTTGGAATTGAACTGTATTCAAACATAGTCAAACAATATTTCTATCTTGGTGAACATTACATCTTGTATGATTTATTAAATCCATTCAAGATCTTCTAAAAAAATTGATTGCCGACTTGACCATTATGGGAATTTTCAATGTTTATTGGTTGCAGTTTTATTTGAATTTCATTTTCTAATTTTGAATTGAACTGTATTCAAACATAGTCAAACAATATTTATATCTTGGTGAACATTACAACTTGTATGATTATTCAATCCATTCAAGCTCTTCTAAAACAATTGTATCCTACTTGACCATTATGTGAATTTTCAATGTTTGTTGGTTGTAGTATTTTTTGAATTGCATTTACTAATTTGGAATTGAACTATATTAAAAAATAGTCACACAATATTTCTATCTTGGTGAACATTACAACTTGTATGATTAATTAAATCCATTCAAGATCTTCTAAAACAATTGATAGCTAAATTACCAATGAATCCCTCTATTCCCTCATATATTTAGTTTTTTGGGTTACACATTAGTTTTCTTTTTCTAATTAATTACATATTTGTTTTCAAAAATAGGAAATGAAGCCAATTGAAGAGAGACGAAGGAAAAAATGATGGAGAAAAATCGTCGAATGACTGAGTTGGTAATTCCATCATTAGTGCCTGTAGAGAGTACATTATTTCATATTGATATATTTAAATAATATATAATGTCATGTGATTGATTTTTTTGTAAACAGTTTTGTAGGATCCACCTATACGTCGACATTTATTCGAAGAGGAGCCTAGTACTGGTCCTAGTACTCAGGCTGGTGGTACGAGGAGGGTTTGTACCAGAGGAGGATGAGCAGCTGGGCGTACCCGACTAGACCCTGCCCCTCCCACTGACATGTCATCCTTCCCACATTCTGTTCCCAGTGTGTCGTTAGGGACACACATGATATTTAGGCCTCCCATGTTTTCTCTACCCTCTGCATCTTCTGGACCATCATTTTCACATCCCATGATGATTCCCACTCCCCAGTCAGCATCTGGTCAGACAGTTGTCCCATCTTCTTTTCATTCTACTTCTGTCTCTCCGAGCATTTATATTCCATCGTCTTCGACTCCCATTCCACCACAGGGTGTTCCATCAGTTTCTTTGGATCCAGCGGCGCTCAACGATCATACTAGTACATGTATATTTATAGAACCCTAACAAATTTTTATAGCAATATTTATTTTCATTATAATATGTTTTGATAAAGTATTTTTTATTCATTCATGAAAGATACATATACTAACAAGAGACATCGACGGGGGCGTACATGCATGCGTTCGGTGTGGAACCTTCGTACACAGGTTATGGTGGATTATAATGAAGACAACCAAATGGTTGAGAAAACAGGGCAGCAATGTCAGAGTTTTTTGGCGACGCTTTCCAAATACTCTGACATCATTCCCGTCAGCCCGCTATCATGGAGACATTTTCCACATGAGGTCAAGGATAGAGCTTGGGCAGAGATATGGGTAAAAAAATCTGTTCTATTTAATGTCGTGGATTATTTTTGTATTTATATGAATTAATATTTTGATTTAAGCTTCGATTAAATTTTCCTGATGGTGAGGGTGCACGACCGGAACGTCTAAAGGATTTAGGCGAGCTTTAGAGAGATTACAAGCATAATTTGTATATTGGATGGGTTTCTAGAGTTGGAACTTAGTTAGAGGTGGTACCAGTGGTGGATGATTGTCCTGTAGAGCAGTATCGTCAGTTGATTACTCATTGGACGAGTACACAATTTAAGGTATTAATTAAAATTGAGGTATTTAAATAATAAATTTCATTTTTTTCATTAATACTATCTGTTTCATTTTCGAATTTTATTTAGGAATCATATGGAAAAAATAAAAAGAACATTGATGCAAAAAAATACCTCCACAGACGGGGACACACTGCGATGCGTGATCATGAGAGGAAACAGGTATGACAATTGTTTATAAGTTTTCATTACGACTTACAGTTTCTTTTGTTTCCTCAATTATTTAATATTTTTCTAATGTTTTCATATAACTTTAGTTTTCAATTTCATTGTAGAGGGAAATAAAAAATATTGAAGGAAGTGTACCTCGACCAAAACTGTTTTTCTCGAGTAGACGGAAAAAGGATGGAAGTGCCTTCAACGAAGCGACTCAGCAGCAGATTGTATGTTTTAATCTATTGAATTTATATTTTAATATCTATTTTTTAACTTAATGATATATTTATATTTGTAACAGGAAACTTTAGAGGCCCTCTATGCCCAAGAACCAGACAATTTTGGGCCAACAGATCACTTACATCAGGTGCTGGGAAAGGATCATTCTGGCAGAGTACGCTGCCGACCTAGGATAGCCCCGACGAGATATTGGCCCTCCTCAGGTACGAGATATAGTGCCACCAAGCTACATTAAGTTAGGGAACTTGTAGAATAGGCTGTGAAAAGGGCCATAGAGACGTCATAACAGTCTGCTAGGGAAAACGGTATGCTTATGAAGTTTATTGAAGTTCTACGTCAAACACTTCCAGCAGAGGCCAGCCCAGCATTTGATGAGTATATGTCATCGATACGTTCTATATACGGTGCACCAGGTTGCAGTTATAGTTGTGGTCAGGACGATGTCTAGTTTGATGATGATGATGCTAAGGATTTTAATGCGGAAGAGGAGGGCGAGGAGGAGGGCGAGGCTGGTTGCAAGGGCGAGGACAAGGAGGGTGAGGGCGAGGAGGGAGAGGACGATGATGGGGATGAGGACGAGGGTGATGATGATGGTGATGATGGTGATGGTGATGTGGGACAAGTTGATCCATTACAATTTTGACTGATATTACAGAGATTTGATATTTAATCTATTCTTGTTGTTGGTTTTATCTAGACTCGTAGTATAGTATTGGAGTTGACCAATTTTTATATATTATCTATTTTTATGGATGTTCTTGTTTTTAGTGGTTGTGTGTTTGGGAACCCCCTCCATCCTGGACCCTGGACAACCCTCCACTCTCCTCCCTGGACCACGGACAGCTCCGCCGGATATCCCCCCAGACAGCCCCCCGGACAGCCCCCACCCTCTTCCTTGGAACCTGGACAACCACCTGACACCCCCCAGACAGCCCCCCGAACAGCCCCCCCCCCCCCCCCCCCCCCGGACAGCCCCCCCACCCTCCTCCCTGGACCCCGGACAACCCCTCAGACATCCCCCTGGACAGCCCCCCACCCTCTTCCTTGGACCCCGAACAACCCCCTGAACACCCCCGAACAGCCCCCGGACACCCCCCCCCCCCGAATAGCCCCCGGACAGCCCCTCCACCCTCCTCCGTAGACCCTGAACAAACCCCCGGATAGCCCCCCGGACAGCCCCCAGAATAGCCCCCGGACACCCCCCCCCCCCCACCCTCCTCCTTGGACCCCAGAAAGCCCCCCGGACAGCCCCCCAGACAGCCCCCACCCTCCTCCTTGGACCCCAGACAACCCCCCGAACACCCCCCAGAAAGCCCCCCGCACAGCCCCCCCACCCTCCTCCCTGGACCCCAGACAGCACCCCGAACAGCCCCACCACCCTGTTCCTTGGACCCCGGACAACCCCCTGCACATCCCCCCACCATCCTCCTTGGTCCACCGACAGCCCCCCGGACACCCACCGGACAACCCCCCATATAGCCCCACCAGACATCCCCCACCCTCCTTGATTTATTTTAATACTAAAAAATCTATAATATATATTTTATTTATTTTCATCATGATAATAAATGTAAATCTCATTTACACATCTAATCAATATCATAGATTCTTGGTATGTTATAAAAGATATGTATTCATTGGGCATGACATTGTTAACTCCGAAATGTTTCATAGAATTATAAACAAAAATCAAATCCATACTAAGAATGATATAAAAATATTTTATATAAATATCCACAAGATTTTAAGTAAATACCATTCAACTAATAGACACATGAGGATTCTCATAAAATGGACAACATTTTATGTACATATGGAAAACCGACCAAATGCATTTGGATTCCTTTGAATCGTTAGGAGAACGATCCATGGGTCATATGTGACATGTACGAATCAACCCCGCCTCAATACGAGGCGCGGTGTGGCTTCCACCACTCAAAGTGTCCACCTTTTGATTCAAAAGGGCATCATTTTAATTGAAAAACATCAACTGGCATATGGAAAACTGACCAAACACATTCGGATTGTGTAAATACTTTAGCAAAACGATCCATGGGTCATATGTGACGTGTACGAGTCAACCCCTCTTCAATCTGAGGTGTGGTGTGGCCGCCATCACTCAAAGTGTATGTCTTTTGTTTCAAAAGGACGTCATTTGAAGTGAAAAACATCAACTGGCATACGGAAAAACGTCCAAACGCATTCGGATTATGTCGATACTTTAGCACAACAATCCATGCGTCATATGTGACGTGTAAGAGTCAACCCCACCCTAATATGAGGCACGGTGTGGCCGTAATCACTCTAAGTGGCTCTCTTTTGCGTAAAATGGACAACATTTTATGTACATACAAAAAACTGACCAAACACATTCGGTTTCTATTAAAATATTAGGAGAGTGATTCATGGGTCATATGTGACATGTAAGAATCACCCCCGACTCAATCTGAGACACGGTGTGCCTGGCACCATGCAAAGTGTCTGCTTTTTGTTTCAAAAGGACGTCATTTTAATTGAAAAACATGAACTGGCATATGGAAAACTAACCAAATGCATTCGGATTGTGTCAATATAGTAGCACAACGATCCATGGGTAATATTTGATGTGGACGAGTAAATCCCACCTCAATACGAGGTGCAGTTTGGCCGCCACCACCCAAAGTGTCGTCCTTTTGTTTCAAAAGGACGTCATTTTATTTGAAAAACATAAACTGGCATACGGAAAACCAACCAAATGAATTTGGATTGTGTCGATACGTGAGAACAATGATCCAGGGGTCATATATGACGTGTACAAGTAAACCCCACCTCAATCCGAGGCGCAGTGTGGCCGGCACCACTCAAAGTGTCTGTCTTCTGTTTAAAAATGACGTCATTTTAAGTGAAAACCATCAACTGGCATACAGAAAACCGACCAAATGCATTCAGATTGTGTTGATACATTAGAACAATGATCCGTTGGTCATATGTGACGTGTACGAGTAAACCTCGCCTCAATCCGAGGCGTGGTATGGCCGCCACCACTCAAAGTGTCTGCCTTTTGTTTCAAAAGGACGTCATTTTAATTGAAAAACATCAACTTGAATAAAGAAAATTGACAAACGCATTCGGATTGGGTCGATACTTTATCACAATGATTCATGGGTCATATGTGATGTGTACGAGTCAACCCTGCCTCAATCCGAGGCGCGGTGTGGCCGCCACAACTCAATGTGTCTATCTTTTGTTTCAAAAGGACGTCATTTTAAGTGAAAAATATCAACTGGCATACAGAAAAGTGACCAAACACATTCGGATAGTGTCGATACTTAAGCACAATGATCCATGGGTCATATGTGACGTTTACAAATAAACCCGGCATTAATCTGAGGTAGTTTGTGGCCGAAATCACTCTACGTTGATCTCTTTTGTTTAAAATGGACAGCATTTTAAGTACATATAGAAAAATGACCAAATGCATTCGGTTTCGATTGAAACATTAGGAGAACGATCCATGGGTCATATGTGATGTGTAAAAGTCAACCCGGCCTCAATCCAAGGCGCGGTGTGGCCACCACCACTCAAAGGGTCTACCTTTTGTTTCAAAAGGACATCATTTTAATTGAAAAACATCAACTGGCATATGGAAAAGTGACAAACGCATTCAGAATGTGTCAATAATTTAGCACAATGATCCATGGGTCATATTGTGATGTGTACAAGTCAACCCTGCCTCAATCCGAGGTGCATTTTGGCCGCCACCACTCAAAGTGTCGGCCTTTTGTTTCAAAAGGATGTCATTTTAATTGAAAAACATCAACTAGCATATGGAAAATGAACCAAATTCATTCGGATTGTGTAGATACTTTTTAACAATGATCCATGGTTCATATGTGATGTGTAAGAGTCAACTATGCCTCAATCCGAGGTGTGTTGTGGTCAGAACCACTCAATGTGTCTGTCTTCTGTTTCAAAACGACGTCATTTTAATTGAAAAACATCAACTAGCATATGGAAAACTGACCAAATGCATTAGGATTGTGTCAATACATTAGAAAAACTATCCGTGGGTCATATGTGACGTAGAAGAGTCAACCTCGCCTCAATCAGAGGTGTGGGGTGTCCAGAACCACTCAATGTATCTGTCTTCTGTTTCAAAACGACGTCATTTTAATCGAAAAACATCAACTGGCATACGGAAAACCGACCAAATGCTTTTGGATTGTGTCGATACATTAGAATAAAGATCCATGGGTCATATGTGACGTGTACTAGTCAACCCCGCCTCAATCCATGGCATGGTGTGGCCGCCACCACTCAAAGTGTCTGCCTTTTGTTTCAAAAGGATGTCATTTTAATTGAAAAACATCAACTGGCATACAGAAAACCGACAAATGTATTCGGATTGTGTCGATACATTCGAACAACGATCCATGGGTCATATGTGACATGTACAAGTCAACCCCACCTCAATCCGGGGTACGATGTGGCCGCCACCACTCAATGTGTCTGTCTTTTGTTTCAAAAGGACGTCATTTTAAGTGAAAAATATCAAACAACATAGGGAAAAGAGACCAAACGCATTCGGATTGTGTCGATAGTTTAGAAAAATGATTCATGGGTCATATGTGATGTGTACATGTAAACCCCGCCTTAATCTGCGACACGGTGTGGCCGGAATCACTCTAAGTGGCTTTCTTTTGTTTATAATGGACAACATTTTAAGTACATATGGAAAACCAACAAAACGCATTCGGTTTCCATTGAAACATTAGTAGAACGATCCATGGGTCATATGTGACGTGTACGAGTCAACCCCACCTCAATCCGAGGTGTGGTGTGGCCGGAACAACTCAAAGTGTATATCTTCTGTTTCAAAAGGACGTCATTTTAATTAAATAACATCAACTGGCATACAGAATACACACCAAACACATTCGTATTATGTCGATACATTAGAAAAATGATCCATGGGTTATATGTGACATGTACGAGTCAACCTCGCCTCAATCCGAGGTGCGGTGTGGCTGCCACCACTCAAATTTTTTGCCTTTTGTTTCAAAAAGACATCATTTTAATTGAAAAACATCAACTGGCATACGGAAAACCGACAAACGCTTTCGGATTAAGACTATACATTAGAACAATGATCCATGGGTCATATGTGACGTGTACGAGTAAACCCCGCCTCAATCCGAGGCGTGGTGTGGTCGCCACCACTCAAAGTGTATGTCTTTTGTTTCAAAAGGACGTCATTTAAAGTGAAAAATATCAACTAGCATAAGGAAAAGTGACCAAACACATTATTATTGTGTCGATACTTTATCACAACGATCCATGGGTCATATGTGACATGTACGAGTCGACCCCAACTTTATCTGAGACATGGTGTGGCCGGAATCACTCTAAGTGTCTGTCTTTTGTTTAAAATGGACAACATTTTAATTACATACGGAAAACCGACCAAACACATTCTATTTCCATTGAAACATTAGGAGAACGATCCATGTGTCATATGTGATGTGTACGAGTTAACCCCACCTCAATCAGAGGTGCGGTGTGGCCACCACCACTCAATGTTTCTTCCTTTTGTTTCAAAAGGACGTCATTTTAATTGAAAAACATCAACTGGCATACGGAAAACCGACAAATGCATTCGGATTCTGTCGATACATTAACACAACGATCCATGCGTCATATGTGATGTGTACGACTCAACCCCACCTAAATCTGAGGCATGGTGTGGCCGCCACCACTCAAAGTGTGTCTTTTGTTTCAAAAGGACATCATTTAAAGTGAAAAATATCAACTAGCATAAGGAAAAGAGACCAAACGCATTTGGATTGTGTCGATATTTTAGCACAAAGATCCATGTGTCATATGTGACGTGTACGAGTCAACCCCGCCATAATATAAGGCATGGTGTGGCCGGAATCACTCTATGTGGAACTCTTTTGTTTAAAATAGACAATATTTTAAGTACATACGGAAAACCGACCAAACGCAATCGGTTTCCATTGAAACATTAGGATAACAATCCATGGGTCATATGTGACATGTATGAGTCAACCCCACCTCAATCCAAGGCGCGGTGTGGCCGGCACCACTCAAAGTGTCTGTCTTCTGTTTCAAAAGGACGTCATTTTAATTCAAAAACATTAACTGGCATACGGAAAAACAACCAAACACATTCGGATTGTGTCGATTCTTTAGCACAACGATCCATGGGTCATATGTGACGTGTACGAGTCAACCCCGCCTCAAACCGAGGCGCAGTGTGGCTTCCACCTCTCAAACTGTCTGCCTTTTATTTCAAAAGGACGCCATTTTAATAGAAAAACATCAATTGGCATACAGAAAACCGACCAAACGCATTCGGATTATGTCAAAACTTTAGAACAACGATCCATGGGTCAAATGTGACATGTACGAGTCAACCTCTCCTCAATTAGAGGTGCGGTGTGGCCACCAACACTAAAAGTGTATTCCTTTTGTTTCAAATGGACGTCAATTTGAAATGAAAAACATCAACTGGCATACGGAAAACCGACCAAACGCATTTGGATTGTGTCGATACTTTAGATAAACGGTCCATGGGTCATATGTTATGTTTACGAGTCAACCCCGCCTCAATCCGAGGAGCGGTGTCGCCGCCACCCCTCAAAGTGTTTGTCTTTTGTTTCAAAAGAACGTCATTTTAAGTGAAAAATATCAACTGGCATATGGAAAAGTGACCAAACACATTCTGATTGTGTCGATACTTTAGCACAATGATCCATGGGTCATATGTGACGTGTATGAGTCAAAAGATCCTTAATATGAAGCACAGTGTGGCCGGAATCACTCTAAGTGGCTCTCTTTTTGTTTAAAATTGACAACATTTTAAGTACATATGGGAAACCAACCAAACGCATTCAGTTTCCATGGAAACATTAGGAGAACGATTCATGGGTCATATGTAATGTGCAAAAATCAACCCCTACTCAATCTGAGACGTGGTGTGACCGGCACCAGTCAAAGTGTCTGCCTTTTGTTTTAAAAGGACATCATTTTAATTGAAAAACATCAACTGGATTACGGAAAACCGACCAAACGCATTCGGATTGTGTCGATACATTAGAGAAACGATTCATGGGTCATATGTGACTTGTACAAGTCAACCCCGCATCAATCTGATGCGCGGTGTGGCCGCAACCACTCAAAGTGTATGTCTTTTGTTTCAAAAGGATGTCATTTTAAGTGAAAAACATCAACTGGTATACGGAAAAAATTACCAAACACATTCGGATTGTATCGATACATTAGAACAACGTTCCATGGGTCATATGTGACGTTTACGAGTTTACACCTCCTTAATCGGTGGCATGTTGTGGCTGGAATCACTCTAAGTGTCTATCTTTTGTTTAAATGGACAACATTTTAAGTACATACGGAAAACCGACCAAATGCATTCGGTTTCCGTTGAAACTTCAGGAGAACGATTCATGGGTCATATGTGACATGTATGAATCAACCCCGCCTCAATATGAGACGTGGTTTGGCTGGCACCACTCTAGGTGTCTGCCTTTTGTTTCCAAAGAACATCATTTTCATTGAAAAACATCAACTGGCATACGAAAAACCAACCAAATACATTCATATTGTGTCGATACATTAGCACAACGATTAATGGGTCATATGTGACATGTACGAGTCAACCCTGCCTCAATCTGAGGAGCATTGTGGCCGTCACCACTCAATGTGCCTGTCTTTTGTTTCAAAAGGACTTCATTTTAAGTGAAAAGCATCAACTGACATACGGAGAACCGACCAAACACATTCGGATTGTTTCGATACTTTAGCACAACGATTAATGGGTCATATATGATGTGTACGAGTCAAACCTACCTTAATCGGAGGCATGGTGTGACCGTAATCTCTCTAAGTGGCTCTCTTTTGTATAAAATGGACAACATTTTAAGTACATACGGAAAACCGACCAAACGCATTCTGTTTCCGTTGAAACTTTAGGAGAACGATCCATGGGTCATATGTGACGTGTACGAATCAACCTCACCTCAATCTGAGATGTGGTGTGGCCAAAACCACTCAAAGTGTCTGCCTTTTGTTTCAAAAAGACGACATTTTAATTGAAAAACATTAACAAGCATACGGAAAACCGACCAAATGCATTCATATTGTGTCGATACTTTAGCACAACGATCCATGGGTCATATGTGATGTGTACGAGTCAACCCTGCCTCAATCCAAGGCGCAGTGTGTCTGGTACCACTCTAGGTGTATGCATTTTGTTTAAAATAGACATCATTTTAGGTAAAAATATATGGTATACAAAAAAAAATCGATCAAATTATGAATTGACTTCTGGATTCCACATATAATTGCCATCTAAATATTAAATTGAATTCTAAATGAATTATGTATGTTTATAATTACGTTATGAATTCTAATTTAATTATGGATGTGTATAGTTCCAGCATTATATGTGAAATGTTTATGAATTTATTCTCTATATGTAAGTGTTAGTAGGTTATTATAAGTACAATAATTGTATATGTATGTGTTATTTTATTGCAGGTACAATAATTGGATTGAAAATGAGAGGAACCCACAAAATGAGACCTAGTGGGAAAATTGCACAACTGCTGGGCAAAATGTAGAGCTGCGGTGCAATTTGGCCCAGCATAGGATATGCCAACGGTTTGAAACCGTTGGCATAGCATGTCTGGATTTTGTTTTACCATCGGTTTTGAAACCATTGGGAAAGAGGATATCTTGGGATTTTCCCATCGGTTTGGCCAAACCATTGGGAAAAACATGGTAATTTTCTCCACTCTATCCGAACGGTTGTAAACCGTTGGGAAAAAGCTTTCCCAACGGTTTTCCAGAACCGTTGGGATAGGGTAATTTTTCTCCACCCTATCCCAACGGTTCACTATAAACCGTTGGGAAAAGCTTTCCCAATGGCATACTTCCCTACGGTTTGCAGAATCGTTGGTATAACATATACCAACGGTTCGACAGCCTTTCCTAACAGTTCTAAACCGTTTGGAAATCCTGTATTTCCAGTAGTGAACATTGACCAATCCTCTATAAACCTCATCATGGAGTGTCCTTCATGAGAACATAGTATTTATTTTAAAACACCAAGGTTCTATAATGTTGATATGTATAATATTTATTTAGACTATACACTTTTTTTTTAATGATCACCTAACTTTATTCATTATCAACTGCTCCATCACGGATCACACAAAATATGAATCACCTATATCTATCCAAAAAAATGGTGACATATATGGGCACTTGTATAGGGATTTTAATGGTTACATTATAAAATTATACTGATATATTTCATTATAATAAAACTAAACCAATAGAAAGTGATCCACCCAACTCTAACTGATGTTTAACAGGTATGATTTTATCATATCTCAAAAACCTAGAAGGGTTGTCCTATTTGTCCATTTTTATGTTGTAGAACACAATGATATTCTATAAGGTGGTCCCTAAAGCCTCCTAGAAACATCTCAATAATCGTGATGTGAACCAAGAATCGTCTTTGGAGACAATCATCAAGTGTACCCTCTGACGTTGGAAAATATCCTTCATGTACATTTTACCCAAATTCTCTACAAAACTCTTTGACTGAATAGAGATAAAATGAGATGACTTGATATAATGATCACCAATCACCGAGCTATTGTTATTGAAATATTCATTCCATTAAATCCGCATCACAAAATCCATTTCTATGTCATCCATAAATAATTTGTGGATCTCAATATGTTAATAAAATATATTAATACTTCATGTTATTCCTTTAGTTGTTTATAGGTAAGGAATCAAGAGACAAACATAGAAATGAAAATTCACATACCTAGACATTTGAACTATCATAGAAGTCCATATAAAATCTTTTTAACTATATGATATTTAACTATGGGAAGGTATGGAATCTCTCAACACATCCTCATACTACGTGGACAAAACCATTGTATTTCCTCAAAAAAGGATGATAACCCTCAGAAAACCCTTCTGGTGTATCTCCAAAAGTTATATAGTCACATGAAACATCACAATTGAAGACTACTAATTAGACCTATGTTATATTATGGGGAATCAGTGGATCCACAACCATAAACTAGATATAAGGTGTTCATATTTCATCCAATAGGGTTAGTTGTAATAAGTTAAATTGCTCGGATGCCACCTCCAGCAAATGAGATTGAGATTTTCTAACAATATTAAATTTAGAAAAATATATTTTTACTATAAAATAAATTATATCAATATTTTTCATTAAATTAAATAAAATTTTCAACAACCCACGGTATAATTTTAAAATTTTATCATGTGACATTTATCGACTTGTTGTTTGATTGACGATTATGAATAGGACCATATAAATTATAATTAATATGTGGTTTTCATATATATATATATATATATATATTTATTAAATTATTTGGTTATCAATTAAATATAATTTAAAATAAAAACAAATGAAAAAATAGAAATTTTTTTAAAAAAATTGTTTTTGTGTGAGTAATGTGTTTTCCAAAAAATACTTATCACAGTTTCCACAAATATCTTTTAATTTAATATTTAATATTATTGAAAAATTATATGAAAAAATGAACTTAATTATTGATATTAAAATTTCAAAATTATCTTACATAATTTTTTTTATAATTTTTTTTAATGATTAATTTTTTATTAATAGTGAAAATATTATTTTTTATTAAAAATCATATTTTCATTAAAGGTATTTAGAAAGTTACATTTTGATTTTTAATGGGTTGTAATGTAATATAAATTCAGTTATATTATGAACAATCCAATTTAGGTTATTGGAATTAATTATATATTTATTTTTAATATAATAATTTTTTATACTTACGAAAACATTTTGTTTAGAAAACCTCATTTAGACGCATTTGAAGAATTAATATAAAATTAAATTCTACAACTAACAAGAATTTAATTGGATAAAATATTTCCATATTTATACTCAGAAAAAATAATATTTTGTAATAATTTAAAGATAATAATTATTCATAATTAATAGTAAATAGTGAAATAATAATATAACCATAATTCCGGTCAAAAAATGTTTACCAGGAGCTAAACAGACAATATAAGGGTTAAAAACTCAAATCTTTCCTATAACCATAATGTATGGTTTTATTTTAACTATATACATAATCCCTCTGGATATGATCCATTTGGGATACATTTTTCGATGAATGTGACATTCAATTTTTTTAAAGCATTGAATATTTACAAGGGTTCCACTCACCACAATTATAAATAAACACAAAATCATCAATGTTATCCAAAAATCAAGATCATTTTGGATAAACCAATACATCTCAAAATCATTTCCATACATACACACGAATGATATATAGATTGTATTTTGATCATAAAATAATCCTAGGGAGGCATTAGTTTTAAAACTAAAGAGGTTGGACGAATAAGAGGTATTTTTCATAACCATGAATTTTCATCTTATTCATTCTTCTACCTCATTAAATTATTATTAAATGATTTTTCAAAAATAAAAAAATTATATTACACATAATGAGGTTTTATAATGTTAATTTAATATTCAATATACAACTCCACTTCCCTGAAATGGGAAATGAAACCGTTGATCGTGTGTATGTCATACTATCACCATGAGAACTGATGTAAACAATTTTCCATCAGTGCCTCTCAAAGATTAACATAGTTATAGATTTCACATATATATATATATATATATATGAAATTATTATACCTTTGTAATTATAATGAAACATCTACCTTTTTTACCTTCCAATCTGTTGGAAAATGATAACATCACTCATGTGTATGTGTGTGGACTATAGAATCCATGAAGCGATGCCATTATTTTTTTCACATAAATTTTTGATGGGTTATATTAAAGATCGAGTGGATGGATATATATTATTTATATTATCCAATAGTTATTATTTAATTTTGAATTGTTATTTACCTTTCATTCATTACATCTGTCAAAAAATGAAAACATCGTTCACATGTACGTGCATGCTACCATCTCCACGAATGATGTAATTCATTTTTAATCTATATATTTCATAGATGACAGTAGGTATATATATAATTAATAAATATTATATTTATATGATTATTAATAAAATTAAATGATGGAGAAATGATGAATTTACAAGGACTGAAACTACCAAACCAGAACAATCATGAAAAACGATGGAGTTATCCGCTAGAATAATGATTTTAATAATGAATTATTAATAAAAGGGTGATAAAAGGTTATAATTAAATATTATATTATATTTATTATGTGAGAATATTTATATAATAGATTTACAATAAATCTGAATTTTTTATTATGGAGTTTTAGATATGTAAAAATAATATAATGTGTTTATGTAACGAGTTTATGTTTCAATTGCATTTTTAATTAGGATTGTTTATTCTAGAATTTCTATTGGGGAAATTATATGATACATATACTGTAAATCTAATTAATTTTCATTATACATTTTATTTATTTAAATTAATTATTTTCCCTTCATTTTACTCAATCTATGTACTCAAGAGGATAAACCACTATTTTTAAGGAAAACTGACTATGCTTTTCCATGCTGTTAGGAATCATTCTCTTCAACGTCTATGTTTCGTAAAAATGTTTTAATAATTGTTTTAGTATTTTAGATTTATTAATAAAATTAATTTTTATTATTTTAGGAATTTTTAAAATATTTTTTAGAAGGAATATCCTTTTAATTTTTGGAATGAGGTGGTTTATGAATTTTTTAGATAATTTGAATGGATGGTTTTCCTTGAACATTTACAGCATGAACATAATTACATGTTATCATTTACTCTATATTAAAATAATATTAATTTATATGTTTCCATAGATCTTTTAAAAGAAAATTTTTCTCATAATATTTTGAAATTTTTCATATTTTTATAATTAATTTCAAATAGGAAGGGTTATATAAATCAATAATGATTTTATTGATCTTTTTATGGTATTAATTTTCACCAATGAAAAAAGAATTTTGTGTTTCTAATTTTTGATAGGGTACGTGATACAATTGTACCATATATATAATATATATTTATAATTTATTATTATTATGATATTATTATGAAACATAGTTATTTTAAATGGGGTATGATATGATGGATTGATGAAAAATTTATGAAACCCATTTTATTTGCATGGATAATTATATGATGACATGCTTAGCGGTCTAATGCCTCACATGCGTATGATTTAAATTATGTTATGGATGCTACTAGAAGAATATATCCATTAAATGAAATGGGTAAATATTTTTATGAATTTATATAATTATTGGAAGCAATTAGATGTGCACGATCCACAAAGGAAATCATGTCAATGTGCATTATCCACTGTAGGATATAGGTGGTGATTAATGATCTGTTTTGATATTGGAAATTGGTATGGATTCTGGATCAAATAGGTTTTTGGGTTGTGATAGTTTACCTTGAAATATAAAATGGTTTATATACTTATGATGGTGCCTAAATTTTGATGAAATGATCTTGAGTTTCATGATTGAGTTTTGATGATTTCCCACTCTAATGATTCAGTTCTTTTTAAATGGGAATTTTTTTCCTTGAACCATGTTTATGAAAATTGAACTATTTTTTATGAGAATTGTATGTTGTGGTAATAAAATCAAACCCTTATGTTTATTATATGATTTCATATTATTATAGGTTGATATCTAACATGTTAACCCACTCTAAGCCTGTAATATCTCCCGTGATTATATTCCACTTTCCTAGCTCAGCATGCAGAAATTTCCTCCATTCATGGGATTCTGGCCATGAATTGGGATAAAATTTGAAAGGATATCTTTAAAATAAAGTTGATTTCAGAGGGTGATAGAAACAAAATATTTTTTATACCCTTTAGAGGGTGCGAAGGGATAATAGACCCCTAACTTTGATAAAGGATGGGGATCAAATTTTAGAGGATAGTCATGAACTGTCATCACATAAAGTATCTTATTTTAAAAGTCAGTTCAATGGCCCCCCTGAAAGAGGAACTGATAAGGGAAAACATAATTCAAAATCGTGCTACAGAGGAAGAGAAAAACTTCATTACCTTAATTCCAATGGATTTTGAAATTGAAGATGATGTGTTTTGTCTTAAGAAGGTATGCTCTCCAGGGCATGATGGGTTTACTAATCAATTCATTCAAACCTATTGGG
This sequence comes from Viscum album, assembly GCA_963277665.1. Taxonomy (NCBI): domain Eukaryota; kingdom Viridiplantae; phylum Streptophyta; class Magnoliopsida; order Santalales; family Viscaceae; genus Viscum; species Viscum album. Next base: position 2,005,688,424 of record OY728161.1, on the reverse strand, counting down.
AAATCATCCAAGATGTTTATTTCCAACTAGTTAAGCATTTTTTAAGGATGTATGTTTTCCAAGAGGCTGTAATACCCCATTTATCACTCTTACACCGAAGGATGAGAATGTGAGTGAGATAAGTCTATTCAGTTCGGTATCATTATTCAACACCATTTATAAGATGATTACTAAAATTCGAGCATGTAGGCTTGCTCATGTCTTAGAGAAGATTATATCAATGAATCAATTTGGATTCGTAAATTGCAGGAACATTAATGTTTTCATACTTACTGACTACTAGAATTTAGGGTATATGCGAGGGGTTATTTGCGACAGGATCCCATCGCAAATAGACCGTTGTAGAAAACACTGTCGAATTTAATATTTTTTTGCGATGGGAAACTTCACTGTCGCAAATAGGTCTCCAATTATATACTTTATATATATATGTTCTTTTGTGATGGGCTCGTTGTAAATAATCTTTTGCGATGGGCCTGTAATCCCGTTGCAAATGCTTTTTGAAAATATTTATTCAGATTATTCGTGATGGGCACCTCGCAAATAGTATTTTCGACTGCCCCTAATCCCGACGCAAATACCCTTATTAAGAAAATCTTATTTAGACTTTTTGCGATGGGATTATGTCGCAACGAATCCCATCGCAAATAATAAATTATTTTTTTTCAAAAGTTAATAAATTTATGAATATTGAAAAATTAATTTTAATATTATTAAAATAATAGAAAAATAAAAAATGTTCAAATTCTCAATATTTACAAAAAAATAATAAAAAAAATTTATATATTTATATGATTATTGAAAAATTAATTTTAATATTTTTACAATAATAAAAAAAATTAATATTCTTAATATTCACAAAACAAATATATAAAAATCATAATATATTATTATTATTATTATTATTATGAAAATAAAAAAATATTAAAAAATATAATACTGAAAAAAAATATTTAATAAATTAATGATTAATAAAACAATAATATTAATATTATTAAATTAATAAAAAAATATAAAAAAATTTACAATTCAAAATATTCACAAAAACAAATCATAAAATATTAAAAATTAAATTATGTAATAATCACACCGATATAAAATACAGAAACTGTAAATAGTTCATATTACAAAAAATTTAAATTAAAATGTTTTTGACATAAAAAAATCACTGGGGGTCGTCTTCTAGAGGAGGTGGAGGAGCTGAAGGAGATGGTGGAGGAAACTCCATCCCAAAACTACGAGTCAGACGACGCATGTACTTATTCGGGCCATGATGTTGTTGCTGTCATCAACGTATCTCCCACTCCTGCTGCTAATGCTACTGACACATCTCTTCCTGCTGCTTCTGCAAACTATCTATAAGGTCATTCTGTGAAACACCTGAAGATTTTATGGAAAATATTTTTTTTAATTTCATTAATGTCTTATGTTGTATGCTACACCAAAAATATCTAGCACGACACTCATCCCTAACTTGTCTTGCATTACAAACAATCGCGACCTTCTACGATAGCGTGGGTTGTACGCAATACCGAGTTTCGATAAACAATGATATGTTAAATAAACTAGCCCTTATGAATATTAATACCTACTTTTTGAAATATTACAAATTTCATCTTTCGAAATGGAATCTATTTTTTGGATTTGGAATATCAAAATTATCCTAGGGTGAATTTTTGCTATTTTTCTGAAAGATTTCAAATTTTGATGAATAGTGAAAACACTAGGTTACTATTCAAAAACCGACTTTTTATATAAATAATTATTTATTTTGTTTAAATTTATTTTAGGTCAAAATTGATACATAATACCTATATATGATCAATTTAATTCATTGGAATCATTTTATAATAATTTCGATATATAAAAATTTTATTGAACTTTTCACCGTCTTTTACCCATCTCCTAAGAGAAATTAGAAAGTCACATAAAACATAATTTTACCACTTCTAAGAGTGGAATTTTGAAAATACAAGTGAAACGGTTAATATAAAGGGATAAAATTTGGTTCAATGAGATGAAAATATTTTTTTGATGAATAGTAACATTTTACTTTTATTTACCATGACTAAAAGTAAATAGGGTAATTAAAGGAAAAAATGCTATTATTATTACCCTGACACAAGTCCTAATTCTATTGGATAAGTGTAATTCGACCAAAAACCACATTAGGAATAAAATATGACCATTTAGGTCAACATGGATTAGATTAAGAGATTTATTATTAATTTATTTAAACAAGGGTTAAAATGGTTAAAATCAATGTTTAATAACTAAAACATTTTTAATATAGGTTTATACATAAGATCAATTTGACTATAAATATTCACAATAAAGATAAAAATATTTCATACCTAATGGTATTTTATTTATAATTTTTAGACATTAAATAATTTATGTTATTTCTGATAAAATGATGATGCAGTAATTATCTTATTAATTAAATATTAACATAATTGATGTTAAAAATAACCAAATAAATGTAATTTGAGACCTTTTATGAATTCCACTAATTTTTGAGGTTAATATGACATGTTAGTATTGATTTAATAAAATGTTTTATAACTAATAATTATTTTATAATTTTCACAAAAATCAAGTACCAAATAGTTTCAAAATTGACATAAAATAGTTTTTAAAACAAATATTATATTATTAATTGTTAATTTATTCCAAAAAATCTAAGGATCGGCTAACTGACATAGATAAGGATATATATACTAATAATGAACCACTTGGGGTTCGTTTTGCTTGTTTTAGTAAATTTATTAACCATATTGTGTAAGAAAACAAGAAGACACGGAAAAAGTTAAATTGTTTAACTTAGAGTTAAATCTAGAAGATAAGGTTAAAATAGTAACCTAAACTTTCCTAAAACCTATTGGTTGAGAGTATTTAGACCCATACCCACATTATCTTAGAAATAAATCAATTTGGAGCTATTAATACCAAATATTATTTCATTATAAAATAATATTTTATGTTTTCCAAAGGTGCCCCACTCCTCCCTTATAAAACGGGCACCCCTTCCCTCTTCTCTTCACACTCTTTTGAGCCTTGAATATCGGCCAAAAATGGCCTATATCCCTTCTAAAATTCACTAGAAATATTATAGAGGTCATGGTCTTCTTAAAAGACCAATTTTAGTGCCCTAAGAGGAGGTTTCAAAGAGCATGTTGAAGGAAAGGTAATATCTGTTACCGATTCATTCAAATTTATTTCTTCTTCTACATCATCTTCATTAGTTTCTTCATTATAAAGCAATAAAATCATTATTAATTATATACTGATATGTTATTATAAATATTAAACAACCCTATTTCACCTTCTATACATCCTGTGGAAAACAAAATCACCGTGCGTGCGTATGTACGGAATACCGTCTCCACGCCGTGGTGTAATATATTTTTCCAACACCACCTTACTTGGATGGGTATAATAGTGTAAAGAAAAACTATACATAGTTATTATAATATCATAATGATTCTGATATATTGTATCATCCACTCCAATTAAATTCAATAATTATGAGAATGACATCATCACTTGTGCGTACGTACGGACAAGCGTGTCCATGATGCGATAAGATTAATTCTCCATGTTAACCATTCAAGAATGATTATAAAGTATATATAAGCAATAATAATGAAATATATGAAATTAAAAAGATAATGGATTTATGCGTATATATATATATATGTCATCTAGTTACTTCCATTCAAGTCAATAAGGAAAGGAAAACATCGTTCATGTGTACGTACGACCTACCGTCTCCATGAATGGTGTGTTTAATTTCATTTATCTATCTATTATATATATATATTCTGAATATATATGATATATAAATCATGTTTTACATTTTTTAGTAAGTAAATCATGATATAATTAATAATAATATCAAGAACAACAAGTCCAAACATGTACGATAAATGAAATGATTTAACCCAAAACACTACTTTAACATGAATTTTCAGAAGAACGGGTAATATAAAGTCATAAGAGAACCATATATTATATCATAACAGTGAATATGATTCTATAATAATTAAATGACATTATTTAAATCGTTATACATGAGGTTCAGATACGTACTAAGCATATCAGACCTAAGGCAAGGGATAACCTTTCCAATCTCGTTCTTATCTGAGATTGTTTATTCGTAAGTATTTACTACGGCTATTGTTATCATCCATGTCCATGTTTTATTAAAGTGTTTTCATGTATGTTTAAAGTCATCTTTACCCATTTTCGACTTTTACTACATGGTATGTAAGGAAAAAAAATTTTATTTACCAAACGAGGCTCTTTTTTACTCTTCCGACAAAAGTACGTGGAGAATGTTATTTTTACCTTATACGGCATGAACGATTTTTTACTGTTTCATAACACCTCATGTTCATGAAGATTCCGATACAAGATTGCATGATTATTTTCAAAATAACCATTTTCTTTTAAAATTTCCTGGCATTTTGTGAAAATTAAATGATTTTGAAAAAGAAAGGATATTTTCCTCAAGATTTCATTTCAAGTGTTATATGAAAAATATTTTCCATCTAAAATGAAATTATTTAATATGTTTATGTTTAAATTATATTGTCTCCATTATTTATATGGTTTGATTCATCTTACGATGAAATGAAATCCCATTTTTTATATGGATTATGTTATGATGGCGTGACGTTTAAGAATCTGATTCTATTATATAGGCTATGCTATGATGTATGATTTATGATTTCGTGGCACACAAAAGAATTAATTCATTATGAGATGGGTGGGACCTATATCTCCCCCCAATGAATTGGGTAAAGATTTATATCTCATGATATAGACATGGCTGGAATGGTAAGTTAATCTGATTTAGTGATACAGGACTGGAACGAGGAGTGAACTCGATTCAGAAAGGGACGTTGTCCACTAAGATGGTCTTGGAAGTAATGCATTGGATACTATGGAAATCATAAAAAGTGCAGAATGGTTTCCACAATTAAATGTTTTATTCCCATTCTATTTTATCAAGATTGATGTTCCATTATGATACATGCCTTACGTACTTACAAGATTTATGTCTTTGCTCATGATTTGGATGTTTAAACATTATGTTCATTTTTTTAAGATCAAAGGTATATGGTTTGTTTTATTTTCTCCATGCTTACCCTTACTGAGCCTTAGAGCTTACCCTATATATGTTTTCTTTTAACCAGGATTTCAATAAAGGTTTTAGGTATGAAAACACAAGGGGAAGATATTTATGGGAGTTGTTGAATATCATTCACCAAGATTAGAAGATTATATTCCGAGTTTCCAAAGGAACTTAACTATTATGATCCTTGAGTTTTGGTTTTTTGTTATGTATTAAGTATTCCGCAAAAGTAATGTATTGTCCATGTACGTCATGATTTTGGTCTCTACAGTTGGTATCAGAGGAAAGGTTTAATTAACCCTTGGATACTAGGATGCGAAAAATTTAGTGGGATCCCTAGAGATATTTCTATAGTATGTCTAGGGATGTCCCTGCGGTTAAGTATAAGTATAGGTTATAGTGCAAGAATTACGGTAACGATCATAGAATTAAACCTAAGATGTTAGATATTGATGGTAATCCCCCTTTATTATTATTTTTTACCTATCATGATTTTTCCCTCTCAAACTATACATTTTGTGTTTTAGAAAATGGCTGGAAACAAGAAGATTCACGATAATGGAGGATATGATAGAGAATGGAATGATATTCTTCAGGAGAAACCAAATGAAATTGTATTTTGAAGTCCACATATCGTTATTATGCCTATTCAAAAATATCATAATATGATCAATAATCTCAACTTTGGTAAGTTTCACGACTCTTCTAATAAGAGAAAAAGGAGTATCATGATGATCATAGAGGAATAAAAGTTCAATTTACCCCATGTAAATCACGGGGGAAGTGGCATCAATGAGAATGTTTCAAAGGAACTGGAAGATGATTTGGGTGTAGAAAAGAAGGACATAAAGCCAGTAATTGAAAAGGAAAAGGTTCAGTTAACACAATGGACACGGATAAAGGTATTTCTAAGACATAAACAATGGTTAAATGTTTTAAATGTGGAATTTTCGGGCAATATGCAAACAAATGATCTAAGGGAAAATTTCATGAAGAGAATAAGCATGGTCGTATGGGTAGTATTTATGTTGATGATGATGAAGAGACTACAAATGATATATGATATGAAAGAAATGATGAAGCTCAATCATTGGTTTAATAAGGAAGTTGAATGATTCTATGTTTTTCAAGAATAATATATGGTATTTTGGAATAAATAAAAATCTAAGGATTGTTACACTGTTGTTTTTCCTAATGTATTTGAAAGTATATGTTGAATGGTACCGATAACCATGAAATATTATTCAGATATTTTTGGAAAGAAGATGATATGTGAATAATGAGTGGATAAGGAGAAAATAATATTTTGGATATTATTAATGAGCTCATGACTGATATAAGGACAAAGTGATATCATGGTTTGAGTATATTGAAATTTTGGGATTTTGGTATGTGGAAAGAGTTAACTTTTGACAGCATTCAAGTTTTCACTAAGGTTCAATGGGTATTAATTTTCAAGAGAATACATGATTAAGGAATTCACATTTATGTAATGTGACCAACAAGATATATATATCTTATGATATACGAGCGATAAAAGATGGTATTCACATGCTCGGTAGAAGACATTTCTAGTAATTTTTTTCTTTATACTATGAACATGGAAAAAAGTATTTTAGGTAAGCCTAAAGACTGGAATGGATTATGTTAGACACAAGTTAGTACTGTTTAGAGATTGAAAATAATTCTATATTATGGATGGGATGTTATAATATTGTAGTTTTAGAAAAATGACAACTTACAGGACGGGTGACAACCCGTCGTGTCAGACGAGGCTATGAGAATCGAACCCACAACTGAAGTGTGATAGGCCTTTATTTCCTACCACTGACCGACAGGATGTCACTAGTTAGTAGATAATAGTTTTATTTTATTAAGTGGTATGATAGATGAAGTATAAGTCCATTTTGGGAACCATATACGATTAAACTCACCATTGATTGACTTATGTATATAACTTTTTCTAACCTTATGTTTGAGACAGATGGAATGACTTATCATTCTATCGTATGATCTGTTAACACTTCACAAATTCCAAATTCAACTTCATTTAATTAAGAGATTAAGTGGTAATTGTTCAAGGAATGAACAATGGTGAGATTGTACCAAAATAAAGTAAGTATTTCTTATATTTAATCAAAATTAGGGAAATGATCTAGAAAACCAAAAATGTTGCCCTAGTGCGCTTATATCCGATGAATCAGATGGTACCCTAGATCATTACAAATTTATGGCTTTTTTATTGTTGTCTTTTTCATAGCCATGTTCTCTACCACTCTCCATCAGAACATGACGGTTATATTTCTCTTCCAAATCCATATTTTCACCTATGTTCTCCTATGTGGAAACCGAGTGACTAGTTAATTTGGGCAACCGTTATGTTTCATACATTATTTTTTAAAGTCATGTTTTGATATTCCTTTTTACTATGTGGGTTTCTATTAAAGAAACTTTCGAGTAGCAAACCATTTATAACCCCGACAAATTTCGAGGGCGAAATTCATTTTTAGGGGGGTAGAACGTAACACCCCAAGATTTAATGAAAAATAGTCTTTTTAATTTCATTAATGTCTTGTGTTGTACGCTACACCAAAAGGAGCTCTCACGACACACATCCCTGACGTGACTTCCATTACACGCAATCACGACCTTCCAGGATAGCATGTGTTGTACGCAATATCGAGTTTTGTTAAACAACGATACGTTATATAAACTAGCTGTTATGAATAGTAATACCCACTTTTTGAAATTTTATAAATTTTAACATTCGAAATGGACTTCATTTTCGGATTAGGAATATTGAAATTAGCCTAGGGTGAATTTTTTGTATTTTTTTGAAAACTTTAAATTTTTGATGAATAGTGAAAACACTAGGTTACTATTCAAAAACCAACTTTTTATTGTAATTATTATTTATTTTATTTAAAATTATTTTTGGTCAAAATAGATACATAATACCTATATAAGTTCAATCTAATTCATTGTAATCATTTTATAATATTTTTAGATATATAAAAATTGTATTGAACTTTTCACCGTCTTTTACCCACCTCCCAAGAGAATTTGGAAATTCACATAAAACATAATTTTACCGCTTCTATTAGTAGAATTTTGAAAATACAAGAGAAACAGTTAATATCAAAGACTAAAATGTGGTTCAATGAGATGAAAATAATTTTTGGTGAATAGTAACTTTTTACTTTTATTTACCACGGTTAAAAGTAAATAGGGTAATTAAAGGTAAAAATGATATTTTTATTACCTTAACACATGTAATAATTCTATTGGATAATTGTAAATAGACCAAAAACAAACTTAGGAATAAAATATGGCCATTTAGGTCCACTTGGATTAGATTAGGACATTTATTATTAATTTATTTAAAGAAGGGTTAAAATGGCTAAAATCAATGTTTAATAAATAGAACATTTTTAATATTGGTTTATTCAAAAGATAAATTCTACTATAAATATTCATTAGAAAGATAAAACGATTTCCTACTTAATGGTATTTTATTTATAAATTTTACACATTAAATAATTTATGTTATTTATGACACAATGATGATGCATTAATTATCTTATTAATGAAATAATAACATAATTGATGTTATAAATACCCAAATAAATCTAATTTGAAATTTTTTATGAATTAAACTAATTTTGTAGATTAATATGATATTTTATTATTGATGTAATTAACCTTTTTCGAACTAATCACGATGTTATGATTTTCACAAAAATCAACTACCAAATAGTGTCAAAATTGACATAAAATAGTTTTTAAAACAAATATTATATTATTAATTGTTATTTTATTCCTTAAAATCTACGGTTCGGCCAAATGACTTATACAAGGATATATATATTAATAATTCACCACTTGGGGTTATTTTGGCTTGTTATAGTATGATTATTAACCTTATATTGTAATAAAAAAAGAAGACACGGTAAAAGTTAAATTGTTTAACTTAGAGTTAAATCTAGAAGATAAGGTTAAAATAGTAACATAAACTTGTCCAAAACCTCTTTTTTTAGAGGATTTAGACCAAAACCCACATTATCTTATAACTAAATTAATTTTGAGCTATTAAAAAACCGAATATGACCTTATTATAAAATAATATTTTATGTTTTCAAAAGGTGTCCCTCTCCTCCCTTATAAAAAGGGCACCCCTTCCCTCATATCTTCACACCATTTTGGGCCTTTAATATCGTCCAAAACCTGACCATTTACCTTCTCAACTTCCATAGAAATATTTTAGAGGTCCTGGTATTCTTCAAATAGCAATTTTAGTTCCCTAATAGGAAGTTTCAAAGAGGCGTGTCGAATAAGAGGTAATATCTGTTACCGATTCTTTAAAATTTATTTCTTCTTATACTTCCTCATCATTAGTTGTTTCATTATTAAGTAATGACATAAGTATTAATTATATACTGATATGTTATTATAATTATGAAACAACCCTATTTCACCTTCTATCCATCCTATGGAAAACGAAATCACCGCGCGTGCGTACGTACAGAATACCGTCTCCAGGACGTGGTGTAATCTGTTTTTCCAACACCACCTTACGTGGATGGGTATAATGGTGTAAATAATAATTATACATAGTTATTATAACATCATACTGATTCTGATATATTTTATCATCCACTCCAATTCAATTCAATAATTATGGGAACGATATCATCTCTCGTGCGTACGTACGGACAAAAATCTCCACGACGCGATTAGATTCATTCGCCATGTTAACCATGCAAGAATGATTATAAAGTATATATAAGGAATAATAATGAAATATATGACATTATAAAGCTACTGGATTTATGTATATATATATGTCGTCTACTTACTTCCATTCAAGTAAATAAGGAATGGAAAACAGCCTTCATGCGTACGTACGGCCTACCGTCTCCATGAACGGTGTGTTTCATTTCATTTAACTATATTATATATATATATATATACTGAAAATATATGATATATAAATCATTTTTTTCATTTTGTAAGTAAGTAAATCATGATATAAGTAATAATAATATCAATAAAAACAAGTCCAAACACGTATGATAAATGAAATGATTTTACCCAAAACACTACTTTAACATGAATTTACAAAAGAACGGGTAATATAAAGTCATAAGTGAACCATATATGATATCATAACAATGAATATGATTCTGTAATAATTAAATGACATTATTGAAATCATTATACATGAGGTTTAGATACGTACGAAGCATATCAGACCTAAGGTAAAGGATAACCATTCCCTTCTCATTCTTATCCGAGATTGTTTATTCGTAGGTATTTACTGGGGATATTGTTATCATCCATGTCCATGTTTTATAAAATTATTTTCATGTATGTTTAAAGTCATTTTTATCGATTTTTTGACTTTTACTACATGGTATATAAGGAATCTTTTTTTTGATTACCAAACGAGGTACTTTTTGACTTTTTCGACAAAAGTACGAGGAGACTATTACTTTTACCTTATACGGCATGAACAGATTTTTACGGTTTCATAACACCTCATTTATATGAAGATTACTATACAAGATTGCATGATTATTTTCAACAAAACCCTTTTCTTTTAAAATTTCATGGCATTTTGTGAAAAGAAAATGATTTTGAAGAAGAAAGGATATTTTACTCAAGATTTCATTTCAAGTGTTTTATCAAAAATATATTCCATCTAAAATGACATTATTTAATATGTTTATGTATCAATTATAATGTCTCCATTATTTACATGGTTTGATTCTTTGTATGATGAAATGATATCAATTTTTCATATGGATTATGTTATGATGGCATGATGTTTAAGAATCTCATTCTATTACATGGGTTATGCTATGATGTATGATTTATGATTTTGTGGCACACGAAAGAATGATATCATTATGAGATGGGTGGGACCTATATCTCCATCCAATGCATTGGGTAGAAATTTATATCTCATGAGATAGACATGGCTGTAACAGTATGTTAATCAGGTTCAGTGATACATGACTGGAACGTGGAGTGAACTCTATTTATAATGGGACTTTTTCCACTAAGATGGTCTTGGCAGCAATGCTTTGGATACTATGGAAATCATAAAAAGTGATGAATGGTTTCCACTATTACATGTTTTATTCCCATGCTATTCTATCAGGATTGATGTTCCATTATGATACATGCCTTACGTACTTCAATGATTTATGTCTTTGCTCATGATTTTGATGTTTAAACATTATGTTCATGCTATTAAGTTCAATGGTATATGGTTTGGTTTATTTTTTCCACGGTTACCCTTACTGAGCATTTGAGCTCACTCTTTATATGTTTTCTTTTCCCCAGGATTTCAAGTAAGGTTTTAGGTAAGAGGACAAAAGAGGAATATCTTTATGGGAGTTGTTGAAGAACTTTCACCAAGATTAGAAGAATATATTCCGAGTTTCCAAAGAAACTAAACTATTATGATCCTTGAGTTTTGGTTTTTTGTTATGTATTAAGTATTCCACAAAAGTAATGTATTGTACATGTACATCAAGATTTGGGTCTCTACATTCTGAGCTCGGAACTACTCCTAATACAATGATCCAGAAGATGACGCCTCTCCACGAGCTCCTCTCGAGCTGGACGCCAACATCGTAGTAGTACCATAATAAGTACCAGGAGTCACAAGTGGGATGATACCAACTAATCGGCCCTTCTCAATGCCATACTGAGTCGCATGTATCCATGCTGCATCATCGAAATGGTGGGAACTGGTCTGACCAGTCGTCTCGTCCTGACCCTCAGCCTGTGTCTGAGAAGTCGCAGCCTCATATGAATCCTTCAATTCCAATTTGAAATTAAAATTATTAAAATATTATATGCAGTTTATTTTCAAACTGATAAAAATAAGACTAACCGCAATCTGATGTTGATGATCACCTCTAATCTTTCTGGTGTCAGGATCATTGTACATCCTCCGATAAACACTGTACTCTACAATATTGGGATGCTTGACTGCCTAAATGAATATAAAATAAACTATTTATAATAGATGTTATATAAAATAGATAAAAAAATACTTACTTTATGCTCTCTATGCATACTGAATATACGGCTACCAGCTCGATGCGTGACCTCCTGTCTCCCCCCGTTCTGCCGACCCAATGAAGACCTCCTCTGAAATCCAACACCCAACCAGTGTGCACATAATCCATCCCAAACATTCGATGTAATATAATCTATTTGGTGGGCTCTACATGACTCATCAAATACTGTCACTCATACTTTCTTAATGGCCATCATTCTCAAATTGTTCAAAAACTGACACAAACACTCAGACATAGCGACCTACCATGCTGCATGGATAGTGTCACGCATGCTAGCCTCATTGGGATACCATAACCCTTAAAAATAAATTATAATATCAAGTTATTAATAAAATAAATTTAAAAATAAATATTATTTATTTACGTACTAGACAATGATTTTACATGCTGAGCTGCAAAACAATGTGAATCTATTCCCATGTGGTCCGTGGCTGAGAAAAATAATTGCACAAGATATCTCTCCCCTGTCCAAGTGCTACATGCACAAAACTATGAAAAAAGAATAAATAATTAAAAAATTAGTATATATATAAAAAAATTAATGAAATATAACTAAAATATACATGTTACCATACCTCAGTGTGTGTGTAGAAAATCCAAGATGTGGACGTTGCTCGGGGATAGGCTGAGGAATCATCAGTCGCGCAAGACCGCACCCCCTCCGCGTACCTCCTAAACCACCATTAGGGTGAGGTTCAGTTGATCCCACATCCCCATCATCCAAAGGTATCCCAACAACCTCTAACTCATGCAATAGATCATAGTCCTTCTGACACACAAAATTATTGTTGTTAGTAGATCGTTGAAAATAACTAATATATATATATATTTTAGTTATGATCACAACCAACATTTAACTATGCTAATATTCACCTTCATCATCATCTTCATATTTGAAGACGTCAATGTCTTCATATTCCTCCTCGGCATCATTAATATCCACATGAGTTTCACTTTCATCTTCCCTTGTCATTTCAATTTCATTTGTAACATCATTAACATCTTCGTCAACATGGACCTTTAATTTGCGATGTCCCCATCGATATTCACGTTTCATTGTGAAAAAGATGGATTTTGAGTAGTTTCTTTAAAAATTTCAATTTCTTCCACTTCAGTGGAACCACATTTAGTTTGAGTTAATTTATTTTCCAGAGATTTCATTTTCATTTTGCTCCACCAATCACCCAGGTCTCACGAAGTAGCACTGTACTTTGCGTAATAAACATGATGTGCCTGTTGATCTTGTAAAAATGGGTCATTTACTACAAGAAGACTTTTATATTTAATATCAACGATTCCAGGAGTCGTATGAACACAAAATCCTCTCTCAATATCCAACCATAGACATTTAAACATCGTTATGTAATTTTGTCCAAGATAACATAGCTCAATAATTTCATCCAGAATGCCGTAAAAGTCAACTTCAGTTTCTCTATGATGTGATCCTCCCAAACAATATCAACTATTCATTGTTTTTTTGATTCCCCATATGCACATGTATGAAATTGAAAACCATTCACCAAATATGCATTATATGATTTAAACATTTTGGATGGTTGGTTACTCAATATACACATTCACTAATCAATTTTATCAGAATGAAGATACAACTAAAATATTGGTAAAATAATTATCAATATAATAAATAGTAAATTTAATTGATATTAAGAAATCAACAATTTATGTTACTATTTTTTGAAACCATTGAGAAATTTATTTATTTTTTGTGTTTTTCTATAGCAGCTGCTATAATTTGTGGAACATGTTTCTTGATATGATTATTAAATAACCAGAAAATAAAATAAGTTTTCGTACTATAACATAAATTATAGAATATGTGATAGAAGCACTCACAGTACAAATGCTATCATTTCTTCACAGTTGATCAGAACATATGGATGAGCTCTGTGATGTTCATAGTCTGAAATCCATCGTTCTTGAACTCCACCGAATCCAAGATTTGGATGATTAAAAACTGATAAATGATTTTCCATTTAATCATTAACATTTCCCGCGTTCCGTCCCATGTGGTTTTGTTTTGAGGGATATTCAGATTCAAAAGAAATAAGAGGGTGAAACATAGTGCTTAAATTTGACGTCACAAATGGTGTTGATATAATAGACTGGGGTTTCATTGGAGGTTTTCTGAACTACTTCAGATTTAGTGGGAAATGCATTCATTGCATCACGATACTTTTTGACTCACCATGTGTCTTTTTTCTTATATATGGGTCCCCATAAGGTTATTTTACTTGTTCTAAGGGTTTCCATAGGGGGATCCCCTCATATCCATTATTTTTTCGATAGTTGGGGATTAAATCAGAATAATTTTAATTGATATGGTGTACATTGCTAAATTATCCAAAATAAGGGAAGGATGATGTAGATCTGCTCCCTATAACTTATTCATTACTGATGATATTTTCATTTTCCCACAACGTGCATAAAATAAATCAACAATAAAAAAAAGGAAATATCAAATTATGTGATTTTTTCTAGTCAAGTCATCAGCTAGAGAAAACGTTTCATACACTTTGGTAAGAACATTTCAAATTTGAGGGAGACCTGTGTCACCTCTGACTTGGAAATAAAGGAAGGGAGCTCTACCTTTTGTCTACCTGGGTGTCCCATTATTCTAGGGAAAACCCAAGGAGTCACATTTTTCAATTTTCTAGGCCTAATGAAGAATAACCTCGCCTATTGGAAAGGAAATTCCCTCTAAATGATTGGGTGAATTTTAATTGTTAAGCATGTTGTTATCTCAATGCTAGTTTACTCATTCATGGTGTATATCAGGGATATTTATTTCATTAAAAACCTATACATTATGTTGAAATTTTATTTCTGGAGTGGAAATATTATGGAATAATTGTAATTACTTCCACATGATAGAAGTGATGTCAGCCCTAAAATCTGGGAGGTCATAGAAGCAAAATTAGGAGGCCTTTAATATATCTCTACACGCCATGTTTGTTTGGAAAGTGATGAAAAACAAATCTAATGCCCTTGAATTATTACATTATTGTTCAATGGAAAGATTATTGTAGGGAAATCCAGATATCTGGATTCCTCCTTCTGGGCATGAATTAAATCAATTTTCCAGAAAATTATTAATCACTCAAGATAGATGGTGAATAAGGATTCTTCCCTACACATTTGTTATGATAACTAGATAGGTGATCCACTCATTAATCATGTTAAATTGGTAGATACTCACATCGACCATACCATCACAATTATGTAGAAACTGGTAAACATTGAAATGGTTTCAGTTGATGTTGAATAAATGATCCATTTCTATGACTTCGTTATTCAAGAGGATGCTCTAGTATGGGAGGAATCATCAAATAGTTGTATTGATTCAAAAATACTTTACAAACATATGTTAAATGGTGAGAATAAATGGATTGTAAATTTGAACAAAAATTGGATGACACCCTCACTGTTCACTCTTATATGGAGGGTGATGCTGAACAAGATTCCAGTAGATTCCAATATTAAAGGGTTGGTTTTTCCTTGTTCTCTCGATGTTTCCTTTGCATGGATCATGGAGAAGATTTAAACTATTTATTCATGATTTGTAAGGAAACATCCTCTCTTTGGATGATAGTGAAGAAAAATTTCGAAATTAATATCCCCTCCATGAAATTTGTTCTCACATTCCTCACAGATCAATTCAACCTCACACTTTACATGTAGATTATGGTGTCGTTTCAAGTGGATTTTTCTAAGACGTTTCACTATATTTGGACTAGCAGGAATGCGTCTGTCCACAGAAGATCCTAGTTCAATGAAAACCATGCACTGGAGTCGATCATCACTATAGTGCATGCTGCCAAAAGCATTTACTCAGAAAAATGTAGTAATTTGATTAATGATTGGGTGGTCCTTAGGTGGCTGAACATTTCTTGCAATTTCGCTGCCCCTTGACACACTATGGATGTTTTCTGTACCCCACCACTTGAAGGATGGGTCACGTGCAATACATATGGATATTCGAGGGGTAATATAAGGCCCTTGGGGTTTGGATCAGTCTTTAGGGATAGAAATGGGGACGCCATCGAATTCTTCTATTTCAATTGTGGAAGTTTCACAATGCTAAAATTAGAGATGATGGGACTTATTATGTCATTTGATACTATTATCCGAATAAATTGGAATAATTTCTAGTTTGAATGTGACTCTACCACTATAATACCAACTATAAGAATGGGATAAAGGCATCTATCATAGAGGTTAGCTGCCAAATGGGTGAACTGTCTTGAAATGATCTCCTCTTCGAACTAATTCAACACCAATGATTTCTGAGAGTCCAACTATATTGTTGTGGGCTACAAAATAATGGGTTAAGTGTGGAAGAGTGTCATCATGTGACCTCTTTTCCTGATGAAATGGTTCATATTTTTATCTAGGATAAATGTATAATTCTTTCATTTTTCCATTTGTAACACTTATGTCTTCTTTTAATAAAATGGCATCAGTTCTCACTTTTCTCAAAAAAGAGAAACCCTTACCTCATAAACAACGTCCTTCATATGTGACCAAACCTCCTTTATAACAAATATATGTTTATTATACAGAAATTATAGAACCATAATAATTCAAATCTATATTGGGGTTTGGAAAAATATAATTACCTACCCATAATGGTGTAGTAGTAGTGACCAAATTTATCACAGGTGAGTGGTTTTTTAATAATGATTTCACGAGTGAAAAAGTAAATTAATGAAAAATATTGTAATGAATTGTATATAAAATAATACTGATTATGAAATTTAGATTAGAGATATGTGATTACAGTTAGGTTTGGATTCCCTACTTGTAATGTTATCATATTCTTTTTTGAATGAATAATGTGTCTTCATTAAATGGGCTAATGAATGGATTAACAATTGTTATTTCTATTAATACCTTTATTATCATTGATATAAAATCCAAATAACCCACAAAATTAACTTTTTTAGACTATTATAATTCCAATTTACCAGAGTCATATTGTGTGTCATTTGAAACAGCCATGAAATACCAAATCTGTAATTGAGTATCCCTAGTTTCCAAATTAGTCCTCTCTTTCATGCACATAAGTTTTGTAATCACAAAACACTTCTCCAGCTTATATAAGACTAACCAATCAGTTTTATCCAAACCTAATAAGAAAGAGAAGAAAATTACATAATCAATGTAATTTATAAATTCATATTTTTGACAAATACACAATTGCATTCAATTAAAATTTAGAAATCAAATATTTATAATCATTAAAAAAGGCGGAATCACTGAAGAAGAAGAGGTAGAATAATTAATGGAAATTAATATTAAATAGAACGTAAAATGTATGATTTAGGTATATAGAATGGTCGAGGAAAAATTTATTTCCTCTATTTATCTTCTCCATAGTTTCATCTTCTTCACAAATTATATACTAAAACATTTCACCATGAATCAACTCCATAATGTGTTAATATTTTCCCATAATGTCTAATAAGTTTTATTTTAAAACCTCATATCCTAGACCTCTTCGAGTATCTCTCCATGATTTTAAACTCATAGGAAAAGATATTGATGTTTTTGAATATCTATAAATTTAAATTCATCCTCGAGACCCTTGGTTACTCAAAATACACTAATGATATCATAGATTCATTTTTATGTGTAGTTTATGATAATATCAAACAAAACACTAATTCAAATCTATATGGAATACATTTCATGTTTAGGGAAATATTTCTTTTCGTGTTTGGTATTGTTTCGAATTTACAATTCAATGGTGAATCATGCAGTGCAGTGGAGGTTAATGGGGATAGTGATATACCTCCCATCATCCAGCCTTCATAGGGGATGAATTACGTACATAACCCATGCATGGAATATCCTCCTATTGGGTGGACATCAATGAAGTCATTTAATGACCCAAATTAGATCCAATGTGGTTTGAGGACTCAATAGTGTTGTCTTTACCTTAGTCCTTAGATCACTAGTAGTGTACTTGTTTTGTCTAGAAAGAATGTAGATGATGGTTGTGGTGTCAAATAGCAGTGGTGCGTCACATAAAATGTCCAAGAACATGTAGAACATGAATGAGGATGGATTGTGGAAATTTTTTAAGTATGAATAATACTTGGTTCAAATGAATCCCACATAAAAAAAGATTATATATTGTGATCAATTAGGTACATATCAAAAAATTCAATTGATCAAAAACCTACTATAGGGGTAGGACCTGATACACTTGAAAAAAATTAAATGGGCTTGATTAAACATGCATGAGACTACATGGGCCTTGGAATACAATAATAATGGGATACTCCATGCACAACTAATGAAAACCAACACCCAAGTGGATCTCCTAGTGTCTTACTTGGTTAAAATATACCTTTATTGAGGCTGGAAATGTGGCATGTGGGCCGCTAATTGTGGGCCAACCCACATTTGGCACCAACTATTATCAGAAAAACATTGAACACATACTAAATTCAAAAAAATAATCTTTAATAAATTTAAACAATAAAAATACATATTTAGAATTCATTAAAATTCATCAAATTTAATTTCCCATATTTCATTAATTTTTTAATTAATTTGGAATATTCATTGAAAAACCATGAGATTTATTAATCAAATTTTTAAATAATTTCATTGAGATATGTTTCCATAAAGTAACCACACATTTAATCTTTTTTTCCACCAAAATTAAATTTCGACATTTAATTAATGAGGGTGAAAATTTTACCATTATTAAATTTTAAATCAATAAAATTATATTAATAATAATGTAAAACTAAATTTTAATATTCTACATAAAACATCATTTCATTTTCACATGTTTTAAAGAAATATTCTGCATCAGTATTTCACTTTCCCTGTTTGGTGAATGATGGCAGTTATCATTTAATTCCTTCAAGATTCTTAATTTATTATTATTAAACTTGCCATATCATGATTTATGTCACATTGAATCTTTTCTTCTCATTATTCATGATGAAAATTCATGTATAGTTGTTACCATATCATTAGGACATGATTATTATCCATATGATTTAAAAAGAACTAATTTCTCCACTTTGTAAAGAAAAAAATCACATAGAATCACAAGGAATTTGAAATCTAGTTTTTAATGACTATTGATTAATGTTTTTAGGAATTTATGATAAAAACATTAATGATAAATGAGGTGGTTAATATCTAATGTATAATGAATTAAATCAAAATATAAATTTTAATATAATTTCTCCCCATCAAAATGTAAACACCCAATTCCCATGCTCATTTTAAGGTTATGATCAATAAATCACAGTGAATTAATTACACCTTCTTTTTTTTGAAATATACCTTTTTGTTATATTAATTTTTCTATTTTTTTTTACTTTTTAAAATTTATTTTTTGAAATATTCCTCAAGTACACCACATAATCACATATGATAACAATAATAATCCGCATAATGGTAATTTTTTATTCTTCCAAGATAAAACCCACTATATTCATTCAATTTATTTAATTTGTTTTCAGAAATGGAAACCAATAAATTGTAATGAATAAATCAATAAACATTATTAATAACCAAAGTATCACCACCACACTTTTTTTCTCAGTGTAGTGTATCCTTCAACCACAACATCCCATACCCCAATAGAGAAATATCAGATATCATGAAATATACTAAGAAGAGGGTAAGAATTGTTAAATTGGATTGAAATATGGATCACCCTAAGTAGTTCAATCATGGCCTCTCTAGGATACTCAAGGGTAAATGTAAAATGTGGGAATAAGGATTCTATCTTGTCAATAAACTTGAATAAATAGGTTAATTGTTTTGTATATTTATAGCTTTGACAAGTTCCATGGAATGTTATAGAAGCTATAATTCCACAATATCCCTCAAGAAATATACTCAAGATAAAATAGAAATTTTTTGGTCCAGAAATAATTGCATGAATGGGACATATGAATTTTGAAAATCAATCATGGCTTGGATAAAATTAATAAATTAATTTATATGAGTATCAAATATTCAATGTATAAAAATTAGTGGGGAAATTTAATTTACAATAATATACTCATTAATTCATATTATGATTTATCAAATTAACATTAATGATTCACTCTAATAATTAAATATTCCATATAATTACTCAATATAATTCTAATTGAAATATAATCGAAGGATATATTTGATTCAAAAGAAACTCATTTTTATTATATAAGTTATGTAATGAAAAAAATTTCTGTATAGATTAAAGACACTGAATTTCATTATAAAATTTATTTATTAATAAATGGGAATTTTAAAAGTCTGCCAAAATTGAAAGCACATGATTCTGATGCCAGGAGTGCTCGGAATAAAATTCTGAACTTTTGTTAGGGTACGTTTAGTGAATGTATGAGTTTTTTTTCTAACTTCTGAACCGGTGTTCGGAATTGAAATATATGGGCATGGTTGAACTCACAACTCCGTTATTTACTTATGAAGTCTTTCAACTCAATGAAAATTGGTCATGTATGTATGATAGTTATTGGGTTTTTCGTGTATGAATAAAAAAAGTGTGACTTTTTATTTTTATTTTCATCACCTATGTGGGTGTTTATAGGTGGGGTCCACCAGAACTAAACCTCCATGTGGAAGTTGAGAAGTGGGGACCACCAGACCATAACCTCCCACGAGAGGTTATAGTGGTGGGGACCACCCAAACCTAACCTCCCATGAGAGGTTATGGTGGTTGTGACCACCCGAGCCCTAAACCAAATTAACGTCCCTCATTATTTAGAAAAACCTCTCAACCACCTACATTAATGTGGAGAAGCCTCTTGGGTTCCTCCACATTAATTGTACCAATACACATACCTTTAATATGCCAACCTAGTTATTTGAATATTCGAATTTGAATTTGTGCCAACGAACTAAATAGAAAACTTAATCTATTATCCTTGGCATCATTGGTGGAATTGGGAGGAATGAGCTCTTGGGAGAAAGCTCTTCAATAAAGAATTCATTCTTCCATGAAGAATGCTCCACCAAAGTAAACACTCTGCCAACGAAGAATGCTGACCCCCTTCGACCTTCTTCCTTGGGACTTATTCCAACATGGGACATCCTCATCTACGGAGAATCGACGCCCATACTACCTTCTTTCACCAACGTCATCAAGAGAATGCCATATGGGTTTATTTCTATTTGATTACTGCTTTTCCATGTTCTCCATTTCTACTTATTTTGTGGGGTTGGGAATAGAGATTGATGTGGGTTGTGGGAAATGATTTTTTAAAATATCTTCCATAAACACACATGGTTCGTTCTTAGTGAACCACTTGCTACCACTCCAAAGGAGGAGGGTGTAGGCCAGAAAAACATGGCATGAACCCTCCATAATTTTTATTTTATGTGTTCGTTGAAATGGAAGTAGGAGATGAAGGCAACGAAGGCAACGACACCACCACAAGTAACCTCCACGACACGCGCTGCCCCACGACGCTTCTCCCTCCAAGCCTAACCGGCCCCGTGCCCGACCGAGCCACCCGTGACCGGGCCGAGCCGCCACGCCGCCCTGAGCCAACCACCCTCACTACGCCACTACCAGGACATGCCGCTGTGCTGAGCCGCCACCTTACCGAGCCTCCACGCTACCAGAGTCCACTGTGTCGAGCCGCCAGGACATCGTCTTGTCGATTCGATGCACTGCCCTGGACCGAACCCCCTCTCTGCACCTCCCCCTTCTCCCAAGCCCCGCCACCGTCCTCTGAGGGGCGCCACTATCTCGTCCAAGCCGATCTGTTCCACCGCCGTGTCGAACTATTTTCCGGTCCAAACCGAGCTTCCATCGCCACCTTGCCCTCACTGCGGCCTTCCGAGCTTCCCAAGACACCCTCACGGTGGCCTTGCAAGCCTCCCTAATCCAAGTCGGACCATTGTTGGGCCATGCCATGGTGGAGCCCTTTTGTGGCTGCACCGCCCTCACGGTGCCCCTCAGAGGCCGATCCCCCTCCGCGGCCCCTCGCTGCCATCAAGAAAAACCCAATGGGTCAGGCTGCCCAACGTGTCAGGCCGAACCCAACAGGATGGGCCACCCTAAAGGCCAGGCTAAACCCAACGATTCGGTTCGGGTTGACCGGAAACATGTTAGCCCAGGCCGGGTCGGTTCGACCAGGTCGGACCGGACCTGGGCCAACTAGGTCCCATTTACTTTCTTTTGGACATAACATTGGCACCAGACATCCATTTTATGATCCATCAGCGGCACTGTAAATCGTGGACAGAGACAATCCCTTTGAGTATACCCCACTATTTTTTGGATTAAGATGGGGAATAGTCAGGTTGGATCAAGCACGAATCCTACCGGGCCCCCGAGACTAAAAGGAAAATATCTCACAGATTGGACTTCTGATTGGCGCGCCATCTATTACATTGAGACCCCTATGACATGATATACATTTGAGTCTCTTTTTCATGGGACTTCATAGTAGTTAGAGTATTTGACATATGGATTGGGAAGCTCTTTCCCCTAGCGTGATTCATATGGAAACCTACGACTGGATGATACTTGATGATTGTTAACCATATCAACCCGGAGTGACTTGATTGGCCCAGTGGGGAGTGGCTTGGTGACTCGCCAGACCCACGGTGGGGAGCGCCTTGGAGACGAGGCTGACCCACGGTACTCGATAGGAGGAGTATCTCAGTAGGAAACGAGGGTGAGTGCCTCTGTGTGATGTGGCCGACCCACGGTGGGGAGTGCCTCTATATGACATGGCAGACCCACGGTACTCAACAAGAGGAGTATCTCATCAGTTAAGGTTAGTGGGAAGCGCATCTGTGTGACGCGGAAGGCCCAATATACTCAATAGAGGAAGATTTCTCCAACAACTGAGGTGTTCGGAATATTACTTGTTACTACCCCATGAATAAATCCTGGTTTGAGCTGAGTCAGAACCTCTGTGTTTTCCTTATGATTGATATGGATTACAGGATAACATAGGTAAATTTATGGTCATATACATATGTATGGTTATCTTTTGAGTTTATACGTTGTGTTTTATCCATGTTGGATTTTTTGAGACCTAGAGGGTCAAGGGGACCCTACTGAGTATTGTTATACTAAGACCTACACTGGCTATGCCTGAATCTTGTTGTGTTAGATGTAGATGACAGACAACGGTGACTGAGGCTAGGAGTACTAGTGCTGGATGGTTCTAGGAGGTGGACCTTATGAAAAGTCGGTACACGGAGGAGACAGATGGACGAGGATTGTTGAGGAGGTGATCTGTACCTACCCTTCAGGTAGGAACCTCGAAGGATGACCTAGAAGGTGACTTTCCCTTTTCTTCAGTTGTATTGTTTCATAGTTGTACTTGTAATTTTCCAGTTAGGTTTGTATTCTAACGCCTTTTACATTCAGCGCTCTTTTGTTATACAGATTACTTGTTGTTTCATCCAGCTGTGTGCTTGCTTGTATGTGTGTTTACAGATTATAAAGACAATTTCTTCCCAGTTTTCGAGAATTACGCCTTTGGTGCTAGTCTTCAACCACTGGCCTTTGGAAGGTGGGATTGGGGTCGTTATGGCATGGGCCACGGGGGATGGGTTGCGACAAATTAGTATCAGAGGAGTCGATTCTACCACAGAACTAGGACTCTAATATTTTCTATGAAGCAATAATGTTAAGGTTAATGTGTGCAGTTTTCATTTCAGGGAGTCAAGTGTTGGTGCGGCAACCGACGTATCTATACACCAGGATCCTGACATCTAATTTCCAACATAGTGCACAAAAACACTGATTGCGTGTTTTTTTTCAATGGTTTTCTTTGTGATCTTTTGAGTTAGCTCACCATGTCTAAATTTCATCTCACCAGGTATAAATTTTTGACCATGGTGCACCTATTTCATTTTAGGTGACACCACGAAGACAACCAACTATAGTTATAAGAGTTGTATGAACTGATATCCCACCAAGCAACGAGGCCTCGGTGCTGGGCCATTTTCCAATAGAGGCTCCAGTGGAGGAACCAGTGGTGCCACTCCCAATTGGGCCACCGATGACACCAGCCTCAACAGAAGATGTTGCATTCCGCTGGAGTTAATTTCATGTGTTCCAGTACCAAAGGCCACCCAGGTTTAGGGGAGAGAAGGACCATCATATGGCTAAGGATTGGCTGGAGGCTGTAGAGATTGTCTTCTGATTGGTAGGGACAATAGCATATTTCATCATGATCCTTGTGGCTAGCCTTATGCAGGCAGCAGCAGGTAGATGGTGGAGCTTGATGCTCCGGGTTCACGATGAGGTAACACTTTTCTGGGCAGTCATTGAGAGCCTGTTTCGGGCAGAGTTTGTCCCAGCGACTGTTCTCACAGTGCACATACAAGAGATTCTTCATCTGCTCCAGGACAACATGATCGTGGCTCAGTAATCACCGAGGTTCATTGACCTCTCAAGATACTCCATAGATATGGTTCAAGACCCATTATTCAGGTCCCGGACCTTCGATCAGTGACTCAGGAAGGATATTAGGGATTCAGTGATCTCAAACAACATCCCGACGTAGGAGGGGGTGTTAGAGAGAGCCATCTGGGTGGAGAGTTTCATTTGCTGAGCAGTCTCCAGTGGTGAGACCCACTACCAGTAATCCTGTAGCGAAATATTCTGCAGGTGGCAGTAGATAGACATCACAGAGGTCCAAGAGGACCAGACCTACAGGTGGACGACCGTATGACTCAGGATCAGTTGTGCGGGGAACCTGAAGCGGACCCAATCATGCCAAGAGAAGGAAGTGTTATGCTTGAAGTGGGAAAGGTTACATGGATCGTGACCGTCCGACCCACTGTTTAAAGGATATTAGAGGGTCCAAGGACCGCCCAGGCAGAAACTGAGGTTCGACCAAAAAGTTCTGTAGGGAGCAGGAAGACGTGGAAGAGGAGCTTTTTGATTAGTTGGTAGTGGGTGATGTATTGATATGTTACCGCCACCACCACCAGAAGGTCCACCCCGACTGCAGGGAGCAGGTGGACTGGGGACAGCTCAACTCCAGATTACTGAGGCCTATGATCACGGCGCTCCGGAGATAATACGAGGTATGATCCGTGTCTACTCCACCATAGCTACAGTACTTATAGACATAGGTTCCTGCTATTCTTTCTTTTCCACCACCCTCGTTCGGAGCTCGATGATTCCGACAGAGATGTTTGCTCGATCCTTACAGCTAGAGACTCATATGGGAATAGATTCGATGAATATGCACGGGTGCCGGCAGTTATAGCTTTCTCTAAGAGGTGAGGCCTTCGGCTAGGATCTTCTAGTAGTATCATCGAGGCATTACGACTTCATTTTGGTTACGGAATGGTTATCTAAAATCCATGCACATATTGACTATATTAGTGGAAAAGTGTGGTGTGTCCACACGGATGGGACCAGGTTTAACTTCACCGACGTGAAGGGAGACTTTGCAATGCATGATGGATTTACCTGGAGGAGAGTGCAAAAAATCAATCATCAGTTGGATAGCCTTACCCTCGAAGATGTTGATGTGGAGAGTCCAAGCTACCATGTAGTGGTGGACCAGTATGCGAATGTCTTCACTAAGGTTGTTCCGGGTCTACCTCCTTGTTGAGAGGTGGAATTTTATGTTCACTTGTACCTTGGGATGACATTGATATCTACACCAGCGTATCAGATATCTCCCGCAGAGCTTCGGGAGCTACAGGTATAGTTAGGGGACTTGTATAGGAAGGGATTCATCTGGCCTAGTTTTTCTCCATGGGAAGCCCCGATTCTGTTCTCCAAAAAGGTGGATGGGAGATTGAGGCTTTGGGTTGACTATCAGCGCGTGAACCAGGTGACCTTGAAGAATAAGTACCCACTCCTGAGGATTGACGATCTCTTTGGTTAGATGAATGGAGCTCGGTGGTTCTCGAAGATAAATCTCAGATCATGCAATCACCAGCTAATAATACGAGATGATGATGTGAAGAAGACGACCTTCAGATTTCAGTACAACCATTAAGAGTTCTTGGTTATGCCATTCGGCATGACCAATACACGAACAGTGTTAATGGGACTCATGAACCGGATCTTTCAGCCATACCTTTATCCCTTTGAAGTATTTTTCATCTATGACATTCTGATCTACTCGACTAGTGAGGAGGACCATGCTTATCATTTGCAGGTAGTACTGGACACACTTTGAGAGCACCATCTTTATGGTAAGCTCTTGAAGTGCCAATTATGGGTCCGAGAGGTTCACTTTCTAGTTCATATCATATCGGAGGCTGTAGTTGTAGTGGATCCAGCGAAGATTGAGGCGGTACTTTCTTGGGAGCCACCCAAGAATGTGAAAAAGGTACGATGTTTCTTGGGTTTGGCTATATACTACTGGATATTTGTAACAGATTCTTCCTGGACTATGACTTTGATATAGTCTATACTCCGGTGAAGGGGACCGTTGTTGCAGATACACTCAGTAGGGGATCTGGTATACAACTGCTAGGTGAGGCGTTGGAGGAGCTAGACGCATTACAAATATCCTTTGTGGATAGAGATGGAGCATCATTTCTTCAGTATCATATATTCAATCCCACACTTCTTTAGTGATATAGGGAGGAATAGCATGGAGACACTGATTGCGAGACACGACGTGCTTAGATATCAACAGGACAAGCACTTAATGGATTTTATAAAGGTGGGGAGCACGTCATCCACTTCAAAGGATGTAACATGGTACTAGTGTCACATCAAAAGGATGTGTTGAGGGAGTTCAACACATCCCTTCTAGTTGTACATACAGGAGTGGAAACGATGTACCAAGATCTCGGATGACATCACTGGTTTTTGAGAATTAAGGAAGCAGTTGCAGAGTTCGTTTCATAGTGCCTCGTATGTCAGCTAATGAAGGCATAGAATTAGGTACTAGAAGTCTTTTTTCAGCCATTAGAGGTCTAATAATGGAAGTGGTATGGGATATCCATGGACTTCATGATTGGAAGTCCACATAAATTCATGGGTCATGACTCGATTTGGGTGATCATCGACCGACTCACCAAGTCAGCACACTTCCTACTGACTATAGGGCAGGGTTGAATATAGTACTTGGGACACCTCTATGTGTAGGATATTGTGAGGCTACATGGATCACCTTCAAGGATTGTCTCTTATCATGATGCATGTTTTACTTCCCGACTATCTAAGGAAATTCGTGAGGATTTTGGGATGTAGCTTCGTTTGAGAACAACCTTCCATCCTCAGACGGATAGCCAGACTGAGCGGACCATTCAGTCTCGGAAGGATATGTTGTGTTCTTATTTCCTCTAATTCAGTCACAACTGGGAGGATCACTTGCCTTTGGTAGAGTTTTCATACAACTACAGTTATCACTCCACCATTGGGATTGAACCTTTTGAGGCATTGTATGGGTGACCTTGGAGATCACCATTATGCTGGACTGAAATAGGGGAGTTAGCACTCATGGGACCAAAGATGGTTTGGGCTACCACATTTAAGGTACCGATTTTCCAGGATCGGATGATGACTCAAAAGAGTATGAAGAATTCATATGGTGACAGGAGACAGAGACCTCTGAAGTTCGAGGAGGACAACTACGCCTTTCTACGGGTCTCATTTTAACGGGGTTTGTAGAGATTAGGTCGAGGCGACAAGTATCACCGAGGTTAATCGGACCTCTTCAAGTTGTTAGAACAGTTGGAAAGGTGTCTTACCGCTTAGCTCTTCAACCTTTGTTGCACTAGGTGCATGCCGTCTTCCACATATCCTAGCCGAGGAGATACATGCACGACACTTCTCACATCTTCGACCATGGCGAGTTGGACGTTGAAAATGGGGTTACATTTATGGAGGTTCTAGTAGATATTTGGGATGGAAAAGTGCGGGTCCTTTGTGGACATTCGATTCCTCTGGTGTGCGTTCACTGGGAGCATGGGAACCTCTAAGAGAGCACATGGGTTGGGAGGCTCAGATGTGTGATCAGTACCCCCACATGTTCCCTTAGATTGATTTGTAGCTTAAAGGGATGTAAATAATTGAATTGGGATTAATATAAAGGCCTGGAATTTCTAGGTAATTTTTTTTCAGAAATGAAAATTTGACGAGTCCGCAAAAATTTACGGCATGTTATTCCGAGGCCTAGAGTGCCTGGAATGAATTTCGGAACTTTTGTTCGGGTACGTTAAGGAAATGTATGAGCGGATTTTTCTAAAATTTGAACCATGGGTAGGAATTGATATCAGAGTTAATAGTTGAACTCGCAGTGCCAATATTCGCTTAAGAATACTTTCACCTCGACGTCAATTGGTCGAGGATGAAAGATAATTTTTGGGTTTTCCTTGTATGAAAAAAAAATCAAAATAAAAGTGTGTGACATTTTTTTTATTTGCAACACCCATGTGGGTGTAGGGAGGTGGTTTCCACAAGAACTAAACCAGCGTGTGGAAGTTGAGAAGTGGGGACCACCAAACCTTAACCTCCCACAAGAGGTTATGGTGGTGGGGACCACTTGAACCTAACCTCCCATGAGAGGTTATGGTGGTTGGGAATACCTAAGGCCTAATCAACATGAACATCCCTCATTACGGAGAAAAAACTCTCCACTCCCCTTCATTAATGTGATGAATTCTCTTGACATCCTCTACATTAATTGTGCCAATGCACATACCATTCATATTCCAACCTAGTGAATTTATTCTGCTAATTTCAATTTTTGCCAACGAACTAAATAGAGAAATAAATCTATTATCTTTGGCAACTTTGTTGGAAATGGGAGAATGGAGCTCTTGGGAGATATATCTTCAACGAAGAATGAGTTCTTCCATGAAGAACGCTCCACCGACAAAGAACGCTCCGCCAATAAAGAACATCGACCCCCTTCGACCTTCGTCCTCAGGACTTCTTCTGAGGTGGGACATCCTCATCTATGGAGAATCGACGATCGTACTACCTTCTTTCACAAACATCATCTAGTGAATGTGGTAGGGGTTTATTTCTATTGGATTTTCATTTTCCATGTTCTCCCATTCTAGTTCTTCTGCTGGATTGGGAATAGATATTGATGTGGGTTGTGGGAAATTAATTTTTAAAATATCTTCCGTACATGTTTATGCTTCGTTTTTTGAGAACCACATTCTACCGCTCTAAACGCTGAGGTTGTGGGCCAAACGAACTTGGCCCAACCCCTCTGTCATTATTCTTTGATGTGTTAATTGAAATGGAGGTTGAAGATGAAGGCGGCGAAGGAAACTATGCCGCCACCCATGGCCTCCACAACTGGCGCTGCCCTGCACCGCTTCTCCCTCCCAGCGGAACCAGCCCTGTGCCCGGCCGAACCACCCGCGGTCGGACCGAGATTCTCCACCACCCCTGGAAAAACCACCTTGTCGCGCTGCCGTAGTGCCATATCGCTGCACCGCCCAGGGCCGAACCACCTCTCTGCATCGCCGTCGTGTCGCGATGCTATCAGCCGCTGTGTTGAGTTGTCGTGCCACCCTTGTTTCAATCCTTTGCATCATTGCCGCCATGAGCCACTGTTCCGACACGGTCCAAACCCCCTCGCCGCAACTCCACCGCGCCACCGCTGGCCACCATGATGATCTGTCGCGCATCCACCGTCTGCCGAGCCGCGCTTCCATGCGTCGATCCGCGCCGCTGTCTCTGCGGATCTAAGCCGCACCGCTGCATTGCCGAACTGCTGTCTGGGCCAAGCTGAGTTGCCGCTACTGCCATTCCGTCTATATGTACCTTTGAGCCACACATTCTACCCTCGTCGCAACCTTGCGAGTTGCCCCGATCCAGGTCGGCATGTGGCCGAGCCGTTTTGCGACTGAGCCATTCCGCGGTCGAGCCTCCCTCGCGGTACCCCACGGAGGCCGAGCAGACTCTGTGGCCCCTCGCGGCCGTCAGTCCGAACCCAATGGGATGGGCCTAACCCTACAGGTGAGGTCAGGTCCACCATAATCGGGTTAGCCCAGGCTGGGTCGGTCGAGGTCGAACCGGACCCTAGCCCAGTCTGACCCAGTTACATTTTTTTGGCCATTACTTTTTCACTAGATGTCTGTTTGAAGAACCGCCTGCGGAGCTGGAAATTTTGGGGCAAGACGGTCCCTTTGAGTATACCCCACTATTTTTTGGATTAATATGGGGAACAGTCAGTTTGGATTAAAAACGAATCCAACCGGGCCCCTAGAACTAAAATGCTAATAACTCACAGATCGGGCGTCGGATTGACGCATCGTCTATTTTGTTGAGACCCCGATGATGTGATGGACGTTTGAGACACTTCATATTTGTAATTCGTGGATGTTGGAGTATTTGAACTGTGGCTTGGAATGCGGTTTCCCCAAGTGGGATATGTACGGAACCCTACGACTGGCTCAGACATGGTGACTACTGACAGTTTCGACTCAGAGTGACTCGACTGGCCTAGTGGGGAGTGTCTTGGTGACGCGGAAGACCCACAGTGGGGGGAACCTTGGTCACATGGAAGACCCATGATACTCGACAGGAGAAGTACCTCAACAGGCTATGAGGGGGAGCAAATCTATGTGATGTGGCAGACCCACGGTAGGGAGTGCCTCTCTATGACGCGGGAGACCCACAGTACTCAACATGAGGAGTACCAAAGCAGTCCATGGTTAGTGGGAAGCTCCTCTATGTGTCTTGGTAGGCCCACTGTACTCGATAGAGGAGGAGTTCTTCAACAACCGAGGTGTTCAGAATGTTACTTTTTACAACCCCTAGAATTAATCCTAGTGTGAGCTGAGTCAGAACCTCAGTGTTTTCCTCATGATTGAGATGGATTACTTAATAACATTTCTATATGTATGGTCATATACCTATGTTAGGTTATCGGTTGATTTAATACTTATTGTTTTATCCTTGTTGGATTTTTTGAGACCTAGAGGGTCTCGGGGTCCCTACTGTGTATCATTATACTCACCCCTGCACATGCTATGGCCGCACCTTATTATGTTGGATGTGGATGATGGACAACACTGACTGAGGCCAAGAGTACCAGGACTGGATGATACATGGAGGTGGACATTACGATGAGTTGGTACACTGAGATGATAGAAGGACTAGAAGTGTTGAGGAGGCGATCTATACCTAGCCTTCATGTAGGAACCTCAGAGGAAGACCCATCAGATGACTTTCCCTTTTCATCAGTTGTATTGTATCACAGTTATACTTGTAATTTCAGTTTGGATTGTATTCTAACCCCTTTTAAATTTAGCACTCTTTTGTTATACAGTTTTCTTGGTGTTTCATTTAGCTGTGTGCTTTCTTGTATGTGTGCTTACAGGTTATAAAGGCAATGTCTTCCCAGTTTTAGGGAATTACACCTTTGGTGCTAGTCTCCAGCACCTGGCCTATGGAACGTGGGATTGGGGTAGTAACAGCACGGGCTCCAGGGTACAGGTCGTGACATGTAGGCATGAAATTTCCAATGTCATGTTTAAAACAAAATATCATAAAATATGAGAGTTTAAAAGGTTAAATTAAAAGTGAACTCTATTTTATCACTAATTATTTCCTATATTATATTATCATTGTTTGGGGTCTATCCCATTATTTCCATCTATGAGGGGAATGCAGAATTAAACAACTCATACCATTTTGAGAACAGTTTCATTAAATATCATTAGGGTTAAAAGGATAGGTAACTATTTTCTAAACTCCAAAAACACAATAAAACATGAAAACTCAGGTTACCTCCTAGAATTTACATTAGTTAATTTAATTGGTTTTAACTAACCTCTGGATCATAAATCTATATATGGTATGGAGAATATTGATCCTTTCCAGTAGTTCCTAAGGCAGATTCCCATCGAAACATTTCATGTCTTTTCCATCGAGAGTGAATGGTGTTCCTTATTGTTTATTATTTGTGTAAATGGGTAAAAATTTATATACTTGAATTAAAATGAAGGGTCTTTACAACCTAGATTGTGGATTTTCATTCATTAACATTAATATGATATTATAGAGTAGATGATTATCTCTGAGTTTCATGGTCTTCAGCGGAATTAGTTTTTCATGTGCCACACATGTTATTTCTTTGTAAATTCATGAATTCTCAAAATCCCTTATTATGATTACTTATAGATATTATAACTATAGTTTCCCCACTTTTCCAGAACTATCCACGTCCAAATATATATTATTTCCATCCTAACATTCATGGTGCTCCATCTCCACCAATTGAATAAAATTTCATCCATAAATCAACGTGTATGGGTTTATTCTTATGGGTGTATTGTATTCTATATCGTATACCCACAAGGTGTATTCAAGCCTTTAGATCTGCTCCTTCTAGTCATGTTTAACCATTTTCTCCAAAATTCCTTAAATCTCCTAGTTAGACATCTCATATTGGCCAATTATTTTCAGATGTAAGTTTGTAGTTTTCTTATGACATGCCCCATTACTTTTATTAATATCTGCCATTAATGTTTTGAAAAAATGAGGTCCATTATCATTGATGAATGATCTTTGAACTCAAAACCCAAAAAAGATGTTGTACATAAAGAAATCACAAATAAATTTTTAATCATTAGTCTTGGTAGTATTATATTCAATGCATTTAAATGAAAAATCAATAGAATGTAGAATATAATAATTCTAAGAATGCAAGGGAAAAGGGTCCCATTAAATCAAATCCCTTCAGTTAAAACATTGCAAAATTTTTTTTTTATGAATCTCTTATAGTTTAAAACTATTTAAATAAAATTTATTTTTCCCACATTAAATACAATAATAATTACAAGCACTAGACAATTTTGGCCAATAACTTCCTTATTCCAAGACTCTCCTAACCATTCATTGAGGTCAAAATTTGACTCTTTAAGAAATTTTATGAAACAATTCCAAAAATAGACTCTATTTTACATACAATTAATAATATTCTTATGACATGATCATTTTAATTTTTATATGTAAATTTATCATTCCTAATATATAACCTATATTATACTTTGAGTTTTTTATTTTAATGAGAGTTTTGGTGAAAAGGTACCTACGATGTGGTGAAATAATTTACTATATTGGAATACTAAGGTACTTAACCTTCTATTATGTAGAGTTTATCTCAATGTATGTGGTCATTTAAAGGGTTTGGTTATAGAATTTCTTTATTAGTGGTATTCAATTGACTATTTAGGTGTCCTTCCACTTGATATTCAGCTACCTTTTTGTCAATAATTTCAAAATTAAACCCTTGTAAGAGTACGGTCCATAACACCGACAATGGGTTGGAATCAGCCATAATCATCAATTACCAATGAACTTCATGATCAAAAAATATACCACTTTAGTTCTAAGTAAAAATGATACTAATTAATCAAATGAAAATACTACAATTAGAAACTCATTTTTAGTGGTTTTTTAATTGATATTGGTGGTATTCAAGTTTCTTGACTGATATTTTATGACATGAGGTGTTCCATAAATGATTTGGAAGAGAGAATATCTTAAAACAAGGATTAATACATCATAGAGAATGGTTAATGTGTTTTCCAATTTTGAGGGTTGAATTATCAAGAGGTAATCAACTTCGGTTTCATCTCATCATATGAATCCCTATAATTATCTTTAAAAATCCATCTTCTTTTGAAATTAATCTTCAAGATGATGATAAGTCTTTATGAATTCATAGATGAATACTTTAAAAAATATATCGTGGTCCAAAAATGATCTAATATAGAAATTTAAAGGTGGTATAGGGCATAAAATTGACTACCTTAACCTTCAAAATATCCATCTCAATTCATTTTTTTAAATGATATAACAATGTACAATTTCATTTTCAACCATAATTTTAAACTTCTAAAATCAAAAAACCATATTTTTTACCCTTAATGACTTCAAAAAACATTCCAGATTCTCTAATAAATGATCAAATGAGTTTCCAAAAATTGTTTAGTCATAATGAAATACCTCCACACAATCCTCGTTGTTATCTAAGAAAATAAAAATAAAACACCACTGAAATTTATCAGGGGAATTGAAGATTCCAAAATGAATCCACTTGTAAGAAGAGGTCCTAAATGGATTGGTGAGTTTTTTATTCTCTTAATATTCAGGTAAACTGTTTCCTAAAAATATCTATAAAAACATCGAAAAGACATAATGTGTCCTTCCCACTAAACATTATAAAATTTGTTTAACGAATGCTATCAAAAATTGATTTTTCATGTGACTTGATTAATATTTATATTCTCAATATATGTATTTCTATTTCTTTTTCACTCTCATTGAAACTAATTCATTATTCACATTTTGTAATATGGTTGAGCCTCTTTCCATAGGAACCATATATATCAGGATAAAACATTACTAGATAGAAATTGGGTAAATGATGATAGATGCCATTAGTTTTCCTATATATTTTTTAATGATCCATGATGATGCTATTATATTTTCCATTGGGCTTCCCAAATACATATGGAGACCCCCTCTAGAAAAATTATATGGGAGAAATTTTTCGCATTATAACAAGGAATACCTCCAAGGATCCACTCTATTTATTGGATGTTTACATTCAAAAGCTCAACTGTAGTTTTATATCGATCAATAAATAAGTCGGTATCTATTGTAATTGTAAATATTTTCTCCCCATTAATTATTCAAATTTTAAATCACATGGATTTGGATTTAATTACATATATGGTGGTTTCTGTAGAGATGATATTTTATTGAAATTCTAAACATCCAATGATTGAATTTCCTTCATAATGGAATCATATTAGATTCTTCTAGTAAACCTTCAACGAATTCATAGATTATTTATTCATGAAAGTTAAATAGAAAATTTCCAAATGTTTGAGTACGAACATTATCCATGTTATTCTCAATAGAACATTTATACCGTAAGAATTTTAATTCATTAAGAATACCTGAATAATCAGTGAAAGAAATACCATACTTTGGGAAAATTTCAAAGAGTAAATTATTCCATGAAGGATTTATTTTGGAGTGAATAACAATGATGTAATCCTTGTTGTCTCCCAACTCCATGGTGAGGGTTCCTTCATGGAAATCAATGATCATTATTGACATTACTAGCAATGGTATTCAGAAAATAATTTGAAAATTACCTTTTGAATTAACATCATCCATGGTGAGAACATAAATGTATTATGAAAAAAATAGTCTCTAAACTACCACAATCAAACATTCAAATACCCAATCTAAAAAAATATTGGATCTATATGAATGTTGGATGAGATCACATATGGGATTCAATTCATCTATTTTAAAATATTAATTGATAGTTTTTTAAATGAAGTAAATGGAGGAACCAAAATATAAACATCATTATAAAACATTTATGAACCAATTATGAATTTTATAGAAAAAATATTTGGATATTCACATTCTTTGGGAAGTGGTTGTGTAATAATGTGTGAGACTCTACTCGCTACGATCAATCAATTATTCCAATCAAGCCACCTTATCTTAGTGATAATTTATTTATGGAATTTATCATATATTGAGATTTTTTTATGGATTCAATGTGAGGTATATTAATTTAATCCTTTTGAAATGCCACTTGGATATCTCCTTGAAGTTTCCCTTCCACTATAATATTTGATTTAGAAAACCATGAATGGAATAGAAGGGGAATAAAATTTTTCACCATCTATTTATTTTTTAGGGATTCTTTCTTGTATCTCATTATTGAATATTTCTATTCAGTTATTCATCTATATTTTCTCTTTATTTTAGTTGCGTGAGTGGTATTCTAGCACCTGTTTAGAAGTTCTAGAATTACCTTTTTCTGGTTCATATTTAGCTTCCTTGGGTTTCTGTGATTAATTATCCTTTCCATTCTATGTATGGATCATACTAACATCATCCTTTAGATTTAGTACTTTTTGAAATGGTAGCCATCCTTTTATGGACCTCATATCCACAATACTATCAAATTTATTTGGAAAATCCTCCACTTTATTTTTTATCTCTTTAATCTCTACAACATATATTCCTTTCGCTAGTGGTGCAGTAGATGATGGTTGTTTATTGTTTTTTTTTTGAAAAGGAGGTGGCTGATATGCTTTTTGTTGATATGGTTTCTTATACTATTGTTGGAATGGAGGGTGGTTCTGATATTAATTTTCTAAAGGGGTTCTAGACATAATTTTTTTACCACCAAATCCTTGTTGGTATTTCCTTTATCTCAATGGTTAGTTTTGTCGAAATTTTGTTACTGTAATGTAAATGCATTGTTTTCCATAACCTGTATCTCAGAACACTGATGTGTATAATAATGTGTTGATGGAAAACAACAATATACCTGAGGTGGGGCTTGTTGTTCACTCACATTCTTTAAATCCATATATCTTAATACACATTTTAGTAATTCTAGTATTGTTTTAATTAATGGTGATGAGTCCTAAGCTATTACCAAATGAATATTCATTTTATTTGTACCCCTACCTTCAAAATATTATTAATTTGGTGTTATCTTCATGATGTGGATTGTAGCTTTTATAATTTATTTATTAGTTAAATATCCCCTTGATGAGGAATCCAAGAGGATCTAGTAATTTTCCTGTATTCCGTAATATAATAATACTTGGATGTGGTTCTCTTCCACCACCCAATGATGGATGCTTTACTCTTGCTTCATGAATCATTCCCAGTACACATAGAGGGTCTCATCATTTTCATTTTAGATGAAATAAATTTCCCTCCTTATTAATGTGCTAGGAATGTCTACACTTAATATTTGAATAATTATTTTTTAGATCATACTACACATGGATTTCTTTATGTTATAAGTTTTATAACCACTCCTTAGTGTCTCCCTCAAGTGAAATGTTGAATTCCCACCACATGACAAGATCCTCACCTACTCCTCAATACATAAAGTGGAGATATATGAATATGAACATTTAAATGTGATACCCAGGATCTTCTTATTTAAGGGAATGAAATTTGCGGTATACTAAAATCATATTGACATGTAATTAAAAATTATTTTTCTTCACAGGCATAATTAACTTATTTTTTTCACTGAAAAATTGTCAGAAATAGAGGTCCTTTAATGTTTGTTTAGTGATCAATGCCATTATAGAATGCTCAATGTGAACACTATAGGTTTCAATAGAGTCTTTTAAATTTATTTTGCAAGAGTTTCTAATGTTTCTAATTATTTTAATGAATCTTATCTCTATACAAGGATATTTTGGTTTTAATACTTCATTAGAGGTCTAATGCAGGTATGTTTTTTGGGTGTGATATTAACACTATCTTCAAAGGAACAACACATTGTTTTAACAAACACCAATCAAGGTCTGTGAAAGAATCTAATTAATTTCCCATAATAGTGAACTAGTATTAGTGACCAAATTCAACTCTTGGCAGTAGTGTTTTAATGATGTTTTCATTAGAGTAGATGTTAATTATTGAGAAATATTTAAATGACTATGAATTGGAAAACTAGATTATAAAATTTAAATGGCAGAAAAGTGATTGGGGTTAGGTTTGGAATCCATTATTCTAATGATATCATTATACTTTACGAATGAATATTTTTTATTTATTAAATGGTTTAATTAATATATTATGAATAATTATTCTTGTTCACTATTGATTATGATTGATTATAAATGAAAACAACCGGCACAAATTCTTTGGTTGGAATATTATACTTCCCATGTGAGAGTGTGAAAATTTTATTGGTTTGAATAACCTAATAAATTCCAAATCAGGTATTTAGTGTACCTTGTTTAATAATTAGTCTAATATTAATTCCAGGCTAGTTTAGTAACTAATGAACACATCTATGTGTGACACTAGACCATAAAATTGGTGGGATAGAACCCTAGAAGATTGAGAACATATTTATTAATCGTTTAAATATAAATATTCTGATGCTAAAAAAACTATAATATTACATTTAATTAAGAAATATAAAATTTTAAACAATTCAAAAAATAAATATATATTTAAAATTTTGGTTAAAACTAAGACTCAAGCATCATATGTGGTCACCTCCCCTTCAATCAAACACTATACAATTTACCCCTCCATTAAAGTGGGAGAATTAGATAAGAATTTTTAGATTAATTAAGGAAGAATAATATAATATAGAAAGGATTTGAGAGGTATTAAGTAGCATAAATTGTATAGGTAGATGTTCTGGCCTCTACATCTCTTAAATACGATTTCCTTTTCTATAAAAATTTTCCACTCAAAAAATCTAGTACGTGTCGACTCTCTAATGTGTTACTCTTCTCACAATAGGACACACTACATTTAAAGGAAAACTGAGGATCCCCATCCTCCTCTAGTATCTCTATGTGATTTTACATTCTAAGGTGGAAATATTCATGGGTATTAATTTAGTTATAAATGGAGTGTCACCCACAAAACTCAATGGAAATCAAAATAATATTAAGATACCCGATTTTCATTTATTTAGAACATGAACAGACCAAGTTAAACCCCTTAAAGTATCAATGGAATTCATGGATAATATAGTGTAGCCATTTTTTCTTGGGTTTGGTCTCTATTGGATTCTGTTCTACAATGGAAAAACCTAATTTATAGTGAAGGTTAGAGTATAAAATGAGATCCCACGTGTATTTGGAATTCATAGTTGAAGGTGAATCTCATCTACCATGTAGGGAAAATCCACTTTTTAAATGGTATTTAATCTGGTCATTCAAGGTCCCAATAATAATCCATGTTTTCTTGCGGCCTCAACATTGGTGTTTCAACATATTTTTGAGCTCTATAGTAGTGTACATGACATCTTCATATAGAATACAGAAGATGCTGGTGGTGTAAATCGGTATAGTTGTGGTATGGGGAGTGTCTATGCATGGGTAGAGTGGGTACAAGGAGGGATAGAGGTGTTTTTGAATAGGGTATAGTACCTTCTTCCAATGTTTTCCACAAAACAAATGAGACTAGATTCTATCCTCACTTAAGTGCCAATATGTGGCTTCTATAGTATAGAAGCATGCTCTGAGGACGAGCTCCAATTACACATTCACACAATTATAATTGGTCCATATCAACATGAATATACCTATATGTGCCTTTTTAAAAACTATGATTGGGATCCTCCCTACATAATTGATACACATAATGCCCGATCATGTTCTCCTTGTGACCTAATTGGTTGGTCTACCCTTTCATTGGGACTAACTAAGTACCATGCTGGCTTTTGATTGAGGTATAACCTATAGTTGGCCCCATTATTTTACAAAAAAAAATATGTAACATATATACAAATTCAAAGAATAATCATCAATAAAATAAAAAATTAAAAACCACCATTTATATTCAATTTATTTTTTCAATTTCAATATCAAATATTTCAATAAATCAGTTAATTACATAAAAAATTCACTACAAATAATTAAAAATGGTTTAAAATATTATCAATTAATTTTATGAGAATACTTTTACATCATCTATTCATATATCTAGAACCACATAGGATTTAATTATAATAATTCATCACCCATTTTCTAAAAAAACGTTGTCAAGATCACTTTATCGGGTGATAATTGGTTTGTTTTTCATGTATAGTTTGCTTCAGTAATATCGATAATATTAAATTGATCATGGTTAAATCATCTAAATAATCTAAAACATGGTATTAATATCATATATATTCATTATATATGTATTTATAGTAGTCAACATATTTTTCAGATTGAAAATGGATTAGACTATTCATGTAGACGATATACCATACATACACACGAACATTGTTTCTATTATTATCAATTAATGGAATGAAAGGAAAATACATATTCATTCAAAATTAATGAATAATTATAATTTCATATATGTAATTTATAAAAATATATTACCTCAGTATTACCATCCATGTAAAAATAAAATAAAAAACATTTAACATCGATATGTGAGATGATATTCACCACGTTCGCATGAGAAATGTTACATTTTTTACAGTGGAATGGAAGTTAATAATTTATATGTGATATAATATTTTTATATTTACTGTTAGGTCATAAATATCACCTTTACTAGTTAAATTTATCATTACAACCATCCATGTAATGCCTATGTGAAAAATGGATCACATTACTTCATGAGGTGGTAGTATGTCGTACACATGAAGGATATAATCAATTCACCAATTGAGTAGAAAGTAATAAGTTATATGTTACATAATAATAATAATAATAGAAGTATAATAAGGTCATTAATATCATATGAAAAAGTTAAATAAATCATTATATCCATCCTTGATGGGTGGTGATAAAAAATGAATTACCTTAGTTCCTAAGGTGGTAGTCCACTACATAAATTATTGATGATTTCATTTACCATTGGATGTAAGTGTATATGGATCCAGGATATTCCAATAATGTAATAACATCTGAGAATATACTGGATACATTATTACTTTGGATTAATATAAATATAACCACATACTAATCGACTAGATAGTTCATCAGTCTTTGTAAATTATATTAATACTAGAAACTCACATTAAAATGGAAAAAAAAAAATATATTTTCTTCGATTTAATAATTATATATTCTAAAGACACCCTAAAAATAAATCAGAATACAAATATTCGAGTCATAGTGAAATAAATCTAAGAAAATATTCACCATAAATACTCAAAAATAGTATCTGTACAATTAATGATAATATTATTAAAAAATAATAATTAATATGGTATGGTAAATAAATGAAACGAATTCCATTCAATCATTACTTGAGCCTAAAATAGAATTAATAAATGATGATAAAATAATTCCATATAAACTATAATATTATCATGAAACTTAACCATGAATATTCAAACTTATCGAAAAATCACATGGATCATCAATAACAAATATCATATTGAAGGAATTCATATTGTTTGAAATACTACACCTACATTAACGACATTTCAGCAAAAATTTTAAAACTAATAATAGAAACCCGTTTAATTAGGCCAATTTGGTCCTATAAGGATACATACAAATCCATCAAAGTGATATGTAATTATAGTCCCTACACATCACATTGTAATTGAAATGCATTAATCTTTAGAAAGGGGTGAAACATAATTAACTTAAATATTAATTTTTAAAAACTAACATAGAAAATGTCAATACATTCAAAAATTAATACACATAATCATTAACTATCTAGAGTAATTTTGTGAGTGGTAATAGAATTGTATATATATGGTCAAGAATCTCATAAAACATCTATAAATATATTATGGACGGTATAAATATAGCATATTACTTATATATCTTATTAAAAATAAAGGGTTGATGACATTGAGTAATATAAATACCAAAAAACATCCACGAAATATTTTTTATAGGATAATATCCTTTGAATTTCAAATATAATTTTTTAAAACAAGAAGCTCACAAAAATATTTGAAAATAATATTCTTTGATAGTAACCTTGGATAGAGGTAAAGATATTCGTAAAACATTGAGTGGTCATGAAGGCATAAAATTCCATGTATTTCATACAAGTTAAAACAATTATTCCTTACATATTTTAAGTAAAAGCCACATAATTATTGTATGAAAAATAAAATGAATATTAATTTTAAAACTGTTATTAAAAATTATAACATTTCTAGAATTTTATTTAGTAAACCATTTTTATAATTCTAAAAACATTTTGGAAAAGAGTTTTATAAAACATGATTTTTGATGAAAAATGATTTTAGACTGAAGAAAAAAATAACGTTAGATCTTTTTTAATGAATTTTCACTAACATTTTGAGTACCAAAAAGAAGAAACTTGTAATATTGCATTAAATTTTCATTAATAACCATATTAAAAGATAAATCAAGGGTTTATTCAATGATAGATCATAATATTTTGTCATTATAAATTGTATCTCCCAAAATCATGAGGAACAATGACATTATAAAATAATCAATTAACACATGGGTTAATTTTGAATAATATTTGTTATGAAATAAACAATATCATTGGTATAATTTAATATAATTAAAAAAATATAATTAATGATATAATATATGAAAGGTTCAGTATATAGTAATAAAAAATACTTAAACGTTAATTATGACATACATGTCATGGAAGTAAAGTGAGGTGAGAAACGCAAACCTCAGGTTTGATTTGCTTCATCTGTGTCCAGTTAATATATATAATAAATATTTGTTTATTATAAATCAAATATATATCCATAATAATATATATCATATCACATAAGATTTACTTATAGTCTTTTATCCCCGAATTGTTTAAAATTCATTGTTAAAATCATTATTTCGTGTGATAATTTCTTTGTTTTTCATGTAAGTTTATATTGGGTGATTTTGGTCATTTCACATTAATAATAGTTAATTTTTATCCATAATTTAATATATGATATAAATATAATATATATTCACTAGATATGTATTTATAGTAATGTATAAATGTTATAGATATAAAAGGGGTTACACAGTTCATGGAGATGGTAGGTCGTACGTACGCATGAAGGATATTTCCAATATTCTCAATTGATGGAATGAAAAGAAAATAAATAATAATTCACCATTAAATAAAAATTTGTATTGAATATATATATATATATATATATATATTATAATATTCAAATAAAACCTTCTTACTGTCAATTTAAAAATAAAATGAAAAACATTTCACATCGCTACGTAGAGGGGGTAGGGCACCCGTGCACTCGAGTGGTGTTATTATTTTCCAAAATATTGGAAGGTAGTAATTAAGTTGTGATATTTTATTTCTAAATGTTTTTTGGAAATAAATATAACATATTTAAATTATCATTATACTTAGTGACTTCCATGTATATCGAAACAGAATAACTAATCACATCGCCTCACGAGATGGTTGACCACCATACACCTGAGCAATGGTATTGCATCACCTAATGATTGTAATGTAAGAAGGTATGCGTGATATCCTTATTATAATAGTATTATAATGTAATAATTATTATATGAAATAGTTAATTACAACATTATATCAATACTTTAATGGTGGTTATGGAAAACTGATTACATTGGTTCATGAGGTGGTAATCAGCCGTACACATGGTTAATGGTTTCGTTTCCTTTTTGATAGAAGTGGGGATGGATATGGTTTATTGCCTTAAAATAATAAATTATTAATTTATATTGGATAAAATTTTTATTATATTATCATAGTTTTATTTATTTTAATTATGAGGAATAATACATAAAATAATAATTCACATTTAAGAGTTTTACAAGTTCTTCAGAGAGATTATTTGTGTTTATACCTAAAGCCTTCATAAGAGATATTGATAATCAAAATATGGACTCTATTAGTTTTGGATATAATTTATGAATAAATTTTTGTAGTTATTGTCCACACCAAATGTTTTTGGATCATTTAATAGTAAATGATAGTGTGTGGCCTTTTATAGGTAGGGTATTGGACATACGTTGAAATCTTGAAAAGAGAAAGTGATACCCATGTTTTTATAAATCGAAAAGCCCCAAAAACTATAATTATTGAAACTTGAGAGATATAAGGACTTAATATGGCCATAATTTTTTTTTCAAAAAAAAAAATCAATAATTTTAACCCTTATATTATTTGTTTGACCCCATGTAATCAATTTTTCTCCTAAACAACAATAATTAATTTTTATTGATTTCACTTTTCATTATGGTCAAAAAAAATTCTTAATTATTAAAAAATATAAATTATTATGATACCAAATATGGAATAAAATTTTCCAAATTCAATTTAATGGAGAGTTAAAATTAAATTTAAAAGTAAAACCATAGATGAGTTGAAAACAAGTTTTCAAAAGAAAACACTGAAAAACTAAAAAGTTTA
Source organism: Viscum album (assembly GCA_963277665.1). Taxonomy (NCBI): domain Eukaryota; kingdom Viridiplantae; phylum Streptophyta; class Magnoliopsida; order Santalales; family Viscaceae; genus Viscum; species Viscum album. The sequence continues at coordinate 2,005,644,395 of OY728161.1, read as the reverse complement.
ATTATAATTCAAAGTGAAATAAATTTAAATGGAATATATTATTAAAATTTTAATATAATTGAAATAATTTCACTTTAAAATCAATGTTATAATAACATTACTATGTATATAATTTAAACGAAATCATGGTTTTTAATATAAATAAATATCTTCCACTATTCATCAAAAATGTTATTCTTTTCAGAAAAATTTGAAAAATTAACCCAAGGATATATTTTACATGTATAGTTAAAAAATACTTTTTTATATTTAAAAATAATTTATTTAATATTAATAAAAAAAATTAAATAATATATATGATGTATGATGTTGAATGTTATATACACCATCGAGGTTGATGTTCATCTTTTAAAATCTCGTGGGGTTACAATTGGACCATTAGAAACTAAACCTAAAAGATTATTTATATGGGGTAACTAAGTAAATAATATGAATTATTGGGTGTTTTCATCACATGACTAATTATAAATATCCCTGTTATCAAGGGAATAAATTATTTCACACACCTCGTTGTCCTTATCGATTAGGATGGAAAACAATAAAGATCCATTTCAAAGTAATTGATGATCTAAGTGGAGCACATTAGAATATATAACCAAATTAGGCATCTCAGAAGGATATTAAAGAAGCCTAGTTTGGTACACATCCTCATAAATGAAATGGTCATGTGGGGTTCCAATAAATGTGACCTTTGTGAATTGGAACCTAAGTATTAGACTATAAAGAATTGCTTCCCATGAAAGATTCCTTATGAAATTGGTTCCCATGTTTTAGATATAAGATATATCATACCAAATTATAATAAATATGATAATTGGATCCCCTGTATGATATAATGTCCAATTAGTGCCTGTGTATGTGACATGGGTGAGAATTTTCCAAAATATAAGACATGGGAAGTGTCATTCCTAGGAATCAGACTATAGTGAATTGGATTTCATGTAGGTGTCCTAGGTGGTAATTTATTGGATATTTTAAATGTTACATTTATATAATAAATCTTTTACATTTTTTGTCAAGGGAATCACAATATTCAACTTATCGAGTTTGAAATAATAAGGAATGTTGTTTTAAAGTTATTCATGGGTTACAAGATGCAAATGTGGTGAAATTAATTTAACAATACAATTAATTTCACTAAATGCAAAATTTCTTTAGTATTTCATAATTAAAATCTTAATTATGTGTGATAATAGGCTGATTTCAATGCATTATAACAAAGAAACTTCGAATGTTGTCACAATAGACCCTGACGAAAATAATTTCTAACCGTTGAAGATTTTTTTATAAATACTACTACCTCATGAAATATATTAGAAATTGTCAATGGAATATCAGAAATATTCTATAATTCATTTTGAAAAAAAAAACTTGTTTCAATGTTCCTGTTTGATATTTTTAGTTTTTCTTTCTCATACATTATCATAGAGCATCAGTTTGTGAGGAATTATTTGTATGTTATCTATTTTTTCTTTCCATAATTTTTTTTATGAATACTGTGATTGATGTTTTATAGGAAAATGAAGAGGGAATACCTTTTGATGGGTTTAGGATAAGGGATTCTTGGGATAGAATGATAAATCATGTATTTTCTGATAATGAATGATCAAGGGACTTAGAGTATAGAAAGATAGAACAATTTATACCAGTGCTAATCCAAGAGATTCTAGTGAAATGAGGATTGGTATCTTTGAAACATTTTTAATACCACCTCACACAATGGATAAAGTGATGTGTTTAATACATCCATTAAAATAATATTTATATTTTAATAAAATACATCACATTTTGGTATTTCTTGTTCTATAGGTACATTGTTCTTTTAATATTTAATTTATTTTCATGTCATTATATAAATATTATTTTCTATTTTGTACAACCCCTGAATATATATTTAAATTGTGTTTATATCATTTTAGAAATTTCAATTTTGTATTGTTTATAATTTATTGATTTTTTGTGTTTATCAAAATATCATCACTATTGAAAAAATGAATACACGAGTGGTTTATAAATATTATAAGTCATTTTTGTGATTAAATTTCTCCCCCCTCTTATAAATTTTCATAAATTGGATTTCGTGGAATATAACATTTACCACAAATTTTATCTACATTTTATAGCAAGACTAATCGTATCTATCTTTTTTTATTTCTTAATAATAATATTATATATCAGTTTCGTTGCACAGAATTTTTGGCAGAGAAATGATTTTTAATAGAATGAAAACCTACTAGATGGGGAGATAGTATGAATAATAATAATCCTTAAATAATTGATGGAAATATTTTTATCATTGTTTTGGTCATACAAAAAAATGTTTCAACAATTATAGCATGTAGAATTATCTTATAACAACAATAAATGTTAAAATTCCAATGTAGGAAATATTAATATTATATAGAGGTGTGAATGTTGAGATTTAAGAAAATAAAAATGTGTCGAATAATTTAATTTTTTCAATGAAGAGATATATATAGAGATTAATATTTCTTATTGTAAAAATTCTAATATAATCTGGAGGAATATAGTTGTAAAAATATCAGAACATTTGATGTTCTTGGGACTAAAAGAGCTATGTTTCACGCATACTAGCAAGGAATTGATTTCTTAATGGAGAGTATGTTGATCAAATGCATTGATTCATTATTAATATCCTAAATAGGCATCAATCACTTTTTTAAGGAGCTATGATATCATCCTCGATTTGAAAAAGTAATAGAAATACTTCCAATGTAGAATGAGTAGAAACAAACTAATATTGATGATTTAAAACATTTTACTAAGACAACTCTTATTGATTTCATGGGAAATATCACACAATGTTATATTATATTAAATAGATAATATGTGGAGGAGGATATGAATAATGGAGTAGTTTCTATGTTTACTTTTTTAATATCAGTCATGAAGTTACGAATCCTAATGTTGAAAGTCACATGTTTTTGAACTAGTTTAAATATGATTTTTTTGAAATCTTTCATTTATTTATTGGGTTAGATTGAAAACCATGATTTAGGATGATGTTTCATGAGTTTGGTTCAATTTAAGTGTTGATATCATGCTTCAGAAAATGCTCTAGGATTTTTCTAGGTATATTGATGTGTTTCAAGATCACCGGGCCTAAAAACACAATTTCTAAATAGCAAGGCAGAAACGTTCACAAGGGATGCACACGGTTAGTAAAACCTTGCGGGTCAGCCATACGGGATACTCTAGGTATCCATTAGTAGTCACATGGTCTGTTTATGGTACGTGAGACGATATGAGTTAAAAAATGAGGCTTACCTAGTTTGGAAATTTGGGTTAAATTAATCTAATTAAATTAATTGTTTAATTGATTTTAATTAAATGGGATGTTGGAAGTTTCATTTGATTTAATTAATGTTCTGAAACTTTAATTAAATGAGTTTGATATGGAGATGTTTATTAATTAAATTGAGAGAAAAGATTTAATTTTTATAAAAATGATGATGATTTGGAGTCATTATTTAATTAAATTGAGATAAGAAGAATTAAATTAAATGGCATGTAAATGAGGAGTTGGGGGTTATCATAGAAGGGTAATATTAAATGATGTGTAAATAACGAGTTGGGATTTCAATTAATTAAATGATAAATAATGAGGAATTTATTTAATTTACGAAAAATTGTGGTTTTATTTAATTAAATTAATGCTTATGAAGAATATAATTTTTCATTTTGAAATGTGGGTTATTGTTTACTTAAATTTTTTTTGAGAGAATTAAATTAAATAATATTGATGAGTTGGATTATTTAATTTAATTAATATGGGTTCAAAGAATTTAATTAAATAAAATTAATTAGAACAATTATTTAATTAAATTTAGTTAGAATGTATTTAATTAAATGATGAATAATGAGTTGTAGGGGTTTATAAAAGAAGTTTTATTAAATAATTCATAAAAATAATAATAGAATTGTGATTATTAATAATAATATTATATTAATCCCAATATTTAATTAGGGTTTATTTTTTTAGGTGGAGAGAGAGAGAGAATAACAAGGAGGCACACAGAATAGAATGATGTGTGACCCCCTCCCATAGTTCATTCATGGTAAAGCACACCACCACCTTCACCTATTCCCTCACCACGCACATGATCAATATGGTTTCTTATAGAATCTCATTTGTCTCAGCGAGGAGAGTCTGTCTATGTGTGTTTCGTTTTTCGCACCGGCTGTTTGGGATCTCCATCAACAGATCTTTGTAGGACAAAAAACATAGAGTTGTGTTTGATTTTTTTATTCCTTTCTTCTGGTTCTAGGTGGTTTAGAAGATGTCTTGGGGCCTGTTGTTCCATAATTTGACAACTGTTGCTGAAGTAGTGGTTGTTTGTCTTGATTCAGATCAACACCATCTTTCCATAGTAAGGACATATACCTGATATTTGGTTTCACACCCCTTTAAATTAGTTTTTTATAGTTGTTTAGTGTTGTGGTTAATGTTTTGGGCGTGCTTTGGTCATCACCACATTAATTAAGGGTGTTAGTTAATGGTTGTTATGTTCAATGATAACTTAAAAGTGCATGTGCACTTTTTTTGAGGTGTGTATATGCGAGCGGGTTATAGTATGGGTTATGATGTTTTGGATCATCCAAATTCATTGAAGTAGGTTTCTAAACTATGCATAATTAATAAAATACATTTTTTTAGATTTCCTAGTTTTGATAATGTTGGCTGCATTTTATGATTAAATTATTTATTAGGGGAATTAGATATTTAATTAATAAATAATTATATACTTTGAGGATGTAAAATAGATTATTAATCGGGTGACTAATTCTGAGTAATTAAATTGGATAAGTTGGTGTAATAAAATATTAATTAATTATGTTCTTTATGATGATAATTAATCAAGGTATTAATTATGGGTAATTAATTATTCTATGTTGAGATATTTAATTATAAAATAATTATTTATATGAAGATGTTTAATTGAGATAATAAACTAGTGGATTAATTATGTGATATAAAATTGGATATGTTGAGATAATTAATTAAGAATTAAATTTTCACTATGATATTATAATTGATAAAATTAATCAGGGGATTAATTATGAGATATTAAATTGGAAATGATGAGATAATTAATTGTGAATTACTTATGTTCTTTGAGATTTAAACTTGATATAATTAATCTGGGGATTAGTTTATAGATATTAAATTGGATAAATTGAGATAATTAATTGTCAATTAATTTTGTGTTTTGAGTTTTGTAATAGAGATAATTAATTTTTGGATTAATTATGAGATATAAAATTGGCTAATTTTACATAATTAATTGTAAATTAATTATTTGCATCATGAATTTTAATTGAGATAATTAATTACGGGATTAATTATGATATATTAAATTTTCTATGTAGAGATAATTAATTGTGAATTAATTATGTTCTTTTAGAATTTTAATTGAGATAATTAAGTGAGGGATTAATTATGATGTATTAAATTGGATAAGATGAGATAATTAATTGTGGATTAGGTTTGTGTTTTGATATTTTTTATTGAGATAATTAATCATGGGATTAATTATGATATATAACATTTGTTGTGTTCAGATAATTCATCATGAATTCATTATGTTATTTGAGAATTTTTATTGAGATAATTAATTGGGGGAATTATTTATGAGATATTAAATTGGATAAGTTGAGATAATTAATTGTTAATTTATTAGGTTATTTAAGAATTTTAAATGAAGTAATTAATCGAGGGATTGAATATGAGATATAAAATTTGGGTAAGTTGTCATAATTAATTATGAATTAATTATGTTCCTTTGATACTGTGTGATCTAGATATTTATTTATGGAATTTAATATGGAGAGTTGGGATTTGTAATGAGATAATTATATCTGGAAAGTTAATTATGAGATATGAATTAAGTTGTTGATTAATTAATTAATGAATTAATTTATGGGATTTGTGAACCAAGATAATTATTCAGTTAACTAATGGATTAGAGTATGGGTAATGAGATTAATGAGAGGCATTTGCCTCATGTTTTTGAGTTGAATGTGAATCACATACTAATGTTTTAATTGAAATCATAATGATGGGTTTCCTTAAGTATAAATGTGAATATGATTTCTTATATGTAATTGAAATGGGCTAATGATATTCAAGATAGGTCAATAGAGTAAGGAATTATATGTTGTGAATTGGTACACCTTGTATAGGCAGGGGATCCAAGGGACCAAGAGAGACCTTAGGGAGAAATAATATGTTAGATTTTGTGTAGATCCTATAGATATTGGGAGTGCTAAGGGATTTGAGCTAGTGGATAAACTGTGTGTGCTACTCAAGGTGATGGATGTGTGTGTGTTACGTCTCGATCCATCCAATATCATTTTCCAAAGGACCATGAGAGAATGGTGTAGGAAAACCGTGTGATCTTGCATATTGATTTTCATGAGACTGTGAGTGATCTTGGAGTTAGGACCAGGGGAATGACCATGAATGATTCCCCTGGTTATGAATGTATGGGATTTATTTCATGGATCAAATAGAAATAATATATAGGGTATACGTCCCTTTGGTGTTGGTACACACTTGGTCCATATAAGAGGGTGATAATCATATCAATCTATTTGTATATACATAGACACATTGTTACTATATATATGTATAAATAATTGACATGATCAGATAAACCAATTCTGGGCTGAAGTAGACATCATCGTTTAGTGTCCCTTAAGAACCCGAATGGGTTGTTGGTTATTTATTATATTCTTCTATCACTTAGATATACTTTCGATCTGTTTAATTTTATTTCACTGTCTAGATTATGCTAGAAACTAGTGGTACCAACCTAATAAGATTTATATCTCACACCCTATTGGGGAAACTCTTTATGTTTGTTACCCAAGTAGACTTTCCTTGTTTGCTGGACTATGGCATTAATCATAATTTTTTGGCACAAAGACCACCTAAAAAATGGATTATTTTGAAAAATTAATACATAAATTTTAAAAATTCTGAATAATTTTTTATTTAATATTTTATTAGTATAAATTTATCTGATAAAGATATGTTTACTTATTTGTACACTATATATAAAATTTTTTTAAATCCCCCATTTTTTATTAAAATTTATTTTTAGTAATATACTATAATAAAACAAAAAAATCATAATTCAATGTCTTTGGGTGTAAATGATTCATGAGCATAACCATGGGGCCCCACCTAGACTCATGTTAAGGAAAATTTGACCCCCCAAGGCCCTCTTTAATACGATAGGGGATAGCGACATGTGTCGAGTATGAATATATCATAAATATGAGCATTTATCAAAATGAACACACACACACACACATGAACACACACAAACATCAAAAAATACCACAACCATTGAGGATAAGGACTGTACCTATCCTATAGAAAAATTTGCAAGACATGACCTCTAGAACAACTACAATGTTGAAATATAAATATAACCAAGAGATAAATCAGAAAAAATAAATTTCCCATTTTAAAAGAAGAAATTAAAAAAGAAAAAATTGTTTTAGATAAATTTGATACTCATGATATCTAATTATAACTGAAAAACCTATGAACACCATCACTAAGTACAATTAAGCTGTAGCAATACTAAGACTGAAAATGTCATCATCTATCATCCATTAGTCTACATAAGAAATTGTACGTTTGAAAAAATCCCATGTTCGACTGAGTATATATATACCTAGTAGTAAATCTCATAAAACATAAGGAATGTAATATAAATAAAAAAACTCAACCAAAATTGAGGGAGTAGAATCATAATTAATATATATTCTCAAATAAGAAGAAATAAAAGAGATATTGAGAGGAATCTGTTGATATTCATAGAAAGATAAGGATTATGAATCTATTTTTACCTCCAAGATCTTGTGGTGTCTCGATGCTAGTATCCTAATGAAACCTATCAAAATATGTTTCAGGGGACCCTTTCTTCACAAAGGTCATGTCGCAGCCAATAGGGTACAATCATGAGTGGAAGAACCTTTCCACATCATATCTGAGATGATGGGGTATGTAATATGAGTATAGAATACCTATACCCCAAATGGGATTGGGGAGGGGAAACTTATAAAAATATAATATTTGAGAGACCTATATCGTAATATATACAAACATACATGTGGTTTCCAACCATTATATTTTTTTTGCGGATTACCCTCATGTATTTGCATCATCAAACCATGGGGGAAAGTATGATATAGTCATTACACGTTTCATCATATATTTGATGTGAATATTAGGATCACAATTGCATACTAATTTGAATTATAATTATGAAGGGAAAATTTTAAGTAAAAATATATATCATAAATAAAGAGATATGTGAGAAAGAAAATTTGAATAATGGTGCATGATGCGTCCCTTCGGATAGAAGGGGTATACTCAAATGTCTGATCCCAAAAATAACATCCTACTCTAGTATGAATATAGAACACCATATATATAGAATGTATTTCTAGAACAATATTTAATGGTACCAGCTAAGGTTTCTTTCACGTAATCCCTACAAAAAGATTAGTTGGTGATTTGTATCAAAAGATGTGTGGGATGAACGACATGTCATGTTATATTAAACTCGGAATGAAAACTATATCTACCAAAAAGGTAGACTATACAGTGTGAATTACTATGGAATTAATATTCTGTTGTCATGGTTTTCTTATAACGTAAATTCTTCCTCTGAATATTTATCATTAACCAATATGCTTCAAATATTTCTCAAATAATCACCATTTTTATTAACCATGTCTAAATCCATTACATTGATCATATTACATCAATGACTCACCTAAATATTATTATTAAATGACTCTAAATAATAATCTTTTCACATATCCACTTTATTCTGGAGGTCATATCCTTAATCATCCAAATAATTTATATACAATTGTTACGACCCTTCATCGGGACCAGTGCCGTGAATACCCCAAACCTGCCTCCCATAGGCCAGGGGCTGGCGACTAGCACCAAGGCGTAAATCTCGACAAAAAGGGGAAGGCATTGCCTTTATAATGTAAACAAACACCACAGTGTAAGCAAGCAGAAGTAAACACTAAGTAAAACCGAGTACAATAGTAAGTGTGGAAAGTAAATGGGCCAGAATACAAACCAAAACTGAATGTAATGTACAACTAGAAATAAGTACAACAACTGAAAGTAAAGAAGCAAAGTCAAGTCATCCACTAGAAGTCCCACCTGAATGGTGGGTACAGATAGCCTCCTCAGCTCCTTGGGTCCAGCCATCCGCTTTGTGTACGTCCCACCCAGTGGTCCACCTCCAGGTACCGACTTGCTCCACAAGCCCCAACCATGATCAGCGATGTCCGTCATCTGCATCCAACACAACGTAGTGCGAGCATAGCCTATGCAGGGGTGAGTATATGCTACACAGTATGGACCCCGAGACCCCTGAAGGTCTCCCAGAATCAACAAAGGATAATACAACAAGTAAAGATACAATCACGAAGTAACATCCAACACTAATTAGGTATATTCCCATACATATACCTAAGTCATCAATTCCTGTTCGGCTCCAACATTCGAGCCCAAGTTCGATCACATCCACATAGGAGTACAACCCAATCCACACAAGAAAGGACAACATAATCCACATAGGAATCAAATAAATCATATCAAAGACAATTATTGAAATTCAAGACTCAGCTCACACATGTATACTTCTTCGGTGATAGAGATTATCATATATAGCCACTGATTCATCTAAGCTGGGACCCACGTAGGATATTAAACCATCCAAGTTGTTGGACCCATATCGGATACAGACCAGCTACTCTGCCAGACCCATGTAAGATAGAAAGAACAGAGTCAAACACTGCCAGACCCATGTAGGATACAAGAACATTAGTCATTGCCCTCGAACCCACGGAGGATTTCAGTATGGTTTTCATCATTGTCGAACCCACAAAAGATTTCATTGCAGTCTTCATTACCGTCGAACCCATGGAGGATTTCTGTGCGGTCTTCATCACTACCGAACCCACATAGGAGTTCGGTGCAGTATTCATCGCCGTCGAACTCACATAGGATTTCAATATGGTCTTCATTACTACCGAACCCATGGAGGATTTCAGTGCAGTTTTCGTCACAGTCGTAGCCAGCTCTATGGTTTCCACACACAGCATGCTCGATTCCGGGAGGGTTTGCTCCACGAGCCAATGTGGGTCGATACATCAACTGACACATAGTCCAGAGTTGATTTATCCCAATGTACCATCTTTACAAGAGGAACTCAATGTGAAAGACGTCGCATCAATCGGATGCCCGGTCTCAGAGTTATTGGCTTTTTCGTTCCAGAGGCCTGGTTGGTTTTTAAGTTAAAACCTACCCGAAAACACTCCAACGATGTCCAAACCTCGAGTGGAGTAATCCAAAAGGACCGTCTCACAATGAGGAATCCAAAAAATTCAACAGCACATCAATGGGACGTCCGGAACTCATGTTATAAGCGTTTCTGCTCTGAGGGCCCGGTTCGTTTCGTGTTCAAACCAACCTGGTCGTACCCAATGTTCTCCGAAACCGTGAGAGTAATATACAATAATGACCTTTTTGATCCAAGGATCACATCACAACTGATGGTGCGTCAATGAGTGGTCCGTAGCCCATGATATGGGAAAAAGAACGAACCTGTACGGTTTTAGTGGGTTTTGGGCCCGGGCCGACCCGAACCGGGTCCGGGTCTGGCCCCTTAAGGGGTGGCCCGGCCCGGTGGGCGTGGCCCGGACCGACCTGCGTGGCCCGGCCGGGGCAGCCCAGCTCGGTGCGGCCGGTCCAGCTTGGGCGGCCAGTTGGCCAGGCGCGGTCGCGCCCCACACGGCCAACATAGCTGGTCGTGCCGTTGCTGAAGGGGGGGGGGGGGGGAGCCCCCCTTGATTGAACCGCATCCCCCCACGTCGGGCTGCTCATTATGGCCATCCGGGGGTTATGACCCCCGATCTTCCCCTGAAATGGTCGGCCCGGTCCGGTCAGCCGGTGCTACCGCCGCGGTCCCGCCCTCTGAGGTGTCGGCGGCCGACGGTTCTGGCCGCCCCGTCTTGCATCGCCGCGGCTTGGAGACACTACCTTGTTAAATCGGCGCGGCGCGATGGCGCCGCGCCCCTCCACTGCGGCCTTGCTCTGGCTGCGGTTTCATCGAGGTTCTACAACGTGGCGTGATGGCGCCACAACTTTATTCGACCTCAACGGCGCGGTGCGTCAGCACCACGCATCATCGCCCGTTCTTTTATTGTTTATGTGCGGTGTCATTGCACCGCCCTACCTTTGGTAGTACCGCAACAAGTACAATCATCAAGGGGGAGGAGGGTCGGCCGTGTTCGTCCAGTCCGACCTCCTCCCGTTATTACGATAACAGGCGGCCCAAATAGAATTCGATGAATGACAAAGAAATAATTCACGGGCAAAATCAATTAACCCATACTTGATAACGAGATGATGTTCGAAGAGCATCGTGGAAAGCGGCCTCGCGAGGTGAGCCTCCGTACATGTTGTCGGAGATTGTTCGAGGTGGAATGACTTCTACCTTCCTTTGATGCGGGAATAAGAATGAAGGATGGTGCGTCGTCGTTCTTCAGAAAAAGGGCGTGACGACGTTCTTCGTCGAGCTTGAAAAGTTCTTTGCCGGGAAGATGAAGTTATTCCAAAATGTGATGAATGCTCCCTCCCTCAACACAACGAAGTCAACCTAATAAAATAAGGCTTTAGCCTTATTTTATTTCCATTGCCAATACTTTTTAAAATTTGAACATTCAAATTAATTTCACTCATTTTATTAAACTTAACTTGTCAAAATTAAATGAGGTGATATGTTGGCAATATTAAATTGGGGGGGGGGGTTAGAGGAGTTAGGAATGTGAGGGGTTGGGCTCGTGTGGGCCCTACCCCACCTTTATTCTCTCATGGTTGGTTAACAACATATGGTTCCCACCCCCAACTCCCTTAAATAGGATATAACTACCTAGAGGTAAATAAATAAAATTGTAATATAATTTTATTTACTCCTCACGAAAACCACAAATTTAACAACTCCTCCTGAGAAAACACACCATCGGATAAGGTGCTCCTAAGAAATTATTGGTGCTGCGATTTCATCGGTACCCTCAGATTTCAATTCCAAGCACCGGTTCAAAATTTAAGAAAACCCGCTCGTTCGTTCACTGAACGTACCCGATCTAAACTTCAAAAATTGATTCCTGGCACACCGGGCCTCGGAATCAGGTGCCGTCAGAAATTGCGTTCTTGTAAAATCCCAAAGAAATTTAAGAAAAAATTTCCCTTGAATTTTACGGGTCTTTACATTACTACCACCTCATGGATTTACGTCCCCGTAATGATACATCCTAAACTAGGGTAACAAATGAAAGTACTGAGCACGCATCTGAGCCTCTCATTCCCAAGTGCTCTTCTAGAGGTTCCTGTGCTGCCATATGAAGTGCACTAGAAGTATCGACCATCCACATAGGACCCTCTCCTATCGATCCTCGATATCCACTGCTACCTCCTCAAAAGTCTCCCCATCGTCAATGTCAAACTCCCCATGGTCGATGATATGCATCAGGTCATGCACATATCTCCTCAGCTGAGATATGTGGAAGATGTCGTGCACCCAGTGCAACTAAGGTGGTAGAGCCAGGCGATAATCCAGCTCGCCTATCCTATAAAGGACCTAGAATGGTCCGATGAATCGTGGATATAACTTTCTGCCTCGGCCAAATCTTCATAATCCATATCGAGGTGAGACCCGCAAGAAGACGTGGTCGCCATCCTTGAACTCCAGTGGCCTCCACCTCCTGTCAGCATAATACTTCTTCCCGCTCTGAGCTGTCCTCATCCACTCCTGGATGAGCTGGACCTTCTCTGTCGTGTCCTGGACCATCTCCGGTTCCACATGTGCTGACTCCCTAGTGTATGTCCAGCACATAGGTGATCAGCAAGGTCTGTCGTACAATGACTCATATGGTGCCATCCCGATCAGGGAGTGGTAGCTGTTGTTGTACGCGAACTCCACTAATGGTAGGTGGTCCTCCCAGCTGCGACCAAATTCTAAGACACATGCACGGAGCATGTCCTTGAGGGCCTGAATAGTCCTCTCTATCTGACCATCTGTCTGATGGTGAAAGGATGTGCTCAAACGTAGTTGCGTCCCAAATGCCTCCTACAACCCCTTCCAAAACCGTGAAGTAAAGAGAGCATCTCGATCGGAGATGATAGATGTTGGAACACCATGATACCTTACGATCTCATGAACGTAGAGGTGCCCCACGCTCTCCACTGATCCCTGCTCTCTAATGGTAAGAAGTTTGCCAACATGGTGAGTTGGTCGAGAATCACCCAAATGGAGTCGTGATCTTTGGAAGTACGTGGAAGTCCAGTCATAAAATCCATTGATATCCCATCCCACATCCACTCCGAGGCCTCCAAGGTTTGCACCAAGCCTTCCGGTACCTGGTGCTCTGCCTTCACCTGCTGACAGGTGAGGCATCGAGAAACAAACTCTGCTACAACCTTCTTCAAACCCGGCCAACAGTGCTGTCATCTGAGATCCTTGTACATCTTCGCCACTCCTGGATGTACCGCTAAATGGGAAGTGTGAAACTCTCTCAGCACCTCCTCTTGTAAAGCAACTGGTACCATGGTACGTCCTCTGAAGAGGACGACATGCTCTCCACCTACAGAGAATCTATCAGGTGCATGTCCTGAGGATATCTACGAATGCCACATTTCACAATCTGTTTCCCCATGTTGTGCCTCTCTGACCTACTGCATTAGTGGATGAGTGACTGTGAGTGACTGAAAAAGGATTTTCCATCTCTATCCATGAATGATATCTGCAAAGCGGATAGCTGGTCCGTCGCCTCCCCAAGTAGCTTAATGCCCATCCTCCTTCTAAGAGCATCGACCACTACGTTCCCCTTTCCAAGAGTATCGACTCTCTCAAAGTCATAGTCCTGGAGGAACTCGAGCCAACACCGCTGTCACTAATTCAGGTATTTCTACGAGAAGATGTACCTGAGACTCTGGTGGTCAGAGTAGACTATAAAGCACTCACCCATCAGATAGTGTCGCCACATCTTCAGAGCGAAGACCACTGCTGCTAACTCTAGGTCATGGGTAGCGTAGTTCAACTCATACTTCCTCAACAAATGTGATCCATAGGCGATCACGGCCCGCTCCTGCATCAGGACACATCTGAGTCTGGTACCTGATGCATCTCAGTAGACTACATACCCTACACCCTCCTCTGGTAGCCTCATGATAGGCGTGCTGGTCAATCTCTGTCTCAGCTCCTTGAAGCTCTGCTGACAACTGTCTGACCAGAGGAAGGGTTTCCCCTTTTTCGTCAAAGCTGAGAGTGGTGTCGTAACTCTGAAAAAGTCTGGCACAAACCTCTAGTAGTACCCTGATATCCCCAAGAAACTCCGCACCTCTTTCATGCTTCTGGGTGGTTCCCAAGCTAGCACTACCTCGATCTTCGTAGGATCCACTGCAACACCCGCCTCAGAGATGACGTGTCCCATGAAGTGGGCCTCATGTAACAAGAACTGAAGCTTCGAGATATTACCATAAAGCTGGTGCTCTTGGAGTGTGTCTAGTACAACCCCAAAGTGGTAGGCGTGCTCCTCCTCAGTGGTCGAGTATATCGAAATGTCGTCGATGAAGACCACGATAAATCGATTGAGGTATTGCTGAAAGATCCTATTCATGTGAACCATGAACAATGTTGGAGCGTTGGTTACGCCGAAAGGCATAACCAAGAACTCATAGTGGCCATACCAACATCTGAAGGTCGTCTTCTGCACGTCCTCGTCTAGAACTCTGAGCTGATGATAGCCTGATCTAAGGTCTATCTTTGAGAACCACTGTGCTCCTTTGAGCTGATCGAAGAGGTCGTCAATCCTCAGTAGTGGATACTTTTTCCTCATGGTCACCTGGTTTAGGCGACGATAGTCGACACAAAGTTGTAAGCTCCCGTCCTCCTTCTTAGCAAACAATATCGGGGAAGCCCAGGGTGAAACACTGGGTCGGATGAATACCTTTCCCTGCAAGTCCTCCAACTGTACTCGTAGCTATCAAAGCTCAGCCGGGGCCATCCGATATGCTATAGTGGATATCGGGGCTGTCCTGGGGTACATGTCAATATAAAATTCTACCTCTCTACAAGGTGGTAGTCATGGAATGTCGTCAGGGAAAACGTCTGCATACTGATCCACCACTTAAGTATAATTCGGACTCCACACAACAATCGCTCCTAGGATGAGGCTAGAAAACTATTGAGTGATGAGTTTTCCTCTCCTCTGTGTGATTCCATCCTATGCTGAAAAGGATCCCTTCTCGCTGGTGAAGGTGAACCTGCTCCCATCGGTGCGAACACACCACAACGTGAGCCTAATACAGTCGATCTGAGCATGGACTGTAGATAACCAATCCATGCCCAGGATGACGTCGTAAGGCCAAGATTCCACTAAAAGAAGATCCCAGCCGAAGCTCTCGCCTCCTAGAGTAAGCACACACTGCCGGCACCAGTGCGTAATCGTCATGTCTGCTCCCGTAGGAGTCACTATCCATAAGGATCGAGCCAACGGCTCTGTCGGAATCTCCGAGCTTCGAACAAGGGCATCGACAATAAAATAATGACTTGATCTTGTGCCTATAAGAACTACAACAAGGGTGGAGTAGTCATAGATAGTACCACGAATCATCCCTGGCATGCCATGGTCGTAGGCCTCCGCTGCCTGAAACTGACCCTATCTCTGCCCGCCAGCTCCCTGTGGTTGGGGTGGATCTCCTGGTGGTGGTGTTGGTAAAGCCTCAAAGCGTCACCCAACACCTGCTACTCGTCCAGCTCCCCTACCTCGTCTTCTTGATCTTGGTGGATCGTCATGGTCGAGCCTCTGCCTCTACCTGGGTGGGCCCTCAACCGTCTGCTACTCCTCTACATAGTGGGTCGGGCAGTCACGAGCCATGGGGCCCTGCCTGCCGCATGCGTAGCACTGCCTGCTCCTCGGAAGGCTGGCTCTGCGCCGTGTGCCCTGCACCTCTAAGACAGTATCCTGAGGTCATATGCCCAATGGTCTGGCCCGCCTGGACCCCTGTGACATCGGTCGACTGCCAGCTACATACAACTCTGCTACGTGTTGCACTACGGTAGGTCTCGCTGTTGGCATAGGATCAACAAGAAAGATCTCCATGAGAAGAGCTCACTCTAGTACTCCTACCTTTGTCGGAATGCTGAGGGAGATCATTGATTCCTTGATCTCATGCCTCAGTCCCTACTCGAACTTCCGGGCCCAGAAGAATGGGTCTCGTACCATGTCCGTTGAAAAGTGCAAGAGATTTGTAAATCTCGCCGAGTACTGGGCGACTGTCATGCTGCCCTGCCACAGATATAGAAGCTCCTAGATGCGCACCGCACAGAGGGTGGCTGGGACGAACTCAGAGCAGAAGAGGATCTCAATGTCCATCCAGAGAAGTGATTCATCGTCGTTCTCCTGGAGCATCAATCTTCACCATATGCCTGCAGCCGCGTGCATGAGGCTCGCTGCGTGGATCACCATGTGGTCATCTTGTGTCCCCACTAACCTGAAAACTCGCAGAACCGCCTCCAGCCAATCCTCGGATTCCTGAGGGTCCGTCTCCCCATGGAACCTGGGCAGTCGCTGATGATGAAACTCATGCAGTGCACTAAGGTGACGTGCACTATCAGCGGGTGGGGCTGGTAGCATCGGTGACTCGGCGGGTAGTGGTACCGCCGGTGCCTCCCCTAAAAAATGGCCATGCACCGAGGCCTCGTCGCTCGGTGGGCCGTCTCCTCGCACAAGGCTCGGAACCCTAGCTGGATGCCTTCATGGGGCCATCCTGAAAAGAAACAGGTGCGCCACGGTCAAACAGTATAACTGGTGAGCTGACACAAAGTAATCACAAAGAAAACTTTTGATACACACATGCATTCATTGTTTTCGTGCATTGAGTTGGAAATCAGAATTCAGGGTCCTGGTGTACGGATACGTCGGCCGCCGCACCGACACTGGACTCCCTGGACTGACAACCACACTCAATACCCTTAACACTATTGCTTCACATAGTAGAAAGATCAGAGTCCTGAGTTCTGCAGTAGAACCTAACCCCTCTGATACCAATTTTTCATGACCCGTCCTTGGGACCCATTCCATGACTACCCCAAGCATGCCTACCATAGGCCAGGGGCTGGTGACTAGCACCAAGGCGTAAATTCTGACCAAAAGGGGAAGGAATTGCCTTTATAAAGTAAAAAAACACCACAGAGTAAGCAAGAAGAAGTAAACACTAAGTAAAAATGGGTACAATCGTATATGTGGAAAGTAAATGGGCCAGAATAAAAACCCAAACTAAAAGTAAGGTACATCAGAAAAGAAGTAAAGAAACTAAAAGTAAAGTAGCAACGTCGAGCCGTCCACTAGAAGTCCTACCTAATGGGTGGGTAGAGATAGCCTCCTCAGCTCCTCAGGCCTAGCGATCCACTCTGTGTAAGTCTCGTCCAGTGGTCAACCTCTAGGTACCGACTTGCTCCACTAGCCCCAACCACGATCAGTGATGTCTGCCATCTGCATCCAACACAACGTAGACCGGGCATAACACGTGCAGGGGTGAGTATACGCTACTCTGTAGGGACCCTGAGACCCCCGAAGGTCTCCCAAAATCCACAAAGGATAATCCACAAAGGAAATATACAATCATGAAGTAACATCCAACACTACTTAGGTATATGCCCATACATATACCTAAGTCATCAATTCCAGTTCGGCTCCAACATCCGTGCCCAAGTTCGATCATATCCATATAGGAGTACAACCCAATCCCCACAGGAAAGCAAAACACAATTTACATAGGAAGAAAATAAATCATATCGATGACAATGATTGAAAGTCAAGACTCCTCTCACACAAGTATACTTATTCGGTGAGAGAGATGATCAGATATAGCCACTAATTCATCTAAGCTGGGACCCACGTAGGATACTAATCTAGACGCGCTGTCAGACCCACGTAGGATACAGACAATCTACTCTGCCAGACGCACATAGGATAGCAAGAACAGAGTCAAACACTACCAGAACCATGTAGGATACAAGAACAGCAGTCATTGTCTTCGAACCCACAGATGATTTCAGTACGGTCTTCATCGCTACCGAACCCACAGAGGATTTCAGTGCAGTATTCATTGTCGTCGAACCGACGGACTATTTTAGTATGGTCTTCATCGCTGCCGAACCCACATAGGATGTTAGTGAAGTCTTCATCGCCGTCGAACCCATGGAAGATTTTAGTATGGTCTTCATCGCTACCGAACCCAAGGACGATTTCAGTGCAGTTGTCATCGTAGTCGCAGCTAGCTCTAGGGTTCTCGTACATAGCATGCTTGATTTCGGGAGGGTCTGCTTCACGAGCCAAAGTTGGTCGATACATCAACTTACACATAGTTTGGAGTTGATGAATCCCAAGGTTCCGCCTTGACAAGAGGAACTCAACATGACAGACGGAGCGTCAATCGGACGCCCGGTCTCAAAGTTATTGGCTTTTTCGTTCCAGGGCCCAGTTGGTTTTTAATTCAAAACCAACCTGAACACACTCCAACAATGTCCAAACCTTGAGGGGAGTAAGAAAAAAGGTCTGTATCACTAAGAAAAATCCAACAAAGTCAACGACACGTCAATCGGACGTCCGGAGCTCAAGTTATAAGCGTTTCCGCTCCAAGGGCACAGTTTGTTTCGTGTTCAAACCAACCTGAATGTATCCAAAGTTCCCTGAAACCTTGAACTTAACATACCTAAACGACCGTCTCGATCCAAGTATCGCATCACAACTGACGGTTAGTCGATCGAAGGTCCGTAGACCATGATATGGGCAAAAGAACGAACATGTCCGATTTTAGGGGGTTTGGGGCCCGAAACCGACCCGGCCCGAGACCCCCCTGGGTCGGCCCGAACCAGGTAAACCCAAACCGAGTCTGGGTCCGGCCCATTACGGCGCGGCCCGGCCCGGACTGGGCAGCCCGGCCCGGTGCGGACGCTCCGGCCTGGGCGGCCGGTTGGCCCGGCACGGGCGTGCCCTACACGGCCAGCACAACTGGCCGTGCCGTTGTGGAAAGGGGGGGGGGAGGGAGCCAGATTCCCCCTAGATTGAACCGCGGCCCCCACATAGGGCCGCTCCTTCTGGCCAACCGGGTGTTACAACCCCCGGTCTTCCCCTGAAACGGCCGGCCCGGTCTGGCCGGTCAGTGCTGCCGCCGCGGTCCCACCCTCAGAGGTTTCAGCGGCCAGCGGTTCTGTTGGCCTGCGGTTCCAGCCGCCCCGTCTTGCACCGCCGCTGGTTTGAGCCACGGCCTTGTTCGAACGGCACGGCGTGACGACGCCGCGCCCCTCCGCCGTGGCCCCTCTCCGGTCGCGGTTTCTTCGAGGTTCTCTGGCACAGCGCGACGGCGCCGCGGCTTTATTCGACCTCAACGGCGGGGCATGACGGCGCCGCACTTCTTCGCCCTTTCTTTTATTGTTTCCACGCGGTGCCGTTGCACCACACTGCCTTTGCTCGTACCGCAACAAGTACAATCATCAAGGGGGAGGAGGGTCAGCCGTGTTCGTGCGGTCCGACCTCTTCTGATTATTACGATAACAGGCGGCCCAAATAGAAGTCAATGAGTGACAAAGAAATAATTCATGGGCAAAAACAATTAACCCCTTCTTGATGACGAGTTGATGTTCGAAGAGCGTCGCGAAATGCGGAATCGCGGGGTGAGCCTCCGTACATGTTGTCAGAGATTTTCTGAGGTGTAACAGCGTCTCCCTTCCTTTGACGTGGGAAGAAGAACGAAGGATGGTGCATCATCGTTCTTCGGGAAAAGGGTGTGACAACGTTCTTTGTCGAGGTAGAAAAGTTCTTCACCAGGAATATGATGTTCTTCCAAAATGTGAAGAACGATCCATCCCTCAACACAATGATGTCACCCCAATAAAATAAATATTTAGACTTATTTTATTTCCTTTTTCAATAATTTTTAAAATTTGAACATTCAAATTAAGTTCACTCATTTAATTAAAATTAACTTGTCAAAATTAAATGAGGTGATATGTTGGAAATATTAAATGGGGGGAGGGGTTTGAGGAGTTAGGAATGTGAGGGGTTGGGCTCGTGTGGGCACCACCCCACCTTTATCCTATCATGTTTGGTTAAAAACATGTGGGTCCCACCCCCAACTCCATTACTTAGGATATAACTACCTAGAGGAAAATAAGTGAAATTGGAATATAATTTTATTTATTCCTCACTAAAACCACAAATTTAACAACTTCCCCCATAGAAAATCCACCTTCGGATAAGGTGATTCTAAGAAATTACCGGCGCTGCAGTTTCATCGTTGTCCTCGGATTTCAATTCCAAGCACCGGCTCAAAAGTTAGGAAAACCCGCTCTTTCGTTCACTGAACGTACTCGAGCTAAACTTCGGAAACTGATTCCGGGCACACCGGGCCTCGGAATCCAGTGCCGTCAAGAAACTGCGTTCTTGTAAAATCCCATATAAAATTAAGAACAAATTTCTCTCGAATTTTACGGGTATTTACATTAATCCCACCTCAGGGATTTATGTCCCCGTACATATACATCATAAACTAGGGGAACAAATGAGGGTACTGAGCACGCATCTGAACCTCCCGCTCCCAAGTGCTCTCCTGGAGGTCCCCGTGCTGTCATCTAAAGAACACTAGAGGTATTGACTGTCCATGTAGGACCCGATCATGTCGATCCTCGATCTCCACCGGGACCTCCGCAAAAGTCTCCCCATATTCAATGTCCCACTCCCCATGGTCGATGATATGCATTGGGTCACGCACGTTTCTCCTCAGCTGAGATACGTGGAAGACGTCGTGCACCCGGTGCAACTGAGGTGGTAGAGCCAGGTGATAAGCCACCTCACATATCCTATAGAGGACCTGTAATGGTCCGATGAAGCACGAAGATAACTTGCCGCCTCGGCCAAATATCCGTAATCCACATCGAGGTGAGACCCTCAAGAAGACGTGGTCGCCATCCTCGAACTCTAGTGGCCTCCACCTCCTGTCAGCATAAGACTTATGCCAGCTCTGAGCAATCCTCATCTGCTCCTAAGTGACCTGGACCTTCTCTGTCGTGGCCTGGACCATCTCTAGTCCCACAAGTACTGGATCCCTAGGGTCTATCCAGCACAGAGGTGATCTGGAAAGTCGGCCGTACAATGCCTCGTATGATGCCATCCCGATGGTGGAGTGGTAGCTATTGTTGTACGTGAACTCCACCAAGGGTAGGTGGTCCTCTCAGCTGCGACCAAAGTCGAGGACACATGCATAGAGAATGTCCCCAAGAGTCTTATTATTCCTATCCATCTGACCATCCATCTGAGGGTGAAAGGCGGTGCTCAGACGTAGCTGCATCCCGAATGCCTCCTGTAACCCCTTCCAAAGCCGGGAAGTAAAGAGAGCATCTCGATCAGAGATGATAGATGTTGGCACACCATGAAGCCGTACGATCTTCTGAACGTAGAGGTGCCCCAAGATATCCACTGAGCCCTGCTATTTGATGGGTAAGAAGTGGGCCGACTTGGTGAGTCGGTCTACAATCACCCAAATGGAGTCGTGACCTCTGGAATTATGTGGAAGTCCAGTCACGAAATCCATAGATATACCATCCCACATCCACTCTGGGACCCCCAAGGGCTACACCAAGCCTGCTAGTACATGGTGCTTCGCCTTCACCTGCTAATAGGTGAGGCATCAAGAAATGAACTCAGCTACAGCCTTCTTCATACCCGACCACCAGTGCTGTCGTCTGAGATCCTGGTACATCTTGGCCAAACCTGGATGTACTGATAAAGGGTAAGTGTGAAAATCTATCACCACCTCCTTCTGTAATGAAACTGGTACCATGGTACATCCTCTAAAAAGTATGACGTGATCTCCTCCTACAGAGAATCCATCAGGTTCCTGTCTTGAAGATATCTGCGCACGTTGCGTCTCACAGTCAACGTCCCCACGTTGTTCCTCTCTGACCCATTGCAGTAGTGGAGGAGTGACTGTGAGTGACTGAAGAAAGGTTGCTCTATCTCCATCCATGAAGGATATCTGCAAAGCGGCTAGCTGCTCCGTCGCCTCCCCGAGTAGCTGAATGCTCATCCTCCTGCTGAGAGCATCGACTACTTTGTTCCCCTTTCAATGAGTATAGACTATCTCAAAGTCATTGTCCTGGAGGAACTGAAGCCATCACCGCTATCTCAGATTCAGGACTTTCTACGAGAAGATGTACCTGAGACTCTAGTGGTCAGAGTAGACTGTAAAGTGCTCACCCATCAGATAGTGTCGAGACATCTTATGTGTGAAGACCACTGCTGCTAACTCTGTGTCATGGGTAGCGTAGTTCTTCTCAAACTACGTCAACTGATGTTATCCATAGGTGATCATGGCCCGCTCCTGCATCAGGACACATCCGAGTCCAGTCCCTGATGCATCACAGTAGACTATGTACCCTACTCCCTCCTCCGGTAGCCTCATGATAGGTGCGCTGGTCAATCTCTGTCTCAGCTCCGGGAAGATCTACTGACATCTGTCTGAACACACGAAGTGTTTCCCCTTCTTCATCAATGCTGAGAGTGGTGCCGCAACTCTGGAGAAGTCTGGCACAAACCTCCGGTAGTACCCAGCTATCCCCAAGAAACTCCGCACCTCCGTCACGCTTTTGGGTGGTTCCCAAGATAGCACTGCCTCGATCTTCGCAAGATCCACCGCAACTCCCACCTCAGAGATGATCTGACCTAAGAAGTGGACCTCATGTAAACATAACTGACACTTTGAGAGCTTACTATAAAGCTGGTGCTCTAGGAGTGTGTCCAGTACAACCCGCAAGTGGTAGGCGTGCTCCTCCTCAGTGGTCAAGTATATAAAAATGTCATCGATGAAGACCATGACAAATCGATCAAGGTATGGCTGAAAGATCCTGTTCATGAGACCCATGAACACTATTGGAGTGTTGGTTACACCGAAAGGCATAACCAAGGACTCATAGTGGCCATACCAACATCTGAAGGTCATCTTCTGCACGTCCTCGTCTAGAACTCTGAGCTGATGATAGCCTGATCTAAGGTCTATCTTTGAGAACCATCGTGCTCCCTTGAGCTGATGGAAGAGGTCGTAAATCCTTGGTAGCAGATACTTGTTCCTCATGGTTACCTGGTTCGGGCGACGATAGTCGACACAAAGTCACAAGCTCCCGTCTGCCTTCTTGGCGAACAATATCGGGGAAGCCCAGGGTGAAACACTGGGTCGGATGAATCCCTTTCCCTACAAGTCCTCCAACTGTACTCGTAGCTATCGAAGCTCAGCCGGGACCATCCAATATGCTGGTGTGGATATCGGGGCTGTCCTGGGAATCAAGTCAATATAAAATTATACCTCTATGTGCGGAGCTAGTCCTGGAACGTCGTCAGGGAAAACATCCCCATACTGATCCACCACTACAGGACAACTCGGACTCCGCACGTCAAGCGCTCCTAGGATGAGGCTGGAAAACTGATGAGTGACGAGTTGACCTCTCCTATGCGTGAGTCCATCCTGTGCTACAAAGGCTCCCTTCTCGCCGGTGAAGGTGAACCTGCTCCCGTCGGTGCGAACACACCGCACCTTGCGCCTAATACAGTCGATCTGAGCATGGACTCTAGATAAAAAATCCATGCCAAAGTTGAATTCATAAGGCCTCGACGCCGCTACAAGAATATCCCAGCGGAATCTGTCACCTCCTAGAGTAATCTCACACAGCTGGAACTAGTGCGTAATCGTCATGTCTGCTCCAGTAGGATTCTCTAGCCGTAAGGATCAAGCCGACGGCTCTGTCGGAATCTCCGATCTCCGAACAAGGGCAGCTGCAATAAAAGAATGACTCGCTCCTGTGTCTATAAGAACTGCAGAAAGGGTGGAGTAGACACAGATAGTACCTCGAATCATCTCTGGTGTGCCATGTTCAGAGGCCTCCGCTGCCTGAAGCTGAGCCTGTGTCTGCCCGCCAGCTCCCTGTGGTCTAGGTGGACCTCCTGGTGGTGGTGGTGGTAAAGCCTCAAAGCGTCGCCCGCCACCTGCTGCTCTGCCATCTCCCTTGCCTCATCCACCTGCTCTCAGAGGATCTCCATGGTCAACCCTCTGCCTCTTCCTAGGTGGGCCCTCAACCGTGTGCTGGTCCTCTGCATGGCGGGTCGGGTAGTCACGAGCCATGTGGCCCTACCCGCCGCATGTGTAGCACTTCCTGCTCCTCAGAAGGCTGGCTCTACGCCGTGTGCCCCACACCTCTGAGATAGTGTCCTTAGGTCACCTTCCTAAGGTTTTGGTCCACTTGGACACCTGTGACATCCGTCGACTGCCAGCTGCAGACGGCTCTGCTACGTGCCGCCTTGCGGTAGGTCTCGCTGCTGGTGTAGGCTCAGCAAGAATGCTCTCTATGAGAAGAGATCGCTCCAGTACTACTGCCTACGTTAGAATGCTGAGGGATATTATCGATGCCCTGATCTCATGCCTCAGTCCCTGCTCGAAGGTCCAGGCCCGGAAGAATGAGTCTCGTACCATGTCCATCGAATATCACAAGAGATCGGTAAATCTCGCCGAGTACTGGGTGACTGTCATGCTGCCCTGCCACAAATGTAGAAGCTCCTAGATGCACAAAGCTCAGATGGTGGCCGGGATGAACTCTGAGCGGAAGAGGCTCTCAAAGTCCGTCCAGAGGAGCGATTCCTCGTCATGCACCTGGAGTATCAAGCTCCAGCATCTGCCAGCTGTCGCGTGCAGGAGGCTCATTGCGTGGATCAACATGAGGTCAGCTGGTGTCCCCACTAACCTAAATGCTCTCACAACTGCCTACAACAAATCCTCGGCTGCCTGAGGGTCTATCTCCCTGTAGAACCTGGGCGGTCTCTGACACTGAAACTCATACAGTGCACTAAGGCGACGTGCACTATCAGCGGCTTGGGCTGGTAGAATCAGTGGCTCGACGGGTAGTGGTACCGCTGGTGCCTCCGCTGAAAAAGGGCCCTGTACTGAGGCCTCATCGCTCGGTGGGCTATCGTCTCGCACAAAGCTCGGAACCCAAGCTGGCTCCCTTCGTGGGCCCATACCTAAAAGAAACAGGTGCGCCACGGTCAAACAGTATACCTGGTGAGCTGACACAAAGTAATCACAAAGAAAACTTTTGAAACAGACATGAAATCAATGTTTTCGTGCATTGAGTCGGAAATTTGAATTCATGGACCTGGTGTATGGATACATCAGCCGCTGCACCAACACTGGACTCCCTGGATTGACAACCACACTCAATTCCCTTAACACTATTGCTTCACATAGAATAAAGATCAGAGTCCTAAGTTCTGCGGTAGAACCGAACCCCTCTGATACCAATTTCTCACGACCCATCCTCGGGACCCGTGTCGTGACTACCCCAATCCCGCCTCCCATAGGCCAGCGGCTGGTGAATAGCACCAAGGCATAAATCCTGACAAAAAGGTGAAGGCATTTCCTTTATAAAGTAATCAAACAGCACAGAGTAAGCAAGAAGAAGTAAAAAATAAGTAAAACTGGGTACAAAATAAAGTGCAGAAAGTAAATGTTCCATAATAAAAACCCAAACTTGAAGTATGGTACAGCTGGAAAGATGTACAGAAATTGAAAGTAAAGCAGCAACATCGAGCCGTCCACTAGAAGTCCCACTTGAAGGGTGGGTACAGATAGCTTCCTCAGCTCCTCGGGTCCAGCCGTCTGCTCCTTGTACATCCCGCCCAGTTTTCCATCTCTAGGTACCAACTTGCTCCACATGCCCCAACCACGATCAGAGATGTCCGTCTTCTTCATCCAACACAACATAGTGCGGGCCCAGCCCGTGCAGGGGCGAGTATACGCTACTCAGTAGGGACCCCGGGACCCTCGAAGGTCTCCCAAAATCCACAATGGATAATCCACAAAGTAATGATACAATCACAATGTAACATCCAGCACTACTTAGGTATATGCCCATACATATACCTATGTCTTCAATTCTCGTTCGAATCCAACATCCGAGCCCAAGTTCGATCACATCCACATTGGAGTACAACCCAATCCACAAAAGAATGCACAACACAATCCAAATAGGAAGAAAATCAATCATATCGAAGACAATGATTGAAATTATAGACTCATCTCACACATGTAAACTTCTTCGGTGATAGAGATGATCAGATATAGCCACTGATTCATCTATGTCGGGACCCACGTATGATAATAAACCAGCCAAACTGTTAGACCCACATAGGATACAGACCAGCTACATTTCCAGACCCACATATGATAGCAAGAACAGAGTCAAACATGGCCAGACCCACTTAGGATACATGAACAGTAGTCATTACCATCGAACCCCCGGAGTATTTAAGTATGGTCTTCATTGCTGCCGAACCCACAGAGGATTTCAGTGCAGTCTTCATTGCCATTGAACCCATAGAGGATTTCAGTACGGTTTTCATCGCTGCCAAACCCATGTAGGATTTCAGTGCATTCTTCATTTCCATCGAACCCACAGAGGATTTCAGTACGTTCTTCATCACTGCCGAACACACAGAGGATTTCAGTGCAGTTGTCGTCGCAGTCGCAGCCATCTCTAGGGTTCCCGCACACAGCATGCTCGATTCAGGGAGGGTCTGCTCCACGAGCCAAAGGGGGTCGATACATCAACTGACATGTAGTTCGGAGTTGATGTATCCCAAGGTTTCGTCTCAACAAGAGGAACTCAACGTGACAGACGACGCGTCAATCGGACGCCCGGTCTGAGAGTTATTGGCTTTTTCGTTCCAGGAGCTCGGTTGGTTTTTAAGTCAAAACCAACCCAACCGCACTCCAACTACATCCAAACCTCGAGCGGAGTAATCCAAAAGGTCCGTCTCACTATGAGGAATCCAACCAAGTTGACAACACGTCAATCATATGTCCGGAGCTCAAGTTATAAGCTTTTTTGCTCCAAGGGTCCGATTGGTTTCGTGTTCGAACCAACCCGACCATACCCAAATTTTTTTGAAACCTTGATTATAATAAACCGAAACGACATTCTTGATCCAAGGATCACATCTCAACTGACGGTGCGTCGATCAGAGGATCGTAGCCCAATATATGGGAAAACAACGAACTTGTCCGGTTTTAGGGGGATTTGGGCCCGGACCGACCCGGCCCGACCCGGCTCCGGGTCCGGCCCGTTAGGGTGCGGCCCGGACCCACCAATGTAGCCCGGCCCGGTGCAGCTGGTCCGGCCTGGGCGGACGGTTGGCCCGGCGCGGTCATGCCCCGCACGGCCAGCACAGTTGGTCGTACCGTTGCGGAAAGGGGGGGGGGGGGGGCTGCCCCCCTTGATTGAACTGCATTCCCCCACGTGGGGCAGCTCCTTCTGGCCTGCCGAGGGTTACGACCCCCGGTCTCCCCCCGAAACTGCCGGCCCGGTCCAGCCGTCCAGTGCTGCCGCCGCGGTACCGTCGCAGTCCCGCACTCCGAGGTGCCAACATCCGGCGGTTCCGGCTGCCCCATCTTGCACCACAACAGCTTTAAGCCGCGAACTTGATCGACTGGTGCGGCGCGACGGCGCCGCGCCCCTCTTCCGTGGCCCTGCTCCGGCCGCGGTTTCCTTGAGTTTTTCCGGCGCGCCGCGACGGTTTTCGGGATTTATTCTACATCAACGACGCGGCGCGACGTCTCCGCATGTCTTCGCATGTTCTTTTATTGTTTCCGCGCGGTGTCATTGCACCACGCTACCTTTTATCGTACTGCAAAAAGTACAATCATCAAGGGGGAGGAGGGTCGGCCGTGTTCGTGCAGTCCGAACTCCTCCTGTTATTATGATAAAAGGCAGCCCAAATAGAAGTCAATGAACGACAAATAAATAATTCATAACAAAAAAAATTAACCCCTACTTGATAACGAGTTGATGTTCGAAGAGCGTCACGGAATGCTGCGTCACGGGGTGAGCCTCTGTACACATTTTTGGATATTGTCCGGGGTGGAACGATGTCTCCCTTCATTTGATGTGGGAAGAAGAATGAAGTATGGTGCGTCGTCATTCTTTGGAAAAAGGGCGTGACGATGTTCTTCATCGAGGTAGAAAAGTTCTTCGCTAGGAAGTTGAAGTTCTTCTAAAATGTGAAGAACGCTCCCTCCTTCAACACAACGAAGTCATCCCAATATAATAAGGTTTAGCCTTATTTTATTTCCTTTTCCAATACTTTTTAAAATTTGAACATTCAAATTAAGTTCACTCATTTAAATAATCTTAACTTGTCAAAATTATATGAGATGATAATTTGGAAATATTAAATGGGGGGGGGGGGGTTTGAGGAGTTAGGAATGTGAGGGGTTGGGCTCGTGTGGGACCCACCCCACCTTTATCCTCTCATGGTTGGTTAACAACATGTGGGTCCCACCCCCAACTCCCTTACATGGGATATAACTACCTAGAGGAAAAAAATTAAATTTTAATATAATTTTATTTTTTCCTCACTAAAACCACAAATTTAAGAACTCCTCCTGAGCAAACTCACCTTCGGATAAGGTGCACATAAGCAATTACCACCGTTGCAGTTTCATCGGTGCCCTCAGATTTCAATTCCGAGCATCGGTTTGAATGTTAGGAAAATCCGCTCATTTGTTCAATGAACGTACTTGAGCTAAACTTTGTAAATTGATTCTGGGCACACCGGGCCTCGGAATCAGGTGC
The DNA here is from genome assembly GCA_963277665.1 of Viscum album. Lineage (NCBI taxonomy): Eukaryota > Viridiplantae > Streptophyta > Magnoliopsida > Santalales > Viscaceae > Viscum > Viscum album. Next base: position 2,005,615,590 of record OY728161.1, on the reverse strand, counting down.
CTTCAAAAACTGCGTTCTTGTAAAATCCCAAAAAAAAATTAAGAAAAAATTTCCTTTGAATTTTACAGTTCTTTACAATAATGTCCACATAAGTACATCAAATCACCATCTCCATATATAAATTGTATGAAATTATTATAATGAAGGTTTGACCCTGTTTCAAATAAAATTTTCAGTTGAATTATGATCATACAATAGGTTTATGATGAACACATGAAAAAATAAGGAAGAAATGTATAATAAATATTTTTAATGTCACACCCGGATTTTCATGTCTTTATTTTGATCCGGTTGATTTGAAATATTGATACACTTCCTTGGTCTTTTTTGTGATTAAAGTTGAGTTTTTAAGTTTCATATATTTCTAATCACCATAATTTGGGTTCCCCATTTCTTTTTAGGAGTTTTTGGAGAAAGGGTTGTTACATCATGATTTGGGTCAACCGTGAGCACATTTCCAATTTTAAAAACCAAATTTGTTTCTTGTATAACTCCTTTGTATTAAAACATAATTCAACCATTCGACAAAATAATTTTCCTCAACTGATATATTAAAACCAAAATATCCTTTTTGATCCCTTAACAATTCATAATCATGGTGAATTGGTGTCACTTATTTAGGTATTGGGCCAGCCCCTAGGCCCATTTCTAGTATTAAAAAATAATTTGTATATTTTATATCTAATTCGATATTTAATATTTTTCGTGGATTCTACCTCCCACCCGAATCCAATTCCTCTATACTCACCCCCAATATCTATTTTCCATCTTTGAAGCTAATATGAGTTGCGGCCTAGGGTTACAGTTCTCATGTTACCTCAAATCATCCAGAATTGATAAGGTAAATTTGATCATACATAATACATTCAATTCGTGCTCTTTGGCCCACATATTTTATTTCCCTGGTTTGTGCATATCATTGGAGACTCTCCATGATGTTTTAGACCATTCCCTTTTCTTTACTCTAGCTGATCGAAAGGAATACAATGAGTTTTCTAGTTGAAAAGGTGAGATTCCTTCTCCTTTATCCTCCCTCTTAGTCCTCCTTTCATTATTTATTTGTTTTATAATCTCCACTAGTGATGTTAGACATAGGGTTCTATTATTCAATGATTTTTGATGGGGGTTTTATTCATTTGGGTCTGGTCATCATAGGTATAAGGTACGTATACCCTTGGTTGGTGATTTCGTGTGTGCGTTTCCATTACGCCAAGGATTTGAGGATGGATATCCCATGAATATGCCGTTATTATTTAAGTTTAATCATTTTATTATTGTTAAACCCTGATATTTATATATGTTTATTATTGTTTTTTAGACTTTGGATTGTTTTGTTTCTGTGAAAAAATGGTTGTTTATGCATTGTTTTGTGAAAGGTACTGTTGTTTTGTCATAAAAGTTCACACCTGGTTTTTTTCTAAATGTTCCACTATCTTTCAAAACTATTTGGTGTGGTTTATATGCTGTATTATGGTATTTTGAACATGTTACAGTAGCATTAATAAAATATGGCAATCAATTGGTGTGTTATTCTGTTTCATGTTCTTAAAATAAATTGTTTTGTTTAAAAAGGGCATACCATGTGTTAGGTAAATTGATTGGTTGGCTTTATGTGTGATGTGTGATTTAAAAATTTTATGTTTGGATTTATAAATAAATTGGAAGAATTAAAAATTCTGTTTTTGGGTCCTTATATGGCATTCCAATTTTGATTTGTTTTTACAAACAAATGGGTTTTGGTTTACAACATGTTTTGGCCGGAGTTTTCAGAAAAGGGTTCGTTTCAAATAATTATGAAAAAGGATGTGTTTTAAATAGGAAAACTGAGTGTTTTAAGGGATTTATGAATTTGGTTTGTGGATATAAATGGTGTGTGCACACCTCCATAATAAAATTTAATGCATACCTTTGTCAAATTTTAGTTTTGAGAAAGGCCTAAAGGCCCGTTTGGCATTTGTTTTGTTTTGTAAATATGGTTTCCATGTGTATTTCATTTTATATCTTTTTGGGAAATTTTATAGTCCACGAAAATGATTTAATAATTAATTTTGGAGCTTCCAAATAAGGTTTTTATGTTATTTATGGGTTTGTTGCCTTAAAAGAGCATCTTTGGATGGATTTTATGTGCATGGCCTCATGATACTCCAAGAAATTGTTTTACGAAAAAATTTATTGGTTAATTTATTCATGAATGAAATGTGAATAATGTTTTTGGGATTCTTATGTGCTTATGTTTTTGGAAGGTATTTTTTATGTGGAATGTTTATTTTATAATATTTGTTACTTGATTGATCACCAAAGGGAATCCCGGGAATCTTGGTGGGCGGACATGTACAAGTTTTCTAGTTATTCCGTGGGGTTTGTTTCACGTAACAAGTTTGAAAATGACATCACTAACTAATCTATGATTATGATAATGTTGGGGGACCACTATTTTATGAGAATTCTCCCTACTAGTGGCTCATTTTCACTAGAACATATATTTATTATGGTTACTTTCACCGAGATACGATGTACCTGGGGCTCACAACAAACTAGTGCCTAGGGGTGTTCCCATGAGTTGTGCTCAATGGCTATATTGTACTCACTGTCTGCATACTGTCTGTTCAGTTGGTAAATTCAGTAGTGTATGTTATTTATTTAAAATTGAAAAATCATTAAAGATGCCCTCATTAAAACAATTTTCATTTTAAAATTCCACCTCTTTGAAATATTGTTATTTTCATTTTCTTTATTAAACCTTCTAGTTTTTTTCGGATAATTATTATTTCATAAAACTTCATTTGAAAATTATACTTTTATATATTGTATTTAATACACGAAATTTTTGTTTCTTTTATTTTAAAGGATGTTCATTGGGAATAGAATATCGGGCTAACCTACTGTGTTTTAATCCACATGCATATAGACTTCGTCTGTTTTGATCCCTTGAGCTGGTTACAGCTTGAGTTCGATCACCTTGGGCGATGTGTGATAATTATATTGCAGAGTGACTAGTGCTGTCACATGGTGTTATTTGGTTATTGGGTTTGGTCAGTTGAGTTTTTGGTTTAGTTATACTTTTAGTTTCTTGTACAAATAATGTTTAGTTTAATTTTTATATAAATGCATTTTGGGCTGTCCATTTATTTCCGCTATTTGTTTGATTTTTTATATATGTGCGAAATTGTTCCCTTGTGCACTATATTGATTTCCATGGTGATTTTGGACATCCCAGGAGGATCGGGAACGCCTCTCAAGACTTTTTGCGGGCTGGCCTCGGTGACCGGTTTAGGGTCGACTCAGGCTGGTTCGTGAAAAAATGGTATTAGAGCAGGATGACTTTTAGGAGACTTTTCTTTTTAGAGAACCCTTGTTATTTGGGGGATGTCAAGGTAGATGTAGTAATATTGTTGGTACCTGAGGGGTAAGTGTGTGGAGAGTGTCTCGAACACTTTCTCATTCTAATCCTCATGTATCCCTAGGAAGTCCATTTTTTTTAGTGACCTTTGTTCTTGTTGATTGTTTGGTGTTGGGATATGACAAGAGGAGTCTAACTAATGGCATCTGTGAGCTCGCAGGGCCTAGAAATCCATGTGGATCTAGGTCATGGACATAATAAGTCTCTCCGGGTTGTCATTTTGTTTGACATATGGACTCAAACCATATGGTCAAGTCACCCACCGACACTAGTTACCTTTTGTGGGTTTCTTGGTCCTTTCATGAATTCTAAATTTTTGTGTTGAAAATCCTTTTGTGAGAATTATGGAAATGTGTTTTAAAGGAAGGATTGGATTTTGAAAAGAATAAATGTGGTTTTCAAAAATTAAAAATAAGAATGGTTTTGGTAAGGTTCTATTTTTAAACAAATTTTGGAGAGGAAATGGAAATGCTTTAACATGATTGGATTTTCCCTAGTCAAAAAATGTGGATTTTTGAAATAAAATGTTTTGAATGTGTGAATAATTTTAAATTTATTCTGAAACATTGTTTTAAATGGGATGTTTTGGACTGTTGAAAATTATTTTAATAAGATGAATAGGTTTTGAGAATTCGGATTTGTACTGCTATTGTTTTTATAAAAAGAGGTTTTGGGTTATGTGGTTGTCAGATTATGAAAAGAGACATTGCTGGTTTTTTTAAAAAAATGGGAAAGGGATATTTGGAATAGAATGGTTGTCTTTGTAAGTTATTTTAAATTAAATGGATTTTTTTAATAAAATGGTTCTTGATGAAGTGTTTTTTGTTTTGTGGAATATGAAAAGAGTTTTTTACTTGGTTGTTGGTGTTCCTTTTGACGATACATGATTTTTGGAATGACGTTGTTATGTTTTAGCATCTGGTGTTTTCATGGGTTCTCACATGCATGGTTTTATTGATATCTTGACAGATGGGCTATATGGAATGGTTGTTGACTACCTAGGGTGGCACATAAATGTTCATTTGGGTGAGAATTGATGAAACACCATTGGTGAATGTGAAAATCCACCAATTTAGTTGTTTTTCAAAAGTGTTTTTAGCTGAAAACTTTGTGGTGTTTTTTTGAACCAATGGTTATGTGGATGGTTTATCCTATGTCTTGGTTGTGTTTTCTATTCAGTATTCTACCTTGTGATCAAGAATTAATAATCTTGTTGCATCTTGAGATGGGATCGTGTTGGTGGCTTAGGTTTGGGGTAATGTTTAGTGGGTTTATAAAGATGTGTTGGATGGTGTGATGTGGCTATAGATAGTTCTATGTTTGCAATATTTCCAATTGATAAACCTAAGGATTCATTATTATGTTTCAAAAGATATATCCACCTCCTAAAATAATTCCTCATCCCGTCAGTTTAAATAGAGAGATGTTTGGGATCGATTTAAAGTGCTTCCAGTTTGTGATAATTCTTGTGGACATAGTAGTAGTGTTCATTGATGTTGATGCTTTTTTCCATATTCGTTGTCCATTACGCTCCTCGTTCTGAGTGAGATAGAATTCTGATATGTATATTTGAGTTCCTATTTAGATGAAAGTGTTTTGTTGAGAAGGTGGGATTTTTTTAGTGGTGTGATACATAGCACCTGATAGTGGGGTAGTAGATGCTTCATGATTTAGGGCTCCAACTATAGGCCTTAGAGTGAAGCATTTCACGCAGTGAAGAAATCTATCGAGGGGTGGGGAGAATTACCAGGGTCGTACCTCCACCATTTTTGTAGGTAGATTCTATGTCTATATTGTGGTTCTTCATTATTTTGAATTTCCATTTGTCACAATAATTGTGGTGGACTTTCCCCTCACACAGTAGATATGGTAATGCCTTGATGGGTGCGGGTTTCCGATCAATGTCCCTTTGTGGACCACCTATGTAGATCAGTTGCAGTCCTGGTGTTACTTATTATTAGGTAGAGAGTTTTGGGTAGTTCCTTGGTATCTTTTGTGGTTCTAGTTGCCAAATTATTGGGTCCCCTTCCCTCCCTTCCCCATGTGGTGGGAGTCCAAGTCCATGCTGAAAGTGTTGGACATGTTCTCGTCCCCTCTATTTGAGAGTGAGTGGTTTATATGTTCATGTTGTTACCCTCTTAACATGGGTTGGTGGGTTGTTGTTGGAGAGTTTATTTTTGGACTTGTAAAAGTGAGGTGATGTTGAGTTCTTGTTTTTTTCGTTGCTAGTTGGGATCACATGGTTGAGAGACTCACCATAGGTCTCGTTGATTTTTAATCCAATGAACCTGTCTAGTAATAGTTGTTTATTAATGATGGGGATTCCATTGTTTGTTTCATCCATTACACTACATAATTTTCCTCCACTGATATATTCAAATGAAAATATTATTTTTGACCCCTTAAGAATTCATAATCATGGTGAATTGGGGTTACTTATTTAGGTATTGGTCCAGCCCATTGACCCATTTCCAGTTATAAACAAATATTTTGTTTATTTTATATCTAATTGAATATTGAATATTTTTATGTTATTCCATGACCCACTCGAATCCAATTCCCCTATACTCACCCCTAGTTTCTATTTTCCCTCTTTGGAGCTAATATGGGTCACAAATTAGGGAGAAAGTTCTCATGTTACCTCAAATCGTCCAGAATTGATATGGTAAATTTTATCATACATAACTCATTCAATTCGTGCTATTTTTCAAACATATTTTCTTTCCCTGGTTATTAAAGAACATAGGAGACTCTCCAGGAAGATTCATCCCTTTAACGTTTCTCTATGGTTGTTTATATGACAGAATACAAAGAGTTTTCTAGTTGAAATGGTGTGATTTCTTCTCCTTTATCCTCCCTCTCCTTCCTCCTTTAATTATTTAGTTGTTTCATAATCTCCCCTAGTTCTGAACGACATAGGGTTCTGTTATTACATGATTTTTATGGGTTTTTTTATTTGGGTCTATTCGTCGTAGGTTTAGGGTTTGTAAACCCTCAGATGGTGATTTCGTGTGTGCGTTTAAGTTAAGCCAATGGTTTTAGGTGGGATATCCCTTCCACATGCCTTTATTAGTTAAGTTTAATAATTTTTATATTGTTAACACCATATATATATATGTTTATTATTGGTTTTTGGACATTGGATAGTTTTCATGGAGTGGAAAAAGGTTGTTTATGCCTTGTTTTGTGAAAGGAAGTGTTATTTTTCATAAAAATTCACACCAAGGGTTTGTTTAAATGTTACACAATAATTCCAAACTATTTTATGAGGTTTATAAGCTGTTTTATATTATTTTGAACAGTTACAGTATCTTGAATAAAATATGGCTTTCAATTGGTGTTTTATTCATTTTCAATTGCTGAAAATAAATTGTTTTGTTTAAGAAGGGCATGCCATGTGTTCGGTAAATTGCCCGGTTGCCATTTATGTGTAATGTGTGATTTAAAAATTATATGTTTGGATTTATTAACTAATTGGAAGAATTATAAATTTTATTTTTGGGTCTTTATATGGCATTACAATTTGGATTTGTTTTTACAAACTAATGGGTTTTGATTTACAACATATTCTGGCACGAGTTTTCGGAAAAGGGTCTGTTTCACAACCTTATGAAAATTTTTGTGTTTTGAATATGTAACCCAAGTGTTTTAAGGGATTTATCAATTTGGGTTTCAATATTAAATTTTGTTTATACACCTCCTTTATAAAATTTAATGCATACTTTTTTCAAATGTTAGTTTTGAGAAAAGCTTAAAGGCCCGTTTGGCATTTGTTTTGTTTTGTAAAAATGGTTTCCATGTGTACTTCATGTTCTATTTTTTGGGAAATTTTTCTGTCCATGATAATGAATTATTAATTGTTTTTTGGGCTTCCAAATATGGTCTTTATGTTATTTATGGGTTTTTTCCTTAAAATATCATCTTTGAATGTATTTTATGTGGAAGGCCCCGTGATACTCCTTGAAACTGTTATACGAAATTTTTTAGAGGTTTATTGATTGGTGAAAGAAATGTGAAGAATGCTTGTGGGATGTGTGTGTGGTTAGGTTTTGGGAATGAAAATTTTATGTGGAAAGTGTATTTGAGAATATGTTTAACTTGATTGAGCACCAAAGGGAATCCTGGGAATCTAGGTGGGCAGATGTGTACTTGTATGCAAGTGATTCTGTGGGGTTTGGCCCCTATTTCATGGACCAAGTATGACGATGACAATACTAACTAAAAAATGATGATGATGATGTTGGGGGGACCACTATGTTATGGGTATGCTCTGTACTAGTGGCTCATGTGAACATGACCAAATATTTATTATGGTTACATTCACCGAGATACGAGGTACCTGGGCCTCACAACTAACTAGTTCCTAGGGGTGATCCCCTAAGTTGTGCTCATTGGCTATTTTGTACTCACCTCCAGAATATGGTGTGTTCAGTTGGTAAATTTATCAGTGTGTTTTATTTATTTAAAATTGTAAAATCTTTAAAGCAGCCCTCATGAAAACAATTTTTATTTTGATGTTGCACCTCTTTGAAATATTGTTACTTGAATTTTTATTTATGAAACATGCATGTTTTTGTCTGATAATTAATTTAGCATTGTACCTCATTTGAAAAACATACTTTTATATCTTGTATTTAAAACATTAAATTTTTTTTCTTTTATTTTAAAGGAAGTTCATTGGGAATAGAATATCAGGACAAACTACTTAATTTTAATACTCACTCCTATAGTCTTCTTCTGTTTTTCTCCCTTGTAAAGGTTTCAGCTTGAGTTCGATCACCTTGGGTGATGTGTGATCAATGATTTGGATAGTGAGAAGAAGTTTCACATAGAGTAAGTTGATTATCGGGTTTTTTCAGTTGAGTTATTGGTTTATTTCTACTTTTAGTTTCTTGTACAAAAAATGTATAGTTCAAATTTTATATAAATGCTTTTGGGTTGTCCATTTATTTCTTCTATTTGTTTTATTGTTTATATATGGGCGAAATAATTACCTTGTGTACTCTATTGATTCCCTTGGTGCTTGTCTCCATCCCAAGAGGATCAGGAATGCCTCTCGGGACTTGTCGCGGGCTGGCCCGGGTGACCGGTTCAGGGTCGACTCGGGCTGGTTCATGATAGGTAATATCACCGATGGATATTTTGAAATATTATATTTATCACATTAATGGAAGAAAATATGAAATCAGAATAATTTTGAAGAACAAAATGAAATCAAAGGTTAATGGAATGATTTAATAATCTGTCCATGCTATAAATTTGATAAAAGTATGAATATAAGAAAAATAACACATCCTTACCCTAAAACACAATTAATGAGGAAAAAATAAAAAATAAATAAATACCTACCTCAATGTATGGATTGATCTCTATTGAAGAATGGTTTTCTAGGTTCTGTGTCGAATTTGGTGATAACTTCAAATGGATTTGATCAATTTTCCTTAAACCTCTCATGAAATTGTTTTTAAGATTCACTCAATACTATATCATTCAGTATACAAGGTTATATAATGTCAAATTGATTTTGTAATTGGTCTTTGAACATCTCATGATTTTGTATTTAAGATTCAATCAATATTATATCATTCGATATACACGGTTATATAACATTCATTGGTGAATTTATATAACAAAAAAATAATTATAATTATGTTTTGGAAAATTAAATTAATAAACTAATAAATATCATTTAATTTTCAACTATGAATTCATGATGAAAAAAATTTATATGCATATAAAGCACATGTTTCACCATGGGTAATCCATACATTTTCATACCAACAACATACACATATTAACAATTAGATACATTTATCTGTAGAAAACTATTGATTCCAAATAGATTTAAACACATGGTTTAATATATTTAATCCCTGGAATATATTTATTTTAGGGTCCTTTTACACATGTCACATCATGAAAAATGTAAATATAATCACTGATATATATAACGAAATATATGAAGTGTACAAACTTTAAAAAAAAATAGTAAGTAAATTCTCCCTACTATTAAGGATTTTCACCAAGAATAGAAATAACTACCAAAATAGATGAGGGTTGTGAGAATGAATATGACCCTTACACATCCAGGAGTTCTAAAAAACGATTCCAATTATTTAATGAACTAAGATTAGTGGTGTTAAACACCCATGAAGGGTCTTATCTTGAATATCCTTATGGCTATTGGGTACAATTATCAGGTTTCTATTACTTTGTTGCCTACCCTTCCCCAGTCAATAAAATGTGATATATTGAAAATGTATCCTAAACTAAACATTTGGAAAACATCACGAACTCTATCAAATAGATTGGGTAAAGCATGTAGATATTAATTCTCTCTAACCCTGCAAAAGACATTTAATGAACAAATGAACCTTACGGAAAGTTACTACATTGACCAAACCACTACAAACCTCACCATGGAGAGTCCTTCATGAGCATAAAATATGTATTATAAAACACCATGGTTTTATAATGTTGATTTGTATAATATTTATTTTTACTATACACTTTTTTTTATTTTCTCAATGATCACATAAATATTATTCATTATCAACTGTTCCATCATGGATCACATAAGAGATGAATCTCATATATCTATCCAACACAACGGTGACATATATGGACACTTGTAAAGGGATTTTAATGGTTCCATTATAACAGTGAAGTTATATATTTTATTTTAATAAAACTAAACCAATATAAAGTCATCCACCCATCATTAACTGATGTCTAACTGGTATGGTTTTATCATATCTCAAAAACTTAGATGGGTTGTCCTATTTTTCCATTTTATGGTGCAGAACACCATGATATTCTATAACGGGGTCCCTAAAGCCTCCTAGAAACATCTCACTAATCATGATGTGAACCAATAATCCTTATTGGATACAATCATTGAGTGTACCCTATGATGTTAGAAAATATCCCTCATGTACATGTTACCCAAATTCTTCACAAAACTCTTTGACTGAATAGAAATAAATTGAGATAACTTGATATCATGATCACAAATCACTGAGCTAGTGTCATTGAATTCTCCATTCCATTAAATCCCCATCACAACATCCATTTTTTAAGTCATCCATAAATCACCTGAGGATCTCAAAATGTTAATAAAACATCTTAAAACCTCATGTTATGACTTTAGCTATTTGTAGGTAAGGCATCAAGAGTCCAACATAGAAATGATAATTCTCATACCTAGCCACGAGAACTATCATCGAAGTCCATATTAAATCTTTTTAACTATATGATATTTATCTAAGGAGAGGTATGGAATTACTCAACAAATCCTATTACAAAGTGGAAAGAACCATTGTATTTCTTCAAAAAAGGATGACAACCCTCAGAAAACTGTTCAGGTGTATCTCCATATGATATATAGTCACATGAAACATCACAATTTAACTCTAACAATTAATCATCTGTTATATTATGGGGAATTTCACAAACCAACCCGGGTTGAAGCTGAACCCATCACTCGAGTCGGTCCGCAACATGATGGGAGAGGCTTTCCCGATCCTCTCACGCTGGCGAAAAGCACCAGGGCATCAAAAGAGGTCATGTGGGAACGATTTCACCCAATGAAAATAAATAAATTAGTGGAAAGAAGTAAAACACAAAGTAAATAAATGAAACTGAAAAGAAAGAGAGGACAACAAAACACACTAACCTGTTCTCGACCAATAACATCTCACGACTCCGAGAGTCACCCACCAGACCACAAACAAATCTCGCCACAAAGAGAAAGCTCGAGCCAAACCAGCAACAAAACTAAAAATAGGAAAACACTATAGGTGTGAGTATTAAAACTCAGAAGGGTGGCTCGACTAATTCTACTACCAATGCACATACAATTAAATAAAGAATTCACAAATTCCAATATTGAACTAAATTATATAAAAAATGGGTTTCCACACACACTTTCATTTCCAATGTAAATAACAGTCCATTGTGCTTTTTAATTTAAAAACAAGTTTAATGGTTGGAGGGAATAAGTGCATTTCATTTTAAAACATTACTACGAAAAATTTAGAAATTCTTTTTTCAGTTGTTAGAAAAAAGGAAAAACCACCCAACACGCAACACACACCAAGGGAAATGGAAAAAGTGGCACACACGGGCGAACAACAAAACTAGACCTCTCAATCGTCTGCCACACTCAAATAAACCCTAAAGTAAAAATGGGTCAAACCTAGGAGATCGTGAACAATCCAGAACATACTATACATATGACTCATCCTGAAGGAATGCCCTAACTCGATGAATTAATAACGCCCTAACGCTCGGCATAGCCCTACATGGCCTATCCGAGTGGCCCAATCCCCATAGCAGCAATAACTCAGTATTCCCTACTATGGGGCCACTAGCTAGTGCATAATCTAAACTAGTGCATTAATTTTTCTTAGAAGATTCACCCATAATGCCAGGTTCCCATTTCAACACATGCAATAAAAAGGGTTGCGTCCACAATGTAAATCAAACATTTACAAGGCACAAATATCACACATAACTCACGCAATCAATACACACCAACGATCACCCTTGAGTAACCCCAATGTGAGTTTTTCGAAAATAATTTATTTTATTATAGTGCCAAACGGGCTTTCACCACCTTTAAAGAAAAACCTCAGTTCTCAAGAAAACACAAAACACATGTTCAAAAGAAATCATTTATCTTTAAAACCAAAACTACATTTGAAATTCCATGAATTATGATTAAAGAAAAAACATTCATTCTTTCAATACTGGGTTCCCAATCATCATGAAAATATTTCAAGCGCCGTGTTTAAGATAAACGACTCTTTTTCACAAAATAATCATTTAAAAATTAATTATCTTATAGTATTTAAAAATTATTAAAAATTAGTAAACCATCAAGGAATTAATAAATTCTAAATTTAATGGTGAGTGCAGTGGAGGACCAACCTTGACTCACTGTCCATGAATGATGACACGACATGACTCGAGCAGGAGCACAATAACAAGAAAACTGACGACCAAAATATCATAGAAATTGATTCCAACATGGCTTATCTATTAAAAAAACAATAAAAACCCATAAGCGTAGACTTCAAAATATATAATGAATAAATAGAGAAAAAACTCACATAAAAAAAAGAGCTGGAGAGACGGGGTGAACTCAAACCCCTTACCTTCGGCGGCGGGCGTTCGTCGTGCGCCCAGTTGACAACAAGGTGTGCGAGCATGGCTGGGAAGGGTATGAAGTTGGACGGAGGGCCGCACCGCTACACAAGAGGTTCAACGGCTGGATCAGCGGGGAGGTATGGGGTCACTGATCAGAGTAGGTCTGGTCAATGTTTGGGGCGCCTGGACAAGCGTCGACGAGGATGTGACCTGTCTTGCCAGCGAGGGGCGTGGTTGGGAGAGCGCGCAGCAGACCATAGGGGAGGCATGTTATGACGCCAGAGAGGAGGAGAAGTCTGAAGATGCAGCAGGAGCAGCTGGACAGTATATGACCGGAGCAGGAAGGAGGCACCGATGCTGGACGGGTTGGCACTGTACAGAGCAGGAGGCCAAGGGAGGAAGCAGGTCGTAGATGTTATGCCTAAACCGGATCGGGAGAGGGTTACCAAGCGAATGGTGCTGGGACGGGGCTTCAGGGTGAAAGGCGGACATAGGAGTCAGTAGTAGGGGTGCCACGCTATACAGTAGGGTACAGCTGGTGCTTTTGGGTGGGCTGGTCCTGAAATTGCAGGAGGAGCGGCTAGAAGGGGGTGCTGCAACAGGTCGGAGGCGCATCAACAGGGAGACCTGGGTGGGGGGGGGGGTTGCGTGCGCTGTAAGGGGAGAAGGAGGAGTTCCATACAAAGAGGATGGGTAGTCCGTAGGGATGACAGAGGTGCAGCATGGCTTGGCCGTGAGGAGGCTGGATCAGAATGCTAGGGGTGAGGTGAGGCACTGTGCGGATGAAGGGGGAGGTCGGGCAAGCTCTGCTGGGTGCAGCGGGTGCTGCGCGCGGTCGATGGGGAGTAGGAGGGAGGGCGTAGAGTATCAAGAGAAGACGAGGGGTGCGCAAAATGGAGGATAAAGAGGGATGGATGGGGAGAAATGTAGCAGTGAGCGGGTCATGTGGGAGAGGATAGGGGATGGGACAAACATGTGGAAAGAAGAAAAGAGAAGAAGAAATAAGAGGAAAAAAGAAAAGAAAGGGGGGCAGCTGCGTGGAAATAAGAAGAAAGAATTATAAGAAAGAGGTAGAAAAATATAATAAATGTCAAGTGAATAAAAGAATACATATAAAGGATAATAATAATAATAATAATAATAATAATAATAATAATATTACAATAACAATAATAATAAATATTAATAATCCAATAATAATAATAATAATTATAACAAAAATAATAATAATATTAAAAATTGTTTTTATTAATATTATTAAAAAATTTAAAAATTTATTATCAATTTAATTTATTATTTTATTTTATTATTTATCAAAATAGTTGGGAAACCGCGCACTCCGCAGGTCCGAACACACGATTGCCGCTAGTGGTGCGGTGTCCGCACACCCACCCGGACCGAATACGCGGTGACCGCTAGCAGTGCGGTGACTGCGCAGTGGCCTGAAACCCACAGAAAACATCATTGCTGCAAATAAAATTCAATTATAGACCCAACGCAACTCTACCCAAAGTCGTGGGACTGTGAAAAGTATAAATACATGGGCGTCCATGGTCGGGGTGTGACAATTCTCCCCACCATAGACACTTTCCGCCCTCTAGAAAGTCACCAAGCCAACAGTGGACACAACATGAGTTAATTTCCAAAAACATCCTACAGAACTGAGGGCTTTGGGGTAAAAATTCCCAAAAAAACGTCACAAGCGACCAATTCAAGAAAAACCACTACCCCGAGATTGATGGGGGAACATGAGAAGGTTCTCCCCACCACTTGAATTCAATAATAAAAAAACCCGTGAAACCAGAATAACACCACCCCAGGGGGCAACGTGGGAACTCCCAAACCAAAATCATTCATTTTCTCCACATGTACCAAACAAAACACCCGAGACATGAAGAAAATATTATTACGGATAATCCAACAACTTGTGGATGAGAAATTAACCCAACACCTCCCATCAACTTCCTGAAACGACCATTCCCATATCGAACACAGCTAGGACAAAACACAAGCAGTAATAACACCTGGAATGAGAAACTAGTGCATATGTCTAACCCATAGACATGGGGGTGAGGCATGCCCTAGGAAAACATAACACAAAGAGGACCTTGAGCAAGAAACTTGGAATTCACCATGGTCACCACCCCATGTGCGGCTGCAATGTGAACCGATTTGCCTCTATTTTCATCACTCAATATGAAACAACCAAGGACAAGTGAATCAAATCCTGGACTAACCTCAGTAACTCAGGTCTCGTCATGAGCGGTGGTGATCATTAAATAACCCGTAACCTACTTCCTGAGCCCCAACAATCCTAATCTCCATCTACCAGACATTCCAAATAACAAAGGGTGCTCTGATGAACGAGGTCCTCTAAGAGCCAATCCCCTCTGATACCATTTTTTCACAGACCAACCCTGGTCGACCCTGAAACAGTCACCCGAGCCGATCCGCAACATGACCCGAGAGGCGTTCCCGATCCACCCGGTCTGGTGACAAGCACAATGGCATGGATAGAGGAAAGGTGGGAAAATTTTTGCCAAATGAAAATAAATTGAGCAGTGGAAATAAGTAAAATGTAAAGTAAATAAATGACACTAAAAATAAAGAGTGGAAAAAAAAACACACTAACCTGGTCTCGACCAAAAACTCCTCGTGACTCCGAGAGTCGCTCACCAGACCACAACCGACTCTCAACCATGATGAGCAAGCTCGAGCCAAACCTACAAAAAAATAAAAATAGGAAATCATGATAGGAATGAATATTAAAACTCAGTAGGTAGGGCCAACTAAATTTATTCCCAATGCACATACCATTAAATAAAGAAATCACTAATTCCACGATTGAACTAAATTATATAAAATATGGGTTTCCACACACACATTAATTTCTAAAGTAAATAACAATACATTACCCTTTTTAATTTAAAAACATGTTTAATGGTTGAAGGGAATAAGTGCATTGCATTTTAAAAAATTTTTGTGAACAATTTAGAAATTATTTTTTTAGTTGTTAGTAAAAAGGGAAAACCACACAAAACGCAACACACACCAAGGGAAATGGAAAAAGTGGAACACAAGGGACAACTACCAAACTAGACCTATCAATGATCTGCCACCCTCAAATAAATAGTAAAGGAAACATGGTTCAAATATAGGAGATCGTACACAATCCAGAATGTACTACACATGTTACTCATCCTGACGGCATGCCCTAACTCGATGACATCATAACACCCTAATGCTCGGCATATCCATA
This sequence comes from Viscum album, assembly GCA_963277665.1. Taxonomy (NCBI): domain Eukaryota; kingdom Viridiplantae; phylum Streptophyta; class Magnoliopsida; order Santalales; family Viscaceae; genus Viscum; species Viscum album. The sequence goes on along the minus strand of OY728161.1, from coordinate 2,005,599,781 downwards.
CATGGCATAACTATGGGGACCAATCCCCATAGTAGCAATAACTCAGTAATCCCTTACTATGGGGCCACTGGACAGTGCGTAATCTACACTAGTGCAGCAATCGTTCTCAGAAGATTCACTCACTATACCAGGTTCCCATGTCAACATATGAAATAAAAAGGGGTGCATCCATAATGTAAATAAATTAGTCACAAGGCTCAAATATCACACACAACTCACACAATCAACGCACACCAACGATCACCTCTATGTAACCACAATGTGAGTTTTTCCAAAATAAATTATCTTATTAATGTGCTAGACGGGCCATCACCAACTTTAAAGAAAATCCTTATTTCTCAAGAAAACTCAAAACACTTTTTCAGAAGAAATCATTTTTATTTAAAACCAGAACAACATTTGACATTATATGAATTATGTTTAATGTCTAAACTTGCATTCTTTCACTACTGGGTGTCTGCTCATCCTGAAAATATCTCAAGTGTCATGTATAAGATAAACGGCTCTTTTAACACCAAATAATAATTTAAAAACAAATAATCTTATAGTATTTCCCATTAATTAAAAATTAATAAAACATCAAGTAATCAATAAATTCCAAATTTAATGGTGAGTGCAGTGGAGGACCTACCTCGACTCGTAGTCCAAGCATGATGACGCGACATGCCTCAAGCGGACGCACAAGCACGTGAAAGCTGATGACCGCAATTTCACGGAAATTCTTTCCAACACGGCGTAGAAATTAAAAAAAATAAAAACCCATAAGCACTGACTTCAAAATATATAATGAATAAATATCAAAAAAACTCACCTCAAAAATTGAGCAGGCAAGACGGGGTGAACTCAAACATATCGCCTTCGGCGGTGGGTGTTCGTCATGTGCCCGGTTGAGAACAAGGCGCGTGTGTGGCTGGGAAGGGCTTGCAGCTAGTCGGAGGGCCGCAATGCTATGCAAGAGGTTCAATAGTTGGATCTGTGGGGAGGTAGGGGGGTCACCAATAAGAGTTGGTCTGGTCGAAGATTGTGGCGGCCGGACAAGCGTTGACGAGGACGCAACAGGGTTGTCCAGCGAGGGGCACGACTGGGAGAGTGTGTGGTGGCCCAAGGGGGAGGCATGCCGTGATGTCGGAGAGGAGGTGAAGTCTGAAGGTGCAGCAGGAGCTGCATGACAACATAAGGCTAGAGCAGTCAGGAGGCACCATCGTTGGTCGGGCTGGCGTTGTACAGGGCAGGAGGCCGAGGGAGGAAGCAGGTAGCAGTTGTTATGCACAAACCAGGTCAGGAAAGTGTTAGCAAGAAGGTGGTGCTGGGAAGTGGCTGTAGGGAGAAGGGAAGAAAGATGAGTCATCCGCTGGGGTTCCGCACTATGTAGAAGGGAGAACCTGGTGCTGCTGGGTGGGCTGGCCATGAAAAGGAAGGAGGAGTGGGTAGAACCGGGTGCTGCAAGAGTTCTAAGGCCCAGCAAGAGGGAAAACTGGGGGGGGGCGTGCATTGCTAGGGGAGCAGGAGGAAGCGCCAGACAAGGATGTGGGGAAGTCTGTAGGGAGGGCAGAGGTGCAGCACGACCTGGCCATGAGGAGGCAGGAGCAGCGTGCCAGGGGCGAGGTGAGGTGATGTGCAGAGGAAGGGGGAGGTCGGGCAGGCGCTTTTGGTTGCAGTGGGTGTTGTGTACAGTCGAATGGCAGCAGGAGCGATGGAGTCAGGTAGCAAGAGGAGAAGTGGGGTGCGCAAATGGGAGGAGCAGGAGGGACGACTAGAGAGAAATGCACCAGGGAGTGGTTCGCACGGGAGGGGACATGGGATGGGACAAACGTAAGGAAAGAATAAAAGAGAAGAAGAAAGAGGAGGAAAAAAGAACAGAAAGGGGGCAACCGTGTGGAAATAAGATTAATGAATAAGAAGAAAGAGGTAAAAAATAAAATAAAAAAAAGTAAATAAATAAATACATATTAATGATAATAATAATAATAATAATAATAATAATAATCTAACAAAAACGATAATAATAAATATTAATAATCCAAAAATAATAATAATAATAACAATATTATAAATTATTGTTGTTATTATTATTAAACATTTAATAAAAAACTTTTCAATTAAATTTATTCATTTAATTTTATTATTTATCTAAATAGTTGTGCAACCGCGCACTCTCTGGGTCCAAACGCATGATCGCCGCTAGCGGTGCAGTGATCGGACACCCACCCTGACCAAATGTGCGGTGACTGCTACTAGTGCGGTGACTACGCACTGGCCTAAAACCCTCCAAAAACATCAACACTTCAATGAAAATTCAAACCTGCACCCATCTCAACTCTGCCCAAAGTCGCGGGAACGATAATAGAATAAATACATGGGCATCTGTGGTCAGGGTGTGACAGGGAATTAGTGGATCCACAACCATCACCTATAAATAAGGTTTCCCTCCTTCATCCAATAGGCTTAGTTGTAATAAGTTAAATTGATCTGATGCCACATCCACCAAATGAGATTGAGATTTTTTAACAAATTTATATTTTAGAAATATAATTTTTATATAAATTTATTTTATTCGATATTTTTCATTACATTAAATAAAATTTTAAACAACCCATGTTATAATGTTAAAATATTATCATGTGACAGTTATCACCTTATTGTTGGATTGACGAGTATGAATTCAACCATATAAATTATAATGAATGTAATGCCCCAACCCTCGTTACCTAGAGTCAGTGCATTATTACATAAAATTTGCATGATCACAAAAGATCAAGTCATGAAAGACCGATTAGTTTAGTATCCTAGGAAACACTAGATACATTCATAAGTCTTATATTACATCATAAAGTGAAAAAAATAAAACAACATAGTCTCCATTATACACACTTGTATCCCCAAATACTATCTTTATAGGTCATTTATAAAATACTTCTCCACATACTGGTAAAATAAAACATAGAAAGGGGTGAGCTCAGATGCTCTGTAAGGATTACAATATAGCAGAAGCTTTCATAAATAAGCTTAAACCATTAAGGCAATGTATAAATAAAACAAAAGCCTTTTATTCTTGATCATCAACATAATAGGGGAGAATTAAAAAGGAATAATGCTAATTACTTATTCACATGGATTTTTTACTAGTCGAATAATCACATGCAATATCAATAACAACTTTCATAATGATGGAGTGCATAATTCCAAACTATCATAACCACATAGTCAAGGCCTTTTTCCAAGACTAAAAATAAGATTTTGCCAAATCCTTGTTCCAAGACGTACACTAGTTTGTCTCATGAGACCTACCAGTGCATCGAGGAGTTATATCAGGCTCCATCCATCACTTACTAAGTCTAATGCATTCCTCATATGAACAGGTTTAAACATAACATAAACATTCGTATTAAAACTAGCATACGATGTGTCAATACTTTCTCCATAAACCATGAATGGTATAAAAATAACACATCCATAGTCAAACAAATCAAAAAACCTTCAATAAAATGTGGAAATTTTGTATCATAATAAATCAACTTCATATATGCTTAAAAATCCATTAAAGGATGTTGACATAGATTAAATCGATACTATTTGAGAAAAATATATCTTTTTTGAAATCATTTAAAAGTAAGATAATTATAAAAGAAAACAATTATATGGAAAATATTTTTCTAATCTCGTTAGGGAAGATTTGATGATTTTTTAATGGAGGAAAATAGCCGCACCCACCGTATAAGTTAAAAAAACATTCTTACCTTAATTTTGTTGAAATGGTTAAAAAGGCATTTGTTTGGAAAACGACGGAAATATTCCTTTATAAACATCTTATAAAAAGTAAAACAATGGTATAAATTACTTTAAACCATGGTCTATTAAATAGTAATAATGTTTTGAAATACATTTCAATGAATCATAGATGTTGATGATACAGAGGTCCCAGTAGATAATTATGTATAAACATCCTCGGATAATGAAGAGATTGTGAAAAAAACCCTTACCTTTTACATGTCCTTGGTCCAGGTTAGGTTAACATTATGTATAATAGTTAAATAATTGTAATTAAATTATAAAAGAATCATATACATATATATGATATCATATATGATCTTTTAATATTACCTTATTAATAATATTTTAGTATTATTGTCGTTTTGGGTGTTTACTTACTAGTTTTATTTTATTTTATTACATAAGTAATATTTGTTATCCATAGGTTTTATCTAATTCATATCCAGAATGATAACAAGTCCTTAAACATTATTTTTAATCAACAAATTAAAATTAGTCTTGAATGGGTACGATGGGGAATGAATCTCATCGCGTTCGTGGAGACGATAGTCCATATGTACGCACGAGCGACAATATCATTATTTTGATATTAAAATCGTATATAATTGGATGGTATATCATATATAAATAATAATTATAATGATATATTTATTATTTACTACAATTACACATCATTATCATTCCCATCTATATAATAATGTTTTTAATAACAATTACACCACGAAGTGGAGACGGTAAGTCGTACGTACGCATGTATGGTGACATGTCATTCAAAGGATGGATAGAATACTGAATATGGTTGTAACATATTTATAATAACATCAAAATATGTAGAATATACTGGAGTTATTATTTTATAATGGAAATAAAAATGAAATAAGAAGTGGAAGAAGAATGGAACTAGAAAGAGTGTTGTGAAATCATTACTTTTTCTTCGGGTTCGTCCATTTTATTTGATCAAAGGGGATCTTTAGGTTGGCATTTTGGACTAACTAAGGCATCAAGGTTGAAGTGAGGGAAGTTGAGAGAATATTTTGGTAGGGTTTGGCTGAGACAAAAGGCTTTGAATGTGTGAATTAGAGAGAATGGGGAGTTCCCTTTTATAAGAGGGGTGAGGGGCATCTTAGAAAAAATTTAAATTATTATTTTATAATAAATTCATATTCGGTTTATAATGTCTTAAAACTGAATTATTTAGAGGATAAAGTGGGGATGGGTCTAAATACTTTCATAAAATATATTTTAGATAGGTTTGGGTCACTAAATTAACCTTATCATTTATATTTAACACTTAGTTAAATAGTTTGACATTAACCATGTCTCTTTGTATTTTTATATTATATGGTTAATAAAAGTAATATATATATCCAAGAGAACCCCAAGATATTCATTAATTTTAAAAATATCATTATATAATTCCTTTGTCCTAACTATATATTTTTATAAATTTAATATCAATTAATAATATAATATTTGTTTTAAATACTCTTTTATGTCAATTTTGACACTATTTGGTATTTTGTTTTTTCTAAATTCAAACAGAATTATTACATAGAAACAAATTTATTTAATCAACCTTAATATATCATATTAACCTATAAAATTAGTGTAATTTATTAAAAGTATCAAATTTTATTTATTTGGGTATTTATAATATCAATTATTTTAATATTTCACAAATAAGGTAATTACTGCAACATCATTGTGTCATAAATAAATTAAATATTTTAACGTCTAAAAATTATAAATAAAATACCATTATGTATGAAAACTTTTTATATTTATAATTAATATTTATAATAGAATTTATCATATGTATAACCCTATATTAAAAAATATGTAGTTATTAAACATTGATTTTAACTCTTTTAACTCTTCTTTGAATTAAATAATAATAAATGTCCTAATCTTATCCAAGTGGACCAAAGAGGTTCCTATTTTATTCCTAAAGTGGTTTTTGGTTGAATTATACTTATCCAATAGAATTAGGAAATGTTTTAGGGTAATAATAATATCATTTTTACCCTTAATTACCCTATTTACATTTAACCGTGGGAACTAAAAGCAAAAAGTTACTATTCACCAATGATTATTTTTATCTTATTGAACCACATTTTACCTGTTGATATTAACTTGGTCTCTTGGATTTTTGAAATTCCTCTAACATAAGCGGTAATGTTATGGTTTATGTGAACTTGCAAATTCTTCTAGAGGATGGGTAAAAGATTGTGAAAAGTTCAATAAAATTTTTATATATCTAAAATTATTATAAACTGACTCCAATTAATTACATTGAAAATATAAAAGTATTATGTATCAATTTTGAACTAGAAAAATTTAAATAAAATAAATAATTATTTAAATAAAAATTGGGTTTTAAACTATAACTCAGTTTTTTTAACTATTCATCAAAAATTGAATGTTTTCAGAAAAACACCAAAAATTCACCCTAAGCTAATTTTGATATTCCGAATCCAAAAATGAAGTCCATTTTGAATGATAATATTTATTAAATTTAAAAAAGTTGGTATTACTATTCATAAATGTTATTTTGATTGGTTGTGGTGTTTGTTAGGACTCGAAGTTTCGTACAACACATGCTACTGTATTATTCAATGGGAAACATACCGTGGAAGCTTGGGATGTTACAATGAATATGTGGTTTTCATATATATATATATATATATAAAGTTAATTATTTTGTTATAAATTAAATAAAATTTAAAATAAAAACAAATGAAAACAAATAGAATGTTTTTTAAAAAATAGTTTTTTTGTGAGTAACGTGATATACAAAAAACACTTATCACAATTTACACAAATATTTTTTAATTTAATTTTTTATATTATAGAAAAAATATTTTAAAAAATTAACTTAATTATTCATATTCTAATTTCTAAATTGTCTTATAAATTTTTTTTATAATTTTTAGAAAAGATTAATTTTTGTTGAATAGTGAAAATATTGTTTTTTTAATCATATTTGAATTGAAGGCATTTAGAATGTTACATTTTGATTTATAATGGTTTATAAAGTAATATAAGTTTAGTTATATTATGAACAATGCAATTTAGTTTATTGGAATTAATTTTATAATGATTTGTAATATTATAATTTTTATACTTAAGAAAACATTTTCTTTAGAATACCTTATTTTGACGCATTTGAGGAATTAATATAAAATTAATTTATAAAAATAACATGAATTAAATAGGATAAAATATTTCCATATTTATACTCAAAAATAATATTTTTTAAATAGTTAAACATAATTATTAATCACAATGAACAGTAAAAAGAGAAAACGAATTATAACCATATTTCCGGGAAAAAAATGTTTATCAGGAGCTAAACAGACAATATAAGTGTTAAAATTCGAAATATTTCCTATAACAATATTGTATGGTTTTATTTTAACTATAAAATTATCCCCTGTAGATATGTGCCATTTGTGATCCATTTTTCGAAGAATGTAACATGCCACTTTTCTTAAAACATTGAAAATTTACAAGCTTTCCACTCATCAAAATTATAAATAGACACCAAATCATCAATGTTATCCACACATCAAGATCCTTTTGGATCGACCAATACATCACAAAATCATTTCCATCAAAACACATGCATGATCAATAGATTATTTTTTGATCATAAAATCATCATAGGGATTCATTAGTTTTAAAACAAAAGAGGTTTGATGAAGAAGAGGTATAGTTCTTAGCCATGAATTTTAATCTTATTCATTCCTATACCTCATTTAATTCTTGTTAAATGATTTTTTTAAAATAAAACAAGTATATTACATATAATGAGGTTTTATAATGTTAATTTAATAAAATATATACATCTCCAGTTCCGTTAAATGGGAAATGAAACCGTTGATGGTGTGTATGGCATATTATAACCATGAGAACTGATGTAAACAATTTTCCTTTAGTTCCTCTCAAGTATAAACATAGATATGGATTTAATATATATATATATATATATATGAAATTATTATACTTTTGGAATTATAATGTAATATCTACCTTTTTTACCTTCCAATCTGTTGGTAAATAATAACATCCCTCATGTTCATGTGTGTGGACTATAGACTCCATGAAGAGATGAAATTATTTTATCACTTTCATTTTACATGGGTTATAATAATGATTGAGTTGATGAATATATATTATTTATATTATCTAATTGTTATTATTTAATGGTGAATTGATATTTACCTTTCATTCATTCCATCGGTCAAAAAATGAAAACAGTGTTCAAACGTACGTAGAACCTACCATCTCCATGAATGATATAATTCAATTTTAATTGATATATTTCATATATGACTCTATATTTGTAAATAATTAGTATATATTATATTTATATCATTATTAAAAAATTAGATGATAGAAAAATGATGAATTTACCAGGACTCAAACTACCAAACCATAAAAATCATGAAAAACGACAGAGTTATCAGCAAGAATAATGATTTTAATAATTATTTATAAATAAATTGGAGATAAAAGGTTAAAATTAATCTTATATTATATTTTTTATTTGAGAATAATTATATAATAGATTTATAATAAATATAAATTTATTACTATGGAGTTTTAACCATGTACAAATAATATAAAGTGTTTAAGTAACGTGTTTATGTTTTGATTGGATTTTTAATCAGGATTGTTAATTCTTGAATTTCTATTGTGGAAATTATATGATACTTATACTTTAAATCTCATTAATTTTCCATTTAAATTTTTTATTTATTTAAAATTATTTTTTCCATTCATTTTACTCAATCTATGTACTCAAGAGGCTAAAACAATGATTTTAAGGAAAACTGACTATCTTTACCATTCTTTCAGGAATAATTCTATTCTATGTCCATGTTTTATGAAAATTACTTATTAATTGTTTTAGTATTTTAGATTTATTAATTAAATTAATTTTTATTATTTTATGAATTTTTACAATATGTTTTAGAAGGAATCACTTTTTCATTTTCAGAATGCGGTGATTTATGAATTTTTACAAGAATTTTAATGGATGGTTTTTGTTGAAATTTTACAGAAAGAACATAATTAAATGTTATCAATTTCCCATTATTAACATATTATTCATTTATATGTTTCCATAGTTCTTCTCAATGAAAATTTTTCTCATAATAATTTTAATTTTTTAATATTTTTTATAATTTATTTAAAATAGGAAGGGTTGTATACATCAATAATGTTTTTATTGATATTTTTATGGTATTAATCTTCACTAATGAAAAAAGAAATTTTGTGTTTCTATTTTTGGATAGGGTACATGATACAGTTGTACCATACTTACAATTTCTATTGATAATTTATTATTATTATGATATTATTATAAAAAAAATTTATTTTCTATGGGGTATGATATGATGGATTAATGAAAAATTTATGAAACCCATTTTATTTTCTTGTGGAATTATATGATGGCATGGTTAATGGTCTTACTATATGGCCCCAGCCTTAAACCTTACTTAATCTTGAGTTATTACAAGATTACACATTGAGGATCTTTTCGGGGTTAGAGTTTTAGAGAATTAGATCATAAAACTTGCATTACATTCCACATATAAACAAAGTGGTTACATAAAGATAGTATTCTTCATTCCCATCAATGGAAACACATTTAAAATAAAACATGGATTATTTCTTGACACATCCTTGACTCTATCATCTTATCATGTACCTTTCCCTTGACCTGTGAAAAACATTTCAAAAACTTGGGATGAGCATAAAAACTCAGTATGGGTTATAAAAAAAACATGGAAAGGAAACATGAGTTCATATATACATAAGAATGAAATAATAATTTACCCATAAAACATAGGCACTTTAACATACCTCATAAAATCATGAATAAATCATAGAAATCATAAGACATAAAGGTAACTTGAGGCATTCATAACATTCTTACGTAGGGAGTAACCCTCTTGGTTACGTTTGGAATACCCATCACAGTATATTCCCTAAAATCTCTTCGGAGAAACCTTAACGTTTCACTCCTTCGCATTACCCAATGCATTGGAGAGCTATAACGGGCTCACCCGCCGTTAGTTTATCACGGAACCACCCGTCTTCATAATAATGCCCAAGAACCATAACATAATCATATCTCATAAAACATGCATAAAGGAAACATAAAATTTCCACATTTCAATCACAAGATATCAATACAACACATTGATATAAAAACATTATGAAAACAATTTTCAATACCAAAATAAAAGAAAAGTAAAATATGTTATTTATCTTTCTTTTAAAAAGAAGGTATGGCTTGTAGAGGAAGCCGAATCTCAAATAACGGTCACGACGGCGGAGAAGTCGTTGTCGCCGCATACGTACGACAAATACATTCCCTTTTGTCGTTTAGTAAACGCTTTGTATAAAAAAGATTCCCTTTGAATAAACATAAAAGTCAAAGGGGTTTATACACCGTATAAAAGAAAGTTGTGTATAAAATAAAATATGCCTCAATGAAAGGAGATTGAGACGAAGTCCCATACCTCGTATCCGACTTGACCCGACCGTTCTTTAATCTCCTGAATAATAAACTTGAGTTAATATCTACTTGCTTAAGAACCTTTTTCAATTTCATTATTACTTTTATACCATGTTATTAACATCATGTAATCAGTTAAGTTAACAATGTTCATTTTGTCGGTATTTGGTTCTTAAGTCAAAAATAGACTTCTTACACTTACATGTTGTTAATTTGGTCAAAGGTTAATTATATCCAGAATATTATTCATGATGTAGATATCATATATGTCATATATATCCAGTACATACATGCATTTATAATATTACATAATCATTTAGAGGTAAGAAATGAAATGCACCGTTCATGGAGACGGTAAGCCGTACGTATGCATGAACGCCTACTTTCATTTCTATTTCGTATTTTATAGAATGGAATCATAATGATATAAAGGTATATTATAATTCCAGTATAATATCATATATAATATCATAGTTCCATCCTTTATATGTCCCACATATGGTATTTAACGAATCAAATCACTTTGAGGGGGCAGTAGTCCGCACTTCCTAAAATGAAGATATCGTGTTTACCCATAATGGAAACCATAATGGTATGCCCAAAATGAAAAAACAAGAATCTTAAGGAAAACATAAACATATTATATATCATATATAAAAATAGTGGACATCATAATGGACACCTTTGAAGGTGTTAAATGAGTATTGAACAATCATCGTTTCGGGAGGCAGAATTTCGCCATCCACGGAAACCGTATTGTTCTTTAACCATTTGATGTAGTTGTGTGAGTGTTTAGCTAAAATATATCTTATAACAACATCCTAGTATATTGAAGATACTGGTGTTGTTACAAAATAAGTAAATAAAAAGAGTTTAGGGGGTTGGAGAAGCAAAATAAAACAAATGACCATGAGAGAATGAATTACATTAAAAAGTGTAACTCCTTTTGATTTGAGCCTAAAGGATTCCTTTGAAAGGATTATGCCAATAGGGAATCCTCTAGGATGAGGAGAGGGATGTGGATAGAGTACATTGGCAGGGGTTGGCCAAGCCAAAGGCTTGAGTAGTGTGTGAAATGAGGTAGAGGTGGGGGCCTTTTATAAGAGGAGAGGAGGGGCACTTTTGGAATGTAAAGAAATATTACTTTATTTGAAAATGTGTTTCGGTTTCAAAATGTCCCACATTGATATAATTCGTGGATAAGGTGATAAGGCTTCGAATTCCACTCATACAATAAGTTTTGGACATGTGTAGTTCATAGATTTTACATTATCTTTCCATTTTATTTAAATCGTCAAATAATGATGTCATCGCTGCATCATTATTATGTCATAAATAATTTAATTTATTTAATGTCTAAAAATCATAGAAAAAATACTATTATGTAGGAAATATTTTCAGCCTTTCCAATGACTATTTATAATCAAATATCTGATCTTTATAACCAGATGTACAAATTGTTTTCGTAAGACATATCATGTTTGTGTCATTTTTGCTTTTACATTTAATAAAAAGTTATTTATGTCATTTCCCAACCAAAATGTCTCCATGGGGTCCCCAAGTTGACCCATGGCTTGTATTGGTCGGCCATGACACAAAACATAAGGTTGGGACATGTGTCTAGGTCATTTCATATTATTAAATCATTATTTATACCTTCAACTACATTAATTACCACTAATCGCGATTAAAAACTTAATAAGTTACTATTCACCAAAAAATTATTTTAATCTCATTGAACCAAATTTTACTTCTTAATGACAAACATGTATGTCGGATTTTCCAAAATTCAATACACATTAGTGGTAAACTTTCATTTAACTGAAAAATCAGTTTGCTTGATTACCACTTAGTGGTTTCACTATTCATCAAAAATTGAAGTTTTTCATAAAATTACCAAAAATTCTCCCTAAGCTATATTTGATATTCCGAATTCAAAAATGAAGTCTATTTTACAAAATTCAAATCATATAAGTCACATTAATTAATTTAATAATTAATTCCCGCTGCCAGAGCAAATAGCGTGTTTTTTACAAAACAATAAGTATCAAAAGATTGACACCAGTTTAAGTCTAATTTCAAAGTGAAATTGATTCCAATGACCACCATTGGATAAAATGGTAAAAATATATTATAATTTCACATCAAAACCAATTCAAAACATAATCTAATTATATAAATAAATTATATTAAAAAGCAGTTTTGATGTAAAATGCTGTATTTTTCACTATTCATTAAACAATGAACATTGTCAGAAAAATACCAAAAATGCACACAAGGTAAATTTTGATGTCCCAATCATAAAGAATAAGTTTATTTTGACAAACATAGCTTATAAAATTGTCAAAATATAGATTTAAAAAGGGTTTTCCATCATAAGGAAGTAAATCAATCTTTTAAGAATATTAGTGTATTCCATGCATAAGATTGTATTTATTTTCATTTTAAGCCTCTAAAACACTATCTTAATCACTAATAGACATAGATAAAAATATATAATATTCATTACTTACTTGGGATGTTACATCCTTCCCCACTTTAGAAAATTGCGTCCCCATAATTTATTTACTTATCGAATAAATGGGGGTACTTATCCCTCATTGCATTTTCAGATTCCCATGTTGCCTCTTAAATCATGTGGTTTTCCACAAAACCTTTACCTGCTTAATCACCTTATTCCGTAACACTTTCTCCCTGTGGTCAATAATCTGGACCGGTTGTTCCACATAAGATAGGTTCTCTTCCAGCTGAACTACCTCTGGACTCAAAACATGAGATGGATCTGGCATATACTTTCTCAACATCGAAACGTGAAAAACATTGTGTACATGAGATAAACTCGGAGGTAAAGCCACTCGGTATGCAACTGATCCAACTCTCTCCAGAATTTCATATGGTCCAATGAACCTTGGACTCAACTTTCCTTTCTTACCAAATCTCATCACACTTTTCCAAGGAGAAACCTTGAGAAAAACATGATCACCTACCTCGAAGGATAGATCCTTCCTCCGGTTATCCGCATAACTCTTCTGCCTGCTCTGAGCTGTTCTCATGTGTTTCTGAATTAGCTGAACTTTTTATGCCATCTCTTCTACCAATTCTGGTCCCATCAACTTCCTTTCACCCACTTCATCCCAGAAAGCTGGAGTTCGACACCACTTCCCATATAATGCCTGAAATGGCGCCATTTGTATACTGGAATGAAAACTGTTATTATATGAAAACTCAACCAAAGAAAGATGTTGGTCCCAACTTCCCTGATAATCCATAGAACAAGCTCGTAGCATATCCTCCAATGTCTGAATTGTTCATTCTGACTGCCCATCTGATTGAGGATGAAAATCTGTACTAAAATTTAATTCAGTACCCAACGACTTCTAAAGGCCTTTCCAAAAGTTAGAAGTAAACCTGGGATCATGATCCGATACAATGGAGAGAGGAACTCCATGTAAACTGACTATCTCTTTAAGATACAAACGGGAAAGTTGATCAAGAGTGAAAGTATCTCATATAGCAAGGAAATGAGCAGATTTGGTCAAGCGATCAACAATAACCCAGATTGCATTATTACCTCGAGATTTCTTCGATAATCCAACAACAAAGTCCATGGATATATTCTCCCATTTCCACTCTGGCACTGGTAAAGGCTGAAACATCCCTTTCGGTAACTGCCGCTCTGCTTTAACCTGCTGACATGTTAAACACTTCACAGTAAAATCAGCAATATCTCTTTTCATTCCATCCCACCAGTAATACTCCCGCAGATCTCTATACATCTTAGTACTTCCCGGAGGAACTGAAAACGGAGAACTATGAGCTTCACATAACAACTCTCTCTTCAACTGTGAATCACAAGGCACACACAATCTCTTCCCAAATCTCAAAACACAATCATTATCAATGTTGAATTCAGGCAACTTACCTTTCTGAACTAGCTCTACCTTTTTCTGCAACTCTCTGTCTTGCTTCTGTGCTTTCTTGATTCTATCTGATAGAGAAGATCTCACTGATACTTGAAACAAAACAGAAGGACTTCCTGCACCAACAACTTCTATGCCAAAGTTCATCAAATCGTTAACCAAAGGATCACGTTCCAAACGCAACATTGTTAATAAAGCATTACTTTTTCGACTCAAAGCATCAGCCACTTTATTTGCTTTTCCCGGATGGTAATGAATTGTACAATCATAATCCTTGATTAATTCCAGCCATCTCCTTTTTCTCATGTTTAACTCTTTCTGAGTGAATATATACTTTAAAATTTTGTGATCGGTATATATTTCACACTTTACTCCATACAAATGATGCCTCCAAATTTTTAAAGCAAAAACAACAGCAGCTAATTCCAAATCATGTGTAAGGTAATTTACCTCATGAGTTTTCAACTGTCGTGAAGCATAAGCAATTACCTAATCATTCTGCATTAGGACGCAACCAAGTCCTTTCAATGAAGCATCACTGTATATAACAAACTCACCATTCCTGGAAGGTAGTGCCAAAACTGGAGCATTCACCAATCTTATTTTCAATTCCTAAAAACAATCATCACATTCTTTTGTCTAGATAAACTTAACACCCTTCCGAGTTAGCTTAGTCATTGGACTAGATAACCGTGAAAAATTTCTAACAAACCTTCGGTAATAGCCCGCCAAACCAAGGAAGCTACGAATCTCGGTTACATTTGTGGGTCTTGGCCATTCTTCCACAACTTTTGTTTTTGCAGGATCAATAGTTATTCCATCTTTAGAAACAATGTGACTAAGGAAAGAAATTTGTTTCAACCAAAACTCACACTTGCTGAATTTCCCATACAGTTTCTTATCTTTTAAGGTTTGCAAGATAACCCTTAAATTTTTTTCATGCTCCTCTTTACTTTTAGAAAACACCAAAATATCATCAATGAAAACCACCACAAACTTATCCAAGAACTCATGGAAAATTCTATTCATTAAGTCCATGAATATAGCAGGTGCATTGGTTAGCCCAAAAGGAATTACTACAAATTCATAATGGCCATATCTCGTATGGAACGCGGTCTTTGGAATATCTGCTTCCTTTACCTTCAGCTGATGTTACCCTGATCTCAGGTCAATCTTTGAAAAAAAACTGAGCTCCCTGGAGCTGATACAACTTCATTTGATGGCCCGACATCTGCTGAAGTAGTTGCAAAGGATTTCACCACCCCTTTCTGCTTGTAGTCTAACTGCTTCCCATCACTCAAGCACTTTTTCGGACACTCATTTGCATAGTGACCCATCTCATTGCACTTAAAACATTTCACTAACTGTAAATCAAATTTGTTCTTACCTTCACCTTGATCCTTTTCAGTGCAATCACGAGCCTTATGTCCCATTTTACCACATCGGTAGCACTTCCCAGAATTCAGAAGACATTCCCCAGCATGCCTTTTGCCACATTTATCACAAACTGGAAACTTAGTTCTCTTACCATCAGACTTTTTTGAAGAATTCTTACCTTTCTCCTGCCACCTCGGTCTCTTCTTCTGCTGGTTGTTATAGAAAACTTGGTCATCGGAAAACTCCATTTCCACCTTCTCAGCACATCGAACAAGCTTTTCATACCTTTTAAACTCACGAGAAGCTAATGCCCTTCGATAATTTGGCTTTAATCCTGAGTATAAATGATTGATTTTACTATCAAGGTCCCGGATAAAATTTGGAGCATACCATGCCAATCGAGTGAACCTTTCTTCATAGGAAGCCACTGAGTCTTCCTCTTGCCTCAATTCCAAAATTGCTTTTCCATCCTAAGTCAAACAGCCTTAGGAAAAATACTTCTCAAGAAACATACCTTTGAATTCATCCCAGTCAAGAGCATCAATCTCATCGGCGTCCCGTATATTTTTAACCATAGACCACCACTAATCTGCTTCACCCTCCAAACGGTAAATAGCAAGACTAACCTTTTGATTGTCTGAACACCCCATGACATCAAAAATCTTCTCCAGTGCTTCAATCCACCCTTCAGCTAGTACAGGGTCAGATGATCCTCTGAATGATGGTGGATGTTGCCTCATGAAATGTTCCACCACTAACATCTTCCTCTGCGGTTGTTCTGGCTGATCTCGTGCATGGATACCACCGCCATTTATCGCTTGATTCAACTGCTCCATTACTGCAACAAACTGTTCAGTTCCAATTCCGACCATTTCTGGATGCTGATTCGGAAGGTTATTTCCTTCTGTATGCCTTCCTAGCACTGCTTCCCTGTTTCCTCTACGGAAAACCATTCTGAACAAACATGTCTTAGATGAAGCAACATGGTAATCTTTAAATGCTATATCATTTCGAAAAAAAATATTTTTGGATAATCATTTAATAGAATTCTAACTCCTTAAGTTATCTAAACCGACCTTTGATACCAACTATAAGGCCCCAGCCTTAAACCTTACTTAATCTTGAGTTATTACAAGATTACACATTGAGGATCTTTTCGGGTTTAGAGTTTTAGAGAATTAGATCATTAAACTTGCATTACATTCCACATATAAACAAAGTGGTTACATAAAGGTAGTATTATTCATTCCCATCAATGGAAACACATTTAAAATAAAACATGGATTATTTCTTGACACATCCTTGACTCTATCATCTTATCATGTACCTTTCCCTTAACCTGTGAAAAACATTTCAAAAACTTGGGATGAGCATAAAAACTCAGTATGGGTTATAAAAAAACATGGAAAGGAAAAATGAGTTCATATATACATAAGAATGAAATCATACTTTACCCATAAAACATAGGCACTTTAACATACCTCATAAAATCATGAATAAATCATAGAAATCATAAGACATAAAGGTAACTTGAGGCATTCATAACATTCTTACGTAGGGAGTAACCCTCTTGGTTACGTTTGGAATACCCATCATAGTATATTCCCAAAAATCTCTTCGGAGAAACCTTAACGTTTCACTCCTCCGCGTTACCCAATCCATTGGAGAGCTATAACGGGCTCACCCGCCCTTAGTTTATCACGGAACCACCCGTCTTCATAATAATTCCCAAGAACCATAACATAATCATATCACATAAAACATGCATAAAGGAAACATAAAATTTCCACATTTCAATCACGAGATATCAATACAACACATTGATATAAAAACATTATGAAAACCATTTTCAATACCAAAATAAAAGGAAAGTAAAATATGGTATTTATCTTTCATTTAAAAAGAATGTATGGCTTGTAGAGGAAGCCGAAACTCAAATAACGGTCACGACGGCGGAGAAGTCGTTGTCGCCGCATACGTACGACAAAAACATTCCCTTTTGTCATTTAGTAAATGCTTCGTATAAAAACTATTCCTTTTGAATAAACATAAAAGTCAAAGGGGATTATACACCATATAAAATAATGTTGTGTATAAAATAAAATATGCCTCAATGAAAGGAGATTGAGACGAAGTCCCATACCTCGTATCCGACTTGACCCGACCATTCTTTAATCTCCTGAATAATAAACTTGAGTTAATCTCTACTTGCGTAAGAACCTTTTTCAAGTTCATTATTCCTTTTATACCATGTTATGAACATCATGTAATCAGTTAAGTTAATAATGTTCATTTTGTCGGTATTTGGTTCTTAAGTCAAAAATAGACTTCTTACACTTACATGTTGTTAATTTGGTCAAAGGTTCATTATATACAGAATGTTATTCATGACGTAGATATGATATATGTCATATATATCCAGTACATACATGCATTTATAATATTACATAATCATTTAGTGGTAAGAAATGAAATGCACCGTTCATGGAGACGGTAAGCCGTACGTACGCATGAACGCTACATTCATTTTTATTTCGTATTTTATAGAATGGAATCATAATGATATAAAGGTATATTATAATTCAAGTATAATATCATATATAATATCATAGTTACATCCTCTATATGTCCCACATATGGTATTTAACGAATCAAATCACTTTGAGGGGGCGGTAGTCCGCACTTCCTAAAATGAAGATATCGTGTTTACCCATAATGGAAGCCATAAAGGTATGCCCAAAATGAAAAAAACCGAAGCTTAAGGAAAACATAAACATGTTATATATCATATATAAAAATAGTGACATCATAATGGCCACCTTTGAAGGTGTTAAATGAGTATTGAACAATCATCGTTTCGGGAGGCAGAATTTCGCCATCCACGGAAACCGTATGTTCTTTAACCATTTGATGTAGTTGTGTGAGTGTGTAGCTCAAATATATCTTATAACAACATCCTAGTATATTGAAGATACCGGTGTTGTTACAAATGAAGTAAATAAAAAGAGTTTAGGGGGTTGGAGAAGCAAAATAAAACAATTGAACATGAGAGAATGCATTATCTTAAAAAGTGTAACTCCTTTTGATTTGAGCCTAAAGGCTTCATTTGAAAGGATTCTGCCCAAAGGGAATCCTCTAGGATGAGGAGAGGTATGTGGAGAGAGTAAATGGGCAGGGGTTGGACGAGCCAAAGGCTTGAGTAGTGTGTGAAATGAGGTAGAGGTGGGGGCCTTTTATAAGAGGAGAGGAGGGGCACTTTTGGAAAGTAAAGAAATATTACTTTATTTGAAAATGTGATTCGGTTTCAAAAGGTCCCACATTGATATAATTAGTTGATAAGGTGATAAGTATTCGAAATACACTCATTAAATAAGTTTTGGACATGTGGAGTTCATAGATTTTACATTATCTTTCCATTTTATTTAAATCGTCAAATAATGATGTCATCACTGCATCATTATTATGTCATAAATAATTTAATTTATTTAATGTCTAAAAATCATAGAAAAAATACTATGATGTAGGAAATATTTTTAGATTTCCAATGACTATTTATAATCAAATATCTGATCTTTATAACCCCTTGTAAAAATTGTTTTCGTAAGACATATCATGTTTGTGTCATTTTTGCTTTTACATTTAATAAAACGTTATTTATGTCATTTCCCAACCAAAATGTCTCCATGGGGTCCCCAAGTTGACCCATGGCTTGTCTTGGTCGGCCATGACACAACAAATAAGGTTGGGACATGTGTCTAGGTCATTTCATATTATTAAAGCATTATTTATACCTTAAACTACACTAATTACCACTAATCGCGATTAAAAACTTAATAAGTTACTATTCGTCAAAAAATTATTTTAATCTCATTGAACCACATTTTACTTCTTAATGTCAACCATGTATGTAGGATTTTCAAAATTCAATACACATTAGTGGTAAACTTTCATTTAACTGAAAAATCTGTTTGCTAGATTACCACTTAGTGGTTTCACTATTCATCAAAAATTGATGTTTTTCAGAAAATTACAAAAAATTCTCACTAAGCTATATTTGATATTCCGAATTCCAAAATGAAGTCTATTTTACAAAATTCAAATCATATAAGTCACATTAATTAATTTAATAATTAATTTCCGCTGCCAGAGCAAATAGCGTGTTTTTACAAAACAATAAGTATTAAAAGATTGACACCAGTTTAAGTCTAATTTCAAAGTGAAATTGATTCCAATGACCACCATTGGATAAAATGGTAAAAATATATTCTAATTTCATTTCAAAACCAATTCAAAACATAATATAATCATATAAATAAATTATATTAAAAAGTAGTTTTGATGCAAAATGCAGTATTTTTCACTATTCATTAAAAAATGAACATTGTCAGAAAAATACCAAAAATGCACACAAGGTAAATTTTGATGTCCCAATCATAAATAATAAGTTTATTTTGACAAACATAGCTTATAAAATTGTCAAAAGATAGATTTAAAAAGGGTTTTCCATCATAAGGAAGTAAAACAATCTTTTAAGAATATTAGTGTATTCCATGCATAAGATTGTTTTTATTTTCATTTTAAGCCTCTAAAACACTATCTTAATCATTAATAGACATAGATAAAAATATCTATTATTCATTACATACTTGGGATGTTACACTTACGCCTCAAATATGTATGATTTCAATTATGATATGGATTGTACTAGAAGAATGTATCCATTTAATGAATTGGGTAAATATTTTACTGAATTTATGTAATTATGGGAAGAAATTTAATATGCATGGTCCACAACGGAAAACAAGTAAATATTAATTATAAACTATAGGATATAGGTGGTGATTACTGATATGTTATGATATTGAAAATTGGTTTGGATTCCTGATCAAATATGTTTTTTGGTTGTGATAGTTATCCTTGAAATATGAAATGGTTTATATAAATATAATGGTTCCTCACTTTTGATTAAATAAACTTGTGTTTCATGATTGATTTATGATGATTTCCCACTCTAATTATTCAGTTCTTTTTAAATGAGAAATTTTTTTCCTTGAATCATGTTTATGAACATTGTACTATTTTTTTTGAGAAATGTATTTCATGGTAATAATATCACACCCTTATGTTTATTATATGATTTCATTTTATTATAAATTGATATCTCACATGTTAACCCACTCTGAGCCTATAATATCTCCCTTTATTATATTCCACATTCCTAGATCAGGAATAAATATTTTAGGTTATGAATGCCTTTGTAGAGTACACTATAGGGAGATATTTGTTGGATATTTTTATGAAATTTTATGAAATAAAAAGATCGTTTATCTAGAATCCAAAAACACGACAACATTATGGTCCTCAAATATTTATTTTTTTAAAATATGATGAATATTAATATATGAATAAATAATATTTATGTTTTAAAATCCATGTTCATTATAGTTTTTATTAGAGGAGGGATTAATAAATATGTTTATATTTGAGTTAGAAAACCTTGGTGATAAACATGGGTATAATTCTATGCATATAATTACATCCTAATGTTTTTTAAGGATGAAATTATGTTGTTATACTTGAAATACATTGATATGTTGACAGTACATGTGGATTTGGTTTTATAAAAAATGAATCTAGGGGTAACAAACCTAATATGAGTTGGTCATGTATATCTCGACCATCATTTTTGTTCATGGGTTATGTTCCCTTGCTACACACCTGGTTTGACACTCATAGAGGATATGATATGGTTGATTGAAATTTTCTATATAATCCATTATGAAGGAATTAAATTGATGATGAGAATGGATGACCATAATTACACCTAACGTTCCATTAGATTAAAATATGGTGTCAGGATTTTTAAATCCTATTAATTTTCATGGAATATATGGTTCCCCATTATGATCATTTTTTCTCACACATTTATTTTTGGTTTTAGTTAATGGATAGAATTAAAATAATTCAAGGTAATAAAAATTATGAAGGAAAATGAAATAATTGTCCACATAAATAACCAAATTTCTCAGAAATGTAATGATGTATCTTTTTTCTATGTTCACAGAACATTCTTAGGTCATAAATCATGTTGATCAACAAATGATCAAATATGGGAACAATGTACTATTCATTCATTTAGGAGAAAAAATACACCTTCTTTTTGTGGGTATTATAACTGAATAGTATATGATCAATGGATTGACACTATTGAGAAGATATTTTCTATTTTATGGTGATCAGAATAGGAATAGTTTGTCCTAGAATTTTATCATCATAAAGGTGAACGCGGTCAATAGTTGAAACTTATTTAGAATATCCGAGAAGTAAAAGAAAATAAATCTATAGAATGGTATAAGTTTAAAAGGATAATTTTATGTAATATCAACAATTTAATTATATTTGTAATTACTAAGAATTAATCCATTGATCTTTAGAAAAAGTGGGATAAATCCAATGGTATTTATGAGGAATATTTTACAAGGCCTGTGTGATATGATTCTATTATAATCATTATCCTTGATTGAAAAAATGATAAATTATTTGTTGGATTAAAAAAATTTCTTCAAAAGGTGTTGTATTTTTGATACTCTATTAGATACAACAAAATGGTTTATGTACACTCATGTTATAAATAAATATTGGTGATTCCCACCATTCATAAGGTTTTGATATGAAAATGTAGATCAAGTATCTTGAAAACTCAAAGAAACCACTTGGTCAAAAGAAATTCTCACCAACTAAATTATAGAAATGTGGGAAGAAACATCATGGGTATTTCAATAATATAACTAAGAGGTTCATTAAATATGGAAAAGTGTGTCATAAAGAATTTGAATATCAAAAGGACATGGATGGTCTGGTTAATGAAAGTGAAGTGAAGAAAACGATAACTAATTCAAAATGCACACTAAATTTAAAAAAATGAAAGGAGTTAGTTAATTATTCCAAATACTACACTAATATGATGGATTATGATGTTGATAATCAACAATAACCTATTATGGTCCATGATAAAGGGACATCCCATGTGATCATGATTGCTAATGTGGGTTATGAGAATGACGTGGTGAAAGGAAAAATTATTATCCACACTAGTATAGCTATTGTATTATGTTATTATGGATCAATGGACACTTTATATATGTAATTATTATTTAAATAATATTTAATTACATGATTATTAGTTAGATATTGAGTTATAAATAAAAAATTCTATTAGTATGATAGTCCCATGTTAGGCCTATGGTTCCTTTCATATTGATGTTTGTGTGAATTTGATTCCAAAAAATATTTTTATTATCTATTTATTTTAATTTTATGTGATAATAAGTATATATTGGTTAAATTTATATTGATACCATATCAATTTTCAAATAATGGAAGTTTCATTTTATATTCCATGTCTACCCAAGATCATTTACAAGTGTGAGGATGCACAAAAATATCCAATGAAAATTTATTCTATCATATGGGTCCTAATTCTTTTTATCGAAGGAAATTTATCTAAGATGGATGGGGAGATACTCAACATCAATGAAATGTGTATTGATTTACAGTTCTTAATGTAATTCCATAAGAATTTTATAGTCCTCCCCAGATTCAGTACATTGAGTTTTCAAGAGAACCCATTCCTGGTTCTACACCTATTTTATTGACTCCTTATCGAATAAACCCAAACGAGTTGAAATAATTATTGAATAAACTATAAGAAATTATTGGGAAATTATTTATTCTTCCATGTGTATCATTTATGGGTGAACTATTTAACACTATTATGAAGAAATATATATCAATGAGACTTTTCATTTCTTATCGTGAACTTAACAAGATCACTATCAAGAAAAAGTATTGTATACCCCTTATCAAAAATTTGTTGGATCAATTATGAGGTGATCAATATTTTCTCAAGATATATCTTCAAATGGATGATATCAGTTGAGGGAAAAAAGAATTAAGTACTTTTTAAAACCATCCGTATGAGGTATAGTCAATATTTATTTATATTTATTCCATTTGGTCATAGAAATTTCACTTCTATATTCATGGATTTATTTGAATAGAGAATTTTTATATTACCTTACATAATTTATTTTAGTATGAATATATGATATTATTATATATTAAATGGGAATGGAATATTATGAAGATCACATTAAAATTTAATTAAATAACCTAATAAAGGAGAAGATGTATGAAATATTTACAAAGTGTGAATTTTATGTTTTTTTAAAAGGTTGGGGCTGAAGCCTCAATTTATTATTTAAAGCAATGACCTCTTCAGACTGGGTAGAGGGTAACCCATTACATATCCCGAAGGCCCAACGCCAAGTGGCCTAAATACAAGGCTTGAAAGCCCATTTTTTGGCCCAAAGGACCCCTCAGTAAACAATACTTCTACAGTACCCGTGCTGCTATAGTACCTGCTACAGTAACCGCCGCCGCTACAGTCCCTGCTATTGTCCCTCCGCTGCTACAGTGTCACTGCTGCTACAGTTCCACGGCTGCTACAGTACCTGGAAATTCATGTGTGAATTTTGTCTTTGTAAATATTAATTGTTGTATCATATAATCCCATGTGAGGGTATTTCACTGGATCCTTCAAAGATGTGAGTTATTGAAAAATTGCCCAGATCAACCATGCTTATTGAGATTCTGTAGTATTCTTGGTTTCCCTTTAAATAATCAACACTATGTGGGGAATTTATCATGTATTTATAATTAACTCGCCACGATATCTTAGAAGAGATTAATGTTCGTCTAGATAGATGAAAGTGATGAAAATATCATATAACTGAAGATATGTTTAGTGATAATACATTCACATACGCTATCCTATAGTATGGAATGTGTTTTAATCGTTACTGATGCATTAATAATGGTACTGAAATGAATTATCATGAGTAATTATATGTTTATATCTTATGCGTCTAAGAAATTTGATGATTCATGAGAATAATTAACCAAATCATGATTTCGATTCAATTACAGTAATTTTTTCATTAATGATATTTTCGAATTTTATTGATGGAGAATGATATGATATATATATATATATCATAAAATGTTAATGTATATATTTAATCAAAAAGAGTTGAATATAAGCCAGATATAATCATTAAAGAGATCTATACATTATGAATTATAGATACTTTACCACCCTTATAAAGGAAACTAGGTGAACAATGATTCAAGGTTAATGAATCATGGTAGTATATCTAGGATAAAGTTCACACATGATCCAGTATTTATGTATTTTAATTTTATGGATCAAGAAATAATGATGTAATGGGAGAAATGTTATCTTTATCAAATGAATGTTCAACAATATATCCATGTAAGGATTAATGATACACATAAGGAAGATGTAGTGATATGAAATAAGGTGAGAGATTACCCTGACTTCAACCTTAATTATTAAGGATTGATAGGTATTAGGAACTGTGTATGTCCCCTATCAAAACCATATTTTTGGGATTTATTTAATGAATCACATAGTTCATCATTCTATGTCAATCTTGAAAGTACAAAGATATATAGAGATATAAAAGAGTATTTATTTTTAGACAACATGAAAATGGAATTTTTAGAATTTTTATCTTGATTAATGGTATTTTATAATGTTAATAATGAGGGAGAAAATTATATGGGGATGTTAGATCCATTAATGATAAAAAATGGGAATGTGAAAAAATCACTATGGGTTTTTTCCTTAGACACCCATAAAATCTAGATTCCATAACATTATCTTGGTAATCTTATATATAATTATAAATTTATAAGACATAATTATTATTAGAGATGAGTTATATATTGATTATATTGAAAAAATATTCACTAATGAAGCGGTAATGTTTAATGAAGTACCACATTATATTATATCATATCAGAATCGTAGGTTTTCCCAGATGTATTGGTGATGTATTCTATAGGATCTAGATAATGTGATATGTTTAATCAGTGTTTATCTTCCTAATATAGATGGTATGATTGAGATAACCCAAACAACCGTGGAATATATGTTGAGATATTGTTGGTTACAATTCAATGGAGTTTGGGATCAACAAATTCATCATGATTAGTTTTCTTACAACAATAGCTATCACTCAAGAACTTATATGGATCCTTATGAATCCCTAAAGGGTAGTTAGTAAATTAATCTAATATGATGGAAAGAATTTATATAAATAAATCTAATAGGATATGATGTAGATAATGAAATCTAGAGATTTATTGAGCCATTAAACAACACAGAGGTGAAGCACATTGTAGACTAAATAGTTATGCTGATAATTTTCATTGAGATCTATCATTTGAAGTCACTAATAAGTTATTTAAATGAATTTATTCAAGGACAAAATTAGTGATAATTAAAATTAAAGGAATATTGAGACCTTGTTATAATGACCCATTTGATATTCTTGATTGATTTATCATTGAATATTATTATTTGGAACTTACATCAAACCACTCTCAAGGTCATGATGTGTACTATATATCTCTACAGATGATGTACATACATGATCTTTCACATGTACTAAAAAAGGAGGTCATAATAGTGAATAAATATCTCTCTTATGAGGAATAATATATTGATATTTTAGATCAAATTGATTAAGTTCAATGAAATAAGAACACTCACTTGATCAATGTTTTGTGAAAAAACCACAAATTCAGGGAAACTACATGGGAACATCAGGATATAATGAGGCAGATGGATCATGAGTTATTTATATCATAGTAATTTAATTTTAAGGTATATATTTCTTAAGGGGGTTATAATTTAACATTTTATGATTTTATGAATTTTTATTTCAAATAAATTAAATTTCATTGATAGCTTTCATTAAATGAAATAACAAGTTTAAACAATCCATGATATATTATTATAATATTTATATAATTACCTATATGATAAATTATTGATTATAAATAGGAATAAATAAATTATGAATAACATATGGTATACATATATATATATATACTTAATTATTTTTTATTAATTATTTGAAGTGTATATTATAACTAATTGAAAATAATGGAGTTTCTATTCCAGAAAAAGTTTTTATATGCGTGAAATATATTTTATTTATCAATATATAATATTAATTGTCATTTATTAATTTTTAATGAAATTTATATATTATTCATTCAATCAAATGATTTAACATTCATCTAATACTTTATCTAGTCATAAGATAAGAATAAATCCACTATTTAGCTTAAAAATATAAAATGTACTAAAAAGTCATTTCATCATGTTTTGAGTATATAATATAAAACAAATTTAGTTCACCTTAATATATTGTTTTTGAAAAATTAGATTCATTTTTAAAATCATAATTCCAATTACTATCTTAAAGTGAAATTATTTATAATTTTATGAAATTATTAATTTTTCAATGAATAGTGAAAAATACAGATTTGATTTACAAATAATATTTAATATTAATTAATTTATAAAGAAAAACTTTTAGTTAAATTTACTTTAAAAGTTTTATAAGTTCAATTATATTATTATTATTCCAATTTAGGTCATTTTAGTCAATTTTATTTTTAATAATGATAGAATATATTTAAACATAAGAATATTTTTTTTCCAAAAACACATTTGGAGGCATTTGAGGGTAAAATTTTAAATTTCATTCATAAAATTATATGAAATGACTTATATAAAATTGATTAAATAGTTTTAATTATATTAATTAATATTACACAATAAATTAAACTTAATATTTAGTTATAATAAGTAATAAAATTAGTAAAAAATCTATTACCACAGTTAAGGTCAAATCAGGTTTATAGGGGGAGGGGGGGTTAAACTAAAAGTATAAGGGTTAAAATGAACTAAAAACTAAATGAAAAACCATTTTATGGTTTATTTTGAATGTAACAAATATCCCCTTTTAAAATGAACAATTTTGTGGCCATTTTTCCCAAACACCGTCTAGTCATTATCTTATAACATTTCAAAATTACTAGTATACAACTCACCACAATTATAAAAGAAAACAACTTATCCTCTCTTATAAACACTTAAAGGGACTTTTAGTATAGAGAATAACTATGGATGTACTTTATTTATATCCTTAAACACTATGTATAGTTCCATTTTTTATCAGAAAAAATTCTAGGAAGGATTCAGTTATAAATGTAAACATTTTGTCTGATGAAGAGGTATAGTTATGATCCATGTGTTCATATTTTATTTTATATACTACATACATCAATTATCATATAAATATGATTCAATAATATGATATTTATATTTCATATACTTATATTTTATAATTTTAATGGAATAAACTATATCCATACCCACCTATATTAAATTAGAAAGAAAAATATAAGTTATGTGTATGGTGAGCTACTCCCACACGAATATATGCAATCCATTTTCCATCAGCGGCTCTCCCGAATAAATTAATTTATGGATTTAATATTAATAGATACACAAAAAAACCCAAATATATATATATATGGATGTAGTATTTATACTTAGGGAATTATAAAATCACATCGACCATCCTACATTTCAATTTGTTGGAAAATGATAATGTATCCCATGCGTGCGTGTGTTCCACATGATCCATAATGCGATGTGAATATTTTGTCACTCATCTTTTACACAAAGGGTAATAATTATGGATTTGATGAATACATATAATTTATATTATATAATAATAATTTCATATTGCTTAATTATTATTTACTTCTCGTTCCCTACATCGATTAAAAAACGAAAAATTGTGTTCATGATAATGTCAAACTAATCATCAGCATGAATGGATTAACACCCAGATGTTTTTATGAAATGTTTTCATCAAATAATTTTAATTTTTTATAGAATTTATTTCATTTAATCATGATTTTAAATAAATCATGAGATTCCCTTAATAAAAAATGACCATTATAATCTAGTTGTTAGGTTAGAAGAAATAAAAACAACTAAATTATGAAAATATATAAAAAATATTAATCAATTATATATTTATATATTTGTAAAAATATTTAATATTATTTAATGAAATTAATCAATTATTTATGTTTTATACTTAATATAATATTTTTCATAGTTACGAAATAGATATTTATTAATTTGGTGTGAATAAACCCTATTTGATGTATAAAAAGCTATATTTGTTAAAGGGTTATTTACCACATTTAAATAGAGAACCCACCGTAAATTAAATTTTGACACATTCTAATAATTTTTATATGATTACATAAACATGTTATTTAACGGAAGGATATAAAAATTTACTTTGGATGAAATTTTAGTATTTTTCTAATAACATTCAAATTTTGATGAACACTAAAAATATAGTAAATTTTATTTGAAAATGAATTTTTTTCATCTAAATAATTAATATAGTAAAATTATAATATTAATTTTTTTAAAGTATAAATAGAATTTATTTTTTTCATTCAATATAATGTATGTCATTAGCATTATTTTTACATTGAATTCATATGTAAAAACATTTCAATATTTTGAAATATTTTATCTTTTAAAACTCATTCTCTCTTTCTGAAAATAGAAATAATTTTAAATTAATTTCTTAAACATCCCTGTTTTGAATTTTGAGAAATTTATTCCTTATTTGGAATTATGAGGTCCAAATTATGTAAATATCTTTATTTCTTTTTTTGAATTATGAATAATACCTTCAGTAATTTTTAATATTATATTAAAAGGGTAAATTATGTAATTAAATGTAATAATACTATTATGAAATTTCCCCAAAACATGTGTTAATATGATTGGATGTGTTTTTTTCAACCAAATTCATCCTTGGGTATAAATGGTATCCATTTAAATCTATTTGGATGAGTGTAGGATATTTATTTTATTTTATTTAATGAAAAGATAAATATGACTCACTCAATTTTTAAAAATAAAATAAATTTTTATATAAGCTTATATATAATATATATTAGATTCTAAAGACTAATTTGAAATATAATTATTTTTATTTATCTTTTTAATATATTGGTATTTTTTGGAAATAAATATATTCCATAATATCTTTTACATTAATGATGTAAAAATTATTAAATTGATAAAAAATCAATAATATTGTTTTTATCAAAATAATAATACCCATTAAAACACCCAAACACTTGTAATATTATTATTGGTTTAGTATATCTCTACCATAATCATCCGAGTGTCTAGTTATTGGCCATTTTGATCCTTATAGAAGGGATACTGACAATTATATTATTTTTTAGAGTGATGTTAAAATTGTCACATTCATAATTTCATAAGTATAACATTTTAAATATTGTATTTTCAAGAAGATAAATTCGAATAAAAATAATCTTCTAAAATATAATATACTTATATTCATTATTGTATTTATTTTTAATTTTTATTCAATAGATAAGTAGATTGAATAATTACACAAAATTGATGTAGTTATTATTTTATTAATATGAATAACAAATAAATGTTATTAAAAATATTAATGTAAATATAATTTTATTTAATTACCATATTTATTGAATTTATAGATGAAAATTACCTATTAGTAAAATAATAAAATAGTTGGTTCGAAGTTAACATGTTATCTTAATATTTTTAAAAATCAATGAATTTGGTCATTTCAAAATTGACATTGTTGATTATTTATCAAAATAATGTATTATTAAATATTTTAAAATTCATACAACATTTTCAAAAACTTTAAAATTATTATTATAGGATAGAAAATGTTTTAATGTTTATTTATGGTCTATTTTACATCGAATAAGTAATTATTTTACCCTTTAAATACTGAATTATTTTTTACAACAGGATAGAAAATGTTTTCCATCATATATGACATTATTTAAGTAGGATTATGTTTTTATCCCTCTTATCACTATGATATGAGTTTTTTATGAGGGAATGGTATTTAAAAAATAAATTTTTATATATATTATGATTTAATGATGTTTACAAACCCCATTTTATTCCTTGGGTTATGATAAGATGACTTATTTATGTGTTTTTGGTATATGTATGAACGATTTCATTATGAGATGGGTTGGACCAATATCTCCCTCCAATGAATTGAGTAAATATTTATATCTTGTGAGATAGACATGACTAAAATGACATGTTAAACTTGTTCAGTAATATAGGGTTGGAATGTAGAGTGATCTTTAGTCAATAATCGAATTTTTCTACTATGATGATATTGAAAATGAGACTTGATTAATACGAGATGATTTTATTTGGTTATGTGTATGCCAAAATATTTCAGCGAATAATTTAGGACTTTTGGGATTACTTTCATGGATTCTAAATATCTTTTATAATGTATCCCATTGCATGATACCACGATCTTTCATATACACGATAATATTTTCAAATGTTATGTTTTTATATCCTATTATTATGATATGATTAATATATCCCATGTTTACCCTTATAAAGCATTTGTGCCCACCCTTTCATATGATTCTTTTTCCCAGGTCATGAATAATTCTATTAACAGAGATGCATTAATAATTAATCTAGTTATGAAGATATAAGTGGGAGAAAATTTAGATGTTTTATGAACCAATTGATTATTATTCCTAGTTTCTCAAGACACTACACCTATATAAACATATCATGGATTTGATATATTTTGTAATTCATTTTGTTAAACATTGAAGTAATTTAAATGTACTTAAAGTATCAATCATTATAGTTTTTATCATTGGAAAGGTATAGTTATCCTTTGAAAATAAGGATGAGAAATCATTAGTAATAACCCAAAGGATATGTCAAAGTATAAGATACAATAATTTTTTTTACAAATGTTCATGAATAACCTAGGATAAAACCTAAGGGATCGTAACCTGAAATTTTATTCTTGATGATGTGGTTTTCCCATTATGATTATTGTTTCTCACACTATGATTACCGATTTTAGTCAATGGATATAACTCGAAGGAATCATGTATATCCTAAATGTGATCGGAAATTTAATGACTTCCTTCATGAGTAACCAAATGTTATGGGAGATGGAATGAAAAATATTATAGAAATGAGCATACAAATTTCTTAAGTTAGGAATCATGAAATAAATCCAAATGGGAATAGGTGGAAACAGAATGTAGTTTAGTCCTTCATGAGGCAGTAACCAACATATTTCCGTGGGTCCCCTAATCCATTAATGGATGAAAAATGGATCAGTATTACTAAAATGATATTTTTAGATATCCAATTTTTTGAACATGATAATGTCATCTTAGCAGTCTATCATTTAAAGGTGAAGCTGATCAATGGTGGAACCTTATCAATAACATGATGCAAATAGATGAAATTGAATCCTTTGAATGGGAAAAGTTAATGAACATATTTTTTAAATTAGTTCATCTTTTTATTCTTAGAACAAATATGGATAATGAGTTTTTTATCATAAACAAACTGGTGATTAATCTATTGGTACCTATAATGAAAATATTAAAGGACATGCACGATACACTTCTAGAATTATAATCCAACATATGTTTAAAATTCATCAATTATTTAATGGCTTAAAACTATGTCTATTAAGGGAGTTATACATAAGGGACTT
The DNA here is from genome assembly GCA_963277665.1 of Viscum album. Taxonomy (NCBI): domain Eukaryota; kingdom Viridiplantae; phylum Streptophyta; class Magnoliopsida; order Santalales; family Viscaceae; genus Viscum; species Viscum album. The sequence goes on along the minus strand of OY728161.1, from coordinate 2,005,567,631 downwards.
CTATAGCTACAAAGAAATCATTTTATGTTCACTAAAGGTTGGTATTGAGATTAGAGTAACCCATCAATCATTTGGGTTTGATATGAAGAGAAAAACAGGATTAAAATAAAAATCTAAAGACCACACTAAAAAGAAGATGTGTATTCCCTTATGCAAAAAGTATGGAAGGAAACATCGGGGAATTTTTTTCAAGTGATTAGAATATGTTTTATGTGTGAAATTGAAGGTCATCATGTAGATGAATTCTTATATACTTGGAAAGAGATGTTTAATAATGAAAATAGTGAAAATGATTCACAAAATTCACCTATTCATCCCCACAATCTTTTATTTTATAAGAATTTTCTAAGGGTATCATCTTATTATCTCAATGATTATATATTTAGTTAGTTGTGAAAACTATTAATGAAACAAAGGCTGCATCAAATGTTTATAAATCTTCTCTGGTTTATGTTTTTCAGAATGTGATTCTTGAAAATATTGTGATCATTCTTATAGTGGAATTTTATGTGATTATTGGCATGGATTGGGTTTCTCTATTTCGATATCATATCAATTGTGAAGGTTAGGAAGTCACATTTCAGATTTTGGATCAATTTGTTATCATATTTTGATGCATGTATGGATATAACCTCCCAGTTGAAATTTCATCAATATTTTGGGTGTTCCTCCATATAAATGAAGGTTATCTATCTTAAATGGTTAGGGAAAAACTCACAAATGAGAATACACCCATTATTTGGGAGTCCGATTATTTCTTTCTAGATGAATTATTAGGTCTTCCTCAAATTACTGAAGTTGTGTTTTAAATAACACTCATACCAGGTGATTTTCCTATTTTTAGGACACTATATATAATGGAAACAATTGAGTTACATGAATTGAAGATGAAAATCCATGATAATCTAGACAAGGGACTCATACTCCCTAATGTGTCACATTGGGGAGAACCTATTTTGTTTTTTAAGAAGAAATATGGATCAATGAGACCCTATATTTATTATCATGAACTTAATAAGATTACTATCAAGAAAACATATCATCTTCCCCACATTGATCTCATTTTAAACCAATAATTTGGTGCTTAATAATTTTACAAGATTGATCTTTTCTTAGGATATCATCAATTAGGGGTCATGAAGGAGGATATTCCAAATACGACATTCTATATATGGTAAAAAAATATTAATTTATAATGATTCATTTTGGTATAACTAATTCCACATATATCTTCATGGATCTAATGAATAGATTCCTTAAAGACTATCATGATCACTTTTGTGTATTATTTATAGATTTTATTCTTGTCTATTAAAAAATACAGGAAGAACATGAAGATCATTTTAGAATTGTACTGAATACCCTTAGAAAGGATAATCATTATGAAACATTAACCATGATTGAATATTGGAATCATAATGTTTCATTTTTGGGTCACATAATCTCTAGATAGGGAATATCTTTGGATCTAGTAAAAACAAATGTTAATGAAAGTTCACCAAGACCAAAAATGATAGCTGATATTCAATGTTTTCTTGGTTTGTCTAGATATTATCGTATATTTATGAAATATTTTTTATGATTATGTAATAAAATCACCAAATTGACTCGAAAATGTTTTAATATAGTGTGGATATAGGAATGTGATGAGGATATCAAAGAGATGAAAAGAAGGTTAGCCAGTGAACCTATGCTCACACTACCAAATAGAAGAGAAATGTTTGTGATCTATAGAGATGCAACCAAAAGCGGTTGGGATGTGTTCTCATGAAAATGGAAATTGTGATAGCTTATGAATCATGAAAATTTGAAATATATTGGGAAAATTTTCCCACCTCATGATTTTGAGTTAGTTGTAGAAATATTTTCAATAAAGATATGGAGGCATTATATTTATGGTGAATGGTGTGATATTTATATTGATCATAAAATATTAATGTATATTTTCACAAAAAAGGAGTTGAATATGCACTAATTATGACAAATATTAGAAATTCTCAATACATTATCACCTTTGGAAAGATATCAAAGAGGTAGATGCTTTCAGTCTAAAACAACATGCTAGTCTATCCATGATGAGGATAAAAACACACAATATTTATGTATTTTCAAAGCATGGATCGTGAAATTTTAATGGAAGGGGAAAAACATAGTCTTTATAAAATGAATGTTCAACCATCTATATAGGTGAAAATTAATGAGTCATAGAAGGAAGATATTGAACTATAAAATAAGGTGAGAAATGTTCCTGAATTCATCCTTGCATGTGATGGAATAATAAGGTTCATGAATATGGTTTGTATTCCACTAATACCATACATAATGATAGAGCTACTGTATGAGGCTCCTAGTTATTAATTCCCTATTCATCCTAGATGAAAATATATGTACATGGACATAAAATTATATTTTTGGTGTGATGGAATGAAAAGAGATATTGCTGAATATGTTCATCGGTGCATGGTTAGTCATCTAGTTAAGGATGGGAGACATAAATGTAATGGGATGTAACAACCATTACACATAACAGAATGGAAATGGAAAGAAATAAATATGGAATTTTTCATCGAAATTCCCAAAACATCTAAAGGATATAATGATATATCAGTTATTTTTGAACACTTTTTTAAGTTCACATAAATTATTGGTATTATAAATTATTTATCTCTTGATAATCATTCCACAGTATATGTAAAAAAAGTTGTAAGATTGAATGGAGTACAACATTCCATTATATATGATCAAGATCCTAGGTTTTCCTCAATGATATGGTGATGTCTTCTGTAGGATCTTGATATAGAGTAAATTTTCAGAACACCTTATCATCCTCATATAGGCAGTCAGTCTGAGAGGACATTTCAAACTCTAGAAGGCATGTTGAGATCTTGATCTATGGATTTTAATGGTTTTTGGGATCAAAACTTACCATTGGTTGAATTTTCATACAATAATAGCTTTCAATACATTATCTAGATTGAAATATATGAAGACCATTATGTAAATATGTACATAACTCCAACTTGTTGGGGTGAAGCTGGGGAAAGAAAGGTTTTATGACCCGATCATGTAGATGAAATGGAATAAAAGGTTAGATATATTAAACCAAACAAAAAATTAGCTCAAATTTAGACAAAAATTTATGCTACCCAAGGAAGAGAAGACATTGAGTTTGAAGTGGGTGACATGATGTTTCTATGAATATCTCCTTGTAAGTGATTAATGATTTTTGAAATGAAGGGAATGCTGAACCACGGGTATATAGGCCATTTTGAAATTTTGGATCGTTTTGGGAAGGTATCACACCGATTGGTGCTTCCAAAAAATATCTCTCAAGTTCACGATGTGCTCCTTTTATCTCTCCTGAGAAAGTAAATACCTGATATTTCACATATACTAAACCCTGAAGTCTTACCACTGGAGCGAGATCTTTTTTATGAAGAACAACTGATAGAGATTATAGATCATAAGAAAAAGGTTCTGAGAAACAAGAACACTCATTTGGTTAATGTTTTGTAAAGAAAAATAACCAATTTGAGGAAGATATTTAGGAACATGAGGATGTGATGAGGTAGAGGTATCCTCATCTCTTTTTATCCATGTGATTATTTTCAATGGAGAAATTCAGTTGAAGGGGGGTCGAATTTAAAGGAATGATGTTTTTATGAAATATATTTTTTAAATAATTTTAATTCTTCAATATCTATAATTTTACAAAATCATGACTTTAAATGAACCATGAGGTGATGTTAATATAAAATGAACATTACAACCTATCTGTTAGGTTTGCAGGAATAAATATATTTAACTTATGAAAATGTATAAAAAATATAAATAAATTATATATTCATATATTTTAATATGTGAATAACAGTTAGTAAATGAATTTAATGAAATATATATGTTATATAATTAATAAAATCTTTATGATATTCATCCAGTTGATATTTTTATCATTGGGTATGAAGAAACCCTATTTGATGTATAAAAACCTATATTTTTCAAAAGGGCAATTTTCTGGATTTTATTGGAGATCACCTTTTGAATTATGATTTTTCACATTAATAGATTTTATATGAAAAAGTAAATAATTTATTTGGCAGCGGTATTTAAAAATTTACTTTCAATGTAATTTTATAATTTTTTTTAATAACATTCAAATTTTGATGAATAGTAAAAAGACCATAACATTTATTTGAAAACAGTTTTTTCATAAAAATAATTTATACTGTGAAATTATAATATTTAATTGGTTTAAATTATAGTGAAAATATATTTTTATCATTGAATATAATTTTTTTCATTATCATTAATTTAAAATTGAATTTATATGTAAAAACATTTCAATCTTTTGTAATGATTTAACTTTGAAAACTCGTTCTATCATTCTGAAAATGTAAAATATTTAAAACTAATTATTGATTTTTTTTAATTATTGAAACATTGATCCAATATTTTGAACCATTAGGTTTAATTTTTTTAAATAGTTTTGTTATATTTGGTAATTATTAAAAGTAACTTCAATAATATTTATTATTACTATAAAAGAGTAAATCAGGTAATTAAGGGTAACAATACAATTTTAAAATTACGCTAATTTTTTTTTAATATTATTTGGATATATTTTTTTCATCATTAATTATTATTCAGCCAAAATGGCATCCATTTCAGTCCACATGGATGATATTTGGACATTTAATTTATTGTAATTAATGAAATGTTAAATATGTCTGCCTAAAAGTTTAATAACTAAATCATTTTTTATATAAGATTATATAGAAGATAAATTTGATTATAAATAATCATTTTATATCTAAAGTGTTTTTCTTTATTATGGTAATTTATTTGTGTTTTCTTTTGAAAAGAAATAATTACCTTAATATCTTCTACATTAATGATGAAGAAATTATTTAATTGTTAAAAAATAAATAATATAGTGTTATTAAAAAAATAGTACCCATTAAAAGACCCCAAAACATAAAAAAATATTATTCATGGAGTATATCTTGCCCATAATAATCCAAGGGTGGATTAATGACTATTTGGAGCCCTATATAAAAGATTATGACACTATAGAATTTTGTTTAATGTGATGTTAAAGATGTTGCATTCATATTTTAATAAGTATAACATTATAAATATTGTATTTTAGCAATGAATGTTTTGACTAAAAAGATTATTCTATAATCTAATAGATGTATCTTAATTATAGTATTTTATTTTGTATTTTTTACTCAAAAATAATTATATTAAATAATAACAAAATATTGATGTAGTGATTATTTTATTAATATAGATAAAAATAAATTTCATAATAAATATTAATGTAAATAAAATCAGGGTTAATTATCATTTCTAATGAATTTTCTAGATGACCCATACCTCTTATTAATACAATAAAATAGTTGTTTAGAAGTTAATTTTTTATGTTAATTTTTTTCAAAATAATGAATTCAATAATGACAAAATAGAGACTATTGATTTTTTTCAAAATAAAGTTTTATTTACTTATTTAAGTATAATAAATCTGTTTAAAAAAATATATAATAATTATTATATGATATAAAATGATTTAATTTATTTTTTATGTTATATCATATATCAAATAAGTAAATATTTATCCCTTTTAATATTAAATTATTTGTTACACTTGTAAAAAACTAATTAGATAACTGAGAGTTAATTAAAAAGATACTTTTTAAATTGATAGAAATAATTTTGTAAAATATATTGGTTGATGATATTGAAACATTATCTAATAGCATACTATACTTTGGATCATTTTGGTTGTTTTTGGGAAGGGATTGATTTTATTATATATGGGAGGCTTCCAAAAGAACCCCTCACCTCAATTATAATCGGGCACCTCATCCCTCACCTCATCATTACACATTGTTCCATAAAGATCGGCCATCCCCCCAAATGTTCTTTATAAAAATCCATAGTAACATTATAGATGTTTTAGTATTCTTCAAAGACCAAATACAGTGCTCTAAGTAGAGATATAGAGGAAGCAAGTCGAATAAGAGGCGCTCTCCTCAACCAATTCATTGAAGCTTTTTTCTTATTGTACTTTCTATTCATGAGTTGTTTCATTATAAAGTAATAAATATAATATAAATTTTATAATGAAATTTTATTATTATTATTAAATATTCACATTCCATCTTCTTTCGATCATATAAAAAAGAAAATCACCCCACCTGTGTACATACAACTTACCATCTCCATGTCATGGTGTAATATATTATTTCTCCCTCACCTTACATGGATGGGTATAATGATGGAAGTAATAATAATATATTATTATTATTAAATTATATTTATTATTAAATATTATAGATTATCCAATTAAATACCATTTGACAGGTATGGGAATGATATCGTCGCTTGGGTGTATTTACGGCTTACCGTCACCACGATGTGATTCATAAATCATGATATTCATTAAAGAAATATTATATAAATTGACTAAATGAATAAATATGATATAAATTATACTAATATAATTATTAAAATTGATATAAATTTTACCTTAGTAGGGTAAAAATAACTTATCTGATACAACATGCGTTTGAAAATAAATATGTTAATACACGATTGATGAGTAATAATTTTACTAAAAAATAGATGATATTGTGGTCATATATGATATCATAAAAATTACTATGATTATATAATAAGTCAATTATTTTATTTAAATCATTATACATGCAGTTCAGATACATACAAAGAAAATTTTACCAAAATTAAGAGTTAGATTTGCAATCTCCTTATTATCTAAAATTTTTTGTATGTAAGTATTTTCTGGGGTATATTTATCATCCACATATATTTTTCCTAAGCATGAAAACTTATTTATATTTTCCCAAAATTTATTAAATTCAATTTAACCAATTTTTGAATTTTTATTAAATTAGATTAAATGAATCTTTTGTCATTATTCTATAAGATTTACTTTTTATCTTTTCTAGAAAATGTACGAGAAGAATGTTTTTTTAACTTATACAATATAAAGGGATTTTTAAATTTTCATAACTCCTTATTTATAAAAATATTCCATTATTTTTTTCAATTTTATATTTAAATAAATTAATTTCTTCTAAAATTTTTATTCATTTTGAGAAAAGAAAATGTTTTTGAAGAATAAATTATGACTTCCTTAAGAATTAGTTTAAATTGTTTAATAAAAATCATTTTACATATTAGATGAAATTCCTTAAATAGGGACATGATTCTATCCCTATTATCATAATTATTTTAGTTTTTCTTATGATGGAATGATAATAATGAAATCCAATTTTTATTTGGATTATGATGGAATGATTTTTAAGAAACCTAATTTATTCCTTGGGTTATTCTATGATGAATTATTTATTTTTTTGTATAATATGTAAGAATTATTTCATTATGTGGGGCCTATATCTCACTCAAATGAATTAGGTAAAGATTTATATATCAAGATATAGACATGTGAGTAATGTCAAATGAATGTGTTTCAGTAATATAAAGATAGAATGAGGAGTGACCTCAGTTCAGTAGTGGCCTTTTTCCACTATGATGGTCATGGAAGTGATCCTTGGCTAATATGTATTGATTTTTGAGGATTATCTCTATGAAAAATATTTTCAAGACGTCCATCGATTCTTATGAACACTTATGATTTATCCCATGGCATGATATCAAGATCTTTCATATACAGGATATGATTTTCAAATGTTATGTTTCTAGGTCCAATGATTATTATATGATTTATATTTCCCCTATTTACCCTTACTGAGAATTTGATCTCCCCATTTAAAATGATTCTTTTCCCCAGGTCATGAATATGGGTATTATGTAAGATATAAAAAAGAAGTATATTTATAGTGAAATATGTGGAAGACAATTTAGATGATTTATTTACTAGTTGTTTATGTCTCCTATTTTATAAATATAATATATCTATATGATCATTTTGTGTATTTTTTATATTTTGTTATGAATATTCCTAAACTTTGAGGTAATATCAATGTATGTAAAGTATGGGTCATTATAAATGGTGTAATTCATGTATCAATGTATAAAAATAAAGGATAAATATAAATATATATGATATTAATATCATTATTGATAAATTAAATCTGATTTTAATCCTGATCAATGTATGTGGACGAAAAATGCGTACAAAAAACATACATGAAAAATGAACCAATTATCACCCAGAATACTGATTTAATCAAATAAATTTTAATAAACAGGTGATAAAATGTTAATAGTAAATTATATATAGTATAGTATATATATATATATTAATTATTATGGTATAGATTTATAATCAAAAATTTATTATTATTCAGGATGTTTAAAAATGTATGTACCATGTCGAGACTTTAGGTAGTGGATTTATGTTTCACTATTGTTTTTAAACATGATTGATTTTGATTAAATTTTCATTTAGAAAATTATATGATAATTATACAAAAAAATTCATTTTTCTTATCCTCTGTAAATTTCTAGATAATTCATATTTTATTCTAATTTTACTCAATTTAGTTTTTGAATAAACTCAAATAATGTTTTTATTGAAAACCGATTATAGTTTTCTATTTATTTGGTAATCATTTTATTCAATGTCCACGTTGTATAAAAATGTTTTAATTTTTAATGTTATCAAATTATTATTAAATTCAATTTTTAAATTTAATACTTTTTTAAAAAATAATAAGAATTAATATTATTAACATTTAATGAAAAATTTACTTTATTATTGTTTACAATAATGAGAAAGGAATGTTTTAATTCAACTTGTACAGTATGAATGGAATTTCCTATTTTTAGGACCAATAGATTCATTAAAGCTTAATTTAAAATTTTCAATTGTTCATTTCATGGGAAAATCCATAATATTTTGGGAATTTTTTTATTTAATAAAATTATTTTGAAATGGAATGATTATGTTCCTATAGAATGTTTGTAATTATTTAGTTTGGTATTTATATTCATTAAGAACAACAACCATTGGTGTCTCTTATGTTTTACAGGTGATATATTCCAATGGTACCATAATTATTCTTAACCTATATAGTTAAGGATAATAATGTGTATCTATTTAAGAAACCAGTTTATTTTCCTTGGGTAATACTATGATTTATTGATGAAATGAAAATGAAACACTATTTCATTGAATGGATTAGGATATGATGATATGATTAATGATATTATGGAACATATATGTATAGTTGTCATTATTGGATGGGCGGGCCTAAAATTTACATCACTCCATATTATTTGGTAATGATTTATATTCCATTTCATAATTATGGGATACATGTTTATGTACTTCATCCATTATGGGAAACAAGTCATTGTGCTTGATACACTCATGGATGTACATGGGATGATGGATCCATTATGATATAAGAAAATGTAGGGATTCTAAATGGAAAAATATTTTATAGTCTCATTTGGTGACCCTGAAATACAATATGTTATTTATACTTATTATATCACCATAGTTAATAAATGTGATGTTATGGTATGTGATTGAAATATAATGATTTCTAACTCTTATGATTCATTTCATTTAGAATTATAAATCATTATTCCATTAATCCTATTTTTTTATTTGATATATTGGGTATGAAAACTTCATGTTACTATCATGATCTCATAATATTATACATATGTTATTATTTTATATGTTCACTGATCAATTTATCACAGGTTTACCTACACTGAGCACATGATCTCACCGTTTCTTATGTTTACATTCTTTAGGTCATGATTTTTTAAGTAGGGTTGTCTATGAGGAGTACTCTATGGGAATATCATTGTTGGAGGTGTTGAAGATATTTTGTGAAAGTAGAGAATTGTGTATCCATGTATCCAAATACAAAAAAATAGTTATTGTCAAGGATAATGTATTTTTGAAATTTATGGAATATTAATATATATTTATATAATATTTATGAATGAAAATCCTAGGTCATTATTGTTTTCTTGATAAGGTAATATTCCACTATATTTTTAATAACACCATACGATTATATATGTATATACTATGAAATAAAATTTCTGAATTTGACATATTTACATGGAATACATAAAAAATACATTTTAAAACAAGCATATAACAAATTCATTGGTTATTAATTGATAAAATCATTCAATGATAATTTTTTTCCATAAAACACAATATTTTTGTAGGAAATATTTTTTATAATATTAAACTAAATTAATCAATATTTATGAATTATTTTAATTAGATTTTATGATTATATATTGAATCATTTTTTTAACATTTATATAATATTTTTTACTAGGCATAGGATAAAATTAAATCCAATTATATGAATATGAATTTTTTTCTAAAACCTAATTTTTTTAAATATTGCACACTTATTTAAAATGGTTTTATTACACATCTAGAAACATAATAATGAATAATAGATTCAATATTTGGAATCCAAATTTCAATGTTTTTAAATTTTGAGTCCATATTTTTTGTCATTATGAATAGTAACTATGGTAAAAGTTTGTCACCTTAATAAGGGTTAATATAAATATTAATGTTAAAAATAATAGGATAAGGCTCTAAAATTATATATAACACCTACAATATTTCTAATATATCATTCTAGAATATCCATCCTCATCCAGTATAAAATGATATGGAATCATGGTATCATTTTTAATTGAAAATGACCTCAAATTTATTAAATGTAAAGAATAAGTCCAAAATTTCAATTTGTTTTAGTTACTCGTAAATTTTTTCATAGGCATATAGGAGTTTTTATTCAATTGTAAATTGTTATTTAAATTAAAAATGATATGTTTTTCATTTTATTATATTTTTAGTTTATAGTAATGTAATAATTAAATTAAAATCCTGTGAAACATCATCTTAATACTTGTTCAAGTAATGGAGTAATCAAATATATAATTCTAAAAGTATTAAAATTAATACAATATGGATAAAATACTATATTAAAAGAATTTATTATACAGATTGAACATATTAAAGAATTTTTAAATGATTGGATTTGAATTTAATTTATATCTAATATTCGTAAAGTCAACCTATATAAATAGTCAGAAAGATGAATTAAATGGTATATTATATTAAATTATAATTTATTAAATGATATAAAATTCATAAAACTATTATATTTATACCATTTAATGGGATATAGTTGATAATATCATCCATTTTAAATGTATGGATTAATTTTTATTTTATAGTAACTTTAATGACCATTAATGTACATAGAACATTGATAATGAGGTAATCCTCAAAAGGGTAAATGGGGTGTTAAAACTAAGAGATATGATTTAAAACAACACCTAAACATGCATAAATGTTATTATATGATCTAATTTGGAAACATACTCATATTATATTCTAAATATATCAAATTGGGTCCACCTAAACATTAAATTTATTTTATTTTAATTTAATACATTAGGAAATTCAAAGTGTTCCCAAATGCTCACTTATAAAAGGGTTACTCCACTTCACCCATATTAAAAATATTCACACCTAATATATCAGTAAATAATTACCCTAATACCATACTAAATCCCATTCCCACATATGAGAGGTCCTGGTGTAATAATAATATCATCCATTCTGGGCTTACAATGTAATCCAAGTGCGGTTTCTCAAAGAAGATGGGTAGCTCTTAACTGATTATATTAAGATTAATTTATTCTTACACATTATATAATGCTATATACTTCATAATAAAATGATTTATCCTATATTATCAATATAATTACAAGTTATTATGATTATTTGATAGACATTTTCAATCTTATTGTAGTTAAATGAGAATTAAATGTACCACTCATGTGTATATATTGACTACTAGCTCTATGTAGCGATTTAATTTATCTTCCATCACCGTATTTAAATGTTTTTTTATTTAATAAATATATATGATATTTATAATATAATAATATTTCATGAATGATAAATTATTCTTTTAATTATTTCCTTCTATTTTAAGAAAATGAAATCATTGTTCATGCATATGTATGAAATTCCATATCTAAGAATGGTGTAATTTATTTTTTCCATCTATCCATTTTATGGATGTTTGTAATTATGTATATAATTATCAAATTTCACCTTCAAAATTTCTATGAAATATTATTCATTAAATAATTTATTTTCATTAATATCATGTGTTATACGCTACAACAATTTTAGATGCACCGTGTAAAATTATTAAAAAAATTTGTTCTAGTTATCACATAGTCGTTGGATTTCAGGGTATGATATTTAAAAAAATCATTATGAAGAAATTATGTTATTTATATTTATAAAATAAATTCATTAATTAAAACAGTATTAAAATTTTAAATATAAACAATTTAAAAATAAATGTGAAATTTTCTATAAATACTTACTTTTTTTACAGGTAATTTATTTTTATATTAATATATTTAATTAAATACTATTGGTGAATTATTTTAATTAACTATGTATATTATTTAATTAATAATTATTTTAAATAATAATTATATTTTTATCTAGGAACAATAAAAAATGAATCTATATGTTTGGTTAAAATATTTTTTTTATAACAACAAGTTTTATCACATTTTTCTCACATAAAATACAATTAATTACATCTATATATTGTTATTGAATAAGATAAAATTTATTAAATATTTATAATTTGGAAATTAAATTTGGTAAGTAGGACCCTTTTATTGGTGGATAATATGAATAGTAAATATTGAAAAATTTATCACATTGGTAAAGTGTAATTCATGTTAATATAGAATAAAAATATATGATGGGATGTTAATTTTTCTTGATATTTCATATTATATAATGGAAATTGAAAAATATTTACCATAGTATTGAAATTTATTATTTTAATGGACAAAAATCCATGAAAATGATTTATATAGTATATAAATCAAAGAAATTTACAAAATGTCACTCTCTTAGTTTTAAATATCATTTATTTCTTCGCATATGTAACAAATTGATATGGATTAATATTAATATTAATTTCATGAATGATGTTATTATTGTCATGATGATAATTTATTTATATATTTTAGGTATTATATATATATATAACATAAATTCTCACCTAGTGCCAAAATAATATTTATTCAATTAATGAATTAAAATAAATTAAATGATTTTAAAAATATAAATATTTAGATATTTTTAGTAAGTTATATTATAAAATAAATTTTATATATGAATATCAAATATTATTTATGGGTTTAATGGTCAGATTCTAATTCAATATTTTTCTATATGTCTCTTATGTAAACAGAAATGAATAGTGTAAAATTGGCAACAATGATATTCAGTCAATGTAATACTTTATTTAATTGTTTATATATAATAAAAATCAGGAAATAAGATAATTTTGAAATTATATGGTCTGAAATATCAATAACTTTCAATTTATTTGAAAATTTTCACCTTGTATGAAAAAATTACAATGTTTATTATTTAGAGAGTTGTTATAGTAGTTAAAATTAAACTTGGTTAACTAAGGGTTAATCCAAATGATATGTTTTAAATTGTCACTAAAACATGTCTAAAATTTATTTGATGCTATTAAAACCCTATCCAATCTTATATTCAGACACATATATATTTTTATGATTCTTTATTGAGGATTGATTTATTATAATTTGAACTTCTCAGAAATTCCAAAAGTACAACTAACATCAATTATTAGAAGGTACCATCTCTCTCACTTATTTACACCACGTTTATTCTAATAGATCAAACAAAATATTATAATATCACTATTAAAATTCATTTTAAACAATATATCTATGTGTTTTAAATCCCAAAATACCAATCCTAGAGCCCTTTTAGTGAGATCAAAAGGAGGTATTTCAATGAAGAGGCAATTACCTTACATGTTCACATTATTTTCCAATCTAATTTTCCTTGAAAAATATATTTTATTTTTCCTAAAATAATAAATTCATTGTCCCAAATATTTTTAAAATTAATTATGGTTACGAAAACACCATTATATATTGTTTTTCTAATAAAATAATAAATGAAATTATCGCATGTGGTTACATTTGGATTATTGTCTCCACCAAGCGATACATTTTATTTTTCATCACCATATTATATTGATGGATATTATGATGGGTTTCATATTTATATATGATATATATGACATAATATAATTTTTTAATGATAATATCGTTTCTAACTTCTTACAATACAATCGTTTGTGAAATGATAACGTTGCTCATGCATTCTTGTGGACATAAATCTCCATGAAGCGATGTGATTACTTTTTTATTTATTTCATACAAGGATAATAATTATGCAGAATTTGATTAATATATATCATATAGTTTATAATAATTATATTGTAAAGGTTAATTAATATTTACCTTTCTTTCATTCAATGAGTTGAAAAATGAAATCAAAATTCATGTGTACGCAATCCATAACATCTTCATGAATGGTGTAATTATTTTATCTATCTATAAAATTTATTGATGAATGTTATTGTATAGAAAAGAAGGCACATAAGTAGGCTATTCTCGGGCCAAAAAAATTTATAAGAAAAAATGAAGAGTAAAGTAGAGAAGAGAGGGGATGGGTCAAAAACCCCACACATGAACAATGCTACATGTCAAAAGGATTAAACCCGCCACCATAATAATAGTTATAATTTGTACCAGTGTCTGCTACCTCCCATTCCAAATGTGAGCTCTGATAATTCTTAATGAGTGAAATGTACTTCTCCCTAAGATTTTTCTAATCCATAATGAGGTGAGCCTTAAATTTTTAAGGGAACACCCACATAATATCAACCACTTTCTTCTTGGGAGATTTATAAGAGGACATGGTGGTTACAATACTTGGAATGTTGGAATAGTGCTTTCTCGACAACCATTTTGAGGAAATAAGAATGTGCACTTCTTCTTAATTCTCATTCCCATGCAAGATAACAACTCCAATCCAAACCCTATCCCTAGTTATCAAATCCAAGTTGTAGACAAGCTTCCTATCATCGTTAAAGTCCAAAATGTTCCCAACACCATGGGAATCAAAAATATTGTTCCCATAACAAATTTCATCCACTATTGCATCCCCTAATTTCTGAGGAATGTGTGATTGAAAGAAAACTTCTGAAGATCCTCTTGATGGTGAGCCTTATGAGGGTGCACAAATAGGGTTTCCCTGCATGGAGCCTTTGAGGATAGCTCAGAAACACTTAGACATTACTTCTTGACCATGTCTTCCAGATCCACACATTGGGGCTCATCAGTGGAGACCCTCTCATACACTACAAAGGCTACCTTCATGTCCATAATCACCCATTTTTACTAGGGATGCATGTATTTATAGGAATCATGTGTCCATACATGTCCTCTTCACAAGCTTAACAGACCTCCTCATTCTAAACTAATGTAAGAACCTAAAAAATGTCCCTCTCATTGCCACCACATCTTGAGACAAGAACAAGAAAATCAGCCACACGCTGATTACAGTGCCCATGACCACTAGAATCATCTCGAGACATGCTCAAGGGATGCTTCAAGGGGACCTTAGTCAAACTTTTCTCATGACCAAACCAAGCCAACTCCCCCTACTCAGCCACCTCCCTCTACTTATCAACATCAGCACTTGAATCAATAGAGTCTAGACACTCAAACTTATTCGTCAATGAAAAACAATTAAGAACCTGCAATTCACTTATACGAAGCCCCTATCTAATGAAACTGATTTTTCCACATCTTTATCACACCTGAATTTCAAATCTGTTTGGAATCATTCAAAAAGTGCACTAACCATCGGCTGGGGGGGGGGCGCTTAGATTATTTCAACACAACCACCTCTTTCAACTCATCCAAATCCATAATCCCTTAACCAAACTCCAGATGATCCATTTTCAAACCACCGCTTTTCTAGGAACCATGCATGTAGACCAGATCACGATGAACAAGCTTATTACAAGATTAAAAAAAGTGTACCCATGACTCAAAAATGACGGTATAATTATTCTGAAGCTCCTCACAAATAATTATACACACAAAATCAACTGGATCCTTAGAAGCATCATCCTCACAAAATTCCCTAAGAGAAACAAGATGGCATAAAACCCGTCTCCCTATTTCTGTGCATAAGAAAATTCCCAACAGGTTCCCGTACATGAAAAAAATTGACAGATTTTGAAAAGGGAGGGAATGTTCTCAAAATCTAACCCAAGATGAAATTAATGTTGAGTCTCTGTTCAATTGAAGATCAAATCTCCAACGAAATAGGGAAAAACTGTCTCCATTGCATCTTTATGGGGCTGCAGACCAAACAGGGTTAGGATCCACCTAATTTGATAAGTGAACCATGATACAAAATCTATCAAAAACACCCATTGTAGAATGGTCTTGGAGATCCCATTGCTCAACGATGATAGTGTCAAATAAATCCACCAAAGGTTTCTAGTTCAAAAATCGAAAAACTAGTTCCAAGTAATTATTTTGAAGGCCTTATTGAACTCTGGGATCGCGATTCAGAGATACGAGTGTCCTTCATACAGGTTAGGCACCTTAGAGTGCTTTCATAGCATGGTGTACTCGATTTTTGAGTTTTATGTTACATTATCATGACATAAAAAGATTTTTTATGATTATGTTATGTTATTGAAATATTATGATAAACTTATATAGAATGTCATTTATTTATTTCACCCCTCGATATTTCCTGACAATAAATGTTTATCTTTCATTTTACTCACTTTATGTGATCATCAAAACAAAAAATTTGTTTTTAAAAAAAATCCAATTAATATATATCATTGAAAAAAATGATTATTATACATCATATTTTTTTAAAATGTTTTAAAGAATGTGTTTACTATTAACCTATAAATTTTAAATTCATTTTACAGATGTTTGAATTTTTATAAATTTTTTTAGGGGAATCAACTTTGTCATTTTTTGAAGTAGGTAATTATTAATTTTTTTAAACATTATGAAATGAATTTTTATATACATATACAGATTTAATAGATTTTCTCACCGTTATGACTAATATTTTCTTTGAATATTCCATTACATTTTATAGGATTCATTACAAAGAACCATTTGTCCATTATAATTCAATGGTTTACAGAATTACTCATTTGAAAAATTGAAATGTTATTTTCTTCAAGAATGTTTTAATTATTATTTAATGGAATTTATATTCATTATACCAAAAACCATTTTTTCAGTGAAGTTTTATCATGGATATTATCCAATGCTTCCATCCTTATTATTTGTTGGGAATGATTATGAATTTATGAAAATATTAATATAAAAAATGTTTCTTTTCAATAGGTTTTTTATGAATAAATGATAATATCATTTTGTAACCAATTTCTCTTACATGGTTATGTTATGATGTAATATTTATGAATCCCATTTATTTTAATGGGATCATATATCTTGAATTATTTATAATACCATGGAACACAAATTTATGATTTTCATTATGTGATGGGTGGGACTTATGTATCCATAAAATGAATCAGGTAATGATTGATATCTCTTGAGATAAACATGATAGGAATATCGGGTGAACCTAATTAAGAAATGTACATTGTCCACTATGAGAATGTTATGAGAGAACCTTGACTACTATGAAAATTTATGGAGTGAACCCATTCTACTATGATTGTTTTTAAATATCCTTTAATACTAACTAAAACATTCTATATGATTAAGTGTACTACACAATTCTATATATTATGTCAATGTTATGTCATTGAAGATCATATATTTTGGATTTATTTATGACTCATGTCTTATGAATTACCATGAATTATTTTATGACCTATGATTATTAATTATGATATGTAGGGTATACTTTTTTTAATTTTAATATCATTATTTTATACTATTTTAACCATGTTATGATTATATGATAACTGATGTCTCCCTTATTTATCATTAATCAGAATCAGATCTCACCCTTTTTTATGATTCATTTCCCAAGTTAAGAATAACGATTTTATGTATGAAATGTCTAAGAAGAGTTATATTTATATGGATCAACATGGGAGATGATGTTGAACAATTTGGAACCAGTTGTTTAAGTTACCATGTTTCAAATGATAATAGACATACAATATTATGACATAGATCATTATGTTATGTAATGAACATTATTATATTAAGTGGTAATATCTATGTATAAAAATAGTGGGTCACTAAAATATGTATCGAAGAATGTTTTGGTTAACGATTGGATATAAGGATGAGAAAAAGTTAGTAAGAAAACTATTGATTAGTGAAATTAAATGATATAACGCTAATTTTTATTAATGATCATTAAGTACCTAGGTTAAACCAAATATTCCATAGAATAATGTGTCACAATTTAGAAATCCGATAAATTATTTTAATGATGATGTGGTTTCCCACCATTATTATTATTTCCCACACAATTAATTCTTTTAACCAAAGGATGGAACTAGAATGATCCATGTTATGGTTGAATGAAATGGACAATGAACTCATATTACTCCATAGTATCAAAATATTATCGATATTTGAATGAAAAATAATATTTCTATTCTCACAAAACATTTTCATTCTATGAATTATACTAAGCTAGTAAATGTTATAAAGAGGGGAGAACGTTTCTTTGACTCTTTAATGAGGCAAAATTCACCTTCATTTAGTGGGTCCAATAATACCCTAGTCACTAAAAAATAGAATAGTACAACTGAAATGATATTTTCCATTCATTAGTGTTCAAAATATGAGACATTTTTTGTAGATTTTTATATTTTTAAAGGAAAATCCTATAAGTGGTGGAATATTATCAACAACATGAGGGAGTAGGACAAAATTCAAACTATGGATCATGATGAAATAAAAATATTATTTTTCAAGAAGTAATATCATTGAATTATTAGTATCAAGTTGTAGATATAATTCCATGAATTAATGTAGAAGGATAATGGATCTATTGGTACTTATGAGGAAGCATTCACATGAATTATGTGGAATGCTTCTAGTATTATAATCCTACCTTAAATTTATATTGAATTATTATTAAATTTCATAAATAAAATCTAAATAAAGAAATTATCCATAAGATAATTAAATATATATAATGAAATAATTTTATGTTATATATATATGGAGATAGATATTTGAGATAACCACCTATATAATTACTTTTATAAGAAAATAAAAATCAAATTTAGTTTAAATTACACAAACCATAGGTAAAAACTAGATGACCTTTTCTCTATGCATGATGTGAGTAAGGAATCATTGGGGATATTCAATGAAGGTAAATTTTAATTGTTTTAAGTGTGTAAATAATGGTTATCAGGAAATAGAATGGTATTGTGATAGAAAGAAGTTAGATATTTATGTGATTATAGAGAAAGCTATATAAGATACACCTCTCGCACACTAGTTTTTTAATTGAAATGAGTACGTGAATTATTATAATCTGTGACCACATATAAAGGTAAATGGTGATGATCGACATCTAGAACCAAATAAGAAAAGAGAAAAAGGGAAATCTCATGAAATCACTATTTTCTTTTGAGGGGGTATGTTAAAAATGTGAAAAAATGTATACTTACCATCGATAATAGAACTATTAATTTCATATTTGATTAGGTATATATCCAATTTATTATATCTTAATACATTTATAAGGGTATTACAGTACCACCTAAAACATTATATGTTGAGATTATAGTAGATACCCCCAATGGTTTGATGATATCATCAAAAGTCTAAATTTCATCTACAGATGATATTTTTGGGATTGTGTTTCCTACAAATCATGTTACTCTTCCTATTATTAAATTAAATGTTTTTTGGGGATTTATTTTCTTTAATATCATTAAACCCAAATACATTTTTTTGGAATGAAAGTTATATTTGATATTTAGATCCAACCTATGATCTCTTATGAATGTGAAGGAAAAAACAAAATTCTGATGAAATTTATATCAACCACATGGGTTATGATTGCTATTTAAAATGTGAATTTATCTTATTTATTTGGGGAGAAACTCAACATCAATGGAATTCAAATTTTGTGGATGTATGTTGATGTATTTTTTGGAAGAGTTGTCTGCTCTTCCATAGAATCATGAAGTTAAGTATTAAAAATAAATAATATAAGGTGGTACGCCAACTTCAAAGATTCCATATAGAATGGAATTCATTGAGTTGTAATCATTGATGACATAATTATAAGAGAATAATGTAATGGTATTAATTCCACCATGTGTTTCAACTTGTGGTTAAAATATTCTATATTATTCGATTAATGATAGATAAATGAGAGACTACACTGATTATTGATAACATAACTCGATCACTATAAATAACCTATATTTTCATCGGTATATTAAATGATTTTTTGATCAACTGCACGTATCTAAATACTTGTCCAAAGTTTATCTTCATTCTAGATAAAATCAATTTATAGTCATGAAATTTCATATACCTAAGTGATAATTCCATACATGTTATGGAATTATTATATATAAAGTGATTCCATCTGGTCAAGCTAATTCCCCCACTGTATTTAGGGATTTAAAGAATATATTTATTATAAATAACCAAAATATGTTTTTTGGAGTCTTTATAGAAGATATTATTATTAATTCGATGATCAAGGAAGACAATGTTGATAATTTTAGAATTTTTTGGAGACTCTATGGAAGGATAATATTTATGAAAAATTTATTATGTCAGAATTTTGTCATAAAAAATTGTCATTCATTGGGAATATAAAATCATGGGGTGGTATATCAGTAGACTCTTCAAAGATAGAAGTTATTTACCATTGGACTAGACCAAACAATGTGAATGAGATCAAATTGTTTTGTTATTTTACCTGTATATTATCGAAACATTATGTATAATATATCTTGATTGTCGAATCAACTCACCATGTTTGCTCATAAGTGATCCTGGTTCCTTTTGACATATAAATATGAGGAATGTTTTAAGGAAATGAAGAGAAGTCTATTCAACAAACATATTTTTATTGTACCTTATAGTGGATAAGGGTTGGTAATATATAGTTATGTATAAAATAAAGGACTTGGATGTGTTCTCATAAAGACTAATATGGTTATTGATTATGCCTCATGAGAATTGATGTTCCATGAGAAAAAGTACTAAAGTCAGGATTTGGAGTTAGTTGTGGAATGTATTTCACTATAGGAAATGAGGAATAATATCTATGGATAAAGGAGTGAGGTATTGACTGATCCTTTATTTTTAATGTATAATTTCACCCAAAAAATACCCAACATTAACCAAATATTATGGTTAGAGCTGATAAATGATTATACATACTCAATACTTTACAACCATAGGAATAAAAACAATGTGTAAGATGTTATGAGTTGAAATGATCATGATAGATTATATACGATGTGAATAAAAAATGGTATCATATATATATATATACATTAAAATTCATATTCATAAATATTGAGATAATGGAAAACATATTATCCTTCTAAAATTAGTGTTCAACCATCAATACATGTGGACATTAATGTGGAGCATAGAAAATATATAGAGATTAAAAAGAAGGTCAAACATGTTCCTATGTTCAACAATAAATATGATGGAATAATAATATTCATGAAATTTTAATGTGTTGCTTCAGTACAAGATTTGATGGTGTTGATGGTCAAATCACTTAGTTCTCTATCTATATTCATCTTGAAAGTATGAAGATATATACTGTCACAAACCAGCCCATGTCGACCCTGATCCGGTCACTCGATCCGGTCCGCGGAATGTCCCGAGGGGCATTCCTGATCCACCCGGGATGGCAACAGGTGCCAGGCATCAAAACATTAATCCTTGGGAACGATTTGGCCCATATGAAAGAGAGAAGCAGGAAAAAAACTAACGGTAAAAATAAGAAGTGGCAGCAGAAATACCAATAAGTCAAACATACCTCCTTGTGACCGCCCATGTCACCAGCCAACTCAAAACCACACTGCTCCAATATTGAACAGCTGAACCAGAAACCTGTATGAGAAGCTGAACCTGCAACTGAAATGATAATATAGGTGTGATCATTAAAAATGCTCAGTAGGGATGCCAAAGTAAACCACAGTATCCAACCAATACCACATTCCAGAAACAAACCCCAAAAAACACTATTTTGCGCATACAATGATAGAAAATAGGTTTTTCACATTTTAAAGGAAAAATGATCCTAATTTAGCATTTCAAATCCAACACATGCCACAACCAGTTTATCCCAAAACCATGAATTTCTAAATAACTCGATTTTAAATCTATGTTTATCACATTATGCAAAAGATGAACATTTAATAAGTAAATGCTGGAAACCAAGTGCAAGTAAAAGTAAACAAGAAGAAGCAATAAATAACCATGGGAGATCATAAACATCCCCAGAAAACCCCTAGACGTACTCGGGTTCAGACTACCTGATGGCATGGTACTCCATAGTCAATAACCAACTGGTTGCCCTAATAGCCAACCAGCGGCACATCCCTCCTAGCCTTTCCACGACTCCAGGGGGTACTAACCCGTCTAATGAGGGCTTGCAAGCAACCGTCACTCGATAATCTATAAGACTCCCAGGAACCCATGGTGGTTTTAGTAATACTGTGTAAGTGGGAGGCCCTCGCACGTGTGACTCATCTCACCGCACTTTCCAACCCCTTACACAGACACCGCTACAAAACAACCCTCAAGGGAAGTCCCCCTGTAGATATTCCCCACAAGCATGCACACATCAAAAGTTCTTTCACATTCAGTTAGGTGCCAATCAGGCCTTCACAACATTAGAACCTTTAAACATTTCACAAATGGGTTGGGTTGCCAATCGGGCATAATCCACCTTTCTCAAAATTCAACACAATCATCGCTTTAAATTTTAAAATTTCAAACGGACCTTTACACCAAACAACCATTCAACTCACACCAAAATCCAACCTGGCCAACCACGCTTCCCCTGTTTTTTTAAACACCAAACCATTCATAAAAAACCTAGTTTTCAGAAAATATAGTTGAAATGTGTCATTTTCATTTGAAGGCACATCCATGTGAGAACCTAGCGCTCCATGGATGTGCCAACATCTAATAGAACATCTAGTTTTTAGGAAGAACACCATAGAACCCATAATTCATATAACACTTTAGTTTTGAAGCCAAACCTGATCCTGTCACATCACTTTTTAAAAGAAAAATGTCTTTTTTCAAACCATCTCCATTTGAACAACTTTTATAAAACAACTCATAAGTGTACAATTTTTTTAACCAGAAACACACCAAACCAATATTACATTTTCAAATCCCAATCGCCATCAATTTCAATCAAACACATCACAAGGCACTCAATATAACTTTACCAAGAACCTATGCATTTCATATAAACCAACCTCAAAACCAATTTTAGAAATTTAAAACAACTTTATAACCTTGTTAGATGTTTTTCATAAATATAATGGAGATGAAATAATATATAAGAATTAATTGAAAACATTCAAGTGCTGAAGGTTTGAATCAAAAGGTAAAATGGTTGGATCACCTACCTCGACACGTGCGAAAACGGTAGAACCCCAACAGAAGGAGGAATGACGCTCTGCAGACCAACTGCATAACCTCGATTAACCCGTGTCCAAAGCGCACTTGGCCTTGAAGTGCATACATATATATATATATCTCCATATATATATACATACAAATATATACCCATACACGATAGGTATATATATATATATCCTGCAATGCAAACCGCAAAACATTGCTAAATCAAACAACTCAGATAAATCTGACTCTGGACCAGATAAAGACCTCAGGGGTCCGCAACTCAATTTCATACATAAATTGGCATAAGAATATATAGCAATGCATAAAAAAAATATCCTTACCAAAACAAATTGGCGGCAAGGAAAAACGAGTTCATCCGCCTCGCCCTTGGCGGCGGATGCCCAAACCTAGACCAACGGGTCCCAAAACATCAATTGTCCACCCTAAACACCGTGAAAACAATTCGAATAACCAACTGATACATCAAATTTCAGTGAAAAAAATGAAGAAACACCAAAATTGGAATGATATGCAAACCATGGTTTGACGGAGAGGGGAAACAAGACTGCGCCCGAGCAGAGCAGAGGTACTGCGCAATGTAATTCGGGTCACGCCGGAACAAGGCGGAGGCCCGCGCAAGGGTTTGGGTCATGACAGAACAAGATGGAGGCATGTGCAAAGGGGGTCGGGTCACTGGGAACGCGCCAGAAAGTGGTCAGGTTTGCCGAAAACACGCTGGAAAAAAGGGGGTCGCGCTAGGGGGCGCTGGATGGGGCTGTGGCGTCCGACATCGGCAGTGCGAGGAGAGGATGGCCAGTTGTGCAGAGGGCGTAGCCGGGTAGGGAGTAGGTGAGGCTCGAGGTGCGGGAGCCGGTGGGGAGGCAGAGCCGGTAGGGAGGCAAAGCCGGCTGGGAGGCGGCTGACGGCGGCTGGAGGTGGCGGACGGCGAGGCGGCTGTAGGCGGAGTCATGTGGGGGGGGGGCAAACCAGGATGGGAGGGGGGGGGGGGAATCAGTGGAGAGAAGGGAGGGGGGGCTGCTCTGGTATATGAGGGTTTCCTTTTTTATTTCTTTTTCTTATAATAATAATCCGAATAATAATAATAATAATAATAATAACAAACTTAAGAATAATTATAATTATACTAAAATAACAAACAATATTAATAATAATAAATCTAATCAAATAAAAAGAATAATAATAATAAATCATAATTATTATAAACATATATACATATATAAATATATATAAACAATATAAACCTTCTTTTATAAACATAGATACATAGATACAGATATATATGTATATATATAAACATATATATAACATATATAAACATATAAACATATATGAGCATTTATATAAACATGTATACACATTAGCATATAACGTTAAAACATAATATTTATAAACATATGTGTATATATATACACCTATAAACATATATAAATATATATACACATAACGTTAAAACATCAACATATATATAAACATATATATGCATATATATATATATATATATATTCATTTATCTTCTCAACCAACTAATTAATAACGTTAAAACAGGATGACCGTGCGGTATTCGTGCACCGTACGGTACTCAAGAAGACTGCAAGCGGGCTGCACGTACCCAAGCGGAAAGCACATGCCCAGGCAAACTGTGTTTCTTAAACGCACAGTGTTCGCGCACTATCCCAAACCATAAAATCAACCCAACATTAAAAAGTTAAACCAGGAATCACCCACACTAAGGCAAAAACACCCAAATCCAAGTGAAATAAAATAAATAAAATGACTAAAAAATGGGTGTGATAATTCTCTCCACCACAAACTCTTTCTACCCCTAGAAAGTGACCAACCCAATAGTTATCATAACTTGAGATCGTGTCCAGGAAAAACCAGAAGAAACTGAGAGGCTCGGGGTGACCATTACCAACACAAGTCACACCCGACCAAATCGAATACAAACATTGTCCAAGGTTGAGAGGGTAACACGAGAGCGTTCTCCCCACCACATGAATTTACTAACCTGGAGACCTTGAAACTCGATCACACCACCCTTGAGGGGGGGGGGGGAACACAGGAACTCCCAAACCGAACCCAATTAATTTCTCCACATAGACCGAAAAACACTCGGAGTCTTAAAAAGGAAGCTTTCTATGAAACGACCAAATAGCTCGAGGATAAGGAACTAACTCAACCCCTCCCACACTGACTGAACAAAATCCTCACCGCAACCAGAGACTAGGGAATTCCTAGCCCGAACTCACCAAGGGCCTCGAAATACCGAACGTTAATTTCACGAAACCAAACATCCCCATAACAAACACAATTGAGACTCAACTAAAAATTAGAACGACCCGTTTATTAGCGGGCCCAAAATCCTTCAAGGAAATCCGAACGATTTGAGAACACACTGAGAATAGATAAGACTGCTTAGATTGCGGTAGAACAAGTTCATCACGCGGCCGCAAAAAAGGTGGTCTTACAATGATGACAAGAATAGAATAAGATTTTTTTGGATATTTCCCATTATAAGGCTGAAAACATGGACCAGAACAAGGTTCAACACACTCTCGGCAATTCTTGACTATGCGCGAGCTTCACCCCATGACCTGTGGTTGGGGCTCTGATGGCTGAAGCATTTATTGCCTCACAGTCAAGCATTTGCATTCTCCATTACCCAACTTCTCCTTCTTTTCGATGATTCACATGACCACCATGGTGGCATGTTTTCAAATGGATGCAAGATGATGGCTTAGAATGCCCAAAGAGGCCACACTAGTGACACGCAAGAGAAAAGTTAGACAACCTGAAAGTCGACACCAATGGAGATGGTGTCTTGGCGACAGGTTCCTCCGGAATGCACTGTTTGCTAGATGAGGAACCTTCACTAGAGTAAATTACCATCAAACACACCCCAAAATTCAACGATGGCGAGACATTTCACCATTAGTAGTCCAAAACTAGACCCTCAAATAAACCTGAGACGGTGCGAACCGTAACAACCCTGGGAGTTCCAACCTCGAAGGCTCACACTAATTCCACGACCACACAATTGTCCTTAATGGACTTTGATTACTTTGATAGATATCCAATATGCAAAAAGAACTGGAAACTGGGCATGAATCATTAGCAACCTTAACGACCTTTCTGGGCGGCATACTCATGACAACACGAGAAACATCATCGAAACCGACATCAAGACAAAACTCAATCAAGGCAACAAATCAAGTCATGTTCAATAGTCCCATAAGACAAACATATACAAACACAAGCATAAATCACTTTCCAAAACCATCATTTATTTAAAATTTTAAAACCCTCCTATGGAACCTTATGAACTATCACATGTGCGTTCATTCAATCTCACTCACATATTCTGCAAACAAGTGCTCCTACACACTCTCCGTACATTCCCACACACATGTGACCCACCATAAGAAGTGCCAAGGTCAAACACTTCTTTCCTTACCAAATCCAAACACATACCATATTCTTCCAAACCAATACACTTTCTCTTAAATACCCACTTTACTAATTTCAAAAAAAAATTGGAAGAAACCCCTTTTTTCATTTCGAAATAACATTCATTTTCAACACACACATACACATAGACCAAGTTTAAAATGAAACAAAACCAATTATAAACCATCAGAATGAGGGACTAGTGTCTTTACTTAACTCGGAGACATAGTGGTGAGTGATACCCCAAGTAAGACAAAACAATAAGAGGACCTTCAACCGGGCACTTGGACTCCACATCGGTCACCACCCCATGTGAGGCCACAATGTGAAATGATTCGCTCTCATTTTCATCCCTCAATCCAAAATAACCAAAGACAAAAGACTCAAATCCCGGACAAACCCCGGTAACTCAGGTCTCGTCACGAGCGGTGGTGATCAGGCACCGACCCGTAACCTACCTCCTGAGCCCCGACAGTCCTAATATCCTTCTACCAGACATCCAAAATATCAAGAACCTACCTCTGATACCATTTTGTCACGAACCAGCTCGGGTCGACCCTGAGACGGTCACCCGAGCCGGTCCGAGGCATGTCCCGAGGGGCATTCCTGATCCCCCCTGGATGGAAACAAGTGTCGGGCATCAAAACTTTAATCATGGGGAACGATTTGGCCCATACGAAAGAGAT